>JAIXMN010000002.1:0-1209671 GCA_025716815.1 Dichotomocladium elegans
TAGCTTAGCTCCCATTCTTACTTGTCCCCTCTTCCTCATCTCTTTCTCTCTTCCCTGCACGCAGGTTTTTTCGTCCCTGATGGGTTTTCCCTGTGATCACTCCCTCACGTATATCTATTTAATAATCCCCCTCCACCCCCTTATCATTACTGGCCGGTAGATTGCCTAATGGATGCTACCTTTACGAGCCATAGAATAAATAATCTTTGAACTGGACCATAGAGGAGGAAGCTTGTCAACTATCGCGCGCAGTAAATTCAAGCTCTTTTTATATTTTGCAAAATTGGCACGTGATTACCCCTCTTTCATCAGATCGACAATTTCACCATTAATTGCGAGCACATTGGAAAAAACCAAAGCAAATGAAGTACCACCTGTACCACCCCGGACGTCCCTCCCACATCGTTACCGAAGCAGAAAAGATCGTCAGACCTCCCTAAATCGTCAAAAGTTCCTCTTTCGAGAAAACTAGGGATACCAAAACATCAGGCGACATGCCTAATCCACCTATTAGCAGCGTGCGGAAAACACGCCCCTCTCCTGCTTCTTCCGCAATCACCCAGCCCAATCGCCCACAATGCGTGAGGCAACACCAGTTCATGCAATTGTGGAATAACCTGACCAACAATTGGTGCCTCATCCCAAATAATAAGCAATGCTTCTCAAATCTCGTTAGCTCTCGCTTACTGTGATGCTATCGTGCATGTCTTTGACAGGAACCTTAAACCTGGAGCATGCAGCTGCGCCTCCGCTCAGGAGCAAAGCAACCATGCCAGTCGAAGCAACTGCGATGGCCGCATTACCTTCAGATCGAACATGTCCAAGGATTGTGCCATAAAGAAAGGTTTTACCTTGACATGCCAGGCCCATCAATGAAGAAGACCCTTTGAGGAGAATCAGTATTGTTCACAGCGGAGACAATCATAAAAGGCCTTCGGAGTTCCTTTTTGGACCGCCCATTCCCCCATGCATTATACAGCACCACAGGGACCGTGCATCATCAGGCCGTTGACGGCTGAGTGCAGGCTGGGATCGGGAATCTCGGTTCAGAAAAATTGATCGTAAATGTTCACGCTTCGGGAAGAGTATTCTCATGTGAGAGTTAAAAGAATATGAGCATTCGGAAGGCCGCGCTTCTGAAATTCGATGAGTTCGAACAGGCGACGACATCTCCAACACTTCCTTCTTGGTCAGATCACTTGTGGGCAATTCGCTCTTCACGATTTATGATTTTAGTAGACATAGTGTGACACTATATCAATAATAAGAATCACAACTTCAATTTAAAGGCTCGTATTTTCTTATACGACATTATTTTACCTTGTATACAAATTCACTTTGAAAATAAAGTACATCCCACCTTAAGATGACAGTAGTAGCCAATGATTATTACCTGATATCACTCTAGCATCTCATAATTAGCACGATGGTGTGATAGAGTTCAGGTGGCAACGTCTGGCAGTTCATGGCCAATTGCCAAAGAGCATTCGCCGAATAGCAGCCTGACGTTTAGTATTAATCATCCTCATCTCCCCGAGCTTTATGTAAAAGGACCACGAAGATGAGAGCAAGCGATAGGAATGGGAAGCACAGCAGGTACTCGGAGTTTATTCTAAATCATATTTTACAATTCAACATGCTCAACTTCTTCCACCGGCAGTTCGCCTGATTCCACAATCACCACATCCACCTCAGGCTTGTCGCGGCGGTTTGTTTTGGTGTTTTCGATAGCAGTGATAACGTCCATGCCCTCCAAGACTTGGCCAAAAACGACATGGCGGCCATCGAGCCACGAAGTCTTGACGGTGGTGATAAAGAACTGGGAACCGTTGGTATTCTTGCCTGCATTTGCCATCGACAACACACCCTAATAAGACAGGTCCCGCCCAAAGGAGGCTTATTTAGAAAGACGGCTATGTCAGTGTATTTTTAAGAAAACTTACGGGGCCAGTGTGCTGTAATTTGAAGTTTTCATCCTCAAACTTGTTGCCATAAATGGACTTGCCGCCAGTGCCATCGCCATTGGTGAAGTCACCACCCTGAATCATAAAGTTCTTGATCACACGGTGGAATTTGGAGCCCTTGTAGCCAAAACCCTTCTCGCCAGTCGCAAGCGCACGGAAGTTCTCTACCGTCTTCGGGACAGTCTGACGTTTCAAGGGAGAAGACGAGAAAAGCCAGTGAGCAGACATCCCTTGCTTTTTTCACAAAGATAATATCACAAGGTATTGATGTTTGCCTATTTGGACATACCTTGCCATACAAGCCAACCACAACCCTTCCGAGCTTCTCATCGCCTTGCTGAATGTCGAAATACACTGTAATGAAGAAGTGAGTGGTTTTGCGAGCTCCCGCCAAAAAAAAAGAAATTACCCTTATTCGTGATGAGTGGTCCCTTCTTTGCGGATACGTAGGACACTGTCGAGAGTAGAACAAAGAGGGTTACAAGGAGAAGGGGGATGCGGAAACGCGCCATGATGAAGTTGGGAAAATCGTGTTAGGAATTGTTGCAGCCTCATTTCTAATCTGTTGAGCGGACGACGAAATATACAGGACTGTCCAATCAAAGTTCAAGCAGTTGCAGCCCAGTAACTCTGCCTGGAAGCCATTGAAGAGTACATGGTATCCTCGCAAACGCAGAGGCAGCATTAAACCCTGAGTTCTAGAACGCATGATCAAAGCGTAATAGTGCAATGGGAACTGTTGTAATGTCTCTACTAGTCTCATCCCAATGGCAATAGATATTCCATTAGATATTCTCGGTTGATATCAATGATAAAGGGGAGGGTGTCGCCTGCAATAGCGACGATGAAAACTGCCTTCAAAGGAAGCTTAATTAAATGAGCCTATCCTGTAAAAGTCAGTACTCTCTTTATTTAACTCGCCTGGTGGAATTGCATGTTTTATTGAACTTTTATCCGTATATAGATTTTGCTTGTAACACTCCGGCAGCTAAAAGGGATAGATCGTCTCAAGACGTTCCACCCTATGATCCTTAAACTTAAAGGTGCTCTAATGCTGTTTCTCGGTCTCTATAAGAAAAAATGAGATATGTAATGCTTGTCGGTTCTCTACGTTAACAAAGTGCCAGGCACTACGATGACGAAGATAAACTAGCGTGACTTTAATATTATGGACGTATAAATGGGGTATATTATCTTTTCATTGTACACGGCTTATGCACATGTTTTCCAACACGTGAATATGTCACCACCGCAAAACTTGGGCTGTACATCAAAGAGTTTTGGATTATTACTGTATTGAATAACTATGTATATTCTTTTGTTGCAATCATTGAATCGGAAAGCTATTGACGGGATGAAATAAGACTTGTTTTATTCGTGCTTTGCAAGCTGTTGGTGTTATTAATATGTATGCATATAGTAATACTCCGTAAAGTGGTTTCGTACTTGTTGGATACATTACATTTTGTATATGAAAAGAAGATAGACTTTGAGTTACGGGATTGGAAGGTGTGGTATATTAGGCAAAAAGATTCCGTTAGACAAGTGAAGATATAATTGGTTTCTTGAATGCTGAGCATCGACTTTACATAAAATACAGATAGTAAAAATGGAGAGATAGTATACAGCTCATAGTAATTTCTACTTCCTTGCATCGGTCTGAGAGTCACCTATACAGGGCGCTATCGTTTGCCCGTCTGCTCAAAAATGAATGTTTCCTCATAGAAGACAACCAGAATCCCATTCCAATGTTTATGCCATAGATCAAAGGGACTACTATGCCCCCATTCCGTCATCGAAGTTGAACAAAATATCTTGTTTTACGTTTATTTGGACTTGACAAAGTTCGTGATGACACAAAAGCAACCTATTGACAGTGTGATAGCGAACCTTCCTGCATAAAGCAGTTGTCTACGTAAGATGAAGCAGGACGTCAGCGATCCTGGCCATATCACCTCCTGCATTGAAAAATAAAGCCGACTCCACTTCTCCTGCTTTTGTGGACAATTTACACTTTGTTTTGAAGGAACGATGCCAATTCCCGATGCAACTATATTATTTTCAAAACTTTTACCAACCCGGCTCACATCAGGAATATCCATTCTTTTTTATTTCTTTCTTTCTTTTTTCTCTGGCTGGTGACTGGGGGAGCTTTAAGCTACATTTAATAACACCTAGGACTGTTATTGTACTTATTTTCGGCACTGTAACTCAAGATGCTTCGATCAGGACAGGAATCGACTACTGCTTAAATCATTCGATTCACTACAGTGGATTTGAGTGACTAGAGTAGGTTATATGCGTAATCGCGACAGAGCATTTGCATTCTATAAGTGCCTACGAAGTTCTTAGGCTGCAAGGAAAAAGAACGCAGCATACAGCTTTAACAACTGAATAGAAAAGCGGGCTGGTGTTGCTGTTTATCTACTTACCATGGTTGGATGTGCAGTGGTAAAACGCGACCATGCGCCTTGGTTATTAATACGATAGAAGAACATCAGCAAATTGAAGTCGGGGTTTGCCCACAGATCCTTACGCATAATGTCAAAGCAACTGTCGCATGTAAACCCATCTCTATAAACGTTAGTCAGCTTTGGCCTTTTGAATCCTTTTCTTTTATACCCATTTTACATTCCGAAATATGCAATCTATTTCCTTATGAAGATGATCAAGGTCATGCTGTTGATGAGCATGGTTGTTCTGAACATATGGATTATGTCATTGATTAGGAATGGTACTCTCTTCAATCCATTTATTTTCATACGGAATATATGCGGAGTATATGATGCAGCGGTAATCCTGATCTAGTAGCTACGCAAATCCTGAAGCAAAAGCAGATGAAAGAAGCAGACTTTGAGCGGGCTACACAATGGACACCGATAAAGATAAGGCCAGCTTTTTCAAACTGATGCTTGAGAAGGTCTTGAATGTATCAGCTGCTGCAAAAGCTAGGAACCCATGTTCGTTCAGCTCAGCGGCGGCCATCACAGTACGAAAAGAACCCTGACAGCATTTTTAAGCAACGTAGAGGTAGAGGTCGTTTATGTATTCTCAACGAGGAGCGGAAAAGTGCTATTTTAGAATGGGTTGATGAGAATACGTCAATCGTCCTAGAGTAACTGATAGAGAAGTCGGATGCATATATATCACAAAAGACTCCCATCACAAAGAGTTTGTGCATGTGCTCATGGAGTGCGACCGGCCGTCGTATCTTACTTCTCCGTTGACTTTCTACAAGTACTGGGCAGTCGAGACTTCTGCTCCTTTATTGTGGTCCAGCCTGACCCTATCTTCCATGTTTCTCATCCGGCGTGTTCACTATCATACTGATTTATTTACTGCAATTTAACAACCATTTTTCTTTGCATACTGACCAGTCGTACCCGTACATGATGAGTCATGGAAGAGACGCTTCTGGACGCGCTTCGGCTTGGTCTTATTTCGACACCATCTCTTCTGGTATGCTGGCACTTCACCTTCGCTTCTCTGTCCCAATGATCACCGGGACTAACTGTTGAGTCTCCCAGGGCCCTTAAGTTGAAATCTTTTATCTACCGATACGAAACAGCTTTTTTCGTCCTTTTTACGTCATTATTCTATCTAGTGTACGAATTTTTTTTATAAAGAAGTCGAAGCGATGGCAAATCGTAAGACTAATGCGAAGACGAGAACACCTTCAACGCATCAAATGAGGCCTCAAAATCAAAATAATTCCCGCCGAATTACGAATGAGAAAAACCAAAGCAACAACAACAACAGCAGCAATGAACATAGACAAGCTTTATCTCAAGTCGACTGGCAAAGAGTCAATCCAAAGACAGAGCACTACGAGTAAAGAAAAAAAGAGGCACAATTACTGAGAACTAGCAAGACTCAAGTTGGTTGTCTTTATTTTTCTGATCCCTCTCTTCGTACGCTTAACTCCTCATACGCAAGGTTTGGTGGACCGTTTGGGGCGTTTGCTATGATCACGCTCTTGCCCATTGTCGTGCTTGCCTTTGCGCTTGGATGCGACTCAGAGGGTTACGATCCGTTTCAACGAACCTACGGCTTTTTAAACGACTTGCTGGCAGGAAAGTTTTCGCGGGATGTACTTCTGGCTATGGTGACAAGTGTCAACCCATATGCATTTCTTTGGTACATTCTTTTTGTATGTCAACTGACCGCGTTTGCCATTTGGTTGCCGGGCGATTGCCTCGACGGGACCAAACTCCGTGATGGTTCGCGTCTCAAATATAAGCTGAACGGTATACCACGACGAATGGATAGAAAAAAAACACCTGAACAGGCTAAATCCAATACCTCCACTCATTTATTTCATCAACTCGCAGGTCTGCAGAGCGCACAGACGCTGTTCATGATTGGCATGATGGCGAACCGCGGACAGGGCTATCGAATGCCCATGTGGGTGTACAATAATTTTGCCGACTTGGCTGTTGCGTCAGTGATCTTTGCATTCCTTGTATCCATTGGCGTATATGTTGGCAGTTTCAACGACAAACGCCGTCTACTTTCTCTAGGCGGTAATACGGGAAATCCAATCTATGATGCAAGTTTTGTGGTGGTGGGGTTTAGGAGGAGATGATATAAACAGCGCATGAATCCTAAAAGGTGATTCCTTCCTTTTCCGGCTTGTAGTTTATGGTCGGACGGGAGCTGAACCCTCGGATTGGCTCCTTCGACATAAAGTTCTTCACAGAACTGAGACCCGGACTGCTGGGTTGGATGTTCATTAACATCTGCATGGGCATCAAACAGTACGCAGATCTTCTCCGTGTAACGAATAGCATGGTCCTTGTATGCGCCTTTCAGGCAATTTATGTTCTTGACGCACTGTATAATGAAGCCTCAATTCTTACAACGATGGATATAACGACAGGTGAGTAATCGGAAAATCAGTTCCACCCCAGTATTATTTGCATCGGACACAGGAAACATACCATTTCGCTCATACTCCATGTCCAATAGACGGATTTGGCTTTATGCTTGCATTTGGAAACTACTCGTGGGTGCCGATGATGTACAGTCTGCAAGCACGCTATCTGGCAGACCATCCTGTTGATCTATCGATCACTGCAGTCTTCGCAATTGTTGCCTTGCAGGCCACTGGATACTATTTGTTCCGTTCGTCGAATTCCCAAAAGGATATATTTCGTCGAGAACCTAATGATCCACGGGTGCAAAGTAAAGTCTTTTTGTTGCTCATACAATACATTTCCGTGCTCTAACTAGCCTTTTATTTTGCCAGGCTTGGAGTATATTGAAACGTCCACAGGATCTCGTCTACTAATCTCCGGTTGGTGGGGAAAGGCTAGGCATATTAATTACTTTGGTGATTGGCTCATGTCGGTGGCCTGGTGTTTACCATGTGGCTTCGACTCCATCGTGCCTTACTTCTATTGTATTTACTTTGCGATATTGCTTATCCACCGTGAGCGCCGAGACGACGAGAAATGCAGAAGAAAGTACGGTGCGGACTGGGATCGGTATTGCTCGGCGGTCAAGTACAGAATCATCCCCTATATTTACTGAAGAACAATGCAATTGTTGAGAATGACCTTGGTAGTAGTAAGCTGTTGCGAATTGCATTTCTAGACTTGGCTTTTCTGTGCATGATTATCCGGGAGGAAAAAAAGAAAAGCTATTATGCTTTTAATGGACCATTCCCCTCTCCCCTTTTTTTATGATTTGTGGACTAAGGAGAAAGCCGCATTTTCTTTTTCCTCTTTCTCTTCATTCAATTTATTTCTCTGCCAAGAGCAAAATATTATCCTCTCTTTTCAACGACCAAAACTGTGCATTCCAAAGGCAGTAGCTGGTATGCCTTTGCTCTATAGCGAAATCATTTCACAATAACATCGTACGAGGAAACACAACTGATGCTTATTTTGCTGATCCTTCAACATTTTGATCAGATTGAAAGATATTGATCATTTTACAGCTCATTGCCGACGTGCAACGTTATATACCTTCCTTCCTACAGTTACAATACATGGTCCGGGAGTAGCGCTTTTATTATGCAGTCTCCAGGAGAAAAGAACGTTTATTACAAAGACGACGACGACGATGAAAATAGTACCAACCGTATGCAGCGAAATGGATACTTTGATGACGATGAAGACGAATCGCGGCAGCGTCTTGTCTCACCGGGAGATATTGAGAATGGGACACAGCATCATCGCCAGGAAGATGATGGCGACGAAGATATAGCGAGCTTGGCAAGCTTAGAGCGTGGCAAGGTATGTCAAGACAATCCCTAAGAATCAGCCTAGAATCAGTATGAGTAACGGTTGATTATAAATATGGCCAGCGCTCTGGCAATGAGAAGTGGATTTGTGCGGTGCTTATTGCAATTCTGCTGATTGGAGGCATCATGTGGGGCATGAGCTTCGCGAGTATGGGCAAAGGTAAGTCAGAAAGCTGGGAAGGGGCACGTTTATTTCAGGGTCTTGGGAGGGAAAAATTGACGCCCAGCGATCTCGTCCCATCAGATGCAATCGAAGGCAGCGACGAAGAAACAAACAATCACGTGGATTTTGACGATTTGTACAATTCGTCCTTTGTGCCGCTACGCCGCAACCTGGTCTGGGTAGAGAATGGTCGGTTCCTGTGGACCAGAGCTACGAAGGGATCGCTTGCTGATTTTTCTTTTTTCCTTCAACGCGACTTAGATCCGCGTGATGGGGTGTTCAGTTATAGCGACAGATCAACAGGAGATATCTTGCTCGAATCTGTTCAGGACGGCACGTCCGAGGTGTTGGTCAAGGCGACTGATTTGGCAAGTTGCATTTTTTGGACATGCTAAATATAGTTTCGTGTAACACGAGGTGTGAATACTAAATGCGCCCGTCTAAATCGCTTTAGGCCATTGATGGGGATCTTCTGGCGGTTTCATCATTCCAGATCTCACCAGACGGCCAATTCCTGATGTTGTGGACCAATGTCACCAAAGTATGCCTTTGTATCTCTCATAGACTTTTCAAAATTCATTTACACATCGATATTCGTTTATGTAGCAATGGCGCCACTCAACGCGATCCAATATTTATATTTTTAATATGGGCGACAAATCCCTATTTCCGCTGACAGATCTTGCCACCGTGAAGGATTTACCGCAAATAGCCTATGCCAAGTGGAGTCCAAGCGGCCATCGAGTGGTAATGGAAAATGCGCATTCTGGCACGGGCATATTCGTTGGTATCACATTTGGACAATTCAAACTCACGAAACATTTTTTTTACATCCAGGCGTATGTGATGAACAACGACCTTTACGTGACTGATCTTGTCGCGTCGACTCGGATCACCTACGACGGCTCAGCCACTGTATTCAATGGTGTACCTGATTGGGTCTACGAAGGTACGCGGATTTTAACTTTTTGATGGACGGATTCGATGTATTAACGGGCGTACATCGAAACAGAGGAAGTATTTGGTACGGATTCGACGTTATGGTGGTCACCTGACTCAACCCATTTGGCATACTTGCGTTTTAACGAGACTGCTGTGCCTGAATACCATGTTCCTTTTTATACGGTCTCGAACTCAAGTTATCCTGTAGACCTGAGTATTAAATACCCCAAGGTAATGTAAGAAAAATTTACGCATAAATGTCCACGTTCCTAATGAACTATACTACTGACAAAGGCTGGATCACCAAACCCTCTCGTGTCACTCCATATTTACTCGCTAACCGATAATGCATCCATCATGGTTACCGCAAACGCATCTACGGAAGGCACAGTTCAGACACTGGGTGGACATCAAGATTTTGCAGATGATGATAGATTGATCACGGACGTCACTTGGGCAACAAATGATCACAGCCACCTGCTCTTCAAGCAGATGAACCGCGTCCAGGACCACGAGATCACTAGCCTGGTTACGATTGGGGCACCCCTCGACAGAACAACGGTGGGGGTGGCTCGCCGATACCATCCCAATGACGGTGGATGGATTGAGGTTGGCCAGTCCTTAGTTTACGTCCCTTCCTCTGATGATAACAGCGACAAAAGTGTGATCCGATATATTGACTTAGCGGACAACGATAGCGGATACCTTCACTTGGCCATCTTCAGCGCCTCCTTAGACGGTCGCACCAAGGTAGAGCCTGTCTGGCTCACCTCTGGTGAATGGGAAGTGGTTGCTGGGTCTGTAGTAATGGACACAAAACGCGGACTAATGTAAGTTGCATCAATGAATGCTTTAATAAGTTACTAAATGAACTTGTAGACATTTCTTCTCCACGGAGCGTTCGCCGCTGGAACGGCATTTATATACAGTCTCTTTGAAGGATGCCGATCCTGCATCGACTAAGCTATGTTTGACATGTCCCGAGGATCCAGAGACGCATGCGTATTACACAGCATCATTCTCACCCAAGGCTGGTTACTACGTGCTTGGCTATGAAGGGCCAGATATCCCGATGACTATGGTTAAGAGCGTCGATAACAGCTCTTTCAGTTCTGTGCTCGAAGACAATACTGCCTTAAAGACTCTCCTGGAAGGATATGAGCTACCTCGCTCGCGGATGGTCACCATTGAAAGTGGTGGCGTAGGTAAATTCGACGATGGAGAGGAAAGGGTGTGTGTGAATGGGGGGGGGGTTAATCCACAGTAACCAAATTTTGCAATTTTAGCCATGAATGCTGTTGAAATTCTCCCTCCGGACTTCAAGGCCGACCAGAAATATCCGGTGTTGTTCAATGTGTATGGAGGACCTGGATCGCAGACGGTGTCTTACCGGTTCAGCCTGGACTGGCATGTGTTCCTTGCGAGCAAGCTCCAATACATTGTGGTGATGGTGGACGGGCGTGGCACGGGGTACCGTGGGCGAGCGTACCGAATGTGTGTCCGCAAACGCCTGGGTGAGCTAGAGGTGATTGACCAGGTGAATGCAGGGAGGCATTGGGCTAGTCTGGATTACGTGGACCCGTACCGGATGGCGATCTGGGGCTGGTCTTACGGTGGTTATATGGCCAGCAAAGTTGTCGAGGCCAATGATGGTGTCTTCTCTATCGGCATGGCGGTTGCCCCAGTCACTGACTGGCGCTTTTATGGTAAGTACGTGTTGTTCTCCCTTTCTATATCTGACAGTGTCTGTAGATTCGATTTATACCGAGCGATATATGCTGACGCCCCAGCAGAACCCGGATGGTTACGCCGCAAGCGCGGTCAGCAACATGACCGGGTTTGCAAATGCAAAATATCTTATTGCTCACGGCACTGGGGATGATAATGGTGGGTTCCCTTTTTGTTTGCAATTTGGTAGAAGATGATTTATTCACGCAAGCGGGCAATGTCCTGCCATAGTCCATTTTCAAAACGCAGCTGTCTTGGTGGACAAACTGACCCAGGCATCTGTGCACAGCTACCGTGCTCAATTTTATCCAGACAGCAACCATCGCATCAACTACCACGAGGCTAATCCCAATATTTACTACCTCCTCACCGAGTTTTTGTGGGAAAGGTAAGCAAAATGGAGGGAGGAAGGGGACCGGAGGCTGAATAATAAGAAATGACAAATATGTTTTTTTTTAGCTTTGGAGGTAAAGACTATATGCATGTGCGCTCGGAGCTCCATGGCCGGTTCTCAGGGCCTATTCCAGAGCATTAAAAGGAAAATAAGAATGTATTCATGTTGATGGCAAAAAAGGTTCATTTGTGCGTTGCCGTTTTTGGGATTATGTGGATAGGGAGAGATGGATAAGCTGCAACGACGGGTTCTCATTTTATCGCCTTGCTCGCAAACACATTAAGTGACACGGCATATCTAGCTGTCAGACCGATACCCAATGCTCTCGGTTGATGGCAGAGGATGTTTGAGGTCTCTGCATTGCTGGGTGCTCTTCAGGACAAGCGTGTTATGCAAAAGCCGTTTCCTCCCGCGCCCCCATCAGTTGCAGACCCCTTCCATCACGACTAATCTCATTTTGCTATGCCTGTCCCGATGGATGGATTAAAAGATTGAACTACAGTGCACAGATATGTTATTCCCGATTTATTTGCCGTACGACGTAGATGTAAAAAGGCGAAGTGGGCCAAGACTAAGAAGCTTTAGGAGATAAATCCGATGCGAAGGGACAGATTAGGACTACCAAGGATAGAGCGCTGTGTGAGTGGGGGGGGGAAGGGGAAGGGGAAGGGGTAGGAGGAGGAGATTGATTTTCTTTGAGCCGCAAAGTGGCTTCTGCATTATTTGGTTAGCAAAAGGTTCAATATTTACTTGGCGGTCGGAACCGAGCACGAGCGACATGGGCGTGCACTCATGGTGCCACTCTATTTGTGGCGGGATTGCCAAAAGACTAAATCACTTCTATCAGACAGAGACACTGGTGGTGGTGGGAAGATTCGATTACACTGCATTGTCAGCCACGGATTGCAGATGTTCATGCAAGCAACGTGGTCATGTTGTGAGAGAGGGCGAAACTTTGGTCACTTCCTCTCCCCTCTACCCCTCTGGCGGCCATAAAACATAGATTACGCGTGGAAACCTCTTTCCGGCCAGCTCCTGAACGGCCACGCAAGGTTCATCGAGTGTAATACATCTCCATTTGCTGTAATGGGACTCACTCAGAATACTAACGCGCAGGAAATAGAGGGCCAATTAGAAGTTAATACCCGCTGTCCCTGTAATTCAACCGACGCCCATGATCGGGCCATGGCTACGTATAATACGGGCTAAACTCTTAAAACGGGGTGGCTGCTAATGATGTTGTTTATTTTTTTTTACGGCTACCCCAGGGATTTGAGTCAGGTCACACACATGTAGCCTCACTTGCATGGTCGCGGTTAACCTGAGCCTCTTTCCTAGCTGCGATGATGTAGATAAGACAGCGACGATCGAATACCCGAATTTTGCCAGCTTTCTATCCGAGCTATGTTCTTATAGATATAGCCCCAGAGATATAAAAACATATCGTCATGGAAGGAAAGGACGTTTTCACAAAAAGACTAGAATTAGGTGGTGATGCATACGGACTATGGATCACAGACACGATATCAAGACGCCGAAATGGGGCATACGCCGTTAAAGACTATTGACTGATCTTGTTTGATGATACGGTAATGCATATGGCAGCGTAGGTATAAACACAGGGTATTGACTAGTTGTTTATATCATTTGCATCCATCCGTCTGGGGTATAAGCTCAAATAGGTATGAAGAAATATACGCGTCCATATGTGAGGAAATTCATTTAATTTGTGTTGTGACTAGTTATAGCATGCAAATAAGACATCTGTAGTACTTTTTGCCAGCAAACTTTACATAATAGTGTTCTTGGCTACTTCCCAACCCCAAATAAGGGAGAGCGCAATAGCTTTGTTTGTTTCTTAGACACATGTGGATCAAAAAACTCGTATTATGCGGTTGACCCCCACCAATTATAGCAGCATGCGTGCGACATTTTGCTCATTGATATACCGAAAGAGCCACATAATTCATCTTCAGTTTAGACAGAGGCACAATTTGCCAATAATGGAATTGTATGCATGAAACATTCTGTTGCCAAATCCAGCAACATCGATACCTTAAACAAGAACATCAAGAAGAAGCAGGGTCTCAGTACTGAAGTCAGCTTATTTGGAAATGCTGACAAGAAGACGTACTTTATGGCGAAAATAGGGATCGGTTGATATCAGCATTCGCTCCCCCTATCGAGGAGGATCAGACGTCGGAGTGCACATTTTGGACATCACTTACCACGATCCACTGTGGACGAAAATCTCGCCGTTTGCCGAGATGTAGAATAAATCAGACGTAGCTAGTACGAGGAGAATCGCAGACTTCAGGTTGTATGGCAAAAATGAGGTGAAGTAAAGAAAAAAGCAGCTATTTGGAGTTTTATTGAGGGTTTTATGCAAAATCACAGCAGCACCCTTTATACGATGCTATTATCACTTTCGCCTTCCGTGTCCTCCCGAAGGAAATGTTGTCACAGAAAAATGTTGCTACAAAAATAAAATAAACGGGAAATCCCAACATCACCCGCCTTCACCTCTTCTGCGATTCTTCTCACTCAAGATGTTTACTACAACCACACAAGCGACCATTTCTTTTCCGTGCTCCGGCCGGAAGCATTCCGCGTCAGATGGCTGAAAGCGATGCCGTATAGCATGCCTTCAGCATCTCTTCGCTGTGATCTCCGTAGTCGCCGCCGTCAAATACGGGAGGAAAAGGCGGCGATGGGTATCGATTCGGCGTTGGCGTCGCGACCTGCACCACCTGTTTCAGGTGGATCGCACGGTCCGCTTTGCAAGCCCGTCTGCAGCAGTAGCTACAGTGACGGGACACTATCGACCGACGACCAAGATATTACAAGGATAACGATCACGATCAAAACCGCATCTCCGGCGACGGTATTATGTACCACACTCACTTTCTCTATACAACGATCCTATATGTATACCACTGTTATACCCCGTTACTGTTTACTATATAAACAAGGATGCTCGGTGACGTCGGGCATCCCCACGTTGTATTATTATAATCATCGTTCTTCTCGTCGCGTTCGCGCTTCCTCCACGCTGTATGTCGTTCAGCTCAAATGGGGGTGGGCCGAGGTGACGTTCAGCTCAAATGGGGGTGGGCCGAGGTGACGTTCAGCTCAAATGGGGGTGGGCCGAGGTGTCCTTTAGCTCATTTTGAGTGGGCCAAGGTGTCCTTTAGCTCAAATGGGGGTGGGCCGAGGTGTCGTTCAGCTTATTTTGAGTGGGCCAAGGTGTCCTTTAGCTCAAATGGGGGTGGGCCGAGGTGTCCTTCAGCTCATTTTGAGTGGGCCGAGGTGGCGTTCAGCTCAAATTGAGTGGGCCGAGGTGACGTTCAGCTCAAATGGGGGTGGGCCGAGGTGACGTTCAGCTCAAATGGGGGTGGGCCGAGGTGTCGTTCAGCTCATTTTGAGTGGGCCAACGTGTCCTTTAGCTCAAATGGGGGTGGGCCGAGGTGGCGTTCAGCTCAAATTGAGTGGGCCGAGGTGTCGTTCAGCTCAAATGGGGGTGGGCCGAGGTGTCCTTTAGCTCATTTTGAGTGGGCCAAGGTGTCCTTTAGCTCAAATGGGGGTGGGCCGAGGTGTCCTTCAGCTCATTTTGAGTGGGCCGAGGTGGCGTTCAGCTCAAATTGAGTGGGCCGAGGTGACGTTCAGCTCAAATGGGGGTGGGCCGAGGTGACGTTCAGCTCAAATGGGGGTGGGCCGAGGTGTCGTTCAGCTCAAATGGGGGTGGGCCGAGGTGTCCTTTAGCTCATTTTGAGTGGGCCAAGGTGTCCTTTAGCTCAAATGGGGGTGGGCCGAGGTGTCGTTCAGCTCATTTTGAGTGGGCCAAGGTGTCCTTTAGCTCAAATGGGGGTGGGCCGAGGTGTCCTTCAGCTCATTTTGAGTGGGCCGAGGTGGCGTTCAGCTCAAATTGAGTGGGCCGAGGTGACGTTCAGCTCAAATGGGGGTGGGCCGAGGTGTCGTTCAGCTCAAATGGGGGTGGGCCGAGGTGACGTTCAGCTCAAATGGGGGTGGGCCGAGGTGTCGTTCAGCTCAAATGGGGGTGGGCCGAGGTGTCCTTTAGCTCATTTTGAGTGGGCCAAGGTGTCCTTTAGCTCAAATGGGGGTGGGCCGAGGTGTCGTTCAGCTCATTTTGAGTGGGCCAACGTGTCCTTTAGCTCAAATGGGGGTGGGCCGAGGTGGCGTTCAGCTCAAATTGAGTGGGCCGAGGTGACGTTCAGCTCAAATGGGGGTGGGCCGAGGTGTCGTTCAGCTCATTTTGAGTGGGCCAAGGTGTCCTTTAGCTCAAATGGGGGTGGGCCGAGGTGTCGTTCAGCTCATTTTGAGTGGGCCAACGTGTCCTTTAGCTCAAATGGGGGTGGGCCGAGGTGGCGTTCAGCTCAAATGGGGGTGGGCCGAGGTGTCCTTCAGCTCATTTTGAGTGGGCCAAGGTGTCCTTTAGCTCAAATGGGGGTGGGCCGAGGTGTCCTTCAGCTCATTTTGAGTGGGCCGAGGTGGCGTTCAGCTCAAATTGAGTGGGCCGAGGTGACGTTCAGCTCAAATGGGGGTGGGCCGAGGTGTCGTTCAGCTCAAATGGGGGTGGGCCGAGGTGTCGTTCAGCTCATTTTGAGTGGGCCAAGGTGTCCTTTAGCTCAAATGGGGGTGGGCCGAGGTGACGTTCAGCTCAAATGGGGGTGGGCCGAGGTGTCGTTCAGCTCATTTTGAGTGGGCCAAGGTGTCCTTTAGCTCAAATGGGGGTGGGCCGAGGTGGCGTTCAGCTCAAATGGGGGTGGGCCGAGATGTCGTTCAGCCCATTTTGAGTGGGCCGAGGTGTCGTTCAGCTCAAATGAGGGTGGGCCGAGATGTCGTTCAGCTCTAATTGGAAGTGGGCCGAGGTGTCGTTCAGCTCAAATGGGGGTGGGCCGAGGTGTCTTTCAGCTCAAATGGGGGTGGGCCGAGGTGCAGAAGCTCTTTGTAAGTACTCGCACAACAGTGTCTGTACTGTTACAAACGGGGTATTAGCGACTGTTTTACTGTAAGTACACCTTTTCATTTTCTAAGGCCCTTGCAATGAAACGGATGTACTACCTAATCTTATCCTCATGGAATATTCCCTGTCCAAATGCCTGATGTTGCGCTGTTAAGTGTATATGAGGTAATTTTTGTATTCTTGACTTCTGCGACAAGAAGAAAAAAAAGATTTCAAAATGCCACACAGGTACACGAAATGTGTTCATGTAAGATAAGACATAACTTACTCTATCAAGGTTTGTGGCAATCCCCGTAGCATCAAAGCAGAGAAGTCCTGGGCGTGCGGCGTGCGCCTGTTGCTGGTTTGGGAGGAAGAACCGAGTGTTGCTGGCTCGGAGGTTGCTGGGAACTCACAGGACCTGCAGAACAAGTCATCTGAGCCGACCCTTGATCGCATGGGCGATCCCGAAATCCCTTTTCTCCCTCTCCATCGTCCTCCCTTTCGCCTGGCGTCGCCGTACGGCTTTTTCACAGTCAATTTTTTGCGCGATTTATGGGGCAGATCCTGAGCTGGGTGAGATGTCCCGCTTGTGCATCGATCCTGTTAGCTCTCGCTTGAAGAAGAGCTCTGCTTTCTCCATGCTAAAATCGCCACAGCGATATCCGAATTGTAGCCATATTGCCCGCGAGAGATAACAATCACTCATCGCAGGACTTCTTACTTCCCACACACATTACCTAAGCATTGGGGAATGATTCAGCATCATATCTAAGCAAACTACTTAGCCGTACCGTGCTTCATCATCGTCATTGTTCCGTATTCCTGTGGCAGCAGCTATTAATTGCGTCCGCTACCGCTGCAGCGGCCACCCACCCATCCACCCCAATGCACATAGATGCACATGACGTTGCTTCAGTCCAATATGTATGAGATACCAGAAGACCGAGTTCATGGCATCGTGATATTATTCTTAAACACCATCGCTGCAGGGTCTCAAAATTGAGTCCCGTCCCGTGTGACTCGAAACTGGGATAAAGAAAACTAATACTTTACTATGCTGTTTGGCTCCAACGGCACGAAGGCATTTACGGGATCGCGCTTTGGTGTACGATGCTTCGCGTCTTTTGTGTTCTGCTTGCTCAATGGCCATGTCAAAAACATGCATGCTCAATGATGTGCGTCAAGGACAGCGCTCATTCTACCGCGGCGAGCGAGATTGGAAAAAGAAGAGCTTTTACGAGATAACAAGTTTTATTACGTTATGGATAGTATTACTATACTAATAGGCAGTCCAGTTGGCCAGAGCCATGAAGGCTCTGTTTCCCAGAGGCAACCGCGAGGAGGTCGACCACCATGTGCCTCCGCTCTAGAGGCAAGATATCCGCATTTATCTTGGTCTCCTTCGAGCCCCCCAGGCCTGGTCCCGGGGGTGTACCCTAGTCCCTCATTGAGGTATCCTACCAAGATGTATCACCATCTGCGGGATGCGGTAAACACAGAGGATCACGTACATCTGATCATTTGGACAGGTACTTCTTGATCTTGTCTCAGGCTACAGAAAGGTCTATCTACTCTACCCCGTACAGCCCGCCCGGTCGATCCTGCCTTCTTTGCCAGCCAGTCGGGCCTCCACCGATGCCTGACCGTCTTCAAAGGAAACAAACGCGTTGCTGCTTAGGGAGGATCCAGGCCTTCGATCCTCCCCGTCGCCTGGGATTTCGAAAGAAGTAAACACGTTGCTGCTTAGGAGGGTAGGAGCCAGCCCATCATCCTTCCTCCCGTTGCCTGACGGTTTCAACGAAACAAGCATCTTGGTTCTCGCAAGCATCCAGCCGTTGGTCCCCAATCTGATGACTGACGGTTTCAACGAAACAAGCATCTTGGTTCTCGCAAGCATCCAGCCGTTGGTCCCCAATCTGATGACTGACGGTTTCAACGAAACAAGCATCTTGGTTCTCGCAAGCATCCAGCCGTTGGTCCCCAATCTGATGACTGACGGTTTCAACGAAACAAGCATCTTGGTTCTCGCAAGCATCCAGCCGTTGGTCCCCAATCTGATGACTGACGGTTTCAACGAAACAAGCATCTTGGTTCTCGCAAGCATCCAGCCTTTGGTCCCCAATCTGATGACTGACGGTTTCGAATGAAACAAGCATCTTGGTTCTCGCAAGCATCCAGCCTTTGGTCCCCAATCTGATGACTGACGGTTTCGAATGAAACAAGCATCTTGGTTCTCGCAAGCATCCAGCCGTTGGTCCCCAATCTGATGACTGACGGTTTCAACGAAACAAGCATCTTGGTTCTCGCAAGCATCCAGCCGTTGGTCCCCAATCTGATGACTGACGGTTTCAACGAAACAAGCATCTTGGTTCTCGCAAGCATCCAGCCGTTGGTCCCCAATCTGATGACTGACGGTTTCAACGAAACAAGCATCTTGGTTCTCGCAAGCATCTAGCCTTTGGTCCCCAATCTGATGACTGACGGTTTCGAATGAAACAAGCATCTTGGTTCTCGCAAGCATCCAGCCGTTGGTCCCCAATCTGATGACTGACGGTTTCAACGAAACAAGCATCTTGGTTCTCGCAAGCATCCAGCCTTTGGTCCCCAATCTGATGACTGACGGTTTCGATTGAAACAAGCATCTTGGTTCTCGCAAGCATCCAGCCGTTGGTCCCCAATCTGATGACTGACGGTTTCGAATGAAACAAGCATCTTGGTTCTCGCAAGCATCTAGCCTTCGGTCCCCAATCTGATGACTGACGGTTTCGAATGAAACAAGCATCTTGGTTCTCGCAAGCATCCAGCTGTTGGTCCCCCAACTGATGCCTCAGCAACTGTTAATTTCTTTCGAGAGTAATACCTTGGCGCCCAGAAGGGAATCTGGCCCTCGATTCCCACTCATGGATCAGCAACTGTTTAGTTTCTTTGGAAGGAATACTTGGATCGATGGCGGTATCCGGCCAACCAGCGCCTTGAAAACGGAAAGGGATGGTGGAAAAGGAGAGGGAAAATTTTCTTTCCAATATCCCTCCCTCCCGTCAGTCGCGTGATCTGGGCGGAGTAGATACCAAAACGGGTAAAGTCGGGTTATAGCGGGAACATAAGTGGGTACCATGGGCCTGCCATCCCGGAGAGAACGAAAAAAAAACTTGCTGGACTCACCCTTTGCCATGCGGACTGCCTGTTCGATTCAGAGGTCTTGACGGGCCTGCTGTTAATACACTGCTGATGTTGACACTTCTGCTTAAAAAAACAGGATGGAGGGGGTGGGAAGGAAAATCTTGATTGATCCGTTATAGATAACGTTAGCGCGTTTCAACGGGAACCAATGATAAATGTCTTCTCACCGCGCAAGAAAAAAAACATGCATATCAAGGTATGATGTTACTTTGGGTTTTTTTTCGATTGATAGCAATTACTAGAGTACATAGAGTCGTTTTCCTGCGATCCCATGGTTCTTATTGTATCGAACCTCTTGGTTTGTGTAGAAGCCCGAGATAGTCAATAAGGCAAAATAAACAGGCGGCGGGGGTCGAAATCAATGGTTGATGCTGTTGCAGGAATGCACGAGCCCATTCCCAAGGCGCCACCCCCCATAGACCATGGTATCCGGTATCGCCTTGCTCTCTGATTACCTTGGTACCAGTGGCAGTATGTTGAGTCCGTTATAAATTATTCCTAGCTTCTCCCGGCTCTACACTCACCCGGTCACGGAAAGGTCTGATAAAGACAGTAAGTAGCCACGTATTCACAAAATGAGGAGTCCGAATCTCAAATAAACGTGGGAGGGGAGCACAAAAGGGGGGGTTGCATATCGAAAGCATGGCACCCAATGTTTACCACAAGGACTGCTTTCAGTCTTATCCCATCCCTGCATTCGCCTCTTATGCGGCCAGGTGACAGGGAATTCGTGTGCGCATATCGCTGGTCCACGACTTTTTCTCTCTTTGGGTGTGATTCTATATATCCAACCAACAGAACAAAGGTCAAAGGTATGAGTATCACAAGAGTGTAGAACCTGTCAATGTCATCAACGGACCATCATCGTTATATAAACATCTCTGTCGCACGATTTGTTCTCTTCTGGGTAACATCATGTGCTAACCCTCTTGTGTCACATACTTATCGGTGCATAAAGAGAAAGTAAGATCGGTTTTCTATCAATATCACAATGGATCCAACAGCCCCAATTGCATTTATTACTGCGCTACTCTTGTATAGTGCGGCGATTGACCCGTATGCACATATACGGGCATCTTATACACAGTAAAACGTTTTTTGGCGGGTGAAGGATTATAAAAGTAATGGATGAAGCGTGACTGAAAAGCACTGTTAATGGTCTATAATAAAAGAGCCTAATTGTACGAGTACAAAACCATGGTTATGTAGCAACCGGGAAAGGACGATGCGATTTCGTTGATAATTTCGAGGTGGTCAAGTTGGCGTCTCGCAATACACAAAGCATCAATACTAACCCATGAAGAAGTCGAGATGAGGATTATGGTGTAGATTAGACATTTTACACGCGACGTCCACATACCCGGGTCTATGACATTGGACTAAAGCAACTGATCTATCAAAAACTATGCTGCACCTCCTTATCTAACGGACAGTGAACGATTTTCCACTGTCTCTTTTCCTCCGCGTGTTTTGTGGAGTCCAATGAAGATAATCATGTTTATCAAGTCAATTTGACCGGTGATGTACATGGCAAATGAGCGATATGGATTGTTTTACGGGAAGCGCACAGTGGGCAGCTTGGTGTTATTCACGTTATGTAATACATCTGCAAGCTCATCGTCTGCTCTTAGGACGCAGCGTTTGGTGTAAGCCGCAGCAAATGGTTGGAACCGCTAAGGTGCATCAGAAATGGCTTGAGCGTCTCTAAGCTGCTTGGTACTGTGATTCTTGAATAGCGCATGAAAAGGTGCATCACATCATGGACCACCAGATAGGTGTGTGCTAACACGCACTTCCAGGCAAAAGCAGCGAGTTTATATCTCGTGTATGGGTGTGTCCGGATAGTACAAGGCGTTGTTGCCTTACGAACGAAGATCCCAGGCATTGGGAGCAACTATGAACTTCACTTACGGGCGCAATCTCCACGGAAACAAGCCCATCCTATACGCGTGCACACTTTCAGCAGCATACACAGCTCATTATACGGGCTTTGACTCAAACCTGGACGATGGCATGATAACTGCAAGCTTACGCCCTTGTTTAAGGAATGGAGACACCTCATGAGGAGATGAAAGCGATCCAAAATTCAATAAGCCGTTAATCAATATTCCCAGCAAATCCGACAATGTGCAGCAAGGAAAAAAGACATGCACGAAACCTTCCTCGCCAATGAAATTATCTTCGTCCCCGATTTGCCTGATGTGCTATCAACTCAATAATATGAAAGGCCATCCGTTTATGCGCTGCTTCATATTAAATGGGTAAAACAAAAAAAAATAGGAAGAAGAAGAAGAACAAGAAAAGAGAACGAACAAAAAATAACAAGAACTGGAAAAGGATCTAAAAAAGATCCAAAAAAGATTCAAAAAGAAGATCCAAAAAAAAGAGGACAACAATCAAATGAAAACAAAAAGCAAGAAAAAATACAGAGAGAAAGGAAGAAAGAAGCCCACAGTCCAGTGAAGAAACGAACGGGGCATATATCCAGAAGGAAAAGCGAGAAGGGCAAGAATCGAAGGACAAAAAGACACGCAGGAGCCGAAGAGGGCCTGAGACAAGAAATACAATCAAAGGAGAAGTAGCACCATCTGTCGATTGATAAATCAAGTACATCGCGCATGCGTCAGAGACAATAGCAGGAGTCTACGAAACATCCAGATTGTTTCCGCGAAAATATCACTGTGACCGAATACCCGTAACATTCGACGACACAATAAGCTGAACTTGTCCATTGAATCGACGGTGGTGAATATCTCAGCAACACGGCTGTCCAGTTGTCTGTGCGATCTTTAAGACAAATACCTTCCTATACCCGAAAGTGCACCCAAGATGTGCCAAAAGTCAAACGGCTTTTCACTCCAGTGGAAGAATTATATGTAACCCGTCGTTTTCGGTTGTCGAATTCGAGAACATTCTCAGGAATAGCCCAAGCTTACGGCATTCACCCATGTGCCCGCTATTCCCATTGTTCACAAAGAAGTCCATAAAGATACACGATTGGGCAAGTTACTTTCAAAGCCTCGATCTTTGAATCGCTGCAAACTATCAGCGCATTTCTTTGATACAAGCGCTTGTACCGCCCATAGCCCTCGAGAGCAGCCTGCATCCGGCTTTCCTAACTTTCCGATGACAGGATTTTCAGGAGTTCTGTATCATTGAGAGACTGACTCAACACCTCAAGCACAGTGGCTAGAGAGGTATTCCGTTCGTGCAAAGAGCACATCATCTCCATAATAAAAAATACGTCCGTTTTCGGGTTTCTCACTTCTTACCGTTCTATACACTTCCAGCATTCAGAAACAAGTAATTAATACTATGGGAAGAGGGGAAGAGACCTGTTAATACAGATACGGTTCAGTGCTGAGCAGGGCGGCAGGTGGATGGGGTGGGTATTTTCTGCTGGCTAATTGGTGGCCGTATATCGGGATCATTTTCTTCCGTTAATTGCTTTAGAGAGACTCGACCCTTATAAGTTTATCTCTGAGCCTGCAGTCGGTCAGAGGGATTAGTTACAGGGCTACATGGTCGTAGATGCTGCGAAGTTGATGGTGCTCATTTCCAATCACATTTGCTTCTAAGCCCATGATGCAGTTCGGTAATGCGTCGGTGAAAATGACAGGCTTTAGTAAGGGTGTTGAGCGTGCGCATGCCTTAGGTTTTGATATGTTCTGACATTCGCTTGAACGTCGCGCAAACATGATATGTTCCCCTGTCGCATATTTTTTGCGGACGTGTTAAGCTTTTGTCTGGGGGCCTTGCTTATCATAGTGTCGTTGGGGTGGGCGGAAAGAATTTAAGGCAAGGTCCTCTTTTCCGGGAATTTCTTGGATGACGCGTCATGTTTGCACCACCTTTTTCTCAGTACTATCCATATCTTTCTAGACTCGCATTTTGTCTTGCCAAGTGAGCAAGCGCTGCAATGTTCCGTTAAGAACTACACCATTGATCAAAGCATGATTGAATGCACAAGCAGGTCATACATGGAGACGCCATAGAGACATGGGTCGGGTCACTCCCACTTCTAGGGAGCGCTGCTGCCCCGTTTATGAACGTGCGGTGGATCGTACTTATCTATTATGGGCTGTCAAGGCCGCCACGAAACAAGCGAGCTGCATGTTCCAAATGGCGGAAAACTCCGATTTCCGCATGCAGGCAACGGGCGGTGTTATGTGAAATCTAGGTTACGCGGAAACGATCGTCTCTGGAGCGTTTCAACGACACCGTCCGGGGGGGGGCCATTCGCCCGGAAATTATGCGAGAGAGGGCTAACATTGGAGCACTTGCGGTATTTATTGTCATTAGAGAGACTGAGACTCTATGTCTGACGTATCCTCGCCAGGATGGATAGTTTGCCAAGCGTTGTCTCGAATGAGCGCTCCCTTGCCAATTAGGGATATTTCAAGACAAAGAAATCTATTTTATCTGCTTGTGTTCACGCCATGCGGGGCATGGGCTGATTGCTTCAAGATCAAGAGCAAATTTCTGTCTCCACGCCCACTGACGTTTTTGGCGGTACAGGCACTGCCGAGGCAAGTTGCGGCTGAGTGGATGTTGACATGGGGGCTTTGATGTCTGCGATTACTGTATGTCTGTGCATTGTTTCGGACGGTCTGCAGCAATGAAAGAGAATGTGACAGAGAGGAGGGGGGGCGGTGGTGCGGAAGTTGTTGCCAGCGTTGAAAACAGACCACGCTCTCTCCTCGACTCAACCATCACCTTTTTTTCCCTTTAGCCAACCGCCTCCCACCCCCGCCCTCACGAAAAATATCTACCCTCTCCCTCACCTCTTTTTTTTTTTGTGTTCATGGCCGACACGGACAAGATCAAGCAGCTTCGGAGCTACTTGAATCACAAGGCACGCATTGCTATTACCGATGGTCGAGTGTTCGTGGGTACCTTTGTCTGCACGGACAAGCAGAAGAACGTGATTCTGGCACACACAACGGAATATCGAGGAGGCAAGCGGGCTCTTGAAAAAAAAAGATCCCACGACGTGCTCATTCCTTTTTTTTTTCTCTTTTAGATGAACATCGGCAAGTGGGGCTCATCATGATCCCCGGACAGCACTTGCTCAAGATGGATATTGAAGATCTCGAAACAATGTATCTCTAGAGGCCGTCGACCTCTCCCATCGACCGACCCAGCCCCCATTTATTCAAACGATCGAACCCTCTGTCCTAATAAATATTGCTCAACAGTCGAAACCACCAACGCATGGTCGGCCTAATAATCTTTTTTAACCAAACCGATACACACACACACGCACACATACACGAAAGAAAACTCACATCCTGCGCAAGACCAGAAACAGTGATGGTACCAATAACACCGACATCCTTGATGATCAAGGGAAATGCGCCGCCGTGGATTGCGTACTCTTTCTCTTGGACCTAAAATTAGGAAAGGGGCGACCTCGCACCTTCTCATATCAGCAATGCACGGGCTTCTCTTCCTCGAAGAACACGCACGTGATACTTTTCTTCAAGGGTCTTGCCTTGACTGGCACAATAGCAACCCATGTAGAAACTCGAATGTCCAAACCGCATCACCGTCTTGCTATATATACATATTGTGCAAGCAGAGTGTGAATTAAGCCACACAGAGGAGAGAAAGAGAGTCTCCGTCAGTGCCTGTGAGGGTTTCTGAAGGTGGACAAATACTTTTTACGCGCGACCCATTCGCCATTGTCTGGACACGTGCCCTGCATAGCATAGCGAAACACTTGATGACCAGCAACCGTAATATCAACGACAATGGGTTTGTTGAACGGCTTCGCATGATCGATGATGGATAAGCCCAGCTGCAGGGCATCCTCAGACGAGAACGAGGTAAATTGAAGTCTGTTCTCCTGCTCGAGCAAGGTAGACAACAAGGCCTTGGCTTCTTTCTGATCCGCAGTAGCCATGTAGGAGAGAAATAAAGAATGAAAGGAGCGAAAGAAGGGCAGAGTGTTTTTTTATTTTAGATCGTCCTGTTTTTTCCCGCCTTCCCAAAGAATAAAAGGGAGAACGGAGTAAGCGAACCATTACCCCCGATCAACGCCGGCTGGGTGCACGTTTTCCCCCGTTCAAAAGGTCACCGAGACGCTTTCCTTCCATGGCTCAACGCGCCCTTGGCTTCTCTCAAATGATACTGCAGACCGTTGATGTTCTTATATCGTTTTGCGCAATTGGCCATCGCGCATCGGTATGGCTTGTCGTACTTTTGAATGTCAGGATGGCATTGCTTCATATGGTAGAACAAGCCGGTTGATTGCGGGAAACTGCTCAAGCATCCCGGTACATCGCAGCCGTACGGGTTAAGCGCCTGATGTGGCTCCTCGTCGTCCGGATTCTCACTACCCGCTTCGCCATGACTTTCCTCGCTCTTTAGATTCCCATGGCGGAGCGTAGATAATGGAGGTTGGACAGTGATGATGGAGACAGTTGCTGGTTGCTGATCTATTGCTCTTGCAGGGGACGATGACGAGATAGGAGGAGAGGGGAGCGACGACGACGACGGATTGGTGCTTGATTTTTTGAGTTGAATCATGCGCTGAAGCTTCCGCCATCTGTTCCTGCAATGCAAACCGGGTCTACCCTCGAAATGCTGAGCAATCTTTTGCCACTGGGTGCCGTACTGATTGTATAACTCCATCAAGCGTGCGTCTTCTTCCGAGCTCCACTCTGAGCGGTCAATGGCGGGATCGAGAGACTCGCGCCAGCGCTTGGCGCATTGATCGTCCGTCCTGCCGACCAGCATGTCCGCGATCTTGCTCCATTGGTTAGGATATCGAACAACACCCTCCCGTAGCAGCCGGTCCTCTTCTTCGGTCCATGCACCTTTGCGTAGCGACGGGTCCAGAGAGTGGAACCATCTCTTGCGGCACTTCTTGTTGGTACGTCCGGGCACGCACGCTGCGATCTTGGCCCATTTCTCAGTACGATCCCCGTACAGCTGGACCGCCAGCCGGAGTAAATTGTCCTCTTCGGGGGTCCAGGGCGCGCGTTCGCCGTAGGACGACTTGCGGTGCTGCTGCTGCTGCGGCGGCTGTTGCTTGGTAACCATGTGGGAGTCAGCGAAAATGAGAGGCGGTAATTGGGAATCTTGGTGCTCGTGTTGGTGCTGGTGATGATGCAGGTGCTGATGCTCGACCGGAGAAGAGGACGTGGCGAGAATGGCGCTGGTAGGGTGTTGGTGGTGGTAAACGGTAGTAAATAAATCATTTGATTCAGGAACCATGATCTGCTATGTATCAGTAAGAGAACAAAACAATCTAAACGGGTGTACAATCTTTCTTACTGAAGAATATATGGAATGCTGGTGCTGGGTGTCAAATGTTAATGAGGATGCTGTCACTGTTGCTGCTGATAAGGTGAAGGCGGCAGGAACTGTATCTGGGGTATGTAATGGTGGCGAATGTTTCACGGACTGCCAATAAAAAGATAAACAGAGAGTCGGGTCGAATTAATGGCGGGAATGGGCTCAGGTGCGTTGTGTGTGGAAACAATGTGTGGTTAAGTATATAACGCGCTTTACTTACTGTGAAAAGAGGATTCGACACGGGTATAAACGCAAATTCTCCCTGTATGGCTGCTGCTGCTGTTGTTGATGCCGTTGCCGCTGCGGAAGAAGAAAGAGGTGTATCGCTAACAGTGCCGTAATTACAATCGGTAGGAGACGATGAGACGGTGGGAAACAGATCCACCTGAGACCCGAAATCGAACGGTTGGGAGAACTTTTTTTTGTACGAGATCAAGAACGACAGGCGCAATGGTTGTCAGCGACCCCGGCTTATCTTTGTTTAGTGCAAGACCAACCCACCATATTATATAATACTAGCAAACAAAAAAGCAGATAGTCGTGAAGAGATAAAGAAAGGAAAAAGGACCGGGAGCGCACCCAGAGATCGATACACGACACACAGGAAAAAAAAAAGGAAAGAGAGGGTTGGGGTGGGGGACAGAGAGAGATCACCCACATACACCACTGTTGAAAAAAAAAAAAAAACAGATGTGGAAAAAGAATCAAAGAGCGCGCAATTCTGGTTGGTAAATAGACCTCGGGTAACTACATTGATTGGACCAAGCGGAGGTTGGGTCTGAATCCGAAATGACACATGCCGAAGAAGCAACCCCGCATCCCTCCGGCAGCGGGGTGATGTGGGGGGGGGAGAAGGGAAGCGAGCTGTGTTATCTCTCGGACCCATTGGTCGGGTTTCTAATATAAACGCTCCGTAGCTGAGTAATTGGGACATGAGCTATTAGCTGGAACTCTTTGTCGCGTGGTCTTTCTAAACAAACAAATACCGAAGATAAAGATGGTTCACCAGTAAAGGCTAGTCTTGTATTGTTGCCTATCGCAGTGGCCCGTACTGCACTAGCTGAATAGAGATAGAGGAAGACGTCATTACACGAGTGTCAGAGTCACGGGATCCCAACGTCTAGTCTTTTATCGTTCTCCGTATGGGGTAAGCCTTTCCATATCATATGCATGTAATACTCCATTTCAAGCCATACCAGATCTATAGCGCCAAACAGCAAATAACCTTCTATTTCCACCCAAGCTCCATGCATAAAACTGGGTATGACCTTCAACAGGTGGAGTCTGCTAGCATAGCAAAGGCATGTGCATTATAGCCGTCAGTCACGGCGAAGCATTATCTGCCTAATGCGCGCATTATGGGATCAACGAGGATCACGTGTGCGCCTTCATCAACCTCCCCCCCACCCTATTTGCTTTCTTCGGAAGGATGAAAAGATTCGGTCATATGTGGGATCGTCGCCGTCTGAAATAAAATGGCACTCGATCGTTTTCTTCTATTCTTCTCTTTCTTCTCCCCGTTAACAAATGACGATTGCGCAATGACCTCCATTCATAGCACCAACAGTCCTCGAGACACTCAGGACGACTCCTCCGCTCCACAAGCCGAAAATACCCCTATACCCTCCGCTATGCTTTTTCCGCTTGCCTATGTCCAAGCTCGGCTCTTTTGGGTTTACTCCGTTATATGGACACTCTACAGTCGCCTGTCTTCGGAGGATAGCTCGACACAGCCATCAAAATTGCAGCCGTCTTCTTCGGCACAACGTCCAGTCGAGCGTCCTTGCGCGGCCGTGGCGAAAATAAGCAGACGGTCACGTGGCCAGTCAGCGCCTCCTCCAACCCAAGCACCACTGGTAGACCCACCCCAAGAACAAAGGGCGCGAGGCAGCACGATCAGCACTGAGTCGCCCTCCACATCAACGCGGTCTGGTAGCCGCGCCATGATTCCTCTCCATAACACCGACCTTGCGCTCCTTCGCCCTCTGCCGCAGGATGAACGTAACGGCACGACGTGCCCGCCCCAGTGGTGGCAGAAAACTCGCTTTTACATCGACGCGCGGAAGCATCATCATCAACGTAACCGCAGCTCATCCCCATCACTGCAAGTTCCGTTGTCATCCTCATCGTCGGTATCCATGTCCGGCCCGTCGATGCTGGCCTTGTCACGCTCCAGGGAGTCTGTTGTCGACGTACCGCCAGAAACACAGCAGCCTGCTACTCAGCTGCCTGATTCTGCGGTTCCTGCTCATCTTGATCCCCCAACCCCTGTCAAGCGGACTCCATCCAAGCGCAAACGGTTTTTGGATCTGCTGCACCACCACCACCATCATCATCCACAACAACAATCGTCCGGAAAACATCTTTTCTGGAAGAAAAAGACCGGGCCCGCACCCGCTCTCTGACGTAGCATTGAATACAGCATGCAAGCACGCCTTTCTCATAACCCAAGCGCATACAAACACACATGTTCTGTCCCACACAAACGTTGTACATAGCAGACACCTCTCCCCTCCATCGTCCTACTTTTCACCTCATACATAGGCAATCGATATCCCAATTCTTCATGCATGCATTTTCCTCCTTTCCTTCTCAAGATAATAAACCTGTCATCGTCTCTTCATCGCTCCCCGCACGCGGTCCAACATAATGTTTCCGTCCCCATCCAATCCAGAAGATAAGCGTTGTCAGAATGGCTCCCAGAAACGCCACCACACTATAGTTGAAATTGCTGGCTAGATAGACGGCGGTAATGGTGAGTAAGCGCACTTAAAACGCCTGGACCCTAAGCAAGGTGAGACTGACATACCTTCCACGGGCCACATGGTGGGTAAGGTAAAGATGCATACGGCCACTAGCGTCCAAGCGAATGCGATGATGGTCACCGGTTGTGAGAATTTCCCGAGAGAAAACCGGCCCCGGGTTTTTAAATAAGGCTGAACGGCGATGCGGCATCCGAGCACAATCGCTATATATATACACCTTTTTCGATGAGCAACTTGTGCATATATACACACACACATTTTCTCTCTCTCTTTCTCTACCTCAACCACACATTTTCATTACCATAGGCCAAATGGGTAGTGATCGTCGTAGCACTGATCAGGATCTCAAACACAAATTCGGAGAGCGGGAAGGGCAGAATGACGAGGACGCACGTCGCTGCAACGACAAACCACACCGCATTCGCGGGCAGATGGCGCTTATTGACCTGGCAAAGTGTGTCAGGCGCCGCCTCATCCCGCGAAAGACTGAATACCATGCGGGACGTTGATGTGACTGAGGCCGCTCCAGTGCAGAACTGGCATACAATGACAAGCACGAGAAACCCAATGGTCCCGTGACGCCCGATCGCATCCTGCAAAACGCCCTTTTAGATTGCTCTCTTGCACTCGCGATCTATATATGTATATACCCAAAAAAGTTGGGCCACAGGCATGCCAAAAGACGAATTCATAATGGAATACACGTCCTGGATCGATACCAGTAAGATCACCATGTACGCCAGACCGATCGCCCAGCTTGCTACAATAGACATGGCAATTGCCCTTTTCGTTTTTGCTCAGTTTCTCTCCCCCCCGCGTTATCAGCTGCCCAGGAGATATGCCTTACATTGGAGCAGACACGTCAGCATCCTGGGTCTCTTCATTGGCGTAGGCTGCACCTTCGGCCCCTTTTCAAAAGAATCCCCCCCGAATATCTTACCCACCGTCAGGGCCCTGTCGCTTAAACCTTTCCGCTGTTGCAACACCTTCCCCACCCAGCGCAATTACCAAACATGGAATATGCCGCTCCAATCATGCCCAGCATGAACACATAGACAGGGTTGGTGAATCCTGTCTGGTTCTCATAATCCGTTAGCACCCATTCGAGCGACTGCTTTCTTTTTGTGAAGACCGATAGCACGCCGATGACAACCACCAGACCGCCGCATGACCATATCACGTTCCATCTGTTCAGTGCGCCCAAGCTCTTGAAGTGGTAGGCGTTTAGGATGCCGTGGATCACAGTCACCGCCATAGCAATCCACATGACCTCCATGGTCGAAAGTCCGGTCCCGCCTGTCACGATTTCGACCAACGAGCCTAGCGATAACGCTTTATTGCATTTTGAGCAAAATGGGAAAAAACAAAACTATATCTTTTCCTCCACCTCCCTCTTCCCCTTACCGACAATCACGTTGTTGGCGCCGATGCTGATGATATTCGCTAGAGCGTAAGTCCATCCTGTTGCAAAAGCGCTATTAAAAATGAGGGAAATAAAAATAATAAACGCATTGGCTTGAGGCATATATCTCTTGTTTTATCAATTGTACAAGAATACTCACATGAATGGAGCCTTGGGTGCATGACGTGGATGGGCATGAAGCAGCTCAAAAACCCAATAATAAATCCCGCCGCTCGTTGCATACTATTAAGACGCTTGCTGTTAAGAGATCGAGACCGAGCGTTTTTCTTTTCATCTACCCATATATACCAGCGAGCAGATCTCTGCGAGAGACAAGGCGATACAGATCATGAAGAAGGACACCAGGTTCCATGCAAGTATCATTGTCCTCGGCCCACCGCGCTGGAGCACTGTTTCCGTTCGTCAGGGACAAGTAATTCTCTTCCCCACACAAATACGTATACCTGTCTGAAACGTTGCGGATGTGTTGGATAGGATGCCGATGTTGGCAAATGAGAGACCTTGGGTGGGTGGGTGGGGACCTCGTAAGAGGTTAACCAGAAATAAGAGTGTCCATATAACCCTTACCAAATGTTGTAAAAAGGGACCATGTTCGTTGCAATTCCTTTATTATCTTCCCTGTTAAGTTCCCTTCCCACGGATGACTTTGCTCTTCTTTTTGTATTTACTTGTTTGTAGCCAAGTCGACTCAGCAACATCTGGCTTCCATCGATGCCATCTTTGGATGGTGAGGATGCCGGCCGATCGGTGATGCAGCCATAGTCGCGGTGGGTAGCCATCATTAACAAAGAAAGGATATGCAGAGAGAAAATGATGGGGGTGGGAAAGAAATGAATGTCTCTTTGTCTGTCTGTCAATTCTTTTTCGCCCATTTTTTTTATATTATCTTTTAGGCTGTGTGCAACGTACATAGGACGAAAAGCGCCAGCCGACCGGCCGGCCCGCTTGCTCGCTTACTTTTGCTAGCTGTTTGTACGTAGATGAAAACGAAAGAGGTTGCTTTTCGACCCTCTCTCGTCCGATAGCCCCAGCCCATATGCCGTTAAAGATGGATCAAAAAAGTTGATGTAGGGCGCAAAAAAACAAAAATGCTTATCAGCAAATGCCTATTGTTGTTGTAGTACAGGCCATCCCACTTTCGAAAATCATGCTGCTAGCAGCTCAGCCACGTAAAAAAGTTGTCGCACGACGTGTCGTCTGCCACGTTGCTTTCCTAAAACTTAATTACGTATCGCTTCATGGCGGTCTTGTCTGTGCAAGTGATTCTCTCAGTAAACCTGGTTGGCACAAAAATACTTACATCGAACACTCTTCTCTCTCTTGCAGCAATGGATGAGCATGATTCAAGTTTGCTGCGATGCGCAAAGGGATGTAGTATCGCTCGTCCTTATCTGTCCGAAACGGGAGATGGGATTTTAAGTTACCGATAAGCTCTTTGTGACGGCCATAAACATGGTTGCAACGCGCGCGCGCGTGTATCTGTGTGTGCCAAACTCCTCCTGTCCTCTCCTTCCATGGCGTTGTCCACCTCAGGAAGGCTCGCAGTGTGTCGCATTAACTTGAAACAGGAGAGCCTGGCCCAGTGGATAAAGGCCTTTACATATGACACAGACAAGTTTGTTTGAGCCAAAATGAGAGATTTTTATATGATGAGACGTTTGCGCAAATAAAGCGGAAACGGTAAATATCGATGCATATGCGCGCCCTCAGTCTCCTGGATGTAAATAAGACGAGGGAGGATCATTTGAAGTTCTAGAGAGGCAGAGAGACAGAAAGGATCCAAGTGGTTGTTGGATTCCTAGCACTCACTACCATTTCATATCCGGGTTTTTCTTGAATGCCTCGTACTGTTCGCGGTTGAAGAACGACATCTCTGTTTCGTTTTCTGAAAGAAACAACTCAGCTTCCCTGATCTTCTTTTCCCATGTTATGTTTTTTATGTTTTACCAATGCCCAGCCATGCCAATGTGGCTGAATCGTCCTGGAAAATTAAGGATGCATCGTCTTCCATGTTGATGATCAAGTTTTGGGTCTAAGCTCGAATTAGGCAAATGTGGCCATTACCCCGTTGTTGCTGTCACCTTTATACCTTGTGTCCGTGCGCAACCGTATACAGCTTGAGCGTGTCTTTTTGTTTTGAAATTGGGAAAACAAAGTTCAATGCTTTGCTCTTTTCGTGCTGGTATCTCTCTCTCTCTCTCTCTCTCTCTCTCTCTTCTGCATTAGCGGATATCGCTTACCAAAATCAACGTTATGATACGGCTTCCAACCTGGCGTGGTCTTGATCTCTATTAAATTACACACACAAACACGTAGACGTCAGTCACTGATACATCAAAGAAGAGGCCATTTATTATATGGGGGAGGGATTATATCTTTCATATTTTACTTTCGCGAACGAGCGACTTGAGCTCCCCAACAGTGGTCGTGTCGAGATTCAGGTGCTGAAGGACTAAATTCTTGCATGTACGATATTCGAAGGATTTGATGCAACGTACAGTAATCGTCGCATCTGTAGTGGGTCGAACATGGCTTGTCAAAGTATCTTCCATTTTTCAATCGGGATTAAAGAAAAGAAAAGAAGAGAGAAGAAAAAATAAAAAATAAAATATCGCGTGCTCTGGTCTTGACTCCAAAAAAAAGGGTCCGTGTAATGATCGCTCCGTCTGTAGCTTTCTTACCCGGGCGACTGCAAAATTATCTTCTTTTTCAGGTCGAAAAGAAAAACGTGGTGCGTGGATAATAAAGGCATGTCGGATGGATGAAGACAGTGGTTATTATCATAAGCTGTCGTATTAACAAACGTTCGCTCGTTCCTTGCTTCGCTGGTGGCTGCATGATGCGGACGTTGCTTGGTGTTTTTGCTCTTCTCTTTGATGCCGTTACCATTGCACAAGTCCTCCTCCCTTCCTTGGACATTAGACTCATCAAGGATAACCATTTGTTTTAGAGTCAACGTCATTTCCCATTAGCGTATCCTCTTAAGATGCTCTTGTATCTTTGCATCCGCTCTTCCTGTCTACAGACTGAATGAGAACCCACCAAGGTTCTACGTTTTTCTAAAGACAAGTCAGGTCATTATCATACAGCAGTACCCAACACTGTTTTGAAAGCATATAGATTTGTAGCCGATTTCAAAGCAGCTGATGCGCCCAGGGCCTCCTCAAAATCAGCTTGGAAAACATGCGTATCCCTTTTGCTTGGGCTTTTGCAAAGATACACTGCTACGCAGATTGAAGAGAGTCATCTCTTCATGGTCCGTAGGCTCAATGCAGCCAACGCCAACAAAGTTGACCTTGCCTATCATTGTCAAGAAAAATCGCTTGTTTCAAAATGTTGTTGTATGTGTACAGAAGGAAAAGGATCGGCGAGTCTGGAGAAGTTGACGCGTTTTTATAGAGGTTTGTCATCTTGCGCAAAGAATTGCTCATCATCCTGCGACTTCTGAATGGGTGGTATGTGGTTTCGGCTTTGAGAAATCAGTTGGACCTGCTAGAAGGCACCACCATCTTCTATTAGCAACTACGTCAGATACGAGAAAAGTATAATCACCTGACTGTGTCAGTCCTGGATCTTGCTGGTTGTGATGGTGGTGCGGATGGTGAGGGGGATAAGGTTGCGGCTGCTGCATTTGGTTGGGATCCACTATGGGTCTTATCATTGACGGGCCTCCAGGCGTGGCACTAGGGGGAGGGATGCCGTCGGGATATCGTATCATCATCGGGGGAACGCCTACGTATTTCCATGAGCGAACAAAGTCATCATCTCCTCCAGTGCCGCCACCGTCTTTTACCTTGGTATTGATAGATCTGATGCGGAGGCACACCGTGTGGCGGAATGGGCGATCGCTGGGGTGAAGGAAATCCTTGAGGAAAGGGTGATCCGTCTAAAGCCGCAATGTATAAACTTCCATCCAATAAAAAATGAGGCAATGCGCATACTTACGGGGTGACACGTTAGCCATTTGTGGGCTATAGGCTACACCAGGCGGAGGTGGTGCACCACCGGGTGGCGGCATGGGTGCAGCTCCTATCGGTATATTGTGCACGAACTATGTATGTCCAATGAGTCCCACTTATCCTCCTTTCTCTCCTCCTTCCCTTGCCAGCGGACCTGAGGACTCATGAATGGATGTCCGCCCTGCTGAACAGGCATTGGTGATATGCCCTGAACATATTGCTATCAAAGTCTTATTGAGAATGCCGAACGAAACATCCCAATTGAGTTGTTTTACCGGTTGAAATCGATATTGCGGGAATCCATAGGGGAATCCAGGTTGTGTATAACTGTACATATCGTCCTCGTACGGTGAGTACGGGTTAAATTGCAGCTTATACTGCTTTGTACCAAAAGGCCATGTTGGTCCTAGTCCAGCGACGAATCAGAAGGATATCCTACAAGTCGCAGTATCTCGTCCCCCCTTACCAACAGAGCTTGGCGTTACTGGTTCCTTATCTTTCGAAAATGGAGGTTTGAATGCCTCGGCAAGTGTGAGAGGCTCGATATCTGTACTTCTCTTTAACTGACGACCAGCAAAAAATGGCGACCCTTCTCCGCTGCTCGACCCTCTTTTGGCACCCTACGTACACAATCATAGATATCCCATTTAGCGCTAGCAAAGCATACGCAGATATTTCAGAATAAATACTGGAATAAATATGGCTGCGGATGGGTTAGGTCTGAACTCGGTTGCCTTAACGTTGAATTTGAAACTGGTCTTGAGCGACTTGGTTTCGGATGCTGTAGCCGCAGACGCTGTTGGCGTTGTCTTACTTCCATTTGAAGTAACCGTATCCTTCTCCTCCGGAGTTGGAGAAGCAGGAACTGAAGTAGTAGATGTAATGGATGACGATGACGTCGTCGTGGTCGTCGTCGTGGTCGTAGTAGTAGCAGTGGCCGGTAACTGTGTCTTTTTCTCTTCGGTAGGACCAGTTGCCTGCTTCGTTTTTTCAGCAGTAGACAACTGGTTGTCGTTTTCCGATTTTTTTTCTTGTGTTGCTGTCGCTGTGGGGGACCCAGAGCCAGCGGGAGAAGAATGGTTAGTTGTCTTGGCAGAGACAACGGTACTGGTTGAGGCAGGTTCGGCAGCAACCGAACTAGGAACAGGTTTTGTTGATGCCGCATTGGACGTAGTCTTTCTGTTCTTCGAAAGGAGTGGCATGAGATCGTCCGGGCATGGTGAAGTCAGCTTGAAACTCTTGTGGAATTGCATCAATGCTGCCACTCTGTCTTCCTTGTCTTTCTTCTGAAGCGCTTGTTTCTTTGCAAACAATTTGCCCTTCTCTTGTATCGCAAACTGTCGAAAGGAATCAGCCACCTCATGTTCGATCCTATCGTCTGTGACCTTCTAAGATGCATCCATTTCAATACGATATTCTTCTGACCTATCCTCTGTTCCCCTGTTCAAACCTTATTGTTCGCACTGTTGCTGTTATTGGAAGCAGCAGTAACGGCAGAAGCAATGGAAGAAGCGGAAGCAGCACCACCACCGTCAGTCGCACGAATCGTTGGCAGGTTGGCGATAGGCGACGGAGCAGCCCCGTCTGCCTTGGGGAGAGTGCCCGTCATAAGTTTATGCAGAAGGCTCGAGTTCTTGTTGGAGAGATCAGGTTTCTCGGGCGGCGAGTGCTCCTTCCTGGGAGACGGCTGCCGTTTGCGCAAGGCAGGAGGAGTGTATTTGCTCGGATCACGAATCACAGCACCATAACGGTCCTCTTCATCCAAGTCGTCCACCACGACTCCCCGTTCTTCAAGGACATGGGTATTAATGGCACCCGACTAGGACGTCTTCCACTGTTAGTCTATGGTTGATTATTACTGAACAGCCCGTTATCTGCATTACCCGCTGGATCTCGTTTGCTTTCTCGATGGCCCATCGCTCGCGGTCCTTAAAATCAGGAGCAGAACGATCCAAGTGTGTTGTATATATCTCCTCATCGAAATCGGTTTTGACGCCAAAGAGCTTCTCGTTCGCAGCAAATTGATCCCAAGTGCCGCCAGCCACACCTCCTCCGTTGCTGGTCGAACCCTCGCTTCCTCTGACCGGATCTTCACCTTCCAGCGCACCAAATTCACCTTCACCCTCGAGTGTCTCAGGGTTCCACTTGTGCAACTCACGCTCCTTGATCTCCATTCGGCCGCTGATGTCCGAGTCGGTCTTGAAGGCTAGGGGAAGGGGACACCAGCCTCCATCAGCAAAGCCCGTCTTCTTCATTTTGCATCATCTTTTTAGGGTCACTCACAGTCTTTATGATCGTTCGCAGCTCCCTCGCCAACGGTTAAATCGGTATCGGCGCAGCTAATCTCCACAAGGTCCTTGCCAAGAATGAGTAGAGGCTGCTTGTTGATCTTCTTGGGGTGGTCGTTATGTTCAATATCATGGATCTTCTGCGGATACTTGAGCACAACCCCAATATCGCCGCTTTCAGTCGACGCACCGTGGAATACACCCTCATACTTGACGCCGTTCTTTGTGGTCACTTGAACCACACTCCCCTAAGCAGCATGCACCGAAGCTCTCAGCAAGGGATTCCCTTTTTCCCTTATGTCTTGCGCCCAATTACTTACTGTGAAATGTGCCAGAAGAAAAAGCATCCGTTCGTGCATGTGCCGCATTAATTCCGGATCCTCCGCTGCGGCTGCCATGGTCGTTTTGGATCCACCATTGTTTCCACCGCCCGCAACATTGCGGTTTGAGGAACTTCCGTTGTTATTCCACTTTTTGTTGTTCCCGCGGCTACAAAATGAGGCGGGGAAACGTAATTTTAGAGGTATTCTATAGCACCATCAAGAAGAAAGATGACAACCGACTTACCTCGAGTTCGATTTCGGGTGGGTGGAATCTTTCTTGTTCCCTTGCTGTCGTGTATTAATAAACGACATCGGCTGCCCCCGTGAATGAGTGTGAGTATGTGTATAGGTGATGTGTATATATGTATGCGGGTGCTGCTGACTCGTACAAATTTATTTTTTCAAAAGAAGAAAATAAAAAGAAGAATACAAGATCGTCTTCAGTCCTAGAATCAGCAATCCCTCAAAGCGTGGATGATTGTTCCTTCTCCTGTGAGAAAAGAGTGGCAAATAAATTGGGCAGTTGTGCGGGCAGTGGCCAAACACTCCCCGCTTCCCCGCCGGCGCCCCTCCCTCTCCTACACCATTCGAACCACATGGTGCGCCCTTTCAAAAAAATCACAGCTGTTCCATCCATGACAATGGACAAGACACTTCTAAAAAAGAATAATGATAGATCACGCTCTTCTGTCAGAGCTCCGTATTGGTGAGCTGCACCTTAGCTATCCGATTTACTTGCTGTCATCCACTCCTGGCTACGATATTCCCACAATTCTTCTTCGTTATTTTGACCATTACAACCAGCAACATGTGTATCCTTCATGTCACTCGGGACTCCCCTCCCCTTTTATCACAGCAGAATGTAGTTTTGCATGTACCAACATGTGACTTCTTTACGCCGACCAGTACTTCTGTTCACACCTCACAGGTGGAGACTTTCTTCCATTGACGGTAATCTTCTTCCCCTCCCCCAGAATTTCATACAAGGCCTTCTTCTCCATCCTCCGCATATGTTTGATCAGGGACTACTGGCGGGAAAAATTTGTTTTTAATGGCAAGTGGTGTCACCTCCTTATCGACGATACCGCCCGCCACCGCCACTGTCCTTCCCTTGGACCGACACGGATCACCCTTACTTGACATCCACGAATCCTCGACGGTTGCCTCTTTGGCCGATACGCGACGCTTGCCAATGACAAGTATTGGTATCCAAGACAGTACTTCATTCCCAATGCCCGAGGCTAGGCTTGCAGAGATATTCCCGCAGGACTCTCAACGCCGATCAGGTACTTACAAGCTCTATGTACGTCAAGGAGCGAGGAAGAGGAGGGGTGGTCGTCGTTCGGCCAGCAACATTTACAGCTATACTGTCAATAACCCTTTGGGACCGACAAAAATTGTCTAGGAGTTAAATCTATCGGCTTCTAGGGTATAGGTGTAAATCAAAAGTGGTTTGAAGTGCATCGAGGAGACAATGTATTTCTAGCTGTCTAATGAAATCTATCACATACTAGCACAAATACAAAAACACCTTCTATGCGGTATAAATTTACCTTGAGTACCTAATTGCCAAAAATAAATGTCGTATACAAGGTAAAACAATGTCGTACAAAATACAAAAATAAATGCCGTGCGAAATGCATAGCATTGTAAATTGGTCATGCCAATAGGTAAAAGATTTCAGATCCATGGATTAGAACATGTTAGACAATACAAAGCACTTCTGTTCTATTACAATGAGCATCTGCGTAGATCTAACTAAGGACCTAAGAGATTGTGAAACAAAGCCTTGCAAATTATAATGATCCATGATATTCGATGCTTCGCCAAGAACTTACTGAGTTTTACTTTGGCTCTTGGAATTGACCAAGACTTCTCAGAACATCCCCAGCTGAAGCCGAACTATTGGAAGCAACGGGGGGTTTCTTTTTTGCAACCGTGGATTTGCTAAAACTTGTCTTTCGATTTCAAAACGGGAAAAATTTCATGCAGAAAAGATATTGGATAGCTGCACCTAGAACACTGCCGAGCTCGCCAAAAGCAATGGGTGTACAAAAATGAAGCATAGGATATTGGAATGAATTGGCCTTGCAGAAGTTTCAGGATTTGATAACACAATCATTGGAAATGGTCCTTAAATACTGATACTCTCTAGCATCTCAACCTCTACAGTTACTTACAATTGACGTTCAAAGATAAGCTCCTTTTACCTATTGTTCGACGCCGTAAATAGAAATATTAAGCAGTTATTCCAATACAGATATGTCTCCACTCGCTACATCAACTATGACTCTCTCCAGCATTTGCCATGCCGGTGGCCGGACCCTTTCGGTGAAGTTTAATATCGGTAGCATCGGTTGGTGAGAAGATCATCGTAAGCAGTTACTGGAAGCTGTTGAAGTTGCTCATGCCGCAACAGTGCATACATTCTCCTTCTCAAAATACATCTTCTTGCACGAACTTCAAGCCATCAAGACTTCGACATTATGATCTTCTTGAACAGCCGTTTTTTCTGAAGAGTGGCTCTCTTTAGTGGAATATGAGAGACGCGCACTTCGGTCATCCATCGCGATCAGGAACCGCGCTCTGATAAACAATTATTTACCTGGATATCTCCAATGCAAATTACATGAAGCCATATTTTCCGCGTGCGCAGCAATTCTCGATGTATGAAGATCGCAAGGTAAATGCAACGTACAGCAACAACCTCACCATACCATTTGGTCAGCATCTCAGGCGCTCCATCAAAATGCTGTTGGACATTCGTGGTCAAAAGGACGCAATGGAAAGAGACCTGGCCAATCAGGGCTTGATTACTGAAGAAATAAGTGGCCGCAATTTTGGGAAAACGTGGTCGAACCTGCCAGACGTTTCAAGTTGGCGATCAATAGCAGACAGCGTAAGAGGGATCTCATCGGCCAGCAACCGGACGTTATTTGGTAGGCTTTTGCAGATCCTTTGCATATTCTCAAATCTTATCCTGAAGACCACAGATTTCAAAAAGACAATATGTACTACGACATCAAGTCCCGTCCCGGCGAGTGCATGAAAGCCTTTGACCAAATTGTTTGCTAGTTTCAACGTCTCGAATTGTCCGTTTTTAATTGTTTCCCACTTCGTCGTAGTTGGTCCCCGTGCTACATGTTACCGACAGCAAAAAAAAAAAAAAATTGCCAAAACATTCTGCAACGATCTTGGAACAATGATGGCAAACTCGTCAATTCAGACTATTGGTATGAGGTAATTGATCTCAATTCCAGAACTTTCAGTCCCCAGAAAGAAGGCAAACGCGTTCCGTGGCATGATCAATACAGATGGTGTTGGCGTTACTGTATTCAAAAGCTGAGAGCATCTCCGATAGCAACCGGGACATTTCTATAAGCATACAAGGAGCTTATTCCTTACATCACAAGCCTGAGCCGGTGGGCCATCAAGAAATATTAGCCGATGCGTAGACGTCGATCAGGACCGAGGAGATCTTATATACTGCGTGCGCAAAGGTTCAACAGATATCGAGCCTCAACAGTTCTGGTACACCAAATCCCAGAAGGATAAGGCACGGAAGACCAAAAGTTCCGTCCCGTTGAAGCAACTACGCGAGGTACAGCAGCCTGAGGCTGCATTTGCAGAGCACCGCCTGTCTGAGCAGCGAAGCCGCACGCTGATCCTGGATGACTTCCATCGCTTTCTCGGTGTAAGGGTCGAGTGTCTGATGTTCTCCGGGAGTTCTACAGTCATACCATGACCGATCGCGTCCCCCAAGGCTTTCTCTTCCGAAAACGCAGTCTGTCAACTTATTTCAACAAATAACTCGGTGATATTAAGCTTGTCCAAGATTTAAAAGTTTGGTAGCACCGCAGTCTTTGTTTTCGGGAACTGGTCAAATGCAGTGGCTCAGTTCCATGAGCCCATACGTGGCAAGGGCTTCAGACAGCTCTTGCAGAAGCATGGATTCGAGGTTTACATAATAGACCAGTTTAAAACCAGTCAATGTTGTCCATCATGCAATAATGAGAACCTGGCAAGATTTAGGATGGTATTAAATCTTAGTGACGACAACAGCAGCAGCGATCGAGACCCTATGTCCTTTGCCACGGTCCTTTGAGGTATGAACTTCATCTTTGAGCTTTTTCTTCGAAAGGCGAACGCATTCATTGACCTCTGTAGATGATCCAGTGAGCACTGCATATTGCGCACCAAAGACGACGGTCCAGTACGTCGGATGTGGAACTGATATCTTGCAGCCAGCCTCAACTTTATACACATCTTTCGCGGCCTGCGTGCTTCGGGCCAGGTACCAGTGAGGTTTCGAAGAGAATTTATTGTTTGCAGATGGCCTCGATCGCCAGATATCCGGCCACAAAAACACGAGGACAACCATAACGCCATAAAACAAATCTTGAGCAAACATCTACTAAGAATGGGAAAAAATCGCTCAGCTTTACGCCATTCGAAGCAGGCTTCGAATGCGCAAGTTTTTACTTTGGCTGGAACCGCCAAAGAAGTTCCTTCCTTGGATCTTTGCATCACTATTCTTATCTACAGGCTGAAATCGAGCTTTTTTAATGACAAGTTGCATTAGTTTTTCGTAAATCGATGGAGCAGTCGCTTAGGACAATGGATGTATTTTCATCAACGCACTCTAAAATGACACTCTTATGCTATTCATTGATGATGCGCGAGCAATCTCCGTTTCTACGCTTCTTGAAGATACCGTCAGGGTCCTTTCCATACTATAATGCCCGTCGCTAATCTGAACGAATTTGGATCTTAGCTGTTTTGCAGCAGCTGATTACTCAATATCTTCTCAAACATCAGTTTGAAAATCTACCCTTGCCTTGGTCCGCGTACGCCGTGTAACTGCGTTTGAAACCTGCATCTTTCATTCGAATATCTGCATCCTTTTGCTCGGGAATGTGGGCAGCAATAATCTCAGAGTTATCTTAACACCAGCACGTTCTGTCATAAATTGTTTACATTTGATCCATAAATGTCGATCTCTCAATAGATTTTGCTACAGTCATCTACCACGATTGGACGGTCTCAGATAAGGATGAGATTCCTATAACGCCATCTATAATCAGGTAGTCCGTCAGATAAACAAACAGGAAGAGCTTTTTTACAAGTTCCAATCAATGTCTATTAAAATGGTCATGCCGGGCGGATGAACATGAACATACGACTGGTGCTAAAGTATATCTAATGCATTTAGAAATGGAGAAGGGATAGATTCTACGCGTTAAGAACATGCGTTGAGTTTTCATTTGCAAATTCAGCTTGGATGCTCACACGGTCACATGTCACCGCTGCAGGTTTTCGTTGGTATACCTCGAGTTGAGGCAAACGCTGAGAGTATATTCTCCTACATGAGCAGACGGGTAGCACTTTTTTCTCCAGAGTATCGAACGTCTTTCATGCCCAGTGGCAATACCTTTGTTTTCTCTTCGACTACCCACTACTTGCTAAATTCGACTGCGGCTGTAGAGAAAGAAACAGTGTTGAAGCATAATAAATCACTGAGCTCTTTCCTAGTCTGTTGTTGCTGATAAAAAGACGTACTTTATGTCAAAACAGGGATCGATTGATATCAGCATTCGCTCCCGCTATCGAGGTGGATCAGACGTCGGAGTGCACATTTTGGGCATCCCTTACCACGATCCACTCTGGACGAAAATTTCGCCGTTTGCCGAGATGTAGCTCAAATCAGACGTAGCTAGTACGAGGAGAATCGCAGACATCACGTTTTATAGCAAAAATGATGTGAAGTAAAGGCAAAACCAGCTATTGGGGGTTTTATTGAGGATTTTATGCAAAAATCGCAGCAACACCCCTTATACGATGCTATTATTACTTCCGCCTTCCGTCTCCTCCCGAAGGAACTGTTGCCCACAGAAAAATATTGCTACAGAAATAAAATAACCGGGAAATCCCAGCAGCACCCGCCTTCACCTCTTCTGCGAATCTTCTCTCTCAAGATGTTTACAGCAACCACCCAAGCGACTACTTCTTCTCCGTGCTCTGGCCGGACGCATTCCCGCGTCAGGTGGCTGAAGGCGATGCCTTATAGCATCCCTTCAGCATCTGTTCGCTGCGATCTCCGTCGTCGCCGCCGTCACATACGGGAGGACAAAGCGGCGATGGGCTTCGATTCGGTGTTGGCGTTGCGACCTGCACCACCTGTTTCAGGTGGATCGCATGGTCCGCTTTATAAGCGCGTCACTCCGGGTCGTGCCCAGCGTCGCTTTGGGCCATATCCAAAACAGGCGCTGCTAGCCGTGCGTGCCCAGCAGCAGCAGCTGCGACGTGAAAGATCCGTGCGCAAGCACGATGCTGAGTACTTGCAGCAATTGCAGCTGCAGTACTGCTATCAGCAGCAGCAACAGCAACACCACCACTACCACTACCAGCAGCAGCAGCAGCACCAGCAACAGCACCAGCACCAGCAGCAACTGCTTCAACTGCAGTATGAACAGCAGCTACAGCTGCTGCTTCAAGAGCAGTATCAGAAGCAGCTGCACCTGGAACAGGTGCATCAGCTCCAGCAGCAGCAGCTTTGGCAGCAACAGCAGATGCAGCTTCAACAGCTGTATGAGCAACAACAGCAAGAGCTGTACCAGCTTCAACAGCTGTACCAGCTCCATCAGCTGTATCAACAGTAGCCGTGGCAGCTACAGCGCCTCTGGCTTTTAGCCATGCGCTCCCATCCATTCCTTTCTCCTCCTTTTCCCCGGTCGCAGCGCAGGTGCAGCACGACGTCTTGTCACAACACCTAGCTGCGCACCGTATCCGCAACTGCCACTTCCCTCCCGCCGTGTCCTCTGTCAGTACTACTGGCACGTGGCCGGTGTGGTTTCCGCACCTTCCACCGCGACGCGCGCATTCTGCGCCGTATTGAGTAAGTACAAGATCTAGCTATATCAACCAAGGCTGACTATTTTCTTTTTCATACGTCGTTTCCAGCAGCGCCAGGAGCGAAACCTCCTGAGTGCTTGTGTTTCCTCTCCTCTCCTTTCCGCCTCGCCCCCAGGAGTAGGGAGATGTTTCCATGGGATGGAGGGTGAACCCTACGGGAGTCATCTTGGGCCGGGGAGGATGGCTTCTTCTGCAGTTCCTGTGGAAGTACCAGCATCCTTCGAGCTTGCAGCGTTTGGCGATTCCTCCTCAGATCAGCAGCAGGTTGCACACTGCCCGTCTGGGGCTCTCTCTGCTCAAGCCTCAGGGGACTACGAACCTTGATAAAGTAAGTTATGTCTTATCTTGCATGAACACTCAGAAGTGTACTTTTTTTTGTTGGCAGCCTTCATGGCAAGAAATACGCTCAAAGTTTATGAGCGTTTGGTGACTTCTACGGCACCATGACAAATTTCTGTTTCTACAACATCAGAGCAACCGGGGTCCTAGCGACTGTTTTACTGTAAGTACACCTCTTCATTTTCTACGGTCCTTGTAATGAAACGGATGTACTAACTATTCTTATCCTCCTGGAATCTTCCCTGTCCAAATGCCTGGTGTTGCGCTGTTAAGTGCACACCAGGTAATTTTTTGTATTCTTGACTTCTGCGTCAAGAAGAAGAAAGAAAGATTTCAAAATGCCACACACGTACACCAAATGTGTTCATGCAAGATAAGACATAACTTACTTTGTCAAGGTTCGTAGCAATCCCCGTAGCATCAGAGCAGAGAAGTCCTGGGCGTGCGGTGTGCGCCTGTTGTTGGTTTGGGGAGGAAGAGCCGAGCGTTGCGGGCTCGGAGGCTGCTGGAAACCCACGGGAGCTGCAGAAGAAGTCATCTGAGCCGACCCTTGATGACTTTCCGTATGGGCGATCCCGAAGTCCCTTTTCTCCCTCTCCATCATCCCCCCTTTCGCCACAGGTATGTGTGTGCTAGCACGCACTTCCAGGCAAAGGCAGCGAGTTTATATTCTCGCATTTCCGGGTGAAGACAGCGAGTGTATCTTTTCGCATTTCCGGGCGAAGGCAGCGAGTTTATATTCTCGTTTATGGGTGTCTCCGGAGAGTACAAGGCATTGTTGTCTTATGAACGAAGATTCCAGGCATTGAGAGCAACTACGAAGTTCACTTACGGGCGCAATCTCCACGGAAACAAGCCCATCCTATACGCGTGCACTCTTTCAGCAACATACACAGCTCATTATACGGGCTTTGACTCAAACCTGGACGATGGCATGATCACTGCAAGCTTACGCCCTTATTTAAGGAATGGAGACACCTCATGAGGAGATGAAAGCGATCCAAAATTCAATAAGCCGTTAATCAATATTCCCAGCAAATTCGACAATGTGCAGCAAGGAAAAAAGACAAGCACGAAACCTCCCTCGCCGATGAAATTATCTTCGTTCCCGATTTGCCTGATGTGCTATCAACTCAATAATATGAAAGGCCATCCGTTTATGCGCTGCTTCATATTAAAATGGACATCAACGTACAAGAACATCCTTATTGGCCTGCAACTCAAGTCCGAATGGCACGATAACGACTGGATCTAAGACAACATCGGTGCGACAATGGAGCAAAGCGCAAAGCGCGTACATGCGCTAAAACAGGCGAATCCGGAGAAGAAACACAAGAGAACAACGGTCGACATCGAAAAGAAGGAACCAAAAAGAAGAATCATAAAGATATACAACGACCATAAAGAAAAGCAAGAGATTTCGAGATACAACTGAAGAAGGAAAAATGACAAGAACAAGAACAAGAACAAGAACAAGAAAAAAAAAGAGTAAAAAAAAGAAGAGTAAAAAAAAGAAGAGTAAAAAAAAGAAGAGCAAAAAAAAGAAGAGCAAAAAAAAGAAGAGTAAAAAACAGAAGAGTAAAAAAGAAGAGTAAAAAAAAGAAGAGTAAAAAAAAACAAGAACAAGAATGAGAAGACAAAAAAAATAGCAAGAGATAAAGCAAGAGCAAGAGCAAGAGCAAGAGCAAGAGCAAGAGCAAGAGCAAGAGCAAGAGCAAGAGCAAGAGCAAGAGCAAGAGCAAGAACAAGATCAATAGCAAAAGCAATAGCAAAAGCAATAGCAAGAGCAGGAACAAGGACAAGAGCAAGAGCAAGAATAAGAATAAGAACAAGAAAACAAAAAAAAAGAAAACAAAAAAAAGAAAACAAAAAAGAACAAAAGCAAAAACAAAAAAGAATAGGAGCAAGAAGAAGAAGAAGAAGAAGAAGAAGAAGAAGAAGAAGAAGAAGAAGAAGAAGAAGAAGAAGAAGAAGAAGAAGAAGAAGAAGAAGAGGAAGAAAAGAGAACGAACAAAAAAACAAGAACTAAAAAAGATCTAAAAAAGAAGATCCAAAAAGGAAGATCCAAAAAAAAGAGGACAAGAATCAAGTGAAACAAAAAGCAAGAAAAAATACAATAGAGAAGGAGGAAAGAAGTCCAATGTCCAATGAAGAAACGAGCGGGGCATATGTCCAGAAGGAAGAGCAAGAAGGACAAGACACGCAGGAGCCGAAGAGGGCCGGAGACAAGAGATACAATCAAAGGAGAAGTAACGCCATCTGTCGATTGATAAATCAAGTACATCGCGCATGCGTCAGAGACAACAGCAGGAGTCTACGAAACATCCAGATTGTTTCCGCGAAGATATCGCTGTGACCGAATACCCGTAACATTCGACGACACAATAAGCTGAACTTGTCCATTGAATCAACGGTGGTGAATATCTCAGCAACACGGCTGTCCAGTTGTCTGTGCGATCTTTAAGACAAATACCTTCCTATACCCGAAAGTGCACCCAAGATGTGCCAAAAGTCAAACGGCTTTTCACTCCAGTGGAAGAATTATATGTAACCCGTCGTTTTCGGTTGTCGAATTCGAGAACATTCTCAGGAATAGCCCAAGCTTACGGCATTCACCCATGTGCCCGCTATTCCCATTGTTCACAAAGAAGTCCATAAAGATACACGATTGGGCAAGTTACTTTCAAAGCCTCGATCTTTGAATCGCTGCAAACTATCAGCGCATTTCTTTGATACAAGCGCTTGTACCGCCCATAGCCCTCGAGAGCAGTCTGCATCCGGCTTTCCTAACTTTCCGATGACAGGATTTTCAGGAGTTCTGTATCATTGAGAGACTGACTCAACACCTCAAGCACAGTGGCTAGAGAGGTATTCCGTTCGTGCAAAGAGCACATCATCTCCATAATAAAAAATACGTCCGTTTTCGGGTTTCTCACTTCTTACCGTTCTATACACTTCCAGCATTCAGAAACAAGTAATTAATACTATGGGAAGAGGGGAAGAGACCTGTTAATACAGATACGGTTCAGTGCTGAGCAGGGCGACAGGTGGATGGGATGGGTACTTTCTGCTGGCTAATTGGTGGCCGTATATCGGGATCATTTTCTTCCGTTAATTGCGTTTGAGAGACTCGACCCTTATAAGTTTATCTCTGAGCCTGCAGTCGGTCAGAAGGATTAGTTACAAGGCTACATGGTCGTAGATGTGCTGCGAAGTTGATGGTGCTCATTTCGAATCACATTTGCTTCTAAGCCCATGATGCAGTTCTGTATTGCGTCGGTGAAAATGTCAGGCTTTAGTAAGGGTGTTGAATGTGTGCGTGCCTTAGTTTTGATATGTTCTGACATTCGCTTGAACGTCGCGCAACTATGATATGTTCCCCTGTCGCACATTTTTTGCGGACGTGTTAAGCTTTTGTCTGGACGCCTTGTTTATCAAAGTGTCATTGGGGTGAAAGGAAGAATTTGAGGCAAGTTCTCCTTTTCCGGGGATGCCTCGGATGACGCGTCATGTTTGCTGCCCCCTTTATGAATGTGCGGTAGATTGTGCTTATCTATTATGGGCTGTCAAGGCCGCCGTGAAACAAGCGAGCTGCATGTTCCAAATGGCGGAAAACATCGGTTTCTGCATGCAGGCAACGATTACGCGGAAACGATCGTCTTTGGAACGTTTCAACAACACCATCCGGGGGCATTCGCCCGGAAATCGTGCGAGAGAGGGCCAACATTGGAGCACTTGCGATATTTATTGTCATTAGAGAGACTGAGACTCTATGTCTGACGTATCCTTGCAAGGATGGATAGCTTGCCAAGCGTTGTCTCGAATGCACGTCGGACGAGCGCTCCCTTGTCAATTAGGGACATTTCAAGACAGCCATTTCCTCCCCCGCCCCCACCTGTTGCATATCCATTCCATCACGACTAACCTCATTTTGCTATGCCTGTCCCGATGGATGGATTAAAAGATTGAACTACAATGCACAGATACGTTATTCCCGATTTATTTGTCGTACGATGTAGATGTAAAAAGGCGAAGTGAGCCAAGACCAAGAAGCTTTAGATACAAATCCCATTCGAAGGGACTGATTAGGACTATCAAGGATAGAGCGCTTTGTGAGTGGGAGGGAGGTGAAGGGCCAGGAGGAGGAGATCGATTTTCTTTGAGCCGCAAAATGGCTTCTGCATTATTTGGATAGCAAAAGGTTCAATATTTATTTGGCGGTCGGAACTGAGCACGAGCGATATGGGCGTGCACTCATGGTGCCACAGCATTAGTGGCAGGATTGTCAAAAGACTAGATCACTTCTATCAGGCAGAGACACTGGTGGTGGGGGGAAGATTCGATTACAATGCATCGTCAGCCACGGATTGCAGATGTTCATGCAAGCAACGTGGTCATGTCGTGAGAGAGAGTGAAAATTCGGCCTCTTCCTCTCCCCTCTACCCCTCTCGCGGGCCACAAAACATAGATGACGCGTGGACACCTCTTTCCGGCTACCCCCTAAGAAGCAAGACCGGTTCCAGTTCTATCGCAAAAAAATGGCCACGTAAGGTTCATCAAGTGTAATACATCTCCATTTGCTGTAATGGGACTCCCTCAGAATACCCAGCCCAGAACCCGCTGCTCCTGTAATTCGACCGACACCCATGATCGGGCCATGGCTACGTATAATACGGGTGAAACTCTTAAAAACGGGGTGGCTGCTGATGATATTGTTTATTTATTTGTTTTACGGCTACCCCAGGGATTCGAGTCAGGTCACACACATCCGGAATGTTTTTCAGGTACATACATGCTCTGTGCGAGAGGCAGGACATTAATTGAAGCGGTCAGATACATTGCTTAATGTTGCATATATGTCATGAACTTTTTCACCAGTAACCTCACTTGCATAATCGCGGTTAACCTAAGCCTCTTTGCTAGCTGCAATGATGTAGATAAGACAGCGACGATCGGATATCCGGATTTTGCCAGCTTTCTATCCGAGCTATGTTCTTATAGATATAGCCCGAGAGATATAAAAGCATATCGTCATGGAAGGTAAAGACGTTTTCACAAAAGGACTAAAATTAGTACTGAAGGAGTACTGAAGGACGTTTGTATGTCATTACGTATGGTTGGTAACACTAGTGCAGCAGAAACTCTCATCTATAGCCTCCATCATTCTGATCGGTATTTGCAATTACGTCGCTAATCTCTGAAGTTGTGCTCTCTGATTCAAAGGTTTTGGCAGGTATGCTGACGTGTTCAGATGGCACGGCCGAGCAACGTGTTTAGAATAAAGCCAGGCGAAGACTTTGCTGTACAATCAGAACTTTAAATGCTTGTAAATTGTATTCGAATGAAAGCAATTTGCTCTGCGAAAGCATATAGGCATTTATCACATTATCATAGCAGCACTGTGCTGACTGCGAACTCGAATAGCACTTGAGAGTAGAATGTTTAGGACGATGATAAAGAGAGGGGAAACCCAATGTTCGCATTTCATTTCGGCTATCGCGGTAAAATTTCTTCCTCTGCTTCGTGGTAGTCGCTTTTTTGTTTCCTAGTCCAATGCCTCTCCAATCATCGACGCATTAATTCGACCTATCCAGACAGTAGTAAATCAACCAAAGACTGTTGTGTACTTGCGAGTGCATTACAGAAATATATCGAGTTTTCATTCTTTCCGGATAAAGTATATATCCTTTCTGAACAACTCTGTACGACTACAAACCATGTATACGACCACGATTAATCGAGGGACGGCTCACAGATAATCCAGTGTTGATCTTCGAATTAACGTGTATCCAGTAATGAACGAATCCAATTGTCAGCGTCGAAATGAATGTAACCTCCATCCGGAAATTAAGTTTCTCTGCCGCGAAGAAAGTGGTCCTCGAGTCCGGTTAATGCTTGAAGCTGAAGCTGAAATAAAGTCGGGCTTTCTGAACTACTTGAATACCATATCCGCTTTTCACTTCCTTCATTCCGGACAACTATCTCCATGTCCGAAAAATGTTTCAAAAGTGCAAATTGCTTGTGAAAATTCCTATACATCAAGGGCAACTCTCCAGATACATAGGCAAGATTGTGTTAAATCGGACATCTGCAGCAGTTTACGTCTAATGTTGCCTCTAGAGATCATTGGGCACCGTGGCCGAGGAAATGATCAACAGTAAATGCGTTTATAGTCGGATAAAAACACACTAACTGCCATCTTCCCAACTGTTCTAGTTGTTGAAGAATATTGCAAGATATGCTACGCAAATAGTCTGTGTGAGAACGAAACGGATTGCAGAGTATACATTTCCTCACCAATAACATAATCCATAGGCTCAGGAAAGCTACGCTCATCAATGACATGGCCTTGGCGATCTTCGTAAAAAAAATAGACTGTTCATTTCAGAATGCAAAATGTGTGTAGAGACGGCTTATTTGTGCGACACCTTTCCGTGTATGTATGTGGCATTCGATTTGTCATTGCGCACAACGATTTCAGGGCAAAGTGTGATTGTATTTTAGCCGTCCTGCGACTTCAGAACTAACAGGTGCGACTTTGCTTTTCGAAAAATACTTTTATAGTTGAAAAGAAAACAATATTCATGCCCTGACTGACTTTGAAATGAATGATGTTTCAGGTACATGCGCATTGATCCCTAGGATTACCGCCTCTTCCCCGCATGAGGCTAAAGTTTCTACTCAACGGCTGCTAAATCAGGGAGATCTTTCCATTTCTTCAGGATGATGCGTCCTTTGACCAAAGTTCGTTCGCTGATTGAGGTATAAAAGTTTTTTTTACTTGCCTCATACAGACCTTTTGCGGCGACCAATCGCGCTTTCTTAACTACCTTGTACCCAGCCTTACACGAGATGTAAATTCTGTACAGCGATTTCCATGAGAAAAAAAAAAAGAGCGAACACTCTAGATAGTCTATGCACGAGACAACTGTGTGTGTGCTATATGGCCGCGGTATACTGTCTTCCCATTCGGAGGATTTTCACGGTAGGACAAGTGAGATAAAAACTCCGTTTCGTCTGGGACATGATTATGTGAGGTTTTCCGCGAAGTTCATCCTTTGCCGCAACGTCCCTTGTCCTATGGTAGATACGTATCAAATAATAAAATAGCGGGTAAAAGAAAAAGATCGCCTGGGATTGATAAAAGTCGATCCCTATCTTGCGAAAAAAAAAGGATATTGCCTTGTATTTCCGTTGTTAGATCGTCTTTCCATTAGAGAATGGCGTGTTTCATAGAGAACAATGCTATAGCTGGGGAGGGGGAGAGAAGCGAAGGATTTGCCAACTCGAGATTGGAAAATCAATGGACCCGGGGGGGAAAGAATGTGCAAGAGAGGCTTATGTAAGAAACAGGAGCGAGAAAATGGTTAACGCATTCTACCTGATTTCTCATGACGGACATGCTTAGATAATCCCTGTGAGAAGAATGCATATAAAAGCTGGGGGACCCTCCACCCTCCTTTTTTTTTACATGACTTGCTCTGTATATACACTTCTCATAAGCGATGATGGTTCTCAAGGGCGCCCTGACAAGCATTTCGCTTGCGATTGCTGCGACCCTTCTACCCACCCTAATCCATTCGTCACCCGTCCTCTCCTCACGCGAGGCCAATACGACCAGTTATAGAAATAATGGACTGCAGGATCTTGTTCAGTGGGACTCATACTCACTTGTCGTGAATGGCGAACGCGTCTTTCTGTTCTCTGGTGAATTCCATGTATGTTCCATACCACTTTCTGAACGGACCCGACTTGATAAACTTGTACACATACACATGTATATATATATCCAACGTAGTATTTTCGCCTACCATCCCCAGACCTTTGGAAAGATGTATTGCAAAAATTCAAAGCCCTGGAATTCAACGGTGTCTCGTTCTACTTTAACTGGGGATATCACTCTGCCAAAAAAGGGGTTTATGATTTTACAGGCGTCCGTGACATCCAAAAAGCCTTTGCGGCGGCTGAAGAGGCTGGTCTTCACGTTATTAGCCGTGCCGGCCCGTATATTAACGCCGAAATTGTAAGAGAGAGAGAGAGAGAGAGAAAGCGAACCAGCTACCCAGCAGAGAAAATCAGTTTTTCAGATCTAACAGCACATCGTTTATAGGACTCGGGTGGTTTCCCTGGCTGGTTGGGCACCATGTACAGCATGGCTCGCAAGAGCAGTCCCGAGAACGATGCCAATTCCCGCGAATGGCTTAATGAGATCGACAAGTATCTTGTGCCCAATCAGATCACTGAGGGCGGTAATATCATCCTCAACCAGATCGGTAAAAACAGCCATCGCAGGTCATACTTGATCCATGTATTTATTCTCTTCTTGAAAATCCAATTGGCGCTTATATAGACAACGAGTACGCAACAAACATTGATCCTTACTATCATGAAATGATCAAGACCAAGTTTGCCGAGGATGGCATTGTGGTCCCCTCCATTTATAATGACCCGTGGACAAGCGGTCGGTTCGTAAGCGGCGTGGGTTCGGTGGATATTTATGGATGGGATAGTTATCCTGTGCTATTCGACTGCTCGAATCCCGAGATCTGGCCTGCTAATGCAAGCACCTACTGGCGCGCATTCCACGAGAGCAACAATCCCACCGAACCCATGGCCCTCTATGAGTTCCAGGGCGGCTCGTACGATTCCTGGGGCGGACCAGGCTATGAAAAGTGCCGCCGACTTGTGAACGAAAGATTCGCAAAGGTCTTCTATAAGAACAATTACGCTCAGGGCGCCACCATCCAGAACCTGTATATGGTCTACGGCGGTACTTCATGGGGTAACTCTGCAGGAGCAGGCACCTACACCTCCTACGACTATGCCGGCGCCATCACCGAGGCCGGTTTGCTAACACCCAAGGCTTATGAACTCAAACTTCAAGGTAAATCGTATGTAAATCCTCACGAGGGATTGGAGTGCAGGAGAGTTCCCTCCTCTCCCCCTTCTGTACGTAATTTTCTTATATACCTTGTCTCGCACATAGGCACATTCTTGAAGACCATCAAATCTTTTGCGGCCACACATCATTTTGTACCGAAAACTGACAATAACGAGACTATCCTTGTGGATGGCCTTGCATCGATTGACACGCATGCGAAGTTCTATATTGCGCAGCACAGGAACACGCCTTCCAACGAACTGGACTCGTAAGTAATCAGCACGTATTCAGCCGCTGTACCGTTTACGTATTCTAAAAGGATTGGTACGGCAGATTCCACATTACCGTTGAGACAACAGATGGCACCTTTGTTGTGCCGCGCAGCCGCAAGAGCAAGCTGGTCCTGAACGGTCGCGATGCTAAGATCCTTGTTGCCGATTATGACTTTGAATCACAACACCTTGTCTATGCAACCAGCGAGATCTTCACACACCAGAGCTTTGAGTCTTACGACGTCCTGATCGTCTATGCTTATGAGCAGGAGGATGGCGAACTTGCGCTTAAGCTCAAGAACAAAGACCACCATCAGGTCAAGGTCTCTTCTTCGGCAAAGGGAGTCTCTTCCTCGGTGAAGAACAGCATCGTGCAGATCAACTACAAGCATCCAAACGGAACAATTTCCATCTACGTGAGCAGCAGCGGCGATGATGGTGACGGTAATACCAAGGATCTGCTTATTTTAGTGGCTGGTTATGAGAGCGCCGCCACACGCTGGTGGGCGCCTACGGTCAAGGACACTGCATCCGATCGTGTCTTGATTCAGGGCCCCTATCTTGTTCGAGAGGCTTCCATTGAAGGGTCCACAGTCCACTTCCTGGGCGACATCGACGAGGATACGCCTATCCAGGTTGTGGTGCCCGACTATGTCAAGGCTTTCACGTGGAACGGCAAGGCCATCCATCTCAGAAAGGGCAAGCATGCCATCTGGACCGGCCTCCTCAAGTTCACTGCCCCAAAGAATCTTTTGCTACCCGATCTTCGCAAACTCGACTGGAAGTACAGTCCAGCATCGCCCGAAACGCATCCTGATTTTGATGATTCGTCTTGGATTGTTGCAAATCATCTTCAAACAAACTCGGTGACCGTACCCAGCAGTTGGCCCATCCTTTATGCTGATGATTATGGTATTTTATAAACAAACCTTTCCAATCTCGTCAGATGTGGTATGGGATCACTCATGCTTTCTCTGCAAAAAAAAAAGGTTTCCATTGCGGTAACATTTGGTATCGTGGCAAATTTAATGGCTCATCAGCCATCACCGGGTTTAATCTGACAGCACTGTCAAGCACTGCCTCTGGATGGGTGGCATGGCTCAACGGCGAGTACCTTGGCGGTTATGATGTGGGCAACCATGCGTTTGAGAATCCAAAGGGCCTGAAGACCGAGGGCGAGAACACGCTGTCGCTGCTTCTCTGGACAGCCGGCCACACGGGCGACTGGAACGCGAACGACGAGTTCAAGATAGCGACAGGATTCACACTCGCGACGCTCCTTGGCATTGGCAACCAGAGCATCTGGGATATCCAGTGGAAGATCCAGGGCAATCTCGGCGGCGAAGACCTAGCTGACCCCGCGCGCGGCCCTTACAACGAAGGCGGCCTTTATGGCGAGCGGTTCGGCTGGCATTTGCCAGGCTTTGACGATCGCGCATGGAAGGTTGTGTCGCCCCAGAAGAACCGTACAGGCCTTGCTTGGTATCGAACATCCTTTGATGTCCATGTTCCCGACGGCTACGACGTTCCTCTGGCCATAAATATCAAGGATGAGACCAACACCCGCTACCGTGCCTTGATTTTTATTAATGGCTGGCAGTTCGGTCGTTACGGTAAAGTCCAGAGTGGAACCCCAAAACTCAAAGCTGATCTTTTTTTTCTCTTAGTCAACGACATTGGACCTCAAACCCAATTTTATTTGCCTGCAGGTATCCTCAATACCAAGGGCACCAATACCCTTGCCATCGCTGTCGTGCCCTTTGACAAAGGCGCCCAGCTGGGGGAGGTCACTCTGGAACCTGTTGGCGTACTTCAATCAGCCATGCCCGCCGTGTCCTTGGTGGACTCACCAGGATACGATGCCCGTAGGACGTATTGATCTTCTCCGCAAGGGTGAGTCGGGGGAGGACGAACACGAATAAAACCATTTGTGTAAAAAGAAAATTTATGTGCTGTGCTCAAGGGGGGGGTTTGGACAAATGCAGTGTGTAGTATTTGCGTTTTGATAGAGGTAATTTATGCGTGAGAATGTTAGCAGAATGGCAAACCAATTACGAAGTTGTCTCACCTTTAGGGTGCCTCCCCTCCATTTGTCGAATGGAGAGTGGCCTGAGCATCTTGCTTATAGCATCTTAATCCTGCGATAACAGGGCCGGAAAGTTCTTCTTGTCTGCTGCTGCTGCTGCTGCTGCAGTGGCCTTGGGATGTCGGAATCGCTCTAGAATCTCCCCGTTGGTCCGGAGGCTCAAGAGGATGTGCCGAAAGTTGAGTACCGCTGCTGTGTCTCGGTTCCAAAGCCGCGAGCGAGAGAATTCCATGGACTTCAAACAATTTAAGTTTGTACACCTTAGAAGCCCGTGGTATTTGATCCCAGGACGCTTTATTCGCTGCCATGGTCGTGGATTGGGAATGCGCTTGAAGGTCTCCAGGCGGTTCGAGCACTCGGGACAGGTCACGGAGGTGCGGTACTCGTCTATCAAATAAACTTTGAACCCATGCCTCTTGAATATATCCCTCCGGCCCTTGCCGCGGATGGGCTCGTGGAAGCGGGCTATGGGTGCAGACCAGTTTCCCATGACAAGCACGGTGTCCTTTCCGAATCTTCGTCATAGAGTGCGCACCAATCGAGCATCGGCCTGCTTCTGGTTTATGTAGGCAGAGAGGCGTAATTTCCGATGGAGCGGATGATTGTGGGCCTCATGGTCTACATACGGATGCATCTTTCGGGCTCGACGCTTTCCCCAGTCGCTCTTTGCCGGCCCGTACTTGTTGTGTATACCGTGTCGTGTCCTGAGTGATTTGTGTCGCGATATCAAAAGTAGAATAATTTTAGTAGTGAGGGCCACTCTGCTAGCAGTTTGGTTTATACAGACGTACACTCGTATTACGAATCGTTGTTCTTTTCTCTGATAAAGTTCACTACCTTCGAGTCTCACGACTTATTATTGTCTGTTTACGCCATCCACTGCATACCGGTGTATTTTAGGGAGCTCGGGCGTGCTCAACTCATGCATCCCATAATGCAGATCGCGACGGCCTGGATCAATGAGAAGACACTTGCCCTCGGTCTCTTGCAGCTCGTCGTGTGGGATGTCATGAATGTAGGAACAGTCTGCGGAGTGATCGTTCTTGCTCTGATCCCTCCGAGCGCCCCTGTTCCTCATGCTGTCGGCAATGCATAAGCATTCGGGCTCCAGAGCACTGTCATCGGTTATGATATCACCGGTATAAGTCCGGGTTCGCTTGCGATTAAGGTTCTTCTTTGCCTCAGGGTTTTGAGTATGATTGATACAGACACTCCGTCTGTTTGTATTGCTCCAAAGAACCTCCTGTCATGCCTATCCTTAAATGCCTTGGACTTGAGGTCAAGTACCTTCCCCCATGTCTTCTCAATCGGTGGGTCTTTAGTGGATGCCTGCCTTGATATATGCTGGCAGAGGATTCGCGTGTCGATGTGGATGTGGCATGGAATCCAAGAAGTCCGGAGAGGAAAACATTGGACTGACTTTGCCTCCATCGTGTCTAGGAACTTGCAGAGCTGATAAAAAGCATTGAGATGTTTTCCCGGAGATTTCTTCACATCATAGTAGATGTCATCTTTGGCGAACTTATATAAGTGTCGTCGTACGCTTGAAGGATCGGTGACAGTTCAGCGAGGATGAGATGAGCTTCCGGTGTGAGATTGCTGTGATCCGGGTTTCTGCGTCGCAGTGCCTCCTTGATTTGACGGGCTGGCTTCCAGATTCTCTCCTCACAGACCTGGCGGAACTCGTGTTCATCGCTGCTAACCATTTCTTTGCGTATAGCTTCCTTCCGCTGACGCACGTTCAACAGACTGTTGACAACGCGCCGTAAACATTCGCCAAACCGCTGCTGGACATTAACCTTGTAGGCAGTCATGATCTCGGTGCTGACATAGGCTGCGACCTGGGACATGTTGGGATGTTGTCCAGGCTCAATGTTGGCAGCATTCGAGTAGCCTTCGAGGTGTGTCTTTATGAGGGTCCTAATAGTCTTGGTCGACGGCTTGACCTTCTCGCGCATGAACTTCCTACCGGCCAGACTGAGGAAAACTTCATAGAAGAATGCTTGACCGATGAGCTCGCAGGGGTTGAAGTCATGGCCGCGTTCCAGTTCGTGGAGGAGGATCCAGCGCGAGAGCTGGTATGTGTGCGTGGTGAGAAAGTGGGTAGTCCGGACCAGGTTCTCCAGGTTCTCCAGATACTGCTGCTTCCACCCAATAGACCTTAAAGAGGTCTTGATGACCCTGGTCTTGGCGTCGGCCATGATCGGTACAAAGGAAAGGAAGGGACACGTAATCTGAGACAGGTAGCCCATATACATAGTAAAACTTGAGTTGTCAATTGATCGAAAGATGACCAATGATCAGTCGCATTTATGCCACGCGCACGGTTCTGTGGCATTTCTATCACAAATCAGCACTTCTTGTGAGACTACAGCTCTGGCCGTCTGGAGTCGCTGCCCGTGCCACACTGAACATAGTCTGACTGAGTGACTGAGTCAGCCAACAGGCGTTTTTACTAATAGATACACCTGTATCGGCTCGGTAAAGTCATCTTCAAGAATGTGAAATGATATTTGTGCCATCACGCTACCCAACCGCTAAACTATTTTCATAACCCGCAAACAAAAAGTTCAATTGGCTGAATGGCGAGGAAAAATCCTGTAGTACACAGTAAGCGGGTGATATTTTTTTGCGACCACGGGTCCCGAACATCCGATCTTTTTTTTTCCGGCAAGATCCAAGTTGAGTTGGGGGAGGGGAGAGGAGAGCGCACGCTATCTCCAGATGATTCAGATGAACCACCCAAAATTTCCGCAACTCCTCTCCTCATCGATCATCAACATCCATTCCGGACGAGTATCCAACTTTTTAATAGAAAGAGACACTCCTAATGGTTGCTCCATAAATGGAAAAGGTTGCTAACACGGGAATTCAATACAACGCTACACGTGTTAATGAATGCTTCTTTTACTTGGTTGGTTTGTGTGCACTGTTGGGAAGCAAAACGATTTCTAACCCCCCCCATTTTCATACATTTCACCTTACCTTCAACTCCCCCCCAACACACACAGACGTATAACACGAGCCAAAGAACTTTCTGAATTTCTTTTTTGTTCCTCATCGCCGGGCATTTTTTATAATTAATATAGCTGTAATAGAGGAGGGGAAATAGTATATACTGAGATGAGAGATGCCACGGAAAAAAAAGGAAAAGGAGGATAGGGTAATGGCGGGTGAAAAAGACAAGGCATGGATCAGGTGGGCTAGATGACGATCGATGCAAACGGGGAAAAAGGAGGAGGGTTGAGGAACGTTTTAAAAAGATGGAAGCGGTTGCTTTTGAAAAAAAAAGGATTGTTTACACGATAAGTGATGAAGGTGCATTAAAGGTAGTATACAAAGAAAAACAAGACGCTTTCTCTAATCAAGAGGTCCGAGCAATGACAATGAGGGAGAATTTGCAAAGGGGAGATAGGCGGTGGGAGAGTGGGGAAGAGGGAGGGTATACATTCCTTTGCAAGGGAAAAAGGACCTCAGGTTTAATACAAACACGGGGGGGGTGTTTTCTTTAGACGACATAGTCGAAATGACTTGTGCCGTACCGAAGCGTACTGCCTGGTTCGTAATATGATTTTGGTCGCTGCTGTGGCTGTTGCTGGTGGTGGTGCTTGTAATGGGAGGGATAATAGGAGGTGGAGTCATTGTAGTCCAATACCCCGGCCACTTTAATGGGTGGCCTGATAAGTCCGGATGCTCCACTTGACCTGGCGAGGATCGGTGGGGTAATTGGTTCTTGCGGCTGCTGAGGCTGTTGCTGTTGTTGTTGTCCGTAATAGCGGGAGTAGTACGATGAGGTGAGGGAGGACGCACTTGTCACTGTGCTTCGACGGTGCTGGTGATGGTGGCGAGGATAATAGGACGTTGATGCAGGGGCTTCTTCTTCAGGTCGCTTTGATGTTGTCATTGACGAAGACAACATGGCAAGTGACTCGGTGAGTTCTCTGAGCTGCGTATCACTGCTTTTTTGCATTGCCACGAGGGTACGTGCGTCAAGCGTAGGCGACGATATTGCAGCTGACCAGAGACGCTGGTTCATGGCAATTGTCTCTGCTACGACGGCAGCCATCGATCTTGCAAGGAGCGGTTCAGGATGCTGCTGCTGTTCGAAGAGATGTAGAGCCTCTGAAAGGCGGCGCTGGTGGACGGTGGCTGGGCGCGGAGAGGCAGGCGAGGAGGAGGGCGTGCGTACCGAAGACGAGCAGGACGAGGACGAGGCAGAGTCATCAGCAGCAATATGCGATTCCTTGACTTCGAGCTTCTTGAGTCGGCTCTTAATCTCAACAAGCTCTTTCCAAAATGTATCGTTGCTCTCATCCTCGTCCTCATTGTCGAGGTCTTCCATCGCAAGAATAAGGCTTTGTCGGCGACTGCTGGCACGGCTGCTGCGTTCTTGTCGTTGCTGTCGCTGCTGCTTCAGTACAGCTGTCGTGAGCAGCTCGTAATCATCGTCGTAGTCATCCATTTTAACCGATGCTGATGAAGCAGCTATTGGAGAGCGTTTAACCATGGAAGCAGAGCGCCTTGGTGATTGCTGATTTTCTTCGGGATGCTTTACGACGAGTTTAGCTCGTGCGGAGGCTGTAAGTGCTGTTATAGAAGTACGGCGAGGCTGGCGCTGATGATGCTGTTGTTGCCCTTTCCGTTGCTGAGTGGGTGGAGGATTGGTTACCAGAGTCGAGTGGCGTCGGGTTTGAGAAGACGCAGGTTTGGGAGGATCGGCTGCAGGAGATATATAGGAAGAGGCACGTCTGGTACTGATAGTAGAGCTCATGATGATAACAACAGAGGCATAAAGGATGAGGTGGTGGCAATAAAACAAAAGCTTTGAAGGTAAAAAAAAGGAAGCAAGGAAGAAAGTGGCCGGAAATATAAAGAGGTCCCTGACATTTAAAGAGAAGTAAATTTAGATCAATTATTTGGGGGGGATGCCTTGTGATGCAGCAGCATGCTGCACATCTCCCATCACCCTTTCTAGGGGCTCATCATGTTACTTGCCTGTGTCACTTGACTAAGCGCAATGGAAACGAAAACGTCGATCTCGCTCTCCCCCCCTTATTAATCGACGAGAAAACAAAAAGCCGTGTCTTTGTACGACTCGATTTAAATTGGACGGTACACAAGAATGCGTGCACGCGCACAGAGCGTTTCTGGGTCTTATAAGCACACTGCTTATGTATATCATCTTTTTTGAAATCGCGGTCTCTTGCGGGAAAAAAGGGGAAGGGATAAGTCGATGTGGACGGTCAAGGAGGTTAAAGGGATTCATCTCAAGGCAGATAGCAAGATGGTCCGAAACTTCGCAAGTTATAGCACGAGCTTCTATGGAAATGCGCGGTGTATAAATAACGTGAAGTTAATGCAACAGTCTAAGAGGATAGAAAAAAAATACGCGGATGCTAGATGATCCCATCCATACATGTCTTACTCTGTCGTGCCTTTTGGGCAAACAGGTTTTTCTATATGAGGACGATAAGTTTTTTTTTCTTTTTGCATCCTCTCCTTCTCTTCATCCCCTTTATTTTTGCCACACTGCCAGGGACACCGATAGACCATAACGGGCTGCACAAAGATTGTAACATGGGATAAAGCCAAGCGAGCACGTAAGGTGACACATTCTTTCTGCCTGCCAGCTAGTCAGCTTATCACTCAGCCGGACATGGGCCATGTCTTTACTCTCTCGTGCTAACGGATCATAATTCCAACCGCGCATTATAGGCTTTTATTTTCTCCTATATTTTATTAGACATGTAGACTTTTATGTCCATGATCTGCTTAAGTTCCTAATCAAGCATCCCTAAACATTTCATCTTAAACTTTGGGTGCATATCCTTCTTGTGATGCTTCCCAAGATAAAGAAGCTGATGGCAAATTGACGTTGTGCATGTATGAATGGAACAGAACTCTTTTGTAGAGTTCATTCTACCTGTTTCTTATTTTCGAGTATTGACTCCTTGAGCGGTGACCTCTATATTTTTATATATAAGAGTAGATTTCACCGATGATGATTGCCATCCTAAAGCACTCATCTGGGATCCTATACGTATTTATGCAATTAAATTCACAGCAAATGGATTAACAGCGCCATTGATGAAGCAATTACGGTAAAAAAAAAAAAAGGAAGCTCGTGGTGCTCGTTAACGGCAACAAACATACAATGGTGCCATATCGGGTCAGTGGAGTGTGGTACAATCTGTGACCATGCGGGAAGTACCATGATTTGACTACATGATAAGTAACCTGCTGAAGCAAAAGCAGAATTAAAACACGACGTTTATGTCATGCCCTTGTGCCGTTACCCCATCCTCCTCATATGCATCAGACGCCAGTACTTTCTCAGAATCCCCAAGAAGATGGTCGCAGCTGCAACTAGAATTCTGCATGAGCAGTGTTTGCCGTGGGGGGAGGGAGATTATTTATTCAAAATAATAATGATGCTGAAGGCGCCCAATGATGCATAGAGTGAAATGGCGCCTCTTACGCCGTAGTAGAGCTGATACGGTAATCCCGCCATGGATGATTTTCTCGAACAGTGAGCAAACGCTGTTTCTAAGGGGGTGCGCTTTCTTTTTGTTCGTGGAGCGACACTAATTTTTTTAGAAAGACCGGTTGCTGGAATAACCTTCCTGGAATAAAGGCACCCCTCTTCCTATGATAAGATTTGAGCATCGTGTAGCCACTTTGCTTTTTGTTTGCATGTTTACTGATGAGAACGCAATCGGCCAAACTCAACCGATCTTTTTGTTACACAATCCATCCATATAAACGCGCCTCTTCGTTTCCCCGCATATGGGTCTTTTTCTTTTTTTACCCTAGATCCATAGATACTGAGCTCTTTCGCAGCTTACCTTGCATTTGAATGGCTATCGTCACGACACTGGACACGGCAGCAGGGTGTTGGCACACGCAGTCGGTCGATGCAGTTGTCGCCTTCCTCGAGACCAACCTCAAGACGGGTCTGACGGATGCAGAGGTAGCCGCAAGACAGGCCCAATATGGCATCAATGCCCTGGCCGATGCGAACGGACATGTATGGCTCAAAATTCTGCTGCGGCAACTGATGGATGTGATGAACTGGGTCTTTGTAGCATTAGGCGTTGTATGCTACGTGCTCAAGGATTATATCACCGGCACGTTGCTTATTGCGGTCGGTATCTTCAATACCGGCCTGGGATATTCCCAAGAATATGCAGCCGAACGAACACTTGCAGCTCTGCGCGACCTCTCCTCCCCCATGGCGACCGTGCTTCGCAACAATGGTGATGTTATCACAGTGCCGAGCGAGGCCCTTGTGCCAGGCGACATCCTCCTGATCCAGGAAGGCAACACGGTGCCAGCAGACGCGCGGCTTGTGGCTGATGTAACCAACCTAGAAATGGACGAGGCATTGTTAACAGGAGAATCGGTCCCTGTACAAAAGCAGTTGGTGGTACTTGAACGCCCAGGTGAAGCGAGCGGCATCACACAGACACATCGGCCCCCCTCCTTCCCATCTCTTTCCACTCAAACTAATTACCTACGGTATATGGATAGATGAACCTCTCGGAGACCGGATCAATATGGTCTACAGCTCCACCATTGCCACCAAGGGCCGGGCGAAGGCGGTCGTTACCGCCACTGGCATGGCCACCGAGATCGGCAAGGTCGCGCAGCAGCTCGGAAAAAAAGCCATGGCCGACCGCACACGAATGCAGGAGAGTTTGAACAAAATGTATGTGTATTTATCGTTCCTTGCCATTCTGCTCGCCCTTATTGTGCTGGCGTCGGTTCGGTTCAAGGTCAATTACGATATCGGCATGTATGCCATGACAGCTGCGCTGAGCGTCCTGCCAGCCGGCCTGACGACGGTACTAACGGTGACGCTGGTATTGGGCGGCAAAGAAATGGCAAAACACAAAGCCCTGGTCCGCAAACTCAAGTGCCTCGAGACGCTCGGGTCGGTGACCAATATTTTTTCTGACAAGACCGGCACGCTGACGCTGGCGAAGATGGTTGTTGTCCGGTGCTGGACTTTGGGCGACGGCCATTTTCGCGTCGAGTCGCGGGGTGTTGTGCCTCAGGGGGAGGTGTACAAGATCCAAACGGACGGCTGCGAGGTATGCGTCGATGGTTCTAAACACCTCAGGGACCTAGCCACTGCTGCAGCTCTGTGTAACGGCGCAAGTTTGCATTATCGACCGGAAAAGGAAGCGATGCAAGATAACAGCGACGACGACGACGACGGTGATGCACGGGCTGTGACAAATGGAGGACCTACCGAGGTGGCGCTGCAGGTGTTTGCGAGTAAATGCGGCTGGGGAAAATCGACACTCGAGGGCCAAGAGGGATGGGAGTTTGTCTGCGAGTTTCCGTTTGATTCGAACGTGAAGCGGATGACGACCGTGTACCGACATGGGCCTACGAGTGAGACGCAAGCGTTTGTCAAGGGAGCGGTCGAATGGGTCCTTCCGCTGTGCGGTGGCGAGAGTGAAAAGACACAGCTCATACTTGATACGGCTGAGGCACTGGCATCCCAAGGGCTGCGAGTGATCGCGTTTGCGACACGAGTTCTTAAAAGCGAGGTGGGGCGGCGGGATCAAGTCGAGACAGACCTCCGGTTCGTCGGCCTTGCAGGGATCTACGATCCACCGCGACCTGAAACACGGCAGGCAGTGCTGGAAGCGCACCGGGCAGGGATCATGGTACACATGTTGACGGGCGACCACCCGGCCACCGCTGTCGCGATGGCGAGGGAGGTGTGCATTCTCAAGTGCACAGAATCCGTCGCTGAGCAGGAGGGACTCGTCATGACGGGGCCCCAATTCGATGGGCTGACCGACGACCAGGTCGACCGACTGCCGCGACTTCCGTTGGTGGTCGCCCGATGCTCGCCAGAGACCAAGGTGAAGATGATACACGCCGCACAGCGCCGGAAGTTCATCTCGGCCATGACAGGCGATGGCGTTAACGACGCGCCCTCTCTCAAAATTGCCGACGTCGGTATCGCGATGGGCAAGAACGGCTCGGACGTAGCACGCGCAGCTTCGGCCATGATCCTCACGGACGACAACTTTGCAACAATCATCCGGGCCATCGCCGAGGGCCGCAGGATCTACCAAAACATGCAGCGCTTCTTGCTATACTTTTATGCCATCCTCTTCTCATGCGCCCTACTCATCGTTGTAGGGCTGGCCGTCCGTGACCCGGCAGGCCGCAGTGCGGCGCCCATCTCAACACTTGAGATGCTGTTCCTCTACGTTGTCGTCACCCCGCCCGCCGGCCTGCTAAGCGTCCAACGCGCATCGCCCGATGTCATGAAGGAACCGCCGCGCTCTCCCACAGAAAGCATCTTCAACCGAGAGATCATCTTGGATAGCCTGGCATACTCCGTTGCGCTGGCGGTGTTGAGCCTCGTAGCCTACCTCGTACCGCTCTTCGTCCACGGCGGTATACAAGGCGTCGACTGCGATGGCAATTACCAAGTAGGGCTCTGTGACGCATTCTTTCGCGGTCGCGCAACACTTCTCGTTACCTATACACTCTCCTCCGTGGTAATCATGGCCCACTGCCGGTCGTATCGTCGCATCGAGTGGGACATGCGCGGCTTGAGGGAGACATTCAGGTCACAGACGATCATTGCCACACTAGCATTTGACTTCTTGTGCTTTGGCCTTTTTCTGTATATCCCCCGTGTCGCCACTCAGGGGTTCCGGATCCTCGGGATCACGTGGGAGTGGGCGCTGGTAATTGTGCTGGTTTTTTTGCTTATCGCGATCGGCGAAGGCCACAAATGGGTCAAGCGGAAGCTGCTGCGTCCCCTCGCAGCGCATCCGGTGGATGAGTTATTGTTCTAGCACGTGTGTATCATAGTGTAGAAAACAAACAAATGACTTTTTCCCCCCACGCCCCTCCCGTGCAAAGGCACACACATACGTGGTCGTGTGCGTGTGCACATACCCATGATATGCATGAATGTTTTGTTTCATAAATTACTTTAATGTCCAAATAGACAGGAAAATAAAGAGTGAGCGAGCGAGCAGAAAAGGGGGGGGGAAAGCGTGATAGGATCGAGCTAAACTTCAAAGTTAGAAGGGTTCGTGCCTTGCTCGCGCTGATCGTCCCACTTGGCAATCTATATAACATGCTCTTGATCATTAGCAGGGGGGAATATATAAAAATGGCGTGAGTTTTTTTTTATCTTTTGCTTTACCCATTCATTAGGGCACAAACTATGGAAAGCGCGATAGAACTGCTTGCAGGGGGCAAATTCCTCACCGCGAGCGTTCACACACTTGTAATAGTCGACGTAGTTTTGCCAGCAGCTAAGGAGATAGGATATAACGTAAGAGGAAAGGTTTGTCGCGTCGTCAATGGCGATGGAAAACAGATATAAGGTGTTTTAGTTTTAGGGTGTATGGAGAGGAAACGGAGATCATTCAAGTGAATGAGGACAATTACTGCTTGGTCTGGTTGGTGTTAGGGAAGCTGTAAAGAAAATGCGAGGTCGATTCACGCGTCAATGCAAATTCCCTTTCAGTCTTTTCTCCTCTTCTTACCGGGCATCGAAACCAGCTATACAAAAGAGAGAAAAAAGTGCGTCGCCGGTCAATTTATGGACCATGCCCTATTCTTTTCCGTTCTTCGTTCCATTATTCCCATTGCTTACCGGTGACCAGCTTGGGAGTCTCAGCAACGTCAGACATGAGGGTGAAGAGTAGGGCTAGGTGAGATAAAAAGGAAAAAAAAAGATAGCGCGACTTATTTAAAAAAAGAAAGTGCCGAACTTGGGGGGTTGGGCTGGGTTGGGGGTAGCCATGCCAAATTATTTTTATTTGAAAGGATGACGTCGAATGTCATTGGCTGGCGCTAAACGACGCTGTTGGTTGCTTGGTTTACACTTGTTCCACTATAATATCCTCCCTGAGGCTGTTGCGTGTTTTGCTCTGACGCCCAGTGAGCGGCTCTTCCACCGGTGTTCTCGCCTAGAGACGTCTCGAATGCATCTCGCTTCATGTTACTTGGTGGCTCGACACGCGGAACGAACTGAAGAATGCAGTATAAGACCCCAAAGACAGCGACCTGTGGTGGTGCGAGAAACAAGAAAAAGTAATGATGAATATGGATGGGTATCACTCTCTCTCTGTGTGTGAGTGTATGTGCGAGTTTCGAACATACTATGACTCCGGATGCAATAGCAAGTGGTGGATCATTGAGAATAATGCACCCGATGCTATCAATGTTGTTAGTCGCCATCGAAGAGGTTTCATTCTTTCAAATGTCTCACAAGATATAGACTAGACGGCAGAGGCGTTTTTATGAGACTTAACAACTCGCTTGCTTTTCATGAACCTCCTTACATATGCCGCGTCCAAGAAATGAGAACATGTAAGAAACATGCTGTGCAATGATGGAAGGCATCCTAAATTCAAAAAGAAGGACGACCGCACCAAAGACAATACAATAGATGCCTCGGATGAATTGTGGGAAGCCTAACAATGAGGAGGCGGTGGTTACGACCGTATAACAGCAGCCGGGTAGATGGCTCTTACCGCCTAGCATGAGAACACGGACACCGCCGATGATCATAAAGCAGGCGACGATAACATTAATTATTCGAAATATAAGTGAGGAGTTGAGCTGATCCTTTAAGCGGTCGACGATGGACATTTTCTTGTTTTCTAACAGAAGGAAGAGAAAAAGGATAGCAGCTGTGCTTGGCACGCAACAAAACTGGCCATGCGGTTGGCCGGGCAATTTTTGTCTGCATTATTCGTGTGTAAGAAAAAAATGAGACAGGCTTGGTTTCAACTTCATGTGATTTGCCTAGCTATGGGAGGGGGTGCGAGAGCAAGAATAAAATCGTATAGGTATTTGTGCACTCGCAAGACACTTGCTGTCCATGCGTGTGCCTCTTTGTATCTCGTCCTTCCCAATGCAGCAGCAGCACAATCCAGTCTTTCATCTTCATCCAGTTTTTTTTTTGTGTTCGAGGGAATGCGATGAACAAGGGTCGCAGATATGTTAACCCCCCTCCCTTCCCTTTCATTTCCCTTGAATACCAATGCGCCCGAGTCAATGGAAGCTGATGGCCCGGCAGTCATGTGGATACGTGTGCATGTCATTTCAGTATCACTCCGCCCTCTAAAAACATGCTGTTTTTTGTTGGGGGGGGTGGAGAGATGGGGTGGGCTTGGTTGGTTGGTTTCTGGAGGAGAAGGACCGAATTAATCATTTTCACACACTTTCTCTTTCTCTTATTTTCATGTTTCGTATCGTTGTAGCCACTGATGACACACCCGCCTCACGAAAAGCTACGAGCTATGCTCTTCGGTTGCACGAGTCTATCCCAGGTAGCTCCCTCCAGGTGATCTTAGCTGTTGGCTTGAATCCAACCCGCCGTGGCGGCGAGGGCGGGATCCAGCTTTTGTATGATTTTTTTTTCCAGATCGACGCGCATAACAACGTATCAACCAGCGATGCTTGCTGCTCACCCCTCCCCTACTATTAAATTAGAGATTCGCTCGACCGTACCAACAATCTCGATATCCAGCACGATGCCACAGCCACAGAAAATGCTATCAGGCAGCGCTTACCGACCGGTACCGATTTCCAAGTGTTAGTGCAAGAGGGCGAAGACGCCAAGATCATCGAAGGGTTCATCAATCAGAACCCACCGGATATGTTAGTCCTGGGCTCATCGAACAAGACGGGTTTAGAAAGGCAAGTTCACCACGCTGAACATATCGTGCATATAAAAAGTAAGGCACGTACTAAAAAGTAGTGGCAACTGGCACACACATTATCTGCACCCTCGTCTAAAGATGGGTTTTGGGGTCCGTGAGCGATCACTGCATTCATCATTGCCGGTGTCCAGTGACCATCATCAAGATATAAGCAACTCAGGAGTGAGAAAAAAAAAGGCGCTGGGCAGCATTATTTTTTTTTTTTTTGGGATCTTTGACTACTAAAAATACAAGTTACCAGTTTCCATATCAGGTCATTTATTTCCTTTCATGACCCTTTCCCTCCCCAATTCTCATTCTCGCTCGTCGAGTTGTTTCTTTTTGTTTTGGGTCTGTTGTTTTGATCTATATTGCATAGCTTGGTAATTGAGAAGGAGAAAACAAATGGGACAGAGAGAAAGGATAAGAAGAGAAGACACACGGAGGATAAATGCGGGCAGACGGGATTTGGATTGCTGAGTCACTGCAATCGAAAAAAAAAAAAGGCAGTGAGGTACAGTATCACTTTCAAAAAACCTTTCTCTATCCGAGTTACACGAGTGTCGCGTTCCACATCGGCGTGTCCTTTTTTTAGAAGACGTTAAATAGACACTAAAGGTGAAAGACGGGCTGCGCCTTGTTCGATTTTTCTTTCGCTCCTCTTTTTTCCTACTTCTTTTTCTCGGACCTCGCATACATCATCCATGAAGGGCATTGGTACTCCTAACGACAGCACTGCGTCCATGACGACAACCGCCCTATCGTCTAGCAAAAAGAAAAAAGGCCATCCGTACTTTTTGCTTTTGTCAATACTCGGCTTTGTTGTCCTGTGCTCCCTCGGATTGGACACGATGTATAGGCGCTATCACGGTAAATTGGAGACGACAACAACAACCAAACTAGCCTTGATCCCTCGCTCATAGAGACCTCTATCTCTCTCTGTTTCCCCCCCCCATCACTTCTTTTTTAATAGATGTATGCACGGACGCTTTTTGCGACATAAGCGAGGAGAATCAAAGCTTTCTTCATCATAATCAGCAGCAGCAGCAGCAGCAAAACACCGCCGCCGACAAAGACGACGCAACAGTAGCTGAAAAGAAAGAATACCCCTATACGATCGTCACGGCATCGAGTGCTAACCATCTGTGCGCGCTTGAAAGTTTCCTTTATGCGCTCAATGCACTCCGGTCAGAAGTCCAGCAGCCATTCCCTCGATTGGTGGTCTACAACATTGGCATGAACCGAACGCAGCTGCCTGTTCTCGACCAGCTCCAGGCGCGAGGAATGATTGATGATCTCGTGACGTTCGACTACTTTCGGTACCCTCGATTCTGGGATGTTGCGATCAATGCGGGCGAGTATGCCTGGAAGACGGGCATCGTCGAGGAAACCGCGAAAAAGTACGGCGGTGTGCTGGTGTGGCTCGATGCTGGCAATATGGTGACTGCCGAATTCCTCGACAATATTGCAACCACCATCAGGTCAAAAGGCTTCTGGAGCCCGCGGTCACCGGCCAATATGGCAAAATGGACCCACCCAGGCATGTTTGCGTATTACAATGAAAACCCCTCGGACTTTGGCCGCTATGCCAACTGCAACGGCGCAGCCATTGGCTTTGATACAACCAACGCAACAGTCATGGAGCTTATCGAAGGATGGTACCAATGCGGTCTCGACAAGCGATGCATTGCCCCACCCGGATCATCACGGGCGAACCATCGCCAGGACCAGGCCGCCCTGACGTACCTGGTCTGGAAAATGGGCTTCAGCTGCGCGCGCCTGCCCTCGGATTTCTATGACCTTCAAATTCACCGCGACATATCTTGTGCTGCCAACCTGCTCGGGTTGGAAGTACAAAACAAATTGCATCACCCTTCGAGCATCGGTAAAGCTCCTATAACTTTTTTTTTTTGGGTTGTGGGAATACAAACTGACCACCCCTTCTTTCTCTAGACTACGAAAAATGGCAGCGAAGCGATACGTTGAACCTCTACAACCACCCAGAATGGCGGTACCCAGAAGACCAGGTCCCTGAGCACATCAAAGCCTTCATGAACCCACCCGTCTTTTAGATCATGGATAGATTCATCCAACATCCACCCTTATGTATATATCTATGTAGCTTCCCTATGCGGTTCACACATGCCATTTTTGGAACCCTTGCACACAAGCACAAACTCTTTCTTCTTCTTCTTCTTCTTTTGTTCTTCAAGCCTAGTTCAAATGACCTCTTCCCTTCTTACCACATTACTCCGAGAATACTTTTAATGTAAAATAAACCCCTCCACTCCCCCTATTCATCCACCCCGCAATTGCATCCAAGTATCTTTGAGGTATATTAATATGAGGTAAGAGGGCTGGGGGAAAATCACAAAACATCTTCTCTCTCCGGCTTCTCTTCGCTGGACAAATCTAACGAACTAAGAATAAAAAGACCATAATAAAAAGGATAAGGTTATGTGTGTGTGTGTGTGTGTGAATGTGATCAAGTAGTTTTCTAAATTGAAGCGTAGTTTCATTGTTAGGTGTAGCATGCTCCGCATGTAAAGACAGCAACAAATCGCCGCCAGGATCTCTTTTTCGGGTCGTAGTCATGTTCTTGGTCTGCTGGAGGATGAATCCGCGCCGCAGGCTGTGTTTGCCTTGAATGTCTTGCTCTTGTTGTCGAGTTGCGCACCACTTCTCCTTGATGGTTCAGACCTGCAGACAAATGATGACTATGGCGCTGCCGTGACGACAAACGCGACGCCTATGGATCAGGATTAGCGACCCTCATTGTTTATACACAATGGACATTGCTCTCAAGTTACCTCCCAGCCTTTGCCATCGTTCAGGAGCATCCAGTCATATACACCATCGTCTGTCTCGCCCGCATTGTGGATTGCTTTGGTAAAGAGGTCACGCAAAAAGTCATAGTCAGGAGTCTCATCAAATCCGAGCTTTCGCACATATCTAAGATAAATGGCAAATTCCTCTGGATATCCTGATCAGACATTGAATCTAACCTTCTATCCTTTATTTTTTTTTTTACCTGGGAAACCAGAACATAAATCCTTCACCATGGTGGTCTGCTTCTTTTCGCCAATTTTCTCGTACTTTTGTTTATTTGTTGCTGCCTTGAGGCCCTGCCATGGGAGCGAACCGCGTAAGAAGTACATGAAAACATGGCCAAGAGATTCGAGATCGTCTCGTCGTGATTGTTCTAATAAATGTATGTGCGGCAGAGCGTCAGAAGTTAAAAAAAAAAGCATCGGCGATGCCTCTCAGAGAAGCTTGCCTCGTCCCAAGTGCGTGTTGATGCTCATATATCGAGCAGTGCCAGATAGGCTCTTGCGTTCACGGTAAGGAATGTGCTGCTTTGTTCTCGGGTCGCGGTACAGCTTGGCCATGCCAAAATCGACCATGTAGACTGTCGAGGCATGGTCTGTTCCCGGCCGACCAATCAGGAAATTATCGGGTTTGATATCTCGATAGATCAGATTTCGGTCATGGATACTTTGAACTCGAGTAATCTTTATCCTTCGGTCAGCTAATCAAGTTCAATTCGTTCCAGTCCAGTCCCTCCCCTCGCTCCCTAATCCCCTCTCCCCTCCCCTTTCCCCACATGCTTGATCTCATAATCATCAATATACCATGTGCCTGGCGAGGGTGGCCGCAGTCTTGATACTAAACCGACGATTACACATGTCAAATAAGTCCTCTAGGCTCGGCCCAAGCAGATCCATCACCAGTGCATTGTAAACACCTTCTTGTCCGAAAAAGTAGGCCTGCGGGATACCCGCTATAGAGTACGTTAGACACACACTCTCTCGTATGGGCACACACCAGTCGGAAAATGATTTTTGACGTACGCAGACCCGAGAGAACTTTATACGTTCGATATTCATCGCGTAATTGAGGCGCTTCAGACTTTCGAGATTCGAACTTGATGGCAATTTGCTGTCCGTTAATGAGGTTCGTACCTAAATGAAAAAGAGAGAGAGATCCATCGGCAGCCCCCGTTTCGTGTGTGAGTTCTTGCGTTGATATTGGTCTGGGGCATCGCTCTTGCCTTCGTAAATGACACCAAAGCTGCCTTCACCGATTTTGCGCCCTACTCGGAAATGGACACCAACTATACTGGAGGGCACTGCTGCAGGTGCTGCAGACGATGAGCTTGGTCGGGGCATCCAAAAGAAATGTAATGGTGTGTTATGTGTGTATATGGGATAAAGAGTGGGAAGAGGGGGAGATAAAACGGCGGCGTCGAGATATTAAGGATAGGGGAAAAACGAACGAGGGAGTAAAAGAAATCAAACAAGCAGTGTGTGTATATTGCGTGGTAGTTTATGTGATACACGAGCCGACTGTATAGCGGAGAGAGAGAGAGAGAGAGAGAGAAACAGAAGTGCGCAAGTACATCCGTAGGCTTAGACGGATGGATCCTCCATTTATTTAGCACGAGTTCGATCTCCCTATTTCTTCATCGTTCGTATGACCGATTTGAAGCAATACATGGTCCCTCACAGCTACTATCAGTCTTTTCATTCATTCTTTGGGAGAAGCCGCCACTTCATAAAGGTACTGGCCGAGGAGTTTGGTGCCAAGGATATAGTTCGACTTGTCGAGCTTTTCGTTGATCGAGTGCGCGCCCTTTGGGTCAGAAAATATTGCGTGTGTTACTCGATCGCACCGTCATGCGCAACACTCCTGCCATCATGTTAACTTACATCATCGCCCCGACCCATTGGGAGAAGCAAGACATTCTTGCCCAGCGCTTCTTGGAACGTTAACGTGATAGGGATGGAACAGCCTTCGCGAGTCAAGTCAGGTTTGACATTATAAATGCGCTCCGTGGCCTTGCTGGCCGCCACTAGAATAATCAGGTTGAGTCGGTCCGTGGAAATCTAACCTGCTCCCCTACCATAGTTCCAATGCTCTGGACTGGAGAGCCAATAGTCTCCGGCATGTACACACTCGATCTTCATGCTGTTTTTGCTCCCGAGCTTCTTAAACTCATCCGTCATGTAATTGACTACCAGTTCCGTAACCTTGCTCTCCTCCATGTCGGGGACCGTGCGGATCGAGAACTTGCCAATAACCTTCGCAGGCACAACCGTCTTGTAGCCTGCACCATGGAAGGCTCCTTCAATACCATGCAGCGACAGAGACGGAAACCTCCAACGGTGCTGTAGCACATCACGTTCTTTATCGTGGATGTTGATTATGCTTCCAACTGCATCATGCAGCTCCTGGAGCGTGAAAGCCAACGTATCGTAAGTAGCCTCCTCGGAATCTACAGGCGACGAACAACACCAGGTTAAAAAACCAAAGTGTCCTCCCTTCTTAACAGGGCAACTTGCCTGTCAAAGGCCGCACCTGGTCGTAAATACCGGGCACGAGGATCTTTCCGTCGGGTGCGACTAGCTTTCCCATCAGCTGGACAAGGTCGGTCATCGGCTCGTGGACCGTGCCGCCAAACACCCCCGAATGAAGATCACGAGCGGGGCCGCTGACCGTCAGGAAAAAGTACATGGCCCCTCGTAGGCCATAAGTCAAACAGGGCTTCGTCGTCCCTAGCCAGTAATTGTCCGAGATGCACACTGCATCCACGTCTTGGAAGTACCCACTTGCTTCAGCAGCAATTAGCGGGCCCAGTCCCTCTGAACCAGATTCTTCCATGCCTTCCAAACAGAACTTGAGATTCACTGGCAGCTCAATCCCAAGTTCTCGGTGCGCTTCGACCACATTGATCCATCCCAGCACAGGTCCTTTGTCATCTGTACTGCCGCGGCCAATCAATTGTCCAGTCGTCTTGTCCTCTACTAGCTCAAAAGGCTCCGAGTTCCATCCATCGTCCTTGTGGGCCTAACAGAACAAAGGGCTGTAAGCACAGCGGAAAGAGCGGACTGGTGAGCAAAAGTGAAAAAAAAAGATACCGGCTGAACGTCATAGTGACCATACACCAGCACCGTCTTTTTGGAAGGGTCAGCGCCAACAGTAGCAAGCACCACAGGTGGCAGCCGCAGTGTGGCTCCCTGGAAGTTCTGAATACCTAACTCCCGCTTCTCGATTGCCGTTGCTCCAAGCCTTGTAAGCTCTTCCACCAAGAAATCTGCCATCCTAATCACATCCTCGCGATAAGCAGGATCCCCACTCACGCTACGTGATGTTCGTTACTTCCCAATGTCATTCCCGTCTCACGCGTGATTCAGAAGAGTACAGCCCACTCACTGACTCTTGAAAGCAAGTTCGCCTTACCTCGGGATAGCAACTGCTCTGCGAAGGCGCTCAATGAAAGCATCCTGATGCTTTTCAACATAGTCAAGAAATTGTTCAGAAGACATGTCTGCTTCAAAAAGCCGTTAGTGTAACCTTCGCAGTGGCGCTTTAAACAAAATGACATCTTATCGAATTACTGTTCATATTTATTTGTTACTCATTAATGAGATAAGCGCAATTATACTGGTTTACATCATCAGTTTGCTGAATAGTTGTCACATTAATACTGGGTGCTTCAGTCCACAACGTTAGAGGATCAACTGGGATATATGCTGGATTAAGGTTTGCAAGAGGATTAAAGGTGGCGGAATCGGGAATTTGGACAAGATTTATCGGGTTTTGAGCTTGCGGATGAGGCATTGTACATAGATTAATCATCGATTGCCAATCATCAAGAAATTTGTATACGTCAAGGTCGTCCGGAACCACATCAACTGAGCCTGAGGGATCACTCATTTTGTCAAAGGGAGTAACTTGATGAGGAAGGAACATGGAAGAGAAGAGCTCATCAAGTACGTTATCTGGCATGTTAGGACAGTTCCGGAGATCGCTAAAGGTGGCTGTGATATTTTCTTGGATCGCGCTTTCATTGCCTTGCTTACCCTCCCAACTGGGAGCTAGAACAGGCAAACAATATTCCATGTCAGCGAGGTGTCGTGGGCAACATTCAGAGGCCTTATTACTAGGATTATAACGGAAGCTAGGGTTCCTCTCCCTCTGTTCGGCAACGGAAGCGGACCATTCTTGTCGATATTTCTGCTTGATGTTCTCTGGAGTTATCTTCCATACTGCGCCCAGAAACTTGGAGATATCTGCCTCGCTGTATTCTGGTATTAAAGCTTGAAGCTTCTTCCCATTTGCTCTACGATAGCGAATAAATGCGTTGGCTTGGCGTTTCCAGACGTCTACTGGAACACTTGAAATGTCCTGAGTAGAAGGATTCTCAGGTGACATCGCAGTGAAGAGCTGGGTTGTCGCAAAAACTAGATCTTGGGAGGGAACTTTTTCACCGGTATTTGTAATAACGTGGTCGTCCTTGATCATGTCAATAAGGTCTGTCGCTTTTATTCGCGCTTTGCTAGGATGGATAATTATGTAACTGCTGTCACCGATCGTTGTGATGGAAAGATTTTGGACGTCCAAGCGAGCAGGCTGGTCTTGTTTGCTGGCGATGGGCCTGTATGGCCGATGAATAATTTTATCACGACAGCGTTTTGTTCTCATGAGTTTAAATAGACAGTAAAAAAGAACGCCCATGGTGACATTTTATTTATTGAACTTGAATCGCCCCACCTAGAGTTATTGGTCGGGCGATCATGGGAAATTTAAGGAGTCATTAGGCATTTCATTGTTATTGGAATCTCTTCCACTTTTTACAAGAAAGCGCATGCTCATTCTCTGCGCCCAAAACATGTGACCTAAGATGTAAATTGAGCAGCCAAATAAACAAAAATCTTGAGTGAAACATGTTTTTCGAGAAGAGCAACCTTTTCCACGTATTTCACAGCTTTACGTGTTTTCAGCGTTGACTTACAATTAGCTTCATGTTTATCGACGTGATATAATCGCATCGCTTATTTCCAAACATAAAGAAGACTGCTGTAACATATAAATCCGATGACTGATCCATGGTTCATACAGAAAGATGTTAGTGATTTCAACAGATTTAACTTTGAGAATCTACGCATTGTACAATGGGAATCCGACGATGGTGCTACCATTATGTCAACATAATACTGGTATAAAACTAGTCAGGTTTTAAAAAGTATGAGAAATAATAGACAAAAATTAAAATAGTCGCTGATAATCAGGCTGTGATGGCATTTGTACAAGATAGATTTCTTACAAGCTTCATAGAACAACAATGTTCATATGATAATTGATATCAGAATAGAAGCCCGCTCACCGCGATAACGGGAGCTTTATCAAAGAGTAGCTGTGCAAATAATAATGCGTTGGTACCCATTGTAACTGCCGACGTATATTCGAGTATTCTTGGTAGACTAGATGACTTTGCTGCTGTAAGCCGTGTGTGATTTGTATAATTATAAAATCTATGAAAAGTTATGATTCTTATACGTATATAGAGTGAAGTTAGAAGCACTAATTTGTGGTATCCGAAGTGATTTTGAATATCTGACTGTAATAGTCGCATACCATCATTTAATCGTGGAAACCATCATCTCAATATATGCAGTGGTCTATGTGGTATGTTCTTCCTAGTAATTGATAGTGTTCTTTGTCAACTTGCTCGTTCATAAACGTGGAATCCGAATGACAATAAGTATATGGTATTGACGACAAAGTCATTGAGTGATAGAATCGCATGAATACATTTCTCTCATTAAACGCTACATGGTGAAAAGAACCCATTAGATTTCCAGAATTCACTTAAGAATAATGAACATTAATACTGTATAAGGGTCTTTGAAGACCATATACACAGCCTTAGTACACTGTGCTATCTAAGTGCCAATTTCTAGCAAGCAACGCATGGGTCGTGTGGTATCAGAACATGATTATCGCCGTACAAGGATGACTAGGTACGTTTTGTTCAAAGCGCGAACGATATGATAGTCACTATCCTCCTCTGTATAACAAGGAAAGCACTTTTATAAAAATAGCTGTACGTCATTACAGATTCCTTTAGGCAGTACTGTTTCTCTCCAAACAAAACGGGACTTTCACTACCCTCTGCTGGTTATTCAATACCTTATCTAGATATGCGCAAGTGATAGTGTACCAGCTGTTCACTCCAAGTGAAAGAAGCTGGCCAGGGGCATGACTTTAAAAGGTCTAATTTAGCTATGCCTTGAGGTAACGTGTCATGGACAAGTTGAATGCTGATAAAGTCAGATAACAAGTTATGGCGAATCTTCTAGCTTAAGTCTGGAAGTCAAGCAGTTCTCTTGACATTTATTAAGGAGCTTGACTTGCAAAAAGAAACAACCACCTAACGAATTTTGGGCAAGAAATGACACGAAGAAAGGATTTACGCGAGGTGCTTGATAAAGTAAGCATAGATTCTGCTCCATGCTTCATCACGCACAGCTTGTTCAGCAGAAAGAGGCTCGATGTTCTTGTCGACAAAACCAAGCTCCTTGCGCTTCTCGATGCTCCAGTCGTCATCGTTCAAGAAGGCGTGGCCTTGCTCAGGATAGCGGTAAATGATGACGTCCGAGGCGTGCTTGAGATTCTTTTCAAGGCTATCAGCTAGATTTGAGAAACAAAATGATCAGTTACACATCTGCGAGTAGTAGGAGGACGAAGCTTCTATTCACCCGCAGAAGGATCGCTGAACCCCGCAAGCCCGTCTTTGCCGCCGAAATGGCCCTGAACAGCGGTTGCGCTCGTGATCTTGCTGACATCAAACGCATCCGCGGGAGGAGTGCCATAGCAAGTGACCGCCGCTTTCAGTGGAGGATTGTTCAGCTGACTAGCAAGCGCAAGGGAAAGTGCGCCACCCATACAAAAGCCGATAGCGCCAAGCTTACTAATAGGGTATAGAAGTAAAGATCATAGCCTTTTCTTTTCCTTTCTTTTTCCTCTTACTTGTATCCTTCAGCATTCAGGTGCTTTGCAAGGATCTCCAATTCATTGATGGCAACCTTCCAGTCAAGGCCATTCATCAGGTGACTGGCTTCCTGCATTTAACGAGAATATAAAAGGAGGACGGTGTGTCAATGGAATATGGCACGCGACATCAGGTTCCTTTATAGTTGTATTCTTTTTACCTCGGCGGTCAGGCCTATCTTGCCTTTGTACAGATCGGGAACGACAGTGCGTGCCCCAGTATAGTTGGCAATACGTTGACCATGTGCTTTGATTTGATCGTTGATACCCCACCATTCCTGAAGAACCTATTTTGTTGGGGGAACGAGAGAGGAAATACATGAGCCAATGCCAAAGGCGCGAGAACGCGTCATTACGGGGATGACGTACAATGATGGCAGCGCCCTCAATCTTCTTGGAGGCATCCTTAGGTTCAAAGGTAAACACCTTAAATGGCAATTCGTTCGACATGGGTGAAAAAAGCAAAGAAAAGGAACAACGATAGTAGCTTGGAGTTAGAACGCGAGATCCATTTTTATTCTCGGCACCCAATCATAAAATCGCATGAATTTCCCGAGTAGAGAAAAAATGACAGTTCTTCCGCGCTTTACTTTCGATATTCACAAATGTCAGCACATCGCCGAAAACCATTTAGTGGAAAGGCGAAAAAGCAGCAGCTCCAAGCTCGAAAAGCTCGAAAAATGGCCCGCGAAGGTGCCTGTCAGTGAGCGGGGATCAACAATCGTTGACGGTATCAAAAGCTGATTCCCCGTATATACACACCGGGTGTAATAGAGCGTGCCAATGATCCAATGCAGCAACATTCACCACCACCATCTATTTCGGAAACATTTGTTGCAGAGACACATGAGGCTGTTCCAACTTTTGACAGTCGGCACACTGGTAGCTCGAAAAGGTAAACAAGCTAGGATACGCGCGCAGGCTTTACTGAGACGAGATCACCCTACTTCCCACGGCAATGGAACATTATAACAAAAAGGCTTGTTTCTTCTTTTGAGAAATTGTCTCCGTCTGCCATTGAACATGCGCGTTTGGAGAGCATGAAGCCCTTTAAACGTCTCCCACAGGTGAAAAGGACAACCTTTTTCTCCCATCTATTCATCTAAAGCCTATTCTCTTACGTAGACATCGTTGGAAATTGGAGTGGAAAACTTTGCAGAAAGAATCGATTTCCCAAAGCGGCCTCAGTGGAACTATGACATGACCAAGGAGCAAGTAGAAGAACAGGAAACCTTGTATTTTAAGAAATGGGTGGAAGACGTGTACAGGAAATATGATGGCCAGTCCTTGAGCTTGTTTGAGCGTAACCTGGAAGTGTGGCGCCAGTTGTAAGTGAATATGGAAGAAAAAGAAGAGATCTACTTTATATGCTCATTTCCGAATGAGATGGCGAGTGTTAGAGATCAGCGATATTATTTTGGTGGTGATGGATATCCGGCATCCACTGTTGCATTTTCCGCGTGCATTGTATGACTATGTGACAAAAGATCTGAAACGCAGCATTATTGGTATCTTCAACAAGGTAAGGTGTTGAGAACGGGAGACTAATATCTCACTACGATAGACTAAGATGCAGATAACCAGGTCGATCTCGTTTCAGAATTCACTGTGTTTGCCTGGCAAAAGTACTTTGAAGAAACATTCCCTGAGCTGCGTATTGCAACATTTAGCTGCTATCCCCGGGACGAAACGCTAAAAGATGATACAAAGATATGTAAGCTGTCAAGTGCGGAAGATATATGTTCGTCTCACATTAATTTTTTGATTTATTTTAAATTAGACACTCTCAAGCAACGTGTGAAGAGACCCCGCAAGCGTTATTATCATGGACAAGGGATCGGTGACATTCTTCGTGCATGCAGCCAGATACATCTCGAAAAGGCAGACAGAGTCGACTGGGATGCGCTCATTGCTAGTTATAGCGGAGAACATTCCGTAGACGAGAATGCCATAGAAGAATATGATACCGATGAGGAGAGCGACACAGGAAGCATGATCGGATTAGGTAACGTGATCGAAGCCAGGACGTTTAAGTTGCTCATAATTTTCAATTGAAGATGATGAATTTAGCCGAGTAATGGATATTTCGAATCAGCAGATCATACCACACAAAGATTATGTTACTTTAGGACTTGTAGGTTAGTGCATAGCTAATACATCTGTACCGGTTTCCGATCTAATCAATTGTATGGGACATGATAGGGCATCCAAATGTGGGCAAAAGCAGCCTTATCAATAGCATCATGCATCGCACAGTAGTGAGCGCCAGTCGGACACCAGGTGGGGCTAGTTTTTTATATATTGTTCATTTCTCATGCGGATACCAGGACATACCAAGCATTTCCAGACAATCCATTTGACAGAGACTGTTCGACTATGCGACTCGCCCGGGCTTGTTTTTCCGACATTACTCCCACGTGCGCTTCAGGTATATATTTTATCGATTAAAATATAGACATATAATATCGACATCGAAAGTTAGATACTTTCAGGGATGTATCCAATTGCGCAAGTGCGAGAACCATATAGTGTTATACAGTATCTGGTGAGTAATGCGAAAGAAAATTGGAAAGCGAGTACAAGGATTCTTAACTAATTTATTGGGTAGGTGGAGCGGATTCCTGTCGAGAAGATCTTAGGATTATGTCCTCCAGACCTTGAAAAAGCGAAGTCATTTGAATGGTCGGCATGGGCCATCTGTGAAGGTGAGAAATATCACAATGGAGTGCCTAAGGTCATATTTACCGGAAATAATTGTGGGTTTTGGTAGCCTATGCAATCCAACGAGGATTCTTTACGGCTAAGGCAGCGCGACCTGACGTCTATCGAGCAGCAAATATGATGCTTCGTTTAACAACAGATGGCCGTATTCTGATGTCCTTCAAGCCTCCAGGATTTTTTAACACTACAAAGTATGAACGGCTGCGAGTGCAAGAAGCAATAGCTGTTGAGGCGGCATCACATGAATCTGGATCCTCAGCTTCGGATGCGGAATCCGATGAAGGGGATAAAAGCGGTGGCGTGAAAATCCAAGGGGGAAGTTTTGCGCTACTTGCTGAGGAGGATATGGATTAGGGGGTGTATGGATAGACTTGAGCATTTAGGCTTATTGGACAGAGTACAACTGGATAAAGCTTCCTATTCTACTATCCAGACTGTTGAAATCTCACCTTTTCCCCTCTTCCTTCTCTAGACTGGTTGCATCTAAAAACGAACAGTCTACCTTTTTTGTGTGAAGATGGGTATGGCAATAGGGCATGGATCATTTCGATGAAGAAATCGGGATTCGAGAAAAGCTACACAGTTTACACTAATGGAGACAAGGTCAAACGGATGTTTGGGCACATTAGACGCAGCAAAATAGCTATGAATATATGTTCGCTGAGCACAGGAATGAGATTACTATACGAAAGAAGCTCTGAGGGCAACTTTAAAAGATGTACATAGGACTAGGGGTTACCTATGCGTTCTCAACGAAGCGGAAAAGGGCCTTGTTTCAGTATGCGCTGATGCGACTCGTCAGTTGTTTTAGAACACATACGTATGAAGCAGCTCGAGGAGTATGATGATTTTAAGGTATCCGAGTCGACGCTCCATCAATTCATGAAGCTGGCCAATGTATATATATATAAAGAGGCATTTTCCCTTGATGGGCCTACATTTCATACAACGTTGAACTGTAGTGATAAGAATAGCAGAAGCAAGCAGACATGAGGGCAATGCATGTTGTCATCAGGCACCATAACTTCGAAACTCCCGCAACCCACAGGCCAAGGAAAAAAGAGAGAAGAGCAATAGATAGCACACTTAAGAATATCATCGGTAGCTATTGCTCAGGTGCGTATCTGGATAACCTTTGGTGCTGAGGCTAACTCGAGTTAAAAAGCAATTGTATTCGAAAACGAAGAGTCCATTGTACAATGAACTTGGTGCATAGACTAGCTGCTTATTGAGTCTGCACCAATGTCAGTCAATCTATGTCTAGCACGCATTGTTCTCCAATCACCACCACCGCCCCTCGTTTTCCAGAGCGTTTCCTTGCATGGACCGAGCGATGTAAATACCGTCGTTCGGTTCTTGTATAGATAGAGATCGCTCCTGCCATTTCTGGTCCTCGCTTGCGGGGAGAAAGGGCAAGAGAATTACGCATGAGCATGATAAGCAACCGGCCCTCGTTTTGGTGGTTTTTTTTTTTTGGGTAGTACGTTCCTGAAGAGCCTATCTGCGATGCTTTCAGAGCTAGTGCGTACAGGAAAGAGCAACGGGCGAATGTGATAGTTAATTCGACCTTTTTGGCTTTTATTTTTTATTTTTTTAACCTTTGCGCGTAATGATAGTAAGCACAAAAGTAGACGACCTGATTACCCGCAGAATAGATGACATGACATGCTTGGAGCAATTTTCAAAAAGAGGGCACACCTCGGCGAAGTAAGGCTCCGTCAGGGGCAAACGCGTCATTTGTTTGTGTACAGGCGAGCGCCTGGCTGGGGAAGAATGCTCGCCTGACTGAGGTCGTGATGGCAGGCACCAGAAGATATTTGAGCGGAGCCAAACAATAGGCACCCGTCATCCATTAGTTGGGGTTTGGGGTTTGGGGGGGGGGGGAGGATAGGCAAAGAAAGCAGTTTTGAGAGGATCAAGAAGTATCCGAGAAGAATATCACATATGCAGTGCACGGGCTCAGAGAGGTCCTTATATTCAATGAATAATCGAAGGAGGAGGATATTTTGCAGGTCGAGTTGAAAACTATGTATGAACTCATGCTTCCACAAATGGTTGGCCGGGGGAGATCAAACTTCCCAACATTTTTTTTTTTTTTTGCACGGGTATGGTTGCACGTTGTGTCCCAGGGACATCCGAGTCAAAACGGATGACGAGCATTGCAAGAAGTGGACTTGCTCACGTGCCATCCCTCTCCTCGTCCTCTGAAGGACTGTCTGAATCAAATACTGGACAGAATTGAAGACAAAACTTGCACTGTCCCTTACGCGTAAATGATTCGAAGTCATGGTTGATTCGCCGGTTTTGATTGAGTGACCGCAGCTCCGCACTTCGTTAGCTATAAAAAGAGAAGAATTTTTTTTGTTATGGTCAAGACTTGAATGTGACCCTTTTTCGCTAAACAAATTAAAACAGGTAAGGTTTTTCTGACATCCGGTTGTTCTGGGGTACAACAAGTACTGGGGAATCTCTCTCTGTCACTCTTGTTATCTTTCATCGGTTGGATACGTATGATGATGATTACTATTAGAGCATAGTTCAGCAGAGTGAGGACCTACTATCCTTGCAGTGTTGTCTTAATCAAAATAGTCTTTCGCTCCTATCTGATTATCCTCCGGAAAAATCAAGAGAGAGAGAGGGGGGGAAGAGCTGCAGGCTGTGACAGTGTTAACTTACGCAATGTCGTTTCTCCCGTTAGGTAGTTCTCCTATTGTATGGTAGATAGAAACGATGGTGTGGGAAAATGAATAAAATTGAACTACTTGATGACATTTTTCGAAGAGGTTGATAAGTCCATGTGATGGGAAGTTGCGTACGCCCCGCTCTTGCACAAAGGGGAAATCATAGTTGCCCAGTGTTCTTTTCTTGCCTTTTCCAGCTGACCTATCCTTTCTACTCAATCTGCTCTTTTTGTTTGTTCGTCGTCTTTTTCGGTCCTTTCTCTCCTCTTCTTCTCTCTTCTTCTTTTGCAATAGACCTACACCCGCTTGACTTTTATTCTTACTGTCCACTTTCATTTTCCTTGACAAACAATGACATCCCAATTAAAGCCGCCGCACCTGGAGTTGACTTCATCCTCTCCATTTCAAAATTCAGGCCCTCCGTCACCTTCGTTATCAACCACCTCTTTCATGTCTTCCGTGTCTTGGATGGCTGAGAAATCAACCAACGAACTGATCCCCATGCTTAAAAATGCCTATGCGGCTCTGAAAGATAAAGAGAGGGGTAAAGTGTCTTTTTTTCATTTTTTTTTCCCACTGTCTTTGCTAGTTTTTGCGCAGCATATGCCTTTCACTGTCTCCCTTGCCCAGCTTTTTTCATGTGAACGCAGCCAACTCACACTCTCAAAATAAATGCTTGTAGATCTAATGCTTGCTGCCGAAATTGGCAAATCACTCCTGGAAAATAATATACGACTGAAGACGAGTTACGAAGAACTGCTGCAGCAAACCCAACAGTCATACACACTCCCTCTCCCTACACCGTCGTCGTCCCTCGCAACAACTCAGCTCTGTATCGGTGACGTGCCTGAACATACCGAGCATGACGAGCCACATGATGACGATGAAGACATGCGGTTTATCCCATCTCACCGTACACGCGAGGCCATGATCGAGGTCCTCGAGCGCAAAAACGTCGAGCTCTCGAAACGGCTTGAGGCAGCCATGGCTCAAAAGGAGTCGGCCGAAAAGATGAACCAGCGTAGCACGCGCAAGCTCGAGTCCGAAATTCGCGCCTTGCAGAGCAATCTCGAGATCGCATCGTCTAAAATACAGGAGCTGGAGGATATGAACGAGCGACAGCGTCGTGCTGCCTCTGCGAAGAAGAAAAACAATAACAAAACCAGCGACAGCAGCGACGAGGAAGAATCAATGGCAGTTGTCGACGAGCTGCTCAATAAAATCAACAGTCTTCAACTCGAAAACTCCCAGGCGATCGAGACCAAGGCCCAGGTGGAGGCGAAGCTTCAGGACACGTTGCGTGATCTCACACAGCTCAAGCGTCAGTTTGAGCAGTTTCAGTTCACCCAAAAGGACTACGAGACACTCCAGGATGCCTATGAGCGCCAGTTCCGCCACATCGCCGAGCTCAATGCTAGCGTTGAGGAACACCGTACAGTTCTTCAGAAGCTCAAGGAGCGTGGGGTATCGGTCCACTCAACACCTTGCCCCAGCGTTGTCGACGGTGTTGAGTCCGCCCGCCGACATCACACTCTCCTTGGAGAACTCGAGACGGAGTGGATGAAACGTCATCAGGCCAATACCAATACCAACACAAGCTCATCAGCACCGTATGCGATCACTACCACCAGCAGATCTTCTTCTCCTTCTTTACCAGCAGCAGCTCCATTACGACCCGGAACTCCACAAATCAGTCGACGCTTTTCATCCACTGCATCCTCGATGGTTGACCAACTGCTTGTGCTCTCCCCGCCGTCAATCCTGTCAGCTGATTCATTAGAATCTGTGCTTGCCAAGGCAACAGGAATTGATAAGCGCGTCCTTGATGAGACATTGAGCTTCATCTCGCGGCTCGAGGATGAAAACATGGACAAGTGCCTAGATCTATACGAATACGACGTGGAGATGGACGAAGGCATGGACTTTGATATCTTCCCAGCGCGCGACCTGTACCCCGATCCCAACAGCGATGTCCCAGTCTCTTCTTCCACGGCGCTTGTTTTGCAGCGCGTGACTGGGGCGCCTAAAACATTTGTGGGCCGTGTCCAGACACTGGTGCGGACGTTCTTCCGCGCAGTCTGGCGATGGTGCCGTTTCGCCATGATCCTGACAACAGCTGTTCTCATCTCCGTTTGGGATGGTCCGTCCGGAATGATGATCGAGTACTAACGTCCTCCCTCTCCCAAAGAACAGTCCTTTTTCTTTCTCTCCTTCCTCTTTATATCTCGATCCCTCAACTCCATCCACCAAAAGAGTCTATCCTTCCAATCCCGATAGAGCAACCCGTTCCATCCCGCTCAGGCGCTACCCTCGCAAACCTACACAGGCAGAACCCTGCACATACCTCTTTATACATTGTTTTTGTATGCCTTTATATAGCGTATCCCCCATCCTCTTTATCCCCTCTTTCTTCATTCTTATCGTACATACACACTTATACTTTTTTCTACGTAGTTCTTTTTTCATTGTATTAAATATCTCCATCCCTCCATCCATCCTCCGCCCACCCTTTTCATTGAACCATATGAACGTCCGCCTCTTTCTCTCTCTCTCTATATATATATATCTATATCTATGTCCGAAACTTCTGTTTGCTTCTCAGGAAGTCGTCCCTTCTTCAGCGAGACAAAATGGTGTGCGGAGAAGGGGGGGAAGCAATAAGGTCAAGATTTGTCTTTTCCCACTTTAACTGGCCAGTTGAAAAATGCAGGGTTCCCGCATATATCACCCAATCGTCCCCCCCAATAAACCCTTCTATGGACATGGATGCATGTGCCAGGTGCCACAATCTGTCAGGAAATGAAGCGGTATTTCCCAAAGTGGGGAGCGTTCTTAGCATTAACTAATTTTTTATTTTGTTTTATTTTTTCGCTTTAGCAAAATGAATCCTCGCATGGCACCGTTGGCTGTGCCATGGGAACGTCGTTTGCAAACAGCCGCAGGTAAAGAAAAGAACCGTTCTCCCGGTCTGAGCAATGCGCCACGCGATCGCATGACGAGGGGCGGGGGGAAACAAGAAAAGGGATCTGTTCATGTTCACTGATTCTCGCGCCTTCTCTCCCTCCTCCTCCTCCTCCTTCCCCCCGGTGGGAGTGTTATTTTATACTAGTTTTGTTTTGGGGCATTGAGCCATCGTTAATTCTCGGACTCTTTGCACTTCTTGCGGCGATCCCTCTGTTTTGGCCCATTGTCATTGCCTACCTTGTTTGGGTCTATACGGACAAGGCACCCTCGCGCGGTGGTCGACGTGTGGAATGGGTCCGCCGGTTGCGCATGTGGAAATACTTTGCTGATTATTTTCCTACGACGATTCACAAGGTTTGTTGTCGCCGACCTCCCCTCGGGCAATGAGGGTCAGAGCACTCATCCGGGGTGTGGGAGATATATAGGAAGCCGATTTGGACCCGAGTAAAAACTATGTGGTAAGCCTATGGCACTGTGAGTGGAAATGGTCGAGCTAATCATGCAAGATATTCTTTTTAGTTCGGGTAACCCCATCTATCATGAACGGGTTCCCTTTGTCTATTTTTCTGATGGATGCTTCTAGGTACCATCCCCACGGCATCATTTCGGTGGGTGCGATCGCGACGTTTGCGTCCGAAGGCAACGGCTTCAGCCGCAACTTTCCGGGGATTGTGCCTTCGCTGCTGACGCTCGCTGGAAATTTCCGGTTGCCGCTCCACAGGGACTACATCCTCGCGCTGGGCATGTGCGACGTGTCCAAGAAATCGTGCAAGGCCGTGTTGAGCTCAGGTCCGGGACGGTCGATCGCCATCGTCATCGGCGGCGCTTCAGAGTCCCTCAACGCCAAGCCGGGCGTCATGGATCTCACGTTGAAAAAACGCCTCGGTTTCTGCAAGATTGCCATCGAGGCCCGCGCCTGCTTGGTCCCTGTTCTCAACTTTGGTGAGAACGAGCTCTATGAACAGGTCAGCAACGAGGATGGCTCCTGGCTCCGCAAGATCCAGCGCAAGACACAGCGTTTGGCAGGCTTCACCATTCCGCTCTTTCACGGCCGTGGCATTTTTAACTGTACGTCATGGGATCCGATGTAAGAAAGCTCATGATTTCTGATCCCTCTCTCTCTCTCTCTCTCTCTTATAGATGACCTCGGACTCATGCCGCATCGACGACCCATGCATATCGTGTGTAAGTATTTTTAGCAAAAGTACTGCTTCATGTGTAAAGTACACTAAATCTTTATTGCTTTATTGCCATAGTCGGCGAGCCTATTGATCCACCACCGCCTGCTGAAGACAAAGAGGCCATGGATAAGGCAGTCCAGGAGCTACATCAGCTCTACATGGACCGGCTCCAGGCCCTGTACGACAAGCACAAGGACACATATGCTCGAGATAGAATAAAAGACTTGGAATTTGTAGAGTAGTCATATGAGTTGGAAAGAAAAAACAATAGAAGATGCACATCGGGATTCTAGAGTAGGGCCTGAACAATGGTTGCATGAGTGTCCCAGTAAGTGACAGGGACAACCAGCTTGCCAGCAGCTGCAGTGTCGGTGGATAGCCATTCCGCCAGTTTTCTACCGGATCGAACAAAGTAATGGTCCGAACTCTTCAGACGTAAGGCCGGACAATAGTCGTTCTTGATTTTTTTGTATGAGCTTCTTTCCCAAACACATTCTCCATAACAGACAAGGAATCTTTCCTCACCTTGCCATCGCCGATATACATGATTTGTCGAAATGGTCCATAAGTAGCAATGTACCTGTCTAGTTCCTGGCCCTTGCAGATATTAAGACCACATGGGTTGGGACAGTTGTGCTGTGTGTCGGTTGGGAGGATCCGTCGGTTGATCCGAAGACGACCCTTGCCGTCCACGTACGTAGGGTTGGTGATGATATCGGTGACCAGGTGCCGGACCCCTTGCGCCTATTTATTATCCTAGTTCATGTGAAATGTGTGCGTATGGATGAAGGTTGTTGTTCACCTTGAGAATGGTCTCGACGTAGAATGTATTGGCGTCCGACAAGACCAGTACGCGCGTGTGATTGGCCGCCAATGCCTTCAATAGCTCCACAGCCGAAGGAACCTTTTTTTTTTTTTTTTTTACCCAACCTGTCTTGTCAAGTCTCCTCGTTTTCTTTCGACCCGTCTCCTAAAAAAAGTTACCAGTGGCACCTGCTCCAGGATATCCTTTATATTCTTCTGCGAATACCCTTCATCTTGCAACTCGCAGAGCGTCTGATCCCTTTTGTGTATGTACGCATGGTATTGTAATACTTTGTTTAGCAACCTCTTCTCTTCCTCCTCCTCCCACCTATCGGCTCTTTACATCAGATCCGTCCACTGTACGCCTGCACTGCGACACTTTTGCCAATGAAGGGGTGAAAGTCCGCTGAGCACGGCAGCGTCGCTATCAGCTTCAATAAGCGACCTTGATAGAAGGTCCACCGAAAAAAAAAAAAAAATGACGGGCGGTTTGCACTGTCAGCGCCTGCTGAATATCACGTACGGAAAGAACAACAAAGTTAAAAGTAAAAGATACCAGTCAAAGTCGAACACGGCAAGATCATGAATTGTCATTGCAAAAAGGAAAGCGATAGACCTATATAAAAAAAATAAAAAAGAAAAAGGAAAAAGAGGGAAAAATAGCTCAACCATCTTTCATATCTAAATGCATTGCGGCCGAAAACCCAAAAGTCCCGACGTCGACGATCTCTTCCCCATTCATGCTGTTGACGGGCATATCCCAATAAATGGCCGATGGCCAAAGGGGTGAGGTGGCTTGGCGAGGTTGGGATATGCCAACCCATATTTGTGTGTGTGTGTGTGTGTATTCATAAAGGAAAACTTGGTCTGCATAATTTTCTTTTGGACTTATGACACTGTAGAAACTAGCGTTGCCTATCACCCCAAAGAGGGTTGGGGGGGGAAAGGGAGAGATATCCCGAATTCGGACTTTTGTCGTCTACTCGTCTCTCCTTCCCTTTCTTTTTCGGTACTCGAGGCGATGCAACTACACTTCAAACATCTCGGTGCATATGGACATCGGTCAAGAACATTTTCGCCATGGTTGAGCAGCCGATCAACAGCATCATTCCCGCGGCTGCAGCTGCAGCTGCAGCACCAGCCACAGCATCAGTTGTTACGCCGACCATTCGCAATGACGACGCGTCGACAAGCAGAAGGAGAAGCTGCTGCGACTGTTGCTGTAAAGGAAAACAAAAGGCAAAAAAAAGCGATCCTGTTCACTCTATTCAATAACACTCCTTTGATATGATAAATCCTAGAAAGAATCAACACCGCCCATGGCGACCGAGCAGACAGCGCTGCTATATTTGGATAATGTGTTCCCGATGCGGATGGGCATGGTTGATATTCGACAGCTGTTTTTCCGCAACGAGATATCGCGGGTAGACAGTATCCTGCCAAAGCCAGCCACAGTTCCGTACGGCTTCAAGGTGAAAACGGTCCATCCAAGGTATACACACGTTTATTATTATTATTGTTTATTTATTTAGTGATTCATCGGAAAATGTGCCTGTTGCAGGATTAAGGACGGCGGAGCCCTGATTGAATTTACCTTCGAGAGCAGCCCTGATGAGGCCCGGGTGGTTGCGCAGAAGATAGTCGCAAGCGTCGCAGAGAGCCTTCATCAGCACCGAGCATCATTCAATATGCAGCCGATTCGCACCTTCCTTGTCAAGGGAGAGCCGTTTCTCGAGGACATGGTGAACCGATACCCATCTCCGCGCCTACGGATCGAGTTTCAGGGAGACAGCAAGCCTGTGTCCGTCGAGAAGCTTTATCAGAAGCTGCGCGAATACGGCCGACTATACGACATTGCAGTGTACCCGAACCCGCATACCTCAAAAGAGGCACCACGGTATGCGATCGTCCAGTTCACCCGCATCCGAGCAGCGACGAGCGCCCGCAATTGTCTGCACGGATATGTGATGAACGATTCAACCACACGGCTCAATGTCCTCTACGAGCGACAACTTCGTACCAATGCAGTCAAGGACTGGATCATGGACCACCCGAGAATTACCATCCCCGTCGTTGCTGCGCTCCTTGCCGGCCTGACGTACTCTGTTTTCGACCCGCTCCGCGAGTTTTTCATTGCCAGCAAGATCACCCAGCGTTTCAACCCCGAGGAGTATGCGCTGTACAGGTGGCTCCGTCGCGAGACCTGGGCCCGACTGCTGCCGACGGGCGACGACGAGACCAGGATCGGACAGGCGGTCGTCGTATGGGAGCAGGACGAGGACAACATGGCCAAGGTCAAGGCCTGGCTGCGTGAGGAGCCCGAGACGTTCATCGTGGTATCCGGGCCCAAGGGCAGTGGTAAGAGCACGCTGGTCAAGGCAACCATCAGTGACCGCCGGTAAGTGCTTGCGCTTCGGGGTGTGTGTGTGTGAAAGAGAGGGGTGACCATAGTCTCGCTTGGAGAATCGCTGACAAAGTTGTGTCTGCGATGAATAGCAACCGGCTGGTTATTGATTGCGAAGAATTGATCAACACTCGCAACATCTCCGAGACAACGTTGGTGCTCGCCAAGCAAGTGGGCTACTTTCCGGTGTTCACATGGATCGCATCCCTGACCAAGCTGATTGATACCCTGGTGACGGCCGGCACAGGTCAGTCTGCTGGCCTGGCTTCATCACCCCATGCGCAGATCAAAAAGGTGCTTGAAACAACTGCACTGACGCTTCGTGATGTGATGCCACCGCCCGAGGAGCAGGATCATCAACAGCAGCAGCAGCAGAGTGACGGTTCGCCTGCAAACGAGACTCGCAAGCCGGGTGTGATGGAGGTCGTTCGAGAATGGTTTCCGACCAAGAACAGCAAGAAGAGTCTCAGCACAGCTGAAGAGAAGCACGACCGGCGCGAGGAAATACCCGTAGTGGTGATTGACAACTTCATGAGTCGTGGATCGCCAAAGAACGACGAGTTGTGGCAGGAGCTGGCTGAATTTGCGGCTTTGCTCGTCGAGAACGAGCTGGCGCATGTTGTCTTTGTCACGTCCAATGTGGGCGTCAACAAAATATTAAGCAAGGCGCTACCTGGAAAAAGCTTTGAAACGATCCAACTGTCTGATGCATCGCCCGAAGTTGCCGTCAAGTATATTGCGAAGGAAATGGGTATAGTTTATCCGGAGAGCGTACATGTGGGGCGGCGCCGGAGAGGAATTCATTCACATTCGATTATTTTTTTTTCCTTTATAATATAGGTGTTGAGCGCGTGGAACCTATTCTAAACACAATTGCGGAAGCTTTGGGCGGCCGATTGAATGAGTTAGAGCTGCTTGTGCAGCGGTTGAAGATGAACATGGACCCCGAAGGTAAAGTCGGATGATTTAATGTATGACTAGGCGAGTCTTTTAAAACAAAACGGGAATATTTAGCTGCATTTGAGGATATCGTTCAACGCAACGTGGTTGAGATCCGCAAGTACGGTTTCAATGATGGCGCAGAGAACGAGCTGGAGAACACCAAGTTCGAATGGACGCCGATCCAGTACTGGCAAGTTGCAAAGGCCTTGGCAACGGCGAAGAGCGTGAGTACACACGATGCGGTGTAATGATGCAGGGACTGACGTTTGGGGAGCCGGCGGGGTGGGGGTGGGGATATTAGATCAACTACGCCGAGTTAAAGTGGGGCCCGTACTTCAAGGGCGAAGATAAGCCTCTGTGGGCCATGGAGCGCGCTGAGGTAATTACGATTATCAACAGAAACGGTGAGTTCCACACCTTGCCCCCAAAAGAAAAGAGCACGAGGATGGACCCAAAAGATGGAGCGCTAAAATGCTACGAAATGTCCAGGTCGCCCCGACTCGGTACGGCCGGGCAAGCCAATCATGTACACTGTATTCCGGCGTCTTGTGGATGATCCGATGTTTTCTGCGTCGATGGAAATCGAGAGTCATCAGTTCCTGAAGAAGCAGAACGAGGAAACAATTGCCCACCTGCAGGAGACAGTCATCAACCTGTCGCAGGTCTACAATGGGCGTCCTCCGCGCGAGATTGAGACGCGCATCAAGTACCTTCTTGGGAAAATAGCCAAGTTGCAAAAGGACATTGAGGCGAGCGAGAAGCACATTGCGGACGCTCAGCAGGCGATCATTCGGTCTTGGAAAGACACCGACGCATAAACCAATAAAGAGCGACAATAGTCACATGAATCATCGTGGCAACGATAATTTCTTTTTTAGGCAAAGATAAGAAGAAATGCTCGATTGCATGTGCTTATCCAAACGGGGGGTCACAGTTGCCAAAAAATTAGCCACATTTGACGGTATCTAAATGAAATCGCTCACGAGCATGTTAAACAGCCAGGGTTTATTTACTAAAACCAAACCAAACCCCCCCCCAAGTCATTGATCATGTCCGTTATTTCCTAATCTTTCCCCAATCCCCTTGCTTTCTGTACTGCGAACCATCCCTCCTTATTGTTATTGTTTGTGCGGGGCGGGCTGGGTGGGTGGGTGGGGGGTTGAGAGAGGAGCGCTCTCTCCCCGAATTCTTCCCATTGGATATGACCTGGCCCAGGTGTGCGTCAGAAAAAGTGGAAAGGGCTTATGGCCAAATAGAAGCCCGCTCATTCCGCGCTACTAATCAAAATGAAACAGGACAGTGAGTCATGAACGAAGCATTTCGTCCCGGTCCATGATTCGTCGGTGCTGAGTTGGCTCGATGCTATTTTGCATGTCTAGCGGCTTTCCCCGCTCGAAAAAAAAGGATATCCCCGAAAAAAAAAGTGGGGGGGAGTGGAAGGAGAGGGGTACGAGTGGATGAGAAAAATGAAAGAGGGGGGAGGGTCTGTTTCCCAGAAGTGTAACGGGAAAAAAAGAGGGCACCTGAATAATTATCAGGTCAAACATTGACATGCGTTACTCGTTTTGTCGTCGTGGGAACAAGTGTGAGAACAAAACAAGTAACCAATCAATTTATATTTTTGACAGGAGAAAACAACAAGAACTGTCAATGAAAAAAAAAAAGGCCCGGTCAACGTCGTTTAGCGAGTACATCGAAAGAAAGAAAGAAAAATTGCTTGGATTTGTCCGCTAATATAAAAAGCTAAACGGTTTCAGCGTCTGGTCTTTTTTTTTTCATTTTCTTCTTACTCTTTGTCCTCCCGTTCGGCCAATCCAAACACCTCTCCCCATCTCACCCTTTTCTTAACCATCCAATGCCTTTCGACTCATCCAAGGAGAAGGAAGCCATGGGAACGCCTGCGGCTTCCTACCCATCCTCCGAGAAGGCAGACATGACTGGTACATGACAACAATAACCCTTGCATTTTTTTTTTCGGATGGTCGTTTAATCATACTCTCTGTACCCGTTTAGTCGATTACGATTACAACAGCAATGCAGAATTCGTCGGCTACATCGACAGATCAGAAGGTTGCACCGGCTTCATGGCCTATTTTAATATCGTTTGTGTGATTGCCGGCACGGGTACCCTTGGTCTGCCGCTTGCTTTGCGCCAGGGTGGCTGGATTGGTATTCTCATCCTTTTCTTGTCATGGTTCATGTCCACGGTACATACATACACCCGCCTGAAAGCGAGACACGAACCAACGAACCAAAAACTTACATGTGTTGTTCTTTAGTATACCGGTACTATCCTCATTCGATGTCTCTACGCGCTCGAGAATCGTCGTCTTAGCAGCTATAAAGACATTGCGACAGCGTCCTTTGGTGCGATCGGCGGCTGGGTGACGTTTTTCCTGAATGCATGGATCTTGCTTGGTGCGCCTGTGTTGTACATGGTCCTTTCTGGCATGAACCTGAACCAGCTCTGCGCGGGCACGGCCGGCGAAATCGGTAAAATCCCATGGACGATCATCAGCTGCGTGATTGTCGGTATTCCGTTTGTGTTTGTGAAGAGCATGAAGGAAGTCGCCTGGATGAGCGCCTTTGGTGCGGCTGCCACTGCCATTGTGGTGCTGATTGTGCTTGTCGTGGCGTGCATCGACCAGAAGAATCTGCCGCCCGTCCACCACGACGCGGTCATTTGGGACCAGTTCCCTGTCGCGCTGTCGACGATCTCGTTCAGTTTCGGCGGCAACGTGGTCTACCCTCATGTGGAGGCGTCAATGAAGCATCCCAAGAGCTGGAACAAGGTCGTCGCAGCCGGTCTGGCGACCTGCGCCGGTCTCTACTTTTTGTCTGCCGTCCCGGGCTACTACATCTACGGCGACACTGTCGTCTCGCCCGTCTACAACAGCATCCCCGAGGGCGCGCCAAAGATCGTTGCCGTCGTCCTCATGACCGTGCACGTGCTCATGGCCGCCCCCATCCTCGCCACCTCCTTCTCGCTCGACGTCGAGGACATGCTGTCCATCTCCGTCGACCGCCTCGGCAAGGTCAAGGAATTCATCTGCCGCGCCGCGCTCCGCATCCTCATCGTCGTCTTCATCGGCGTCCTCGCCTGCACCGTTCCTCACTTTGACCTGCTCATGAGCCTCATCGGCTCATTCTCCAACTGCGGCCTTATCTTCATCTTCCCCGTTCTCTTCTACTGGCGCCTCACCGGTTTCAGGAACAAGCCCATTTACGAGATCGCCTGGTGCGCCCTTATCATTCTTCTTGGTCTCGTCGGCCTCATCTTTGGCACCATTGACGCTATTCGCAGTCTCGTCAAAGCCTACTAGTATCTCTTTGTTAACTTTGCTGGATAAACCCCCCCCCCCACCTCTTAAAGATGTAGAGGCCCATTATATTTTATTTATTTAATGATCTCTTTATTCCACCGACTGTTTTTTACACACACACACACACACACACATCTCTCTTTTTTTTTTGTTTGCCTTTTTTTGTCTTTGTAAATATAGTGGCACCCCAACCCAAATCTTCCTCATACCCTACACTCAAATAAAAAAATCATTTGGCTCTAAAAAAAATTTGCCTTTTTAATTGTGTACTTTATACGGAGGGAAAAAAAAATTATTGCTGCTCTCCATGCCCAAAACAAAAGGAGGAAAATGATGCTTTAGTGATACATTCTTAAAGAGAAAGCGAATCAGCATAGGGCAAACGGTAAAGATCACCCGAAGCAGCAGCAGAGGCCTTGCCGCCCAACACCTTCTCGGCAACCTGTAACAAATGTGAGTTGATCCATATCGATGCGTGATAGACATTCCTTTTGCTCTCTTCCCAATTTACCTTGGCAACGTCTGAAGCCGAGACATTGTTAAGAGCCTCGGAAACGGACGTGTACTTGCCATTCAGGAGAATCTATATATCCAACATGAGTTTGCTAAAAAAAAAATAACCTCCTGTTTTCGCCCTGGACTTCATATATACCTGAGCACCCACGGTCTCCAAGCGGTCCAAGCGCGTGGTCAAGCCATCGGTGGCGGCAGCAAACTTGGCCTGCGCTAGAGCCTTGGCAAATGCTTGCTCGGACAAGCCGCTCTTCGCAGCACCCTTGAGCTGCTCAGCAGCGGCCGACACGGCCGAGGCGACCTCATCCGCAGACGAGCCCGAGGTAACAATACCGAACAAACCCGCGTCCGAATAGCCAAAGTTGAAGGCCTTGGCGCTGCCCTTGAGCGCATCATCGAGCGCAAACTTGAGGACCTGCAGCGCAGCAAATTCCGAAGCATCGCCGGAGGAGGCAGAAGCGCCCTGGAACGCAAGCGCGTACTCGTTCACATTCGACTGCTTTCGGATCTCGCCACCAAAGTACGTCGTGGCATTCGCAGCACTGCTGCTGCCGCTGGGCACCTGGATGAAAGCATCCGCCAATTCGGCTACGGCGTCGACAGAGATGCCCGAACCGATCAAGGCCAAGTTGCCGGTCTTGAACAGCTCGGCCGCATACGCAACAACATCCGCATGGCTCACCTTGGACGAAGGCGACGCAAAGACAGATCGGCTAAGACCCTGGCTGCGGAAGGCTGCCTGATGGACGGCCTCGATCGCATTTGTAGCAGGAGTCACATGGGAGGCCTCCAACGCCGCCTGCTTGGCAACGTCCACATGTTCATGGGCCTGGAACTTTTGGTGCGAGACGACATCACCCACCAATTCCGCAAACAGAGAGCTATCACAGTATGTTTAGTATTATGACCGACTGCAATTTGATCCAACACATACACACACACACACACACGCTTGTTGGCTCTCTTTCTCTCTCGCTCGCTCACTCTGTGCTTTTTTTTGGTTCGATATAGCGTGCGCGCGGTGTGTGTGTAAGGGGTTGGAAGAAGAAGAGGAAGTTGGGGGGGGAGATAAAATCAACTCACGCATCCTCCTTCAAGAACTCGGCAGAATAGGCGATCGTTTCGCGCGTCAGGTTAGCAGACAAGACACCGCCAGCCAATTCGGCCTCGCGGGTGATGCGGAAAGCAGTACGCTTGCTGTTGTTCTAATACAAATGTATATATGTGCATATGTGTGTTTTTTTGCGAAGGTTGGTTTCTTTTTATCTTTTCCCGTCATATTTTCGTGTGTGTGCTCGAATGGTGAAGGACAAAAAAAGAAAAAAGGAAGCGAACCTTGAAGCCGTAGTTCTTCAAGTAATGCGCAGCGCCGCTAACGTTCTCAGAACGAGCGCCACCGCGGACAACAAGAGAAAGACCGGCAGCACCATGGGCATCTTCAATGGCGGCGACTTTGACGCCGTTCTTCGCAGTGCCGACCTGGACTGATGAGGCAACCGTGCTATATGCAGCAACCTTGCCAGTGAGGGTTGTAAGTGCTCTGCGCGAGGAAATGGTGGCAGCCAACATGGGATGGTGGTGGGGTTATAGAGTGGGGAATGTTCGTTGAAACTGGTGAAGAACAAAAAAAAATGTTTACACTTTGGACAATTAAACCCCGCTTTCTGTGAGAGAGCGATCCGCCTGCTTCCAACCGCTCCTGGCTGGCTGAGCTGGGGGGAAAATCCGCTTTTGATGACGTTGCCCAAATTTGGCTGTCTTCATGGACGCTCGCACGCTCCCCACTTCAATTCACCTGCTGAAAGTAGAAAGGAACCTTTTTGTCCCGTCTAAATCGATGCTACCCCTTTTTGCCCAATAGCCGTTATCCGGGAATACACACTGGGAAGATAATTGCCATTAAACAAAGGAGTCTTGACGAGAAATGGCTGCAATGGATTGTCTCCTTGGGATTTTTTTTTTTTTTGCTCCATGCTTCCCTTAACAATAATGATAATTATAATAAAGAGTAATTTGTTTGAAGGCTTCGTTGGATGAGATCACGCTCATACGTCGATCCTGGATCCATCTATCATCTGCTGCCACTGTTGTTCTTGGCACGGTAATACTTGTGCATGCCTAGCGCCGTAGTCATGCTCACGATCAACACAGCGCCCGTGATGCTGTAGATATCCGGATACTCGTGCAGAATAAAGATCCCAAATAAGAAAGCAAAGACGACATCATTCATCCGCATCAATGTTCCTGCAAAACAACGTTCCCCATTTTTTTTAGAGCGCTCATCCTTTGGCGCTTTTTTTTTTCTTTCTGTATTTTACCTGGACCTGCTGGTGCCAATTGAAGACTATTGAAAAGTGATGTCATGTCAACCTAAAGTTACAGAACAGGTGGAGCTATATGCCCTCAAAAAGACCAATCATACTCACCCCAAGTTCAGAAGGCATTGACCGACGGATGCGGTTATACCCGTCATCAAGAGCATCGACCACTCGTTCCATCCTTTGGGCATGATAAACCCTCCTTGGAAGAGTGCAAGAGCGGGTGGGCTTAGCACGGACGAGATCACGCCAAAGTAGACAATGTGGACCATGAAGTGCGCCCCCTTGCCAACCTTGCGGACGGTCACATAGGCCACGGCAGACATCGTCGCACCTAGGACGGCGGCCAGTGTCGCGACGACGCGCTTGAGCGCATCGCCATGGTCTGCCTCTGGTACGGACCCACCACCGAACACAAACGTCGGTTTGGATACTAAGACCGCACCTACCATGCACAATGCCGCACAGAGACCGTCAATCACAGTGAATGACTCCTTGAGCACGACCGCTGCCAGAATAGCGGTGAAGGTGGGACCCAAGAAAAAAACCACTGTGATAAATAATAATAAAAAGGATGGGGGATTGGTTTTATTTATTTCTGTTTTAATATTTCTTTCTTCTTTTCTCTCTCTCTTTCTTTGTGGCAGGAGCCCATCTGAACCATTGGGATCCGCCCCCCTTTTTTCTCTCTCTCTCTCTCTTACCAGTTGCGTCTGCCAATGGCATCTGAGTGACACTAAAAAAGAAGAGGGCAAGCCCAATAGTGCCCGCAAGACCCCGTAATACGAGCCATTTGCGCACATTCGGTCGACCTAATGGATTGACCTTGTAATACGCACAACCGACGAGACCAACAAAGACTTGAATGATGGACCGGAAAAAGACAATTTCAAATGACGGGAATGTTGCCCCGCTCAGCTTGACAAAGAGAGACATTGTCGAGAAGCCCAATGCGGACAGCGTCATCAATATCAGGCCAAAGGTTTCCGTTTTTGCTTTGTGATGTTGCTCACGTTGAGGCAACAGCAACGGAGTCAACTCGTCATTCTGTCGCTGGGTTGCCATGACGAGTGCGTTTCGTATTTTCCTCAATTAAAAAAAAACACAGAAAACAAAAAAGATCTCCAACTGCGACCTCTCCCCACCCTATGAAGCGGGAATTCTTTTTTACAGAAATTAACCCCCCCCCTTCAAAAAAAAAGCACTAACCCAGGTCCTCGTAGATAGAGAAACAAAGCGAGGGAGCCTAGCCTTGAAAAAAGGGGTCACCTGACCAGGTCAACATTGAACACCAGCAAATGTTTACAATAAAATGGATTCTTAATCACCCGTGGGAAAAATTTCAACTCAATGTTGTTGCCACGGCGCCTAGGTTCTGTCTCTCTGTGTGTGTATGTGTGGGGGGGGGCACAAGCAATCGGTAAATCCGCAAACATCGGTTGTTTCTTTTTGTGGACCTATGAAGAACACAGATCCCATTGACGGACCCAATGAGCCTATGCCGTGCTGGTTGCCAAAAGATCAGGAAACAATAGCCCATCAATGGACCAGGATTTTTTTTTTTGCTTGGCCTCTTTCTTTCGAAGGGCCGCAATGCGTTACTTTGTGCGGTTGCTTAATGAATGGCGACTGCATGGTCTTGCATAAAGAGCCATATGTGGTTGGACAAGCGCACATCTCTTCATCTTTTCTTTTCGCAGTTGCAAAAGTACCAGGGCTCATGGGATGTTTGTCATTGTTCAATCAAATAGAAATAAATGGATCATGATTTTTTCTCTTCCTCCATCCCATTCCCTTCGTAACCTTCGTTTCCTCACATGCAATACCAAAACGGAATTCATCCATACGAACATGCTCTTCCGGCCTTCGGTAATCGATTCCGCATCAGGCGATACCCACCGCTCCCATCGAGGATCGGACAATACAGGTTGACTAGAACGCTGGGGAGCGGCGCGTTCGGCGTAGTTAAGGAGGGTGTACACAGAAGGACAGGGGAGAAGGTAATGGCAACATATGTTCTTTGATATATCTTTACCATAGTCGAGCAACGTTAATATACACTACTTGTGTATATGTTCCTTTTTTTTATGAAGGTGGCGATCAAGTTGATACGCAAAGAAGAGATCGGACATAGGCCAGGTTTCTATACGGAGATCGAGCGAGAGATCGAAATCCTTGAAGTATGAACGCGCGTGCATCAAGATGAGAAGCCTATTCACTCAATCTCTCCGTGTACATATATATATATATAGGAATTGGACCATGGCAATATTATCAAGTTCAAAGGAGTGTGTCAGACCGAGGACCATATTGCCATTGTTCTCGAATACGTGGGTGGTGGCGAGTTGTATTCCTACCTCTTGCACTGCGGCCGATTTGACGAGGGCCACGCGCGGCTGCTGTTCTCCCAAATTGTCAGTGGCGTCCAATACATGCATCGCAAGAATATTGTCCACCGGGACCTGAAAATGGTAAAGGGGTGTGGGGGCGGGGGAGAAGAAAGGTTGCATTGCCCTTGATTGAATGGGATAGGCTAGGAGAACATCCTGATGGTGGACTCGCGGCATTTGAAGATCGCCGACTTTGGTTTAGCGAAAAGGTTCTGTCCGGGTAATGACATGTCGCAGACCCGATGCGGAACAGCTCTTTATGCTGCACCCGAGCAGTATCTGGCCAATCGAGTCTACGCCAGCCTGCCTGCCGATATTTGGTCGTGCGGCGTCATTCTCTATACCATGGTGTGTGGCCATACGCCCTTCCAAGACGATGCCGCCGACGACACCGGCCGTAGGCTCTACCAACGCATCCGCGCCGCCCCACTCATCTTTCCGACCTTTGTCTCCAGAGAACTCCAGGACTTGATCAGAAGAATGCTCGTCGTCAACCCATCCCGGCGATGCACCATCGAGGATGTCGTTCAGCATCCCTGGCTCCGCACGTGTCAAGCCCTCTTCCTTCGTCGCCATCGTCGTCGTCGTATCCACGCCCTCTGTATTCCGCCCCCAGCCGCTGCCCTACTGAGACAACGCCAACCGCCTTCTTCTTTCTCCTCATCGCAAAACTCATCCATGACTCAATTTCATTCGCATCGATTGACAACGGAAGAGCTGTCCCGTATCAACACACCGCTTCAAGTCAATGAACAGGCAGGGATGATTTGGAACGATACCCACGAGACATGGATGACGTATCGGCAAGGATTGATGATGACGCATGTTTGTCAACAGATGTTGCTGTCGTCTTATCTACAACCGCTGGTGTCCCCTTACCAGCGGCCAACAATGTCGCTGCCAGCTCCAGGACTCTACATGTATGAGGGAAACAGTCGTACTACTACTACTACTGCTACTGCTACTACGAACCATCTCTCTGCGCAGCAGCGACGAGATGAACACGCCAGTAAAACGTGCTTCGAATGGTTATTAGAGTTGATCGGTATTGTTCCTCGATTGCGATAAGAATGGACGTATATGTATAGCCCTTCCAAACGCCCGCCTTTGTTTAACAATATGTATCAGCGCTTGCATAATACTATGATTATCCAAAAGACTACATTCATCTCAAGTGATGGTCGACAACTTCTATACTATGTAAACGATGTTCATAAGAAATGGCCCGCATCCCCTATTTGCACTGAATGAGGGAGATATGTAAAGATAGGTGGTCTCGTAACGCAGTCCACCTCTCGGCAGAGCTGAGTCATAGCTTATATACCCTATTACATGACCATGCCCGGTCAACTTTCCATCCAACCCTCCCCGACACCCAAAACCGTGGGGTTCAACAGAGAGATGTTTCAACTCAGAGCGAGCGTTCCGCCAGCAACTATTCGTACCTTCACCCCTATTCTTTTGCTTGGACCAAACATGAATCGACCACGGTTGACGCTCCACCGTAACCCACATGGTGCATAAAATCAGCTAGACGCAGTAAGGTTTTCTTTGCCGTCCGGACAAACGTCATCAAACTTGGCGGCGACGAAGCAGCGCCAGAAAAAAAAACAGGACCAACCCCCCAGATATAATATCTCATTATCGCTCTCCATCATGTGCTAGGACGGATTAAACAAGCCACCGTTTACAGAAGCATTTGATCCACAGAGACGTGCTTCAAGTCGACTGTAGCTCAGACGCACGCGACATGCTCAGTCTCTACCGCACATTGGTTTTGACGGCAAGTGCCGCAGCAGCTCTGCGTGGATCTAGAGTCGAGTCGGTCTTGGAGGAAACAAAATAAAAGCAAAGTATTCCTTAGCACGATAAGATCCCGGTCTATATTCAATGGAGGAGAGACAGAAAAATTTTTGGATGACTCATCATAGTTTTGCAGGTTCAAGAGGAGCTACTAGATTCGGCTTCTCGACCTTGATACTGAAAAAGTCATGGACCGCCGACACCAAGGAATCCACCTGCTCAGAAGTGTTATGTCCATGAATGCATATTCGGACTCGTTCTTGGCCTTTTGGGACAGTGGGCGAGCAGATGGGTTTCACGATGAATCCGCGTTTGTTTAAATAGGCTGCCAGCGCCCGCACAGACGCGTTGCCTACATGCATATACATTTACACTCCGCCCATCCATGCGTACCACCTCAACTATGTACCATTCAGAACGATGCCCTGGATCGGACTTGTCGATGCCAAAAGTGTCCCGCTAGGCAGGGCAATGGTCTCACGAAACAGACGAGTGAGGGAATGCACGTGATGTTGGATCTAAAAATGGCCAGAGGTAGTTTTAGGGCGACGGGGCGTGGGGTGGGGGTGGGGGGGTTTACCCAGCGAGGGGACCTGGCTCACCTGAGTGGTGCTTCCGCTCTCCAGCATATCATACGCGCATTTGATGCTAGCCAGTGCATTAAAGGCCATGAATGTAGAATAGATAAGCGGACGTGCGTAGTTGATCAAGTATTCACGCAGCGTCGAAGATCCCAAAACCACGGCTATGAATAGGATACATAAGTTCAGCAATCATGTCACCCTCTCCTTGAAACGTACCACCGTTACTGGCTAATGCTTTGCCGAACGTATGGAGACGCGCAAAGATTTCATCCTCAAGGCCAAGTTGCGAGACAATGCCGCGCCCGCATTCGCCGTAGACACCCGTGCTGTGGGCCTAGGGTGTACACAGTGGTTGATGTGTGTTTTAAAAAAAAGGTCCTCTCAGCCCCTGTCCTGTCCTGTTGTACCTCGTCCACGATCACGTGGCCATTTTCGCGGTTGGGCCAGTACTTTCTGAGCGTGCGAAGGATGGCATTCAGCGGAGCGATATCGCCGTCCATCGAATAGACCGTTTCGACCGCGATAAAAACATTCTGGTCTGTTGGATAGATGGCGGCGAGGATCCGATCCAGATCGTCCACGTCGGAATGTTGGAAGGCAATCCGGCGGCCTGCACGTGACATGCGCATCCCCTCATGCACGCTCGCGTGGATGAGCTCATCGTACACGACAATATCGCCCTTTTGCGGCAGCGTGCTGAACAAGGCCGAATTGGCATCGAAACCAGAATTGAAGAGGAGCGCAGCCTCTGCGCGGTGGAAGGCCGCAAGGCGGCATTCCAGATCAATCGCGTATTGCGAATTCCCATCAAGGAGACGCGACCCCGTCGATCCGAGAATGGCGCCACCATGCATCTCAAGCTCGTGCAGGAAACGCTGCCGCAAGTCCCCGTTCTGCGAGAGACCCAAAAAGTCATTCGACGAAAAGTCGATCGATCCTGGTGGATTCACAACAAGCCGGCGAAGCTTTGCAATGTCTTGTCGTCGATGGAGGACGGCCAGCAGCTGATCATCGATCTGAGTCATTTTTATTATTTACCGATTGATAAAAAAAATAATCTTTCAAGAAAGGGCGAGGGCCGCGAGAAGCTTCCCCAACCTCCTCCCCCCGGGTGGGGGTTTTGGTGGTGGTGATGGTGGGTGGGGGGTGGCCCACAATGTTGGGGGAAAGGGGGGGGAGTGTGAGTGCGTGCGGAAGAACCCGCTGCGGTCTATGGGGGTTGCTTGCTATGGCGAAGAGGCAAAGTAGCGAAGATAGGGAGCAAGGAACAGACGCCCAGTGAGGCCAAAGAAAAGCAGGTTTCCCATGACCGCAAGGAATTTCCATGGTCCCTGTAGATCGGTCGCAGGCTTCCTTTTATTGGCTCGGGCGAGTATCACCAGCCCATGGAGAGTGAAAAAAAGGAAGTTCTCAATCGAAACCTTCCGACAGAGACTCATGATCAGCAGCTCATGAAAGACACCACTTATCAGAAAAGCGATCATGCCTCGCGTTCTTCGAGAACGTCGTGGTGCGTTCATGAATAACAGGTGGTGTAAAAGGTTCCTAACGACCCTGTTCCAGCGACGGCTACGGAGTGACAAACCCGACAAAGGGGGGAGGAGGAGGAGGCCGTGCATAATATGCCAATCAATGATGGAGTCCGCACCACCGTGATGAATGAGATGAAAAAACTTACCTCCAGAAGTCTTCCGGGCTGTCGGGGTAGGGTGGGGTGGGGATTTGCCGTGAAGCCCTTCACGCGTGAGCGTATTGCGAACCAAACGATAGCTAGCTTGGCTTACCCTGTAGCCAGAAATGGGCTGTCGAATAGGTCCACGAGCGGAAGGTCGGTGATGGCTTGCTGGATGCCCATCCCAATATCGGCCACACCGAGAAAGCAATAGGCCTTGGTGCCCAATAAAAGGGTACTGAACACGCTTTCGGGACAATACCAGCTGAGCCTAAGAATGGCCGCATCATTTTGGGGCAAAAGCCTGTCGATGCAGAGTTTCATGATTATCAACTTGACCACGCCGCGCCCGACCCGAGCGATCCCTTTCAAGCGCACATGGTTTGGTATTTTAACCGCGCCTTGCCCATGTCCACCCGTCCTGTGCGACAGCGACCACCGTACACTGTCAGGCATGTCCAGCACAACATAATTGAACGATTCAAGCCATTCCCGATAGCTGTATTTCTCCAGCGGGAGAGAGGCCGTGTAAGCCGCGTAGAACCATGGAAGCGTAGCAAGAAACAAGTTGGCTGTGATCGACGGAGAGACAATTATAACAGGCACCAGTGCGTGGCATAATGCAAGAGCTGTACGCAACTGGGTCTTCGTCAGCGGAATACAGTGCTCATTGCGCAGCAGAAGAAAATCTAATGAGAGCAGCATCCAGTGCATCACCACCATTGCGGGTATCGGAAGGATAATGGGTGCCGGGAGAGTAATGTCTACCATGGCCTGCATCCCACCTGGATATCGCATCGCGGTGATCGTCTGGTGTTGTAGGACTTGGCGATACGGCCCCTGTCTGTACTAGGGAGGGGTCTACCCAACCACCAAATGGGAAAGCTGCCAGGACCTCCGCCCGGACATTTAAAAAATGAGGCTCCACGTCCTCGCAAAAAGATGAACGCATCAAGTTCTCTGCCCTTCTTGCGTAAACCCCCCAAGTGTTTTGAGATAAGCATTGCGCTTTCGGATGGTGGGTGGTAGTTGCGCAGAAAGACCCCTGGCAACTCGGTGTGAGATATCCTTCCTACGGAGTCATGCGCTACTTTCACCCAGCCAAAGCAAAACCCGTGTTCGTCATGGTTTTGGTTTGTTTTCGCAGTTGGAGGTAGGTGGCGCTTGATGTTGCACGTTCCATGATCATCGTGGCGCAGCCTTGTTTGGATATCATCATTGCAGAAACCCGAGTGCTAGACAATCTCACAGCGCATTGATGTTCGATATGTATGATATCCAGATTTATCAAGAAGACGCCATTTTTCTATTTTCATATGTATGTCGTGTCCAGCATTCCCCTCCCACCCCCGGCCAAGGTGCTCGCGTGATATCTTTGCATCATTTTTCCAGTCAAAGAGGCTGGTTTTTTTTCTATTCGTTTTTTTCATCCATCGATTGGGGCCAGCATCGCATTGGATATCTAAACAAGTTGCCTCACATCTCTTATGTGGAATTCTTCATGAATGCCGCCTTCCTCATTTGCCAATACGACATGTCAAAAGTGATTCACAGGCATTCTGTGTGTGTGTGTCGAGGCAATAGAGGACTGAAGACAAGGCACGTATGGCTCACCTCCTCAACAGTGTAGCTACGTAAGCCTTTCGGGTGGAAGGGATCGATAGACTCGATAAAGTTGACTCGCCGTGTTTGTTTTTGTATACAGTAAAAGTATCGAACCTTGGATTGACATCCTGCGATTTTTTTTTTGAAAATAAAGGATAACCAATATATATTAATGTACAGGATTTTTGAAGCTTTGTTTAAATAGCCCATGAGGCGGCAATCTCGGCATCCTCATTCGAAATAAATGGCTGATCTATGGATTTGATCATTATCTCGCCACACAACACGCATTCGCTGGCGACAATCTCGTCAAGTTCCTCTCGGAGGCGTTCCACCTTCGTCATCATATTCTTCGAGGCTTGATTTCCGTCTGTCCCCACTGAATCCTGCGGGAAGATGATACTCCGAGCATTCCCAGTCTCGGCATCCTTCAACTTCGAAGCGGCCGTACCAGCTGGTTTGCCTCTTGCATGACTAAGTTCGAGGGACAACTGTTCTTGAATATCCGCAAGACGCCTGATATGACGGATGGGAAGGTATTTGCTTGTCTGTATTGCTTCATGTGAGCTAATGAACTGGATAGTGCGTTAGTTATCCATTGACTTACGTGATCAATAAGACAATCGGCATGGAAAGCATGTTGACATGGGAATATGTAAAACTGACGGGTCAAGAGTGGAAAATGACAGATATAGCATTTTTCGACTGCATTAACTAGCGCAAATCTGGGTTGACGTCAGGAACAAGTGACCCTCGCATTCTTTGTGGTTCTCACCTATTTTTTAGTTCGCGTATGTCCAACCGAATACTGTCTGCGCTCTTTGTTGCCTCATCCATTTCTGTTTTGAGCTCTTCAATGCGGATATTGTAATCCTCAAGTGCATTGCATATCTCATCCTTGTAAAAGAAATGGTCGTTGAGTCGAATAAATTTCACCCTCTGCCTCCCAAAAAATTACCTTGAAGTCATCGATATGGACAAAGTCGGGAAAGAATGGAAGAATGTCTTCAATTTTAAGCAGATCGCTCTGTCGCAAAAACTCCATTGCTCTTTCCAAAAGTTAGCCCCTGCCGCCAGACCGTGGCTGCCCATTGCATACTTACGTTTTGATATCCTTATTTTCGTGCACCACATGTTTTGCGATATTCAGCCACAGCTTCTTTCGGAGAGCGTCGTCATCTTCAGGTTTGTCTGCGTTTATACGTGCAAGTTCAAGATCGTGATACTAGAGTATACAGGTATGAGCACTAATAGCATCACAATTCCGTTGGTAATGATTAAACATACCTTCAAGGCCAAATTGACCGCCTCTTCATAGAGTCCCATCTGGCTGTAAATGTGTACGCAGCTCTGAGTACGCCCGTTTTGGCTGCAAAGGCGTAGCGCATAGTCAAGGTTATAGTGCATTTGACGGCCCTATTTGGAGAAAAAAGAAAGCTTCAGGATGAGCTGCTCCATGGATTGAGCAGATACACTGCATACCTCGTTCTTGAGGAATGTAAGCAATGCGGTCTCGTCTTTGGTCGGTTGGGTGGCATAAAGCGTAAGCAGCAGATTATGGACAGCAGGATCAGTGTTTCGCAACGTTGTTACAACGTGAGAGAGATAACGAATAGCCTGATTCTGGAGTATGTCATGTATGAGTATCTTCGGAGCTATAGTTAGACTTGATCATCCTACCTGGGTAACTTGCTCCGCAACTTTCTTGTGGTCATATCGAAGCAACGACGGGATCAGTTGTCGAGGATTTAGGTTTGGCTGACGCATCCACACGTTGACTGTCTCGTACGGTGCATTTTCCATAAGCACTGGCGAAAATCGGTAGAAGATTTCTGGCTTGGCCTAACCAGAAGGGTCGGCATTTCATTATAATGCGTACTGCTTTACAATTACCTGTTTGCTCAGAACCTCTAAAGCCTTTTCCCAGTTCTTCTCGACAACCCAGTGGCTAATGACTCGTTCATGATCCTCGATAAGTGTGGCATAATCCAGCAACTCCTCATCTCGACCATGGCTAGAGATGAGCTTGTAGGTCGTTGGCCGATGCAAGATACCGGAGTATGTTTTTAGAAACAAATGAAACTCATCTCGGATATCGCTTTGCTGTTCTTTGTAATATTGTGCATCCTTTTGTTCGCCGTTTGCGCAAGATTCTCCATTTCCATTTGAGGAAGTGCAATGGACAGACGAGATCATGTCCTCCAACTCATTGATTTTCGAGAGATATAACTCGACCAGCCACGTTGCCAAGATTGTTTTTTGTGTGCGGTCCTAAAGAGCAATGGGGTAAGCTCCTTCGGTTTCGCCCCTGGGCAAAAAAACAAAAAACAAAAAATCCATCAAACCTTTTTCCGGAAACGTTCCAATTTACTCGTCAGATATATTCGCAACGCGTCCCGCTCATTCTTTTCGACGAATTTGAGGGCGACTTCCTCAAAAGGTACCGTGCTCTCTGCAAAATACCACGCGCTCATTTGGTATCTCCTTTGCTGAAAATAATCTTTGGCCTGAGCAGTGTACACCTTGTCTTTCTGCCCCGCATCTTTGCAGTACTGTAATGCCGTATCATATTGCGCCTTTTCAAGATAGAGTTTCCAGACATCTCGCTCCTCGTTTTTGATATTCAGCTCATAGATAGTAGCCGTCGTATAAATCCAGAATGTCTTCTTGATATCGTCGACAGCCATACCAACCATCCTTTCTCCCTCTCCCTGTATGGGGATGTCATTTTCAGTATCTTTGTAGGTCCTTTGGACACTTGGCTTACAATAGGGATGTGATCTTCATATACAATCTGATCATTCAGCTGGCAGACCGCGCGCACACGATCCCGATATAGCAGAACAAAATGAAATTCCGTCAGAGCTACGGCTATCGGGATTTCGGTGATGAGCTTTCCCGACTCGTCTTCGGCAGGAGTAGCGGGGTATCTGTAAGACAAAGAAAGTCAGCGTTAAAGCAGATCAATACGATGACGAAACTTACTGAAGGAGTTGCACATTATCGATGACACTGTCCCCAACGTCCTGTGATCCAAAAACCAGATCGCCATGATAAATTCCGGGGCCTAAATGGCCATGAATGAATTCACGTAAATTCAGCAGGAATCCGCGTGTCGAGCATACCTGTCAACCATGCAAACGTTTGCGCAACACCTTGTTGCTGGAGCTCGTGGAATTTACTAAAAAAATGGAGTTCGCTGTACGGAAGTTCACCTGGCAGCTCTTGGAATCCTGGAAGGAAAGCAGCCAATTCCGTTAGATGAATACAACCCTAGCACACTTATTTTTTGTTATATATAAAGAAAATTACCTGGATTAACATCATATTTGGCGAACATGGCTTCAAACATAGCTTTCTCGGCGCGATCGTCGGTCTCTCCAAATCCGGGTGATGACCTGGATCCATTGCTCGTCGTGGGTCCAACATATCCGACAAATTGGTATATTCTAGTAGGGGTTGTTGCCATCGCAAAATATTTGCGGTTATTGACCGGGAATTGCTCGAGATAGAGACCGGTTATTGGCATAGTCGATTCATGGATAGAATAGACCTGCTTAAAATATTTTTCTTCGCGCCTGAAAAATTCATCCGTCGGTTCTAGACAGGTCTCATAAATTAGACCATTCTTTGTACCGATGAGAATTTCGCGTGTGGAAGGATCGGTGAGCGTTGCTTGCTTGTTCCATGCAATGGATGTGATCGTGACACCCTTTGCGAAAACATGCATATTAGGTCGTTGGTGCTATGAATCACGTGATGACCATGTACCTTAAATTTAGATAGTTGCTTTGCCCTCCTCCACTTTTCGTACAGATAAAAGTTCTCGCCGTGATCAGTGGTTATAATCAAATGGCGCCCGGTGGGATCAAAGAAGATCTTCGAGATCTTCCCATCGCTTGGCTTTCGCGTTATCTCAATTTCTATTCTTTTGGTCTAGTAACCTATACCATGTATGAGGGACTTGGCAAACCATTTCCTCACCTTCTATGTCCAATGAATGTTCCACGTTGATGCGAAGGATATGGAATGTGTCGAGTGCCATAACAAGGATGTTATTCGACACTGCCATATCTACCAGCAGCGCCGGAAGCTGAAATTGGACGTAGTTCATGGAAAAGATAGGAGTTTCCGTCTGTCCAAATCCATTTGAAATAGACACATAGCCAGTTTCAAGCTGCGGTATGCCCAGCCGTTCAGATTCGTTTTAGCTGCTTCGATTGAGTTTCGCGACGCTTCAATTACATACCCGGACACTGTCGCCATTATCGAATCCGCCGCTGTAACCGTTCTGAGGTATATATGCATCGCCGTAAGGAATTGTGACTGGGGCCAAGGCGGCTTCTGATGACTCGTTGAAGTCGTCGATTAGGGACATGGAGCAAGGCGGGAGGCGAGTAAGAAAAGGCAGTTAGGGAGGTGGGGCACAGATGGCGCTTTACAAGTCGGAGTTGATGAACCGTTTCAAATCAATGAACGTGACCCGGGGCTGCACGCCTGGAAAAAAAAAAGTGGCCAACGAAGAAGAGTACAAGTTCACCGCTGCCTATACCGGTGATACGCAAGCAATAAATCGGTATCGGACATCCTCACAGTGGAGGCTGAAGGATGTCTTCTGATTCACTGAATGACCAGTTTATGCGCTGATGGTTTTGATGAATGTCTGCGTTTTCTTTTGATAGTACCTTCCATCCGGGTATAGCATATTCAACAGGCACGTCTTATCAGACTGTGACTCTCCCCCCCCCACAACCAGACCCTGTTGCAGGCAGATTTCATATCTGCAGGTCTGAATGCGCGTTATCGGTAAAGATAATGACTCTTGGGAGAGTCGTCTCATACAGATGCTGGGTAAAGATGGTATGCTGTCCAAAGTGGGTCGGCGGCATTAGCTTTGTTCGGGTTGCACACAGCTTTGCTGAGAAGGGGGGAAGGCTGGTAAATTTTGTATGCTGTCAATTAAGTGGCTTAACCATAGTGGCGGGGAAATATCAATTCATTCCTCCTCATTCTTTTTGATCCTAAAGATCTTTTCACAATGTCATCGTTCAGAAACGCAACTCAACGACGGAATCACAAGGAGCGTGCGCAAATTTCAGGCCGAGAGCGTCTCGGTCTCTTGGAAAAGAAAAAAGACTACCTGCTCCGTGCCAAAGACTACCACAGCAAGCAAAACCGACTCAAGGCGCTACGAGAGAAGGCCTTGTTCAGAAATCCAGATGAATTCTATTTCAAAATGGTCAACACACGGACAGAGGTATCTTTCAATACGATTCTTTCGTTTTTTTTTTCATTGTCTGAATAATTAAACATCATTAGCGTGGTGTGCATATACAAGAACGTAACGATGCTCTGCCAGCCGACATGATTCAGCTGTTAAAGTCGCAAGATAAGAACTACATCAAATTACACCGGAATATCAGTAACAAGGTAATGACGATATCAGATTTTCCTCTACCGCTTAGATCTAATGTAGTTACTATCAGAAAATGGAGAAACTAAGGGACTCGCTCCATTTTATGGACGAGAATGACGACGATGACGGCGATGATTTTGATATGGATATGGATACCGATAGGGATATGAGACAGCCAGCGACGGAAAGGAAACATATAGTCTTTGTTGATACGGAGGAAGAAGGTATACATACATAGGACGTATGCACATACTGGTGTGTGGAGAGAATGCTGAACTTGCATTTCGCCAGCCAAAAAGTTTGATCCTGTAGTCCATCTGGATACAGTACCAGAATTAGTAAATCGGAAGTTCAACCGCCCTCGAGTCGAAACATTGCGAAAAGCACCGATTATTGCACCTGAGAGTGGAGCAGCGCTCAAGGTAACCGTTTGATACGACTAGAAATAGAAGGATAGATACAGCTCAAGCCCAGTACTAACATGGGCTCTATAGGACTTGAGAAAGGAGCGAGAGGCAAAATACAAGGAGTTTGTTGCTCGTCAGAAACGTGAAAAGAGTCTCGCACGACTTGAGCGAGAATTAGAGATCCAGAAGGCTTTACAGGTAAATTGGGTGCAGAATGGATTGCAGGACAGAAGGATCTCATTTTCTTTCTTTAGCAAAAAGGAGCGAAAAAGAAAGTCGGTGTCGATGCCTTGGGTCTGCCTGTTTATAAGTGGAAGGCTCAGCGCGCCAAATAAATTAATTTACGTTTGCATACACAGGAGTGTCTATGGAGCAACAGCGAGATATTTCTTAATCATACAACATACAATGAGGAAAGACAGGCTATTGCAAATATCCCGTACGCTTGTTGGGCGGGGGTGAAGAAAAGGACACGAGCCTATTGTACATTTCTTGCGGTTTATGGTGATGATCTAAAGAGAAGATGCACAGGATGGTTGTCCCGCCTCTATTTTTCTCGTCACCAGTAACTGATGTGTCAAGGGGTATCGAAGAGGGCAGAGTGGCTAATTTAATTGGTCTGCCAAAGATCTTTCACAGAGCTTATGTAATTGCGTTCTGGGTAATACCGCCGGCCGAAGGCGGGATCCAGCATCGATCCTGGTCCCATCATGGCAGAATTATAAGGTCCCACTCCATACCCCGGCAGGGGTTGCTGGTACATTGCGTATGGGTCATAGCCATAAGGCTGAGGGACTGTCACGGCGCTATAGGGATCATAGGGCATTTGTTGCCCGGGCATCATCGTAAAAGGCGACTGTTGCAGTTGCTGCAGTTGCTGCTGCTGCTGCTGCTGCTGCTGCTGCTGCATCATCATCATCATCATCATTTGAGGGTTTATTTGTGACCCTGCACCGTAGTAAGGCTGTTGTGCGTAAGGATTCATGTAAGGCTGAGGAGTAGGCATAGGTATTGCCCCCATGGCTTGTTGCTGGTATGCTAGAGCCTGCATTGGCATTGGGTATGGCGTCTGTGGCATCAAGGGCTGCTGGTGCTGCATCATGGACTGTTGCTGTTGCATCAAGCCAGTTGGGTCCATTGCAGCATATGGGCCTCCAGGTTGCATCATGGCTGCTTGGTGTTGTTGCTGTTGCTGTTGGGCCATCATCTCGTTTGCCCCTGCCATGGGCATCATAGCTGGCTGCATTGCTCCATACGCTCCGGCACCACCCATCATGGCAGCGTACCTGTATGGATCATAGACTTGGTTACGCCCAGTAGCAGCCTCAAGCACTCGGCGTCGCAATGTGTCAAATATGCGACCGCCTGTGCCTGGACCTCCAGGGCCTTGTGGCTGGACTTGAGGTTGCTGTTGTTGTTGTTGTTGCTGCTGCTGGTGCGATTGCTGCTGAGCTGCTGCTGCCGCTGCTGCTGCTGCTTGCGGGAATTGTTGTGGCGGAGGAGTGGTTGGTGGCTGTTGGGTTTGCTGCTGTGACGGTTCCGGTCCTTGGTGTGCTGCTTGTGAGGCGCCCTGGTTCGCCCCTGACATCATGTTATGATCGGTGCCTGGGTGTTGAGGTTGATGCTGCTGCGATTGTTGTGGATAGTAGCCAGCGTAATATGGATAATCTCCTCCAGAGTATGAACGACGATTCCGTGTCCGTCCTCCAAACATTCGAAGGATGTATATTCCCAAAAAATAAAAATGGAGGAAAGAGAAGCAAGGCTAGGCTGCTGGGTGCTGGGTTCAGGCATGTGTTCAGATGGCCGTAAACAAAATGCCAATTTAGGGAAAACATCGACTACATTTCGTTGAATGCTCTCCTCAGTCGTTTCATGACCAGATCCTTCACTCGAGCATCACCCATCAACGGTACCTGGCATATCGCCGTACAAAGTATGTAGTAGACCTGGAAATACGCGCTCGCGCAGCCCAGTTAGAAAGACGAAATTTTGGCGACATACTAAGGCCTATATCTGACTGAGAAACCTCGCGTAAATACAAATCATCCTGATGATTGTTGAGCATCAGACGGACCAACTATGACTTAAGGTCCAAAGTCCAAACAACTAGCTCTTATGGTGCAATGGGTCATACATTATTAAGGTTCAATGCTGATGGTAACTTACGACGTGGTGATTCAAGCCCGTCCCGGAGGCGACGACGAGCTGCTTTTTTTGTTATTAATAATCGAGGTATTGGCATTTTTGCCTTTGACCAACCATAGCATATGTCGATTATTTCGGTATTACCGTGACAACTTTATACTGCTATTACTATAAAATACTGTATCATAGTGTCAAAAATGTCTAGCCTATCGACATATCTCGTCGTATGGTACGGTTCCGCCCATGATGAAATCGAGGTCATACTCGGCTCGAGGAAGATTGTTCCACAGGATGGTATATTTGCCTAATGATGCAAAGGCATGAGTTCGGTTTATCCGAGCCAAGGTGATGCGTTTACCTGTTATGTCCTTGCGCTCCTTCGGGTGGCATGCATCCGAATGGAACATCCAAAAGTGCCCATTATTGCCTGCCTGGAGGCATTGGCTGCACGGTGCAACCACGTGATAACCAATAATGTTGCCACTTTTGCTTTCTTTTGAGCCAATGACGCGCACGCGCTGTGCAATAACCAGAAAACAAGAAGAAAAGATACTCACCATTCGCGGCAGGCGACGTCACGGATTCGGCAGTGGCAGGACCGCGTGAGATAGTCCTTATCCATCAGTTGAATTCTGTACATGGCCCAATGGCAAACAATTCAACCGAGGAAATCCAAAACACACGCAAAGAAAAATATACCGTAGTAACTCATTTTAGTCAGACATTGGTCCTCTGGCAGTCAACTGCATCCTGTTCCGCTTACGATGAGGTCGGGATATCGGTGCTGTAGAGTTCAACCTTTGTGTCGGCAAGCAAAATGGCCTTCATACCCCGCGCGCACACCGTATTGCGACAATATTTGCACAAGAGTTTATAAACCGGCTTCAGAGGCGAGATACTAAGCGGGCGGCGCTGTGACAGATTAACCGTAGACATGAATGAGAAGTGAAAGAGTAAAAAAAAAAAAAGGAGAGGAAAGAAAGGAATGAATGAGTGTGGAAGAGGAGAGGAGGGAGGCAAGATCAAGAGCACAACCGTGTGCGGCCGCGTACATGGAATTCGTCCCTTAGCGTGCGTACGCCCTGGTTCTTGCTTTATTATTATTATTATTAGAAAGTTAATACTTCCGAGCGTCTCTTTTTATCGGAATAATATTGTGAAAGATCACCGGGATGACATTTCAAAGGCCTGGTCCTTGGCGCCCGCTATTGGCATAGACAGCCGATGATGATGGTCGACGAGCGTGGTGGATGTAGCGAAGGTGAGCACGGAGGCTGGGGTTGCTGGTGCGTGTAGGTTGCTGTGCACGCTGGCACGGGTATGTAGTCTAGGAGGTCTTTCGACGAGTGTAGCGAATTCGCCCATGTCCTCTTGCGAACGATATTTTGCTTCCTCGTCATCCAGTCGGACAGGAAAATATAGACCATTGCCCCGCATACGTTGTGGCCAAAACCAGAGCAGCGGTTGATCTCCGAGAGCAGCGCATATATTCCGATACAGACCGAGATTGTATGGGTATGGCACCTGTATATTTTTTAAGTAACACCGCCGGTCAAACATCAGCCATTGTTCAATGCAAGGCGAGGTCTAAATACTTGCATCGTGAATCCTGCCAAAGCTTTTGATGGTCAGAGCAGTCCCCTTCTCCCATCCTTCGATCGTGGTCGTGTTTGTGACCAGACAATAGACATGATAGCCGCTCAGGATGCCTACGGTGACAATGGCGGCAAAGGAAAGCAAGAGGTTAATTGACAGAAATGCTGTTTCAGTCGTGGAGGGGCGGACGTTGTGCTACAGATCACCATCCGTTCAGTTCCGCGCTGAGCAAATTTTCGCATACGCAAAGCATTACTCACCAACTCCAGGTCTCTAATCATCTGAGCTAACCGGCAGCCCAAAAGGACAAAGAGGTAGATGGCGCTTATTTCCGTGAATGTGATGAACCGAATAAAATGGCCATAGTTGTGATAGCCTACGCAGTTGTTGATCCACGGACAGTGGTGGTCCATTTTTAGTACACATCGGCCGCATGTGCTGCAATGATGTGTGCGAGGAGGTTTATAGTTGTTGCATGTTTTGCAATACCGTGGTTCATGTGTTGAACGCTTGACTTCCATATGGGCCTCCGCAACCGGAATCTGTGTACATGTACATGCACATGTATATCCTCTCTTCAATTAATAATCATTTCCCCAAAAGAAGCTTTCCAGGTGCCAATAATACCCGGACCGAGTTTAATTGCTTGCTTACCCAGTTATCCGGTACGCCTCCAGGATCTGTCAAGCACACCAAGGCATAGTTTATGTAGATGAATATGACAAAGATATTGAACGGTATCAGTATCAATAGGGTCTTGGTATTTGCGCCCCCCAAAAAGTCCCACAGGACAAATATCTGGGAGGTATAGGCAATAAAAGTTGTAAGAAGGCAGACTGAAGCGACTACCAGCTGCCCTTTTGTTTCGTGCCAGGTCATTGTCCGGAGGCGTCGGTCGATAAAAGGAAGGAAAGTCAGAGAAAAAGGAACAGAAAAAATTACAGTACAATGAAGTAGACAAGATGAGAGAGAAGCAATCACTACACAAAGAGCATTGCGCGTCAGAAGGAAAGGAATAAAGGAAGCACAAAAATAAAGTGGAAAGCTTTTCTCTTCCGTCGAGCCCGAAAAAAAGGGGGGCGCGATTGAGATTCGTCTCGTTAACCTTTTAGGTCTGTTGCCATTTCTAAGCTCCTACCTCGTGGTATCTCGGACCTCTTTCTTACCCCTTTGGGCTGCTTCAACCCCCTATCGCAAAAGGAAAAAAAGCCACCACTTTTTCTCACATGGACGAACATTTCAGCGAAGACTCTTTCGAATCAGACCGAGAGATTCACCTCGACATTGCTCGGCTTAACTACGAAGAAAAGGATTACGAAGCCACGTATAAGTGCCTTACCTCGGTGCTTGATAGTGATCCTTGGAACTTGGAAGCCCGCGAACTTCGAGCTCTGGCAGCGAAACACCTACATAACCCGTCTTACGACTGGAAAGTCGATGCCGAATTCCTCATCGAAGCTGAACCGCATTGTGCTTGTCCTTATTTCATATTGATTGACAACTATCTCAGCCATGGACACTTTCGGGATGCGTTGCTCCTTGCACGAGCAGCAACACTTCGGGTATACCACACAGACCCTGAGCTCGGCAAGCTCAAGGCTCTCTGCGCGAAACTGCAACGGACAGAAATCAACTTCCTTGTGAAACTTCCGACCGAAGTGCTTTGTACAATCTTCAAACTCCTTCCGTTCAAAACCCGTCTCAACTGCATTACGGTTTCGAAGCGGTGGCGAAACACACTGATTAAAATACCCGACATATGGGATACCATTGACTTTGGAAGAACATACAACGAGGATAGCATCATTTTGGCCCTCAATACCTACTCTGCCTGGTCAGCCGTCCGCAAGCTCTGTATTCCCGCCTTCAACCGGTCTATAGGTGCTCTCATGCACCATAAATTCCAGTGCATACGGCAATTAGGTAGGAGTAGTTGAAGGCCATGAACAGGCTCCCTTGTTAATTCAGGTGCATATTGCACATTCCAAAGATATTACCAGAAGCGATCAGCACTTGGACGATTTGGTGTTCGTGCTTTGTATGCGTGAAATAGGCCAATCGTGGCAAGAGGTGTCATTCTCGTGGAATGTCGAAGCTAGGGTCTTTTTCGCGGCCGCTGCTCACTTTTGCCCCAATCTAGAGAAGGTCACCGTCTCATACTATGGACAACGCTATATCGGAAGTAGAAACATTGAAAAGGATGTCCTAAAGGAGCTTGACCCCTCGCTAGGATTCGACAGGGTGGTCCCGGTCAAAACTCTGGTGATGGATCACAGCATCTTTGATTCACTAGCTGTGAGGTCTATCGTTCCACGATGTATCGCATTGCAAGACTTGGTGATGAAATATGCAATCTCATTCTCGCCAGGTGAAGCCTTTTTCCAGTCGATGGCCACTCTGCCAACGCTCCACTCCATCAGCATTCAGCAGCACGGAGACAATCGATCTTATGTAGACCGTTATAGAGAAGATCCAACAGATCTCTGCATACTCCTCAGAGAAAATCCTCCTGAAACTCTCGACATTTCCCAATGTCGGCTGACTCGCGAAACCGTAAAAGCAATTATCGAGGCAATGCGACGTGGCACTTTTAAACGTTATAATTCTGAGTTTCGAATGGATATTGAAGAAGATCGGACACGTCTGAGGATGCTATCAAGGCTTGACCTATCTGAAACCCAGGTCTATATTAGACGTGAGATGGAGCTAGCTTACCAAGTGGCTCTCTATGCCCATGAGTATGATCAGGGAGTGCTGGGGTTTCCATGGTATTCGGGTGTATTTTGATCACCCCTGAAGATTTAAAGAGCGTCACTGGAGAAAGATCATCCTTTGGAATAAATTACTACGGGCTAATTGTCATGAACACGTGCGTGCATGTTAAGCTGGATTATAATATATACATACTTATATGTATACATATATGCAGTTATACAGATCAATAATTGGCATTGGAGGTGGGTAAGTGGCGGTTTATTCGTGAGAGACCTTATAATGATGGGTAAAGCGATAAAAATATGATCATCCATTCGGTAACCCTTTACTTTATTAAAACAGTAGCACGAACGATTTCCCAGTCATGGTCTGTTTTCTCAAAAGAGAAAACCAACATGCCAAATTCAACAGCCTCGTGAAGTAACAGACTATGTTTTCCGAGAAAGTCAGGTAGCAGAGTGTGTGGTGCCAAGCGGGCGGGTATCGTTTGCCAGGAACGTTAGCAGAATAGCCAGACGGCGTGCGTATCTTGTGTGCCATTGATAGTCCTATTAATAGAGTGACAAGAGACTGCGTAGCAATCGCCTGGCTGACTAACTGAGCTCAGTTCGCATTGGGCGTTCCTTTGCTCTCGCTACTATCTTTGTCACTCCGTCTGTGCCCCTCGCATTCACATCTTTTCTCTCGCTTTTCGTTTTTATTTCTTCTTACCTATAGATCACTTTTGTATGGATATACATCTCATCAAAACAGGTAATTAGCCTTACCGTCTTTCGTAATTCTGGTGCCACCTTCATCCCCCTGCACCACCTGCCACTAACACCCCGCGTATGTTAAACATTATAGTCAATAAACTCCAAGACGCCTTTGCGGCGGTTGGTGTTCATAACCCTGTCGATCTGCCACAAATTACAGTAATTGGATCCCAATCCAGCGGCAAAAGCTCGGTCCTTGAGAATATTGTCGGCCGAGATTTCTTACCGCGTGGAACCGGTATCGTCACCCGTCGGCCCCTGGTATGGCCCTTTTTTTGTACTGAGCATAAATCGGGGAAATTGCTTACCAGTGACGGCCAACGAAAACCACGTACCATAGGTATTACAACTTATCAACAGGCCGGCAACGACGTCTTCAGAGAAAGAAGAAGGTTCTGAGGGTGACCCGGAAGAGAATCCGGACGAGTGGGGAGAATTTCTTCATTTGCCCGGGCAGAAGTTCTATGATTTTGGAAAGATTCGGGAGGAAATCATCAAGGATACAGAGCTCAAGACCGGAAAAAATGCAGGTGGGATGGATAATTGTATGCATTTTTGATGTAGTAACTTACATTTTTATCCAGGCGTCTCGCCTCAGCCAATCAATCTTAGAATTTTCTCACCCAATGTACTCACGCTGACACTTATTGATTTACCTGGCCTAACACGGGTACGGAAATCCACTCTATCTATCAGCGTGGTTGCTAATGAGGTTTTAGGTGCCAGTCGGTGACCAGCCAAAGGATATTGAAAAGCAGATTCACGACATGATTTTAAAATATATCACAAAACCAAACGCAATCATCCTTGCCGTTACTGCAGCAAACTCGGATCTGGCCAATTCAGACGGCTTGAAGCTCGCCCGAGAAGTCGATCCCGAGGGATATAGGACGATAGGAGTTTTGACCAAAGTGGATTTGATGGACCAAGGCACCGATGTCATTGACATCTTGGCGGGTCGTATCATTCCCTTGCGACTTGGTAGGCTGATTTGGAACTTTGGATCCTTTCTTTTTGCAGGGTGTTATGGTAACGAGGACGATGCACTCATCAATGATCTCCTTAGGCTATGTCCCAGTCGTCAACCGGGGACAGCGCGATATCGAAAACAAAAAGAGCATTTCGAAAGCGCTTTTGGCAGAGCGAGCGTTCTTTGAAAACCATCCGTCGTATCGAAGCAAAGCAGAATTCTGCGGTACCCCATTCCTCGCAGCAAAGCTCAACAAGGTATAGGTGGGATTGGAGACCGATATATCCAGACGAGCGCTTAAATGCTGTCGCTAGATTTTAATGCATCATATCAAAAATACCCTCCCCGAGATTAAAGCCAAGATCCAAGCGGCTTTGAGTAAATACCTCAACGAGCTTGCGCAACTCGGTGATCCCCTGGGGGACAATAGTTCCCAACAGGCCAATTTTGTTCTCAACATCATCACAGAGTTCTGTAACGAATTCCGGGATATCATCGACGGTAAATCGAATGATCTCTCCAGTTATGAACTCTCTGGTGGTGCACGCATTAGTTTTGTTTTCTATGAACTTTACGGTAACGGGATCAAGGCAATCGATCCCCTCGAACAGACCAAGGACGGTGAAATCCGGGTTCTTTTATACAATACCTCGGTACGAGATTAGTTTACTGGAGATGTCAAAGAAATGCTAAGTTCTATGCTTGTATTCAGGGTACATCCCCTTCTTTGTTCATTGCTACCAAAGCTTTCGAAGGCATAATCAAGAAGCAAATTAGACGATTAGAAGATCCAAGCCTTCGTTGTATCAACATGGTCTATGATGAGCTCGTTCGGATCTTGGGCCAATTGCTAAACAAACAGGCAAGTGAGCAATTCACTCTCTTCGAGATAAATAGGGAAATTGATTTTTTTTTTGCTTTAATAACTAGTTCTTCAAGCGATTCCCTTCAATGAAAGAGAAGTTTTATACCATTGTTCTGGCGTATTTCAAAAAGCAGATGGTCCCGACTATCAAGATTGTATCCGACCTTGTTGCGTACGTGATATCTTGTGTGAGGATTGTATAGACTTAGCTGACGCTCTCTGTCTCTCATTGATAGCATGGAAGCATGCTATATCAATTCGGCTCACCCTGACCTCATGAGTGCGCATCAAGCCATTGCGACGGTTAATGAGCAGATGGTCCAGAGGATGCAGCCAGCAAACGGCTCTCCAAGACATTCGAGATCTTCTCAACAACTAGCTGGTCTGCCCGTAACGTCATCTACTATTCCGGAACAGGACGGCTCGCTTTTCGGGAGCTTTTTCTCCGGTCCAAAGAAGACCAAGAAACCAGCAGGCTTCATGGAAGCTGTAAGCAAAAAACGGGCTGAGATGGAAGAAATATCAGTGTATGGGAGGGGGGTTCTAACAAACTGGTTCGTGGGCTAGCCCCCTGCAACCCTCAAGGCTACTGGTGCTCTGTCCGATCGCGAGTATATGGAAACCGAAGTGATCAGTACGTATGCAGTCATTTGGATGTTCGAGAACGGACGCGCTCAACCTCTTATATATTAGAACTCCTTATCCAATCCTATTACAATATCGTGAAGCGTACGATGATTGACATGGTTCCCAAGGCTATTATGTTGAATCTCGTGAACCGAGCAAAAGAAGGACTACAGAGCGAGCTCCTTGTTGAACTTTACAAGACGGATGTATTGGACGATCTCTTGAAGGAATCCGAGTTTACCCAAGAGCGACGAAAGGAATGCAAAAAGATGATTGAGGTAGACTATATTATAGGTGTTGCGGGGGATGCTGTAGGGAACAGCGCTCAATTTAACTTTTTGTGTAGGTTTTGCAAAAAGCCGAAGCGATTGTCGGATCGATGTAGTTGGTTAGCTTTTTTGCATAAAATATTTACACTTTGCAATGATGCGTGCACAGGATACCATCAACATATATATACACACACATGCAATAACGACCTAGCCCTTGTATTCTTTTGTGGAACTCAATGCAGGCGCATATACTGCAAGGGCCTCCTTACCTGTATAATGGCTTTCTGGTATCCCTCTTGTCTTATTTCGCGTGCTGCGGCACAAATGCTGTTCTAAAAAAGTTGCCAAAACGAAACCTTTTGATTTCTTTTGTAAATCATGGCAAAATCGATTCTTTGTCAATCACAGCATGAAGTTGCATTAAAAATGTAATGGCAGGAGGGGGAGAAAGGAAGAGTCGAAAGTTGCTTGGGGGATAGAAAGGGCTTTACGGATCGATGATGCAGGCAAGTCACGAAACGGACCCTTCTCACTTCCATCTATCCTAACTTGTTCCACTCATCTGAGTAAGATGCTCTTTTCTCTTTCTTCTTCCTTTCTTCACTTCCCACACCCGTCCCCCCGTCTATTTTTCTCCCACCACCCATCACGCGTGCAACTTGGCAGATACATTGTATAAACGCAAAAAAGATGGAGAATGCTACACTCGTATCATCGCCAACAAACGTCTGGACACTGCATGACGTTATCCTCGATTCTCCGGTGTGGAAATCCAACTTGGCCCACCTAGAAGAACAAATTGACCATTTTGAGAAATGGGTGGAAGGGTTCACGAGAGCGCTGAAACAATTTGTGGACGCCGTCATCAGTGGGTCCTTTTTTTTACTTGCATCAAACCGGAATTTATGCTGACTTGGGACAACACACGCGCAGAATACAACACACAGACAGGCCATCTCTGCAAAAAAATCCTCCCGCAAAACATGGATGGATCTCTCATCGGTAACCATCCACCTTCCCCAACCCCCCCGAAGTTTAATTAATGCATGGAACTGACGTGCTCATACCTAACATACCGCATGCGTAATACGCACAAACTCGGTTTCAAAACAGACCCACAGGTTGCCGGTATGATTATTAACACTTTTGCTAGTACTTTGCAGTGCCATTTGGCATTTAAAACCAAAATGGCAAGTGTGTGATTCTCTCTCGGGGAAGAGGGGGTGACCATGAAAAGTGAAATGAAACAGAAGCAAGAAAGAGAGAACAAGAACTGGTGGCAATTGTAACGGATCGGCAAATGACTGATGACTACGACATTCAGGTATCTGATCTGCAAGACAATCTATTGCATCCGCTTCAACAATTTATAAAGCATGAATTGAAAGAAATTAAGGTTCGCCTCTTGAATACATCTCCTCAGTCTCCCATCCCCCTCCTGGAACTCCATTTCCCTAACGGGATTAATTTTAACCATTTTCGGCTGCCACCATCTTTCCTGTTTATAGGAAGCACGGAGGGTTTACGAAAGGATATCAGACAGATACGACGCACAAATACAGCGGTACAGCGCTCTGAGCAAAACGAAGGAGGCGAGCGCTTTGCGTGAAGATGCTTTTCAAACGTATGACGTACGCAAATCCTACGCTAGGACCAGCAAAGAGTATTTCCTGCAAATCGTTGCCTTCAAAGCCAACCTCGAGCACATCTTGGTAGAATGTTTTACATCTGCCATGGTAGCACACGTGGAAGAGGTTGATCAAGCCACTCAGTCGTCTTCACAGTCAAGAGCTATGCTGTCTGGTTGGCAGCAGTGGCTAGAGGAGGTATCATAATACATACACTCATTATCAGGAAGGCGGAGGGGTTGCAAAAGGGGTATGTGTGTATGGGATACTTAACTCAATGTATGCTATATACCGTAGAGTAAAGCCACATGCGAATACCAACTCGGCAAGATTACAGAAGCCTCGCAGGTGTTGGAGAATTCTGTGATACAGAAAATGCGGCCCCATCGATCCCTCAGAACATACAGCAGTCCGAGCAATAGCGAGCTTCCACCGCCACCACCGCCTGTAGCAACTCCACCTGTTCCCGATCATGCAGCAGGTGCTTCGTCGTTATCCATCCCAAAGGACAATACCACCCCATCTCCAGAACTCTCTAGTAGCCCTCTGTCCAGAGTAAACTCATCAACGTCCCAATGCGATGGGAACTCAAAGGAGGGATATTTAATCACCCGTACAGTCGTTGGGAAGCCTGCACGCTACTCGTGGATCCGACGCTGGTTTTTTGTACAGAACGGCTGGTTTGGCTCATGTATCGTTACAACTGTTGACAAAAACAAGGGATGCATCACTATTGCCGGTGATCGGATAGCGGTCGCCAGTTGCTCTTGTCGGATTGTTAATGACATTGATCGTCGTTTTTGCTTTGAAGTAAGAAGCAACAAGACAGATAGGTAACACTGACAAGGCGTTTGTATAAGTCAGGTCCATACACTCATCTGTTCTTCTCAGCTCAATTTTGGTTCAAGCGGAGACCGAGGAGGAAATGCAGCTATGGATACGTTCCGTGGAAGAACATAAGGCGTTCCAACAGCAGCGGCAACATGAATTAGGAAATGATGACCATGGTCCCCAGTCTGTCAATTTTTATTCGACGCCTGGTCCTCTTCTTGCTCCAAGATCCATTCTGGACATCCGCAGTGCATCCAGCTCTCCGCTAACCGTGATGACAAACTCTCCATTGCTGACTGCGCTTAGCTCAACCCCGGCTAACGAGACAGTATCCTTGTCCACCCCGTCGTCCGCTTCCCAAATCATTGCTTTGATGATTGAACGTGCACCTCCGTCTACATCATTATCTGTTGACCCACTCCCGGTACCGCAGCAACAGGCTAACCAGAACGAGCAGTCCTCAGCATCCCCGGCTTGTTCTATATCTACGGACGGAGTTCGTTTGGACGCACCTGTGCCACCTGAGATGGCTAGATCGGGATCGTCGAATGCAACAGTATCATCAAGTCCACAGCTGGAGAATGACATCATCCCACCCCAATCCACATCTCCTGCACCTGCATCAACATGGGGTATGCCATGGATCAAGTCCGGGTTCGGTGCGCTAGCAAACTCCGGTAATGGGACGGATGTCGGATCCAATTATGTTGACATGCACGCGTCAAAGAACGAACCGAACTTGATATTTGTTTGGCCGACTCAATTTGAGATGAATGCTCGGCGTGTCGAGTTGAATGGCTACACGGACGAACTCAAATCCAGGCAGAGGGAGCTAAGGAGCCTGTTTCTTGGTGTACAAAATGACGAGATAGTTATCGAAGGTATTCTGGAGATACCCGGGTGATAATAATACGCATCTATTGATGCCCCTCCGCAAATTTAGCTTTTTCTGCTTCATTGTACCGAAAGACTGCTACAATTGGGATGAATAAGGATGACACGGAATCGGAATATGGATACAGCGGTCGGTGTTATGTGACACAGAATCGCTTGTGGTTCTACAGCACAACACTAAATACAAATGTTAACACGGTACGTGGATAGGATAATAGCTGTGGGAAGTGATGATACAGCAATTTCACACAAAGAACGGTTAGGTCGTCATTCCTCTCGAGGATATTAAATCTATACGCCTGGAGAAAGCACTTTCGGGTGCGTCCCTTGGGATGCTCATGTTTGTGGAGACAAGAAATGATACTGCAAAATCGTTCTGTTTTGGGATCTGGCTTGAGCCTGCCGAGATTGTAGGCGAACGTCTAAGATTTGCTGTTGAAAACGTGAAATCAGACAATGTATGTACTACAAATATCACAGGTGTCGGCACTCACGCTCACGCTCATGCTCTTAATCGTAGCAGGACACGGATGTGCAGGGATTATTTGATCAGCTGCGAGCTATCACATTAGGACGCAGCAAAGGACGGACACCATTTAGCCACGTTACTCCGGTGAGTGCTCCAAATGCTGCATTGACGCCCGTTACTGTCCAAGCACATCCATCACCGTCACCATCCCCGCGTCCGCCATCGCGTCCATCACATACTGGTGCACAGGTTCTAGCTCCATCGGCATCCGAAGGCAGCGAGGTTGACGATAGTGAACCAAAAGGGGAGGTCGCCGGTAGTGGTAGCAGCAGCAACGGTGGTGGCGGCCCTCGGCTTTCCATTGCCGCAAGCGCCTTAACTGCTGCTATGGAAGCTGCCACCACATCATCCTCGCCTTCGGCTTACAGTCAACGCGAGACCCGATCTGTTCCCTCGCCGTCCCTACCGGACGTGACACAGGATGTCAATGACGAGCCAAACAAACCTATGCCAAATGACCCGGTGAATTGTGAATGCGCAGATCACCTCGATAAGCTTGTGGCCAAGGTTATCGTCCCGACTAATGCAAGGGTTCTGTTTCGCTATATGTTTTCGGACGATGAGAGTGGACCCGCTGCAGGTAAACACGGCTTATGGGCAAAATTGAATTCGGCAAAGCATAATGGAGGTATGAGGTCAAAGTCTACATGAATGTATACCGTACTCCTTGTTTTCCTCATATTGACAGACTATACAACAGCTCCAGTCATATCGTGCTGGGTACGCAACAGCGAGCATATGAAGGAGCGAACACTGACCTACATCATGCCGATAAGTAACCCGCTAGGTAAGTTGGATCATTTAGGTTGACTTGGGTACTGGCGGCGACGACGACGACTGAGTTATTGAGCTGCCTTTCATTCCCTCCGTCAGTTAAAGCGAAAGACACTGAGGTGAACGAGACGCAACAGATCCAGTGCGAAAATGAGTCGAGGTAGAGAGCTGGGGGGGGGCGAAGAACCTGAGACTGCGTGAAATTTCAACAGCATCATGATTATAACCGCTTGCTTGCCGTAGATGCTATACTATTTTAACGTGTACAAGGACGCCAAATTTACCCTATGCTGATGCGTTTATATCATGCATAAAATACTGTATTACACATGTCTCACAGAATACATGTCAACTTACCTGTCACATTGGTGTTCGTTGGATCAAAAGTATCATGGCAAAAGGTAACCGAGCGATTCGATTGAATGAGAAGTGACAATACTTAATGACATTATCATTGTTATTATTGCAGGAATGGTCAGTCGAGCAGCCATGAAGGGCATGAACGACACAATTGATGCTTTGATTCCCATCATCCAACACGATTTACGTTCTCAAAGTCAGCAGAAAGAGAAGTTTAAGCGCGAGAGCGACCGGCAGAAGCGCGACGGGCAGGCGCATCCACCATCGAGTGGAGCTGACGCCGCTCATGATGCTTTATCTATTCGCACACTGCTTTCTATGCATTCTTTGGTGTACGGTATCATTGCGGCAGTACTATTTTTCACTGTTTGTCTTTATTCTAGCGGATGGCGTGGTTTTATGTGTACGCCCAACGCTAGCTTGTATAGCAATGATACTACGATCCCTGGTGGAGGCCCTGGCGGTAATCTCACTGGCCTACCTTCCAGCAGTAGCAGCAGCAGCACCAGCAACAACCAGATCATCTACCGAGCCGTCTTCTTGCGTGATCTTGAAGAGGGTTTAGCCAGCGACCTGAATGTTGCGCTGAAGCATGTCAATCCAAGGTATTTAAATCCCGCCAGCCTGATGTGGGGAGGAGGGGGGAGTTGCGCAAATGATGGTCATTTAAAAGGAGAGCTTTCGCGCATTGCACACAGGTTGTACAAATCATTTGAAGCCGAGCGAGGTCGAAGTTCAGCCGGGTGCAAGCACACATGGTTCAATGCTCGTCATCAGCTGATGGGAGCAGAACTAAAATATACGCGCGAACGTCTGGGAGCGCTTCGGTACGAAGTCCTGACGACTTTTAGGTTACTCAATGCTATGGACGAGAGAATCTTGGAAAACGAGTACTGGAACTGGTTGCTAGACGAAAGACTGCGCTGCGACAAGGCGTTGAATGATGATCAATATCAAGCAGAGGGGCACTGCGCAGATGTTTTGAAAGAAGTGGATATAGGATGGCTAGATTCATAGTGAATATACTGATCAGCAACGGATAACAGCATGAGGTCTAGTAGAAGGAACAATGGGCAGGTTGTCTCCGTGAATCGAAAGAAACAACTTACTCCAATCTCTCTGTTTCTCCTGGTGAAGAATGTTTTGATGCAAAGGGTGCAGTGGAAATTGAAGCGACGGAAATGCCTTGGAGTTGCACAGAAAACTCCCAACCTCCGCAGATCAAAAAATTCGCGCGAGGTAGGACATTGTCCTTATTCGGCTAATGATTAATAAACAACCCTTTCGTGCGATGAATTTCACTTTCTTCAACCTTTGCACTGAATACGAACAAGAAAACACACCCACACATTCTCTCCCTTCATTTCTTGTTCTTATTTCTAACCATGGCAGATATCGGCCATAATTATATTTCTTCAGCTCCCTCTCGTCCGTACTTCAAACAGCTACTCAACGCTTCGACGCTGGACGACGCACTGTTCTTTTCTTCCCTGGATTCAATCCACGAGTTCCAGTGCGTGCCCGTGCACGATGAAACGCTGTACTATCCTATACTCCAGGAATATTCAAGCGCAATAGCCCCCACAATTGTGCGCGACGGCAGTGCGGGTCGTAACCATAACAGCGGCAGCAGCAGCAACGACAACAGTAGCTGCTATGGTGCCGTGCCCGAAATAGAAGCACACACGACCTCGCGCTTACCGGTGGAGGGGGCGGTACTCACACAGAATGGCCGTGATAGCAGCACTGAGGAGGTGCCGCCGCCCGAACCAAAGCGTTCCAAGGCGCTGCCACCGCCGTACGCAGCAAATCTAATCAATTTCGACTTTGGGCAAGTGGTGCTCACGCACCAAAACAACTGCAACAGCAAAAACAAGGGCGGCAGCGGCAGTAGTAGCAGCAGCAACAGGAGAAATGATAAAAGTGCTTCATCAACAACAAAAAGACTGCTGCCGATGCCTGTAGCATCAGCATCCACGACAGCACGTCCCCAGAGCGTCATGTACAAGTGCGACGAGGAGGGCTGCACAAAAAGCTTTACGCGTCGGTACAACCTGACATCACACAAGCGAACCCACACAATGGAGCGACCCTATCCTTGCTTCCTCTGCCCAAAGCGGTTTGCTCGGCACCACGACCGAAACCGACACGCAAAGCTGCATCTGGGAATCAAGGCGTATGTGTGCCCGCACTGTTCGAAGGCTTTTGCACGCCAGGACGCATTGAATCGACACCTCAAGCCTGCCCTTCAAGCGGTTCCTTGCTGCAGTAGACGCCAACGCATAGAAAGAAAATAAAAACATGCCCGACTCGTCGGTCGCTTTGGACTCCTATGTAAAGCGATGGAAAAGGACATGCATCAGGGCAATATTCCCATCAGACATGTTTGCACTGCGGGTGGGGGGGGGAAGAGCAGAGGACGTACTGTATGGCCTCCCTCTCTTGCTCCGTTATGTCTATGCTCTATATACTGTAGACACAACACCATCCAACTTATATATACCAGGTTGCTGCGGGCCCAAACGGGAACCGCAACGGCAAAGAGCATCCTCCCTTTTCCTCCACACCCACACACTCTCATCCACTCAACGCAACAGACTCGCAGCAGACAATCTTGTCAACGAGCCCCCCAAGAGCTTGCAACAAAGCCGCCAATGTGGATGGGGGGATATCACAGCCCCCTTTCTTATTAGTAAGATATGGTCAATCACAGATGATGAGAGGACCCATCTATCCACAAAAGGCCGGGCGTCGATAGTCGCGGACAGACAGAGGTCGGAAAACCTATTTTTATTTCACGGCATCCACCTAGAGTACCTGACCTTTTCTCTCTCTTTCCATCCAATAGCTGAGCAATGTGGTTATTCCCTCAAGACCTGAGCGGTTTGGAAAAATACATAGGATGATGGTTTGCTGGGAGGGAAATTTGGAGCACAACTGTTTTTGTTCCTGAAAGAAAAAAAGACTGCTATTTCGGAACGCGCTTTTATAAACTTTTTATTTCTCGTTTTTTACCCCCCTTTAACCTATTCGCGACGAACATTTGCGCGTCATGGTAAGTTCCCCCCTCCCCCTCCCCCGCCTCCCGCCCACCCTATTCGGATCCGACTTGCAGTGATAACGCTCTCGACAATAGTCCAACCCCGATCGCAAAAGAAGAAGAGAGAGCTTTCACAGACCCAGCGACCTCGGCGCTGGTCAGGCCGATTCGCCCATGCCCTCCGATTTTCTTCCATCCGAGATCCCTCCCTCGTCCCCTGCACCTTTCTTTTCAGAAGCAGACTATCGTAACGATGCAGAGGAAGTGATTGAGGACAATGATATCTTTGAGGATGCACTTGAGGATTCCGACAATGAAGGAGAGAACTTGTTTGGCCCTGACATGGAGAGGTTAGCGATCCATGTCATTTCTTTTTTATTTTTTTTCGCTGCCGCAACAGCGAGATAATGGTGGGGAGGGGAGAACCTTTCTGAGAGACTCATACCGCGCCTCCTCCGCTTCATAGAGATTACACCCGCAATCCAGAACTGGATCAGTACGAAGAACGCGACATTGACGACGAAGCCTACGCGCCGATGGATCTCGCTTCTCGCAACGCGGTCGACGAGCAACTGCGACGTCGCGATGCGGAAATTCGCCGCCGTGAGGGCCGACTTGCCGGAGCCTTCATGGACGGTCTGGACGAGGACGAGGGCATTGCACCTATTATTACATCTCGGCCGCGTCGCAGACACAATTACGATTACAGCTTTGATGATTTTGACGGCGCTGAAAATGTGGTGGTAATGCAAAAAGCGTACGCGTGATGCACGCGTACATTAACAACCAGACAGAAAGACGAGAAGAGAGAGAGAGAGTCTGTGTATATAACTGACAGCTGATCTCTTGCATAGCCTGAGATGTCGATGGACGATTTGCGCAATGTGAAAAATTCAACGATTGCGGAATGGATCAGCAACGAAGCACCACGACGAGCTGTCAAGCGCGAGTTCAAAAACTTCTTACAGACCTATGTGGACGACAATGGTACTTCGGTGTACGGTGAACGCATTCGAGACATGGGTGAACGTAAGTGGAATAAGATCGGGAGGGGATGGGCGGCGAGGGGAAACAGCATGGGCTCACCTACAGGCAACGTCAGGCAACCGAGAATCATTCGAGGTCAACTTTGACCATCTCAGCGAGAGCAAACCCGTGCTTGCCTTTTTCCTGGCAAATGCGCCCATTGCCATGTTCAAAATCCTCGATGAGGTGGCTATTGAGGTCACGCTTTTGCAGTATCCCGAGTACGAACGCATCCATCGCGAAATCCACATCCGTATTACCGATTTGCCGACACTCAACACCCTCCGTGATCTTCGCCAGAATCAGCTCAACTGTCTCGTCCGCGTCAATGGCGTGGTCACTCGCCGAACGGGCGTGTTTCCTCAGCTCAAATGGGTCAAATACAATTGCGGCAAATGTAACGAACTCCTCGGTCCTTTCTACCAGGACATCCACAGCGAAATCAAGATCCGGACGTGCCCAAGCTGTCAAAGCAAGGGCCCCTTCCATGTCAACATGGAACAGACAGTGTACCGCAACTATCAGAAGCTGACCATCCAGGAGAGCCCTGGCACTGTTCCTCCGGGTCGTCTTCCTCGCCACCGAGAAGTGATCTGTTTGTGGGATCTGATCGATCAAGCGAAGCCAGGCGATGAAATTGTAAGTCATCATCATAAGCACCTGCATGTGATTTTCGCTCATTATGCGCTCTTAGGAAGTGATTGGTGTGTATAGAAACAACTTTGATGCCTCACTCAGTACCAAGAATGGTTTCCCGGTGTTTGCTACGATCATCGAGGCAAACTATATCAACAAAAAGGAGGATATGTTTGCCGCATACCGGCTGACGGATGATGACAAGAAGATGATTCTGAATATGGCCAAAGATAAGCGCATTGGTCGAAAGGTTTGTTCTCCAGCTTATGTTTACGGAATATATATGCTGAAGGTTGCTGTGAACAAAAAAAATAGATCATGAAGAGCATTGCTCCATCCATTTATGGCCATGAGGATATCAAACGCGCAATTGCACTGGCGCTGTTCAGCGGTGTGCCAAAGAATATCCAGGGGAAGCATCAGATTCGTGGTGATGTCAACATTCTGATGCTTGGTGATCCTGGTACTGCGAAGTCGCAGTTCCTCAAGTATATCGAAAAGACCGCACATCGTGCGGTGTTCACCACTGGTCAGGGCGCCAGTGCGGTTGGTTTGACTGCGTCTGTTCACAAGGATCCCATTACGCGTGAATGGACTCTGGAGGGCGGTGCACTCGTGCTTGCTGATCGGGGTGTATGTCTGATTGACGAGTTTGACAAGATGAATGACTCGGACAGGTAAATTGACCAAGGTCGATAGTGTCAAGCGCAGATCTAATCCAATGTGTGGACCAGAACATCGATTCACGAAGCCATGGAACAGCAATCCATTTCTATATCCAAGGCGGGTATTGTGACCACACTGCAGGCACGCTGCTCGGTGATCGCGGCTGCTAATCCGATCCGAGGTCGATATAACGCGTCGATCCCGTTCTCACAGAATGTTGAATTGACAGAGCCCATTCTGTCACGTTTCGATGTTCTCTGCGTGGTGAAGGATACGGTCGACCCCGATCATGATCACCTTCTCGCGACAAACGTCATTTCCAGCCATATCCGCAGTCATCCACAGTTTGCCCCAGAATCAGATCACGCACAGCCCACGGAGGTGGACCCAGATGTGATCCCCCAGGACGTGTTGCGCAAATACATCATGTATGCACGCGAAAAGGTCCATCCGAAGCTTCATCAGGTCGACGAAGATAAGCTCGCGAGACTCTATTCGGAGCTCCGACGAGAGTCGCTTATTAGCGGCAGTATACCTATCACTGTGCGTCATCTTGAGTCAATGGTGCGTCTGGCCGAGGCTCATGCAAAGATGCATCTCAGAGAGTATGTCCGATCAGATGACGTGGATATGGCCATCAAGGTCATCCTGGATAGTTTCATTAGTGCACAAAAGTTCAGCATGATGACCACCCTCAGAAAGGTAAGCTTCACATGAACGTCTTTTTGCGGCAGAGGATGTGTGTCGGGAAGTTGCAATCGTATCTGAATGCGTTGTTCCTTCCTATCAGCGATTCCGGCAATACATTTCAAATGCCCAAGACAGAGACGAACTTCTGCTGGGAACACTGGATTCTTTATGCCGAGAGAAGCGACGGTTATATCAGCTCCGCCATCGTACATTGCCACAGGAAGTCAAGGTGGATGTTGAGGATCTTGAAAGCAGGGTATGGACAAGGACAGCTTGCATGATTTGCCCGTCACTCACACATTTCCCTTTGTTACATTCGTAGGCGCGCCTAATGAAGATCTATGACATCCAACCCTTCCTCAACTCAACCATGTTCAGCCGGCATAACTTCACACTTGATACGGATGCACGTGTCATTGTTAAACATTATTGATCTCTCCTTAGCTGTTGTTAGTAAAAAGCATCATCTCATGACCCATTCTCCTGTACTGAAACTTGATCCAGTGCTTTCTCAATAGCGGACCCCGGCAAAAGCGTTTTACAGAGTAACTTGAGCTGTTTGAATGCATGCGCTTCCTCTGCTGACATTGATAGTTGCTGGAGTGCAGGTGTGTTGACGGGGGGGTTTGGGGCTGATCTCAGGAATATTAGCATCGCATAAGGCTTCCGCCCTTCCGCCCCTTTACCTACCTTCGTTCTGCGTTGCCAATGCGGCTGCATCCCTCTTGAGCGCAGCATATTGGTGCCTTGATTTTTCAACGCGCTCTTCGAGAAGACGAAGCTCGCTGCGGAGGGCGTCCTCCCGCTGTGTGTCCGCCAGTGCGATACTTGGTTGAGGCGAATCATCCGACTGGTTTTGTTGCAGCCGAGCTATTTGATCCGCTATATCATTCGTCTTGGGAGATGTGCGCGTATATATGTGTCAATAGAAAATAGGGAGATCCAGACTTGCACCCGCCCGACACATCCACAGTTTATATATACCTTTCGCTGCAGGGTATCTTCTTCTTTGGCAAGTATTGCAAGATAGCCCTTGATCTGACTAATGAGCGTATCCGCTTCCGGACGAATTTTGCGGACGAGATCTGTGTGAGCAGCCACCAGCTCGTCTTCAGTGACAATTTCGTATTTCTAGAAAAGAATGTAGCGAAATAATAAAGTTGTTTGGATGTGTGTGTGTGCGTGTGTATAATGGCAAGAATGCGATTTACTTTGGTATAGTCTGTCACGCGTCGTAACCGTTCGGCATCGACTGTAATGGTTTGCACAGTATCGACCGACTTTTTCAACTATCAAAGAGAAAAAAAATAATAAGGTTCAGGTCGGTTCCGAACCACCCGAAAATAAAATAACTTGCTGATGCCACAGTCGAGGCGAGTTTGACATTGCAATCCTCAAGAAGTTTAAGCTCAATCGATTTTTTTTGAGGTCGAGATGTTTCGTTTTTCGTACGTTGTTGTGATTCCATCGCGAAGGATGTGGTAGAAAGGGGGGGGAAAGGGAGAGAGAGAGGAGAGAAATACAAAAAAAATGGACGCGGCATATCAACAGGTGAGTGACGGATTTATTGGAACACTTAAAAATTTCAATGATGAGGCGCCTCGTCAAGCGCGCACTCGAGCTCGTAATCAATGATCTCCTTTAGTTGTGCAAGAAGATCCGGGAACGAGTCCAGTTGATCGTACACGCGCATCTCCCAGACGTCATCTGGAAGGTCGGCCGAGCGAGGAGCGAGGAGCAACGTGTCCACAAACGACGTAGGATCGAGGAGGCCGCTGTTTTTGAGGTTGATGAAGAACTGTGGATATGCTTCTCTGACGTGGGCCATCCTTGAGGGATAATCGCGGATGCGAGTGATATCAACATTGATGAAATGGTTCGGATCGTATGAGGTGATGGCATCGCCTTCGTCTATGGCAGCGCCGTGCTCTGGCATGTACCCGACAAGGTCCTTAAACTGCTGCAGCAGCGGTGGGACGGGTGCGAGAGCCTTGGTGATACGATCCATCCAGTCCTGGTCGGGCATCCGCTGGCGAGGGCAATACAAGGTGTTCTCAAACTTGGGCCACTGGGTATAGAGGTGCGACTTGAGTGTGTTAAAGAATGCGCGGTTGTGGCGCACTAGATGGCGCATCTCCTCGTCTCTATCCAACAGCGCAACCAGAATCGTGTCCGGGACGGCCTGTGCACTAATATCGATCGATGAGCAGCGCGACGACGGAGACAGCAGCTGCTGATCAAGGTCCTCTTCTTCTTCTTCGCTGCCGTCGTCGTGCTGGTGATTTGGGGTATCTGGTAAGCTGGAGAGGTCAAATGTCACAGACAACTTGCGTTCTTTTCGTAGACCTTCCACTGGAGGTGTTAGAGGGACTTGGATTGTGGGCGGTGCGACGTTCGAAGAAGTACTGTTGGCCATTATACAGTTTTGTGTATGTGTATGTGTATGTGTATGTGTGTGTGTGTGCGAAATTACAGAAAGAAGAGAAGGAAATAAATACACCGAGAGCTAAAGAAAGGGAAAAAGCCGTCCATTCAGATCACGCACGTACACACACACACGCACGCACGCACGCACGCACACATCACATAAAGTGTCCCTCCCCCTTGTATACACACAATCACATTCACGGATCAAAAACTTCCTCTCCAAGCTGCCGGACAGATATTAAAATGGTGCGGACCGGGTTATCAGGTGATCGAGGATTTCTCACGTTGATTGCAATCCCAACATTATCATCAATCCCCGCAGTGCACGTACCCCCATTGAACGTCCCAAAAAAAAAAAAAAACTGAAACTGTCGGCTAGCCTTTTTTTTTTAGAAAATACGTCATGGTTTCGGCACAGCAACTTTACAACTACCAATACTACCCATTCTTCTGCATATAACAATGTCTAAAAATCTTGCAAAGAAAGCAAGCAAACAAAAGGCCCGCATGGCGGCGTTAAACGCCCTTGGCACACCCGGTTCCAGTCGGGCACCGTCTGAGGATGAAGCGGATGATCTGGACACTTTTTCCGAGGCCTCATTTAGCACGGCAGACTCTACTGCCTTGCTGGACGAGACCACGCTCGAAGACGAATTGCGACGCTCTGTCGATGATCTTGGCGAGAAACGCACAAGGCAACGATAATAATAAAAAATAGACGGGTGGTGGGATGGAGCAATGTTTGAAAAAGTCCTTACATTTTGATATAATGCAGTACACGCGAGGCCTCCTTGAAAAAGATCAACAGGCTTCTTGGCAATCACTACTGCGGCACCTTTTTCTCATCCAATTCGTCCAGTCAAGTTGCTCTACTGATGCTCCTGCTCCGATCACTCCGGAAGGCAGGGAGCTCGCAGGAGGCTGTTCTGGCGGCCAAAGGCATCGGGCTCATGTTCGTTAGCGAAGGTGATGTCGACGCAGCCGAACACGAGGATCTTTTCGGGATGGTTTTATCGACCCTCAAGAGCACCATCACGAATGGTTCTGATCCAAATTTGAAGCTCCAGGCAAGACATAGGGAGAGAATGAGTGTGTGTGTGTGTGGGGTGTCATTCAAACGGGAGTGGGTGCTAGGAAAAGAACGAGCGAAGCTGATCCGTCGCTGCTCTTGGGGCGCGCGCACGCGCGCGTGCGGGGGGTGGGAAACGGTCTTAGTGCATAGAAACCCTTGGGTTTGTCACCTTCATTGCGGCATCCAAGGCCGACACGCGAGGCGGACTAGACTATTTTTACAACATCATGGTGACCAATGGTGATTGCCTGCAGCCCGACGACAGAATCGGGCAAAATGACATGGATGTTTTGGTCTGTGCTAGCCTGAAGGCCTATGGATTGCTGTATGCCTCGATCTATGGCGATGGGCGCGGCAGTTGGGAGGATGCATGGGATGAGTCGCAAGCGTAAGTGATAAAGATGAATACATAAGCGCACACATCTTTGTTGAACCTCAAGCGACTGAGCCCTGGCGATGTGTGTAGCGTGATGCCGGCTCATCTCGATTTACTCGAGTCGCGGTCAAAGGAGATTCGGGTGGCAGCCGGTGAGAACATCGCACTAATGTTCGAGTGTGTCAGCATGTGCAAAGCCAAGGCGCGTGTCATTCATTTATTTGTTTGGCATATGAAAGGGAAAAATGAGCTAATGCTGAGGACCTCATAGATGGACGAGGACGACGAGGCGGCAGCGGCGGAGGAAGTTCCGGAATATGGCGAGATGGATGAACTAAGGGACATGCTACAGCGACTAGCGACGGATAGCAGCAAGCACGTCAGCAAACAAGATCGGAAAGAACAGAAGAGTGCATTTCGTGACATCATCAGGACCATTGAGGATGGCACACGTCCGAAGCAAAAGCTCAAGATAGGCGGTCAGCCTTTGTTCTTCCGTGGATGGGGTAAACGGGGGATACCTAGAGAGAGACGTTGGCTTGTTGTGAGTGAATTGATGCTCATCTGTTGTAGCGAAAATTATTGAGCTCGCGGCCTTCCGGTCGTTTTTGGGCTCTGGTCTCGCACGGCATATGCAGGCAAGTATAAAATAATGAATGACAAGCAAACCAGGATACTCACATGAGTCGGGCAATCCATTCCTGCTGTCAGGATAACGAATTACTTGCAGGCGTTTTTGGCGGCTTCGACGGTGCATTGTCTGCATCAGAGGAGGGCGGCAGCTCGGACGACGACGCATCAGGGCAACAGCTGTTGGATGTCGATGTGGAGGTGGACAGTGCATATGGCCAATCGATCGTTGCCAAACGGAACCGGGCGCGCCGGCTCAAGATGTCTAAAGCGCGCTAATTCAGTAGTTCCATTGCTCTAACAAAATAGATTCATTGTGCATGTATGTTTGCATCCGACAAGCGAAGGATTCTTTGTGGGATGGTTGAGGAATGAAGAATGGGCACATGATTTTCCTGTTGACAATGGCTTTTCGTCTGTGAAGCGAGTGACACATGGCCGATAAAAAAGTTAATATTGAGGTGAAGGGAAGAGAGCGCAACGGGACTAGCATCCCGCTCTTCCGTAAAGGGGAGTTCAATACGCCGCCTCAACATGGCGCGAGCGCCAATAACCCCGCTCTCTCCGCCACGGGTGCAAGGAGGGGGGTTGGGTGTGGGAACGGTTGGCGAAAAGGCATCGGTTTAATGCAGGAATATGTGAGGATAGCACGCGCACCGGAGACATCCGACCGAGACAAGACAACGAATTTTCCCGTTGGAGTTACACCCCAATAACAACCTGCATTTCGCCCACCCACCACAAACAATGCAAGCATCTGCCTTGATCTTTATCATCTTCCCCTTCTTTTCCTTCCTCTCTTTCGCTCCCCCGCTCTCTCCGTCTTCCTTCCATGCGTGCACACTTCAAGGTACTTGGCCTTTCTTTCACAACTGCTCACGGCCTACTCACTCCGCATCTCCCACACAATAAACGCTAGGCTCTTGAATCAAAGCTCAACGATCTCGGGTACAACCACAGCTGGAAACTCATCAAAAACGCTACAGACGTCCTCGATCTTCCAGATATACCTCTTCCAACCACTGACTGTCATGAGCAGTCGGCTTTCTACCAGGCATTGCTCGATAACACAAAGAAGCCATTGGTACTGATAATCCTACCACTTGCATTCCCATCGCTGACCCTTTTCCCTACAGTGTCAAACCATCGACGTGATTGTGCCGCTTCGTGACGATGAAAGATCGCAAGGTAATTTTTTTTTTTTACCCTGCTGTGCATGCCACCCTCAACGCTGCAATTGGTCTTTTCTATTACACACATCCAATTGACATTCTTTCCCACCTGCCAAACAGAAGAAAAGGCCAGCTATCAGCAATTCCTAAAGATTCTCGGGCCACCGTGCCCAGAGCAAGAGTTGAGATTCATCGACGATAGCAACTACAGCGACACAAAAGCAACGAACAACACGTCGCACATTGCTGATCACGATCCATTTACCGTAAGGACCGGGTGTATTCTAGAAATCCGCATATAAACCCACACACCTTCGACATTGTCTTTCTAGTGCGTGCAGAATGATGAAAAACGGCAAATGGCCATTGAGGAGCTCATAGAGACAGAAGATGCATATGTTGCCAAACTTCGTACGACTGTCAAGCTATTTACACAAAAGTTAAATCCAAAGGGCCATGTGCCTAGGAGGATTATTGACCCGTACGACTACAAAAAAGTATTTTCCAATATTGAGGACCTTCTGGCCGTCAATGAGAAGTTTCTCCTCGACCTGTTTAATTGCAAAACCAACTATACCATCGCAGACTTGGCACCTCCCGCTGGCGGCACCAACGTCCTAGGTTTTGGCGAAGTTTGCGCGAGTCATGTAAGTTTGTGACCATCCCTCTATGTGTCACCCTAATAACCTGTCACGTGGGTATTGGGCAACGATGGCAAGATGGCAGGCTTTGCGGAATGCTACCGAACCTACCTCCTCAACTATTTCAATGCACAAGTTTTCCATGCTTCGGTTATGAAGAATAATTCTGATTACTGCCGTTTCATATACGAAGTTCTCAATGATCCTCAGTGCGAGAACAAGACCCTCTTTGATTATCTCATTGAGCCCCCACAGCGCATAGGCCGGTACACGATGCTCCTGAAAAGTAACGAATATGCACAATAGCCGAAGCAAATGCCCAATAGCAGTATTGACTTCTTTTATGCATTGATAGACATCCTTGTTCATACATCACCGGAGCATCCGGATTATATGCCCCTGAGAGAGGCATTTGCAAAAGCCAACGAAATCGCATTACTGACCGACGATGAAGCAACGAAAAGGGCTACCATGTGCTACGCTCTCTTCAATTCCGTCAAACGGGCGCCTGTACGTTGCTGTTAGTAGAAAAAGCAACTCATACAGAAAACTCACCCTTTCTGCCTTTCTCCCCCCCCCCAAATCCCCAATCTCAGTGCACAATGCTTAGTCAGCATCGAACACCCATTGCCTTCATGGATGCTTCTGAATTGCATCGCGAGACATCGAAGCCCAAGCGGCCAGTCACCATTGTCCTGTTTTCTGACAAAATTCTTGTCGCAGAACGTCCAAACTATCACAGCCACGGCATCGATCTCCTCGATCCAGTCGACACCAGTCTAGACGGGTTTTTCTCTCGTAACTTGAGCAAAGACCCAAATCTGAAATTCCGTGGCTGGGCCGATATTGAGCAAGTTCAGTTCTTCAAGGGCGCACCAGGTACACGGTGCCTCAATAGCATCCATATTATTTTTGGATTGCGTGCACTTTTGCTTACTCGAGACCATTTGTGTACACAAATAGGTATTCCTGACACCTTTCTCATCAGCGCATCGAACGCTCAACAGCGCAGCACCGATCCAGCGGAACCCCCAGATAATCTTGACGCCTACTTTCAAAGCGGCGGTCCTCGTTTGTTTCAGGCCGCTGTACAACCTGAAGGCGTTCAGAAATTGAACGAATTTATCGAGGCCTGCCACAGGGCCCAGGCATTGACGCGCCGCCATGGTAAGTCCAGGTTGCAGTCGGAAGATGCCGCATTTGGGGGCTTACACACAGACACCTATGTAATGATATGAACTTAAGGTGACACCGGCAAGGCGCGCCATAGTCAATGGTCGGAGACAAACGTCTACGCCAATATCTATGACACAACCAGCTATCCAAAGGCTAGCTATAAAGTGAGTACAGATTACGTCAAGCTATCGGAATCGTGCTCCGCCTTCCGTGCACCGACGACTGACTGCTGCTTCTAGAATAACATTGCTGTGGTGTTCGTGGAACAGGATAGACCAACAAACATGGAATCCCTGTTTGCCGGCAAAGGATCCGCAACGCCATGGGTTGTGGCACTTGTGCAGGGCCGTCACAAAGAGGGGAATCGGCGGGATGGCTTCCGGTTTAGCATTGTGAGCAAAGTGCCTCTCAAGCCAAGTCGACGTATCATCCAGTCCACCCCCTGCGCTGCCTCAATCTCGAACAATCCCATCGGTTCTTGGGGGAGCCACGTGACAGAGCCCATTGGAAAGTCGATGCCACTTTTCCCCCAGGTCTTCTGGGATAATAGTGAGTACACTTGAACACACGTACACGGTCGGATGGCTAAGCCTTCACGTGTTGTTTAGTCATCTACTGTGAGTGGCATCTTCGCCATATGCCTGAATATATCGATGAGCAGGAATCTGTATTGGAACCTTACCAACGCACACGGCGTCGGTCCCGGTCCCGCTCACTGTCCCGTTCAGCTAGCATAACCTCCCTTTCCAATTTCTTCAGCAGCGCCGGTTCCAGATCCAGGTCAACATCACCTTCTCGGCACCAAGCGAAGCCCGAGTCGTCACGTTCATCGCCGACCAGCGGTGGCCGCACCACACCCAAAGACTTCTTCTCAACATTCACCCGCAAATCACGGTCGCGATCAAGCTCCATGACAAGTGGCGGTGACAAGAGCGTCAATAGCGCAGCTTCATCGACTACCACCATGGCGACAGAGATCCTGGGAACTGAAAACGACACGCCGCAGCAAAGCCGCAGCAACGACACTAGCAAATATGGTTTACCGAGCTCGCTTGTGCTTGCAGATATCTTAACGAGGAGGCCATTGGGTACAGTTTCCCAAGAAGGCAAATGTATGTTTATCAATGCACTCGGTTACATGAATTTGTAGCACTAAACCACCCCCCCCGTGAACCCACGGACAGTGTCAGCAGATGTGACGAAACCAAGTCCAACCCAGATCAACAACAACCTTTCGGGCGGACCGCCTCCGCCTGGTTCTAATCCTTTTATGACCTACCGTTTACCAGAGACAGAGCGTCCGCTGCGCATCGAAAAGGTATGTGCGAATCCCTCCTTTAGACAAGGACGCATTCACTTATTAGGCATGTAGGAACAAGATTTCAACTATCCCTTGCCATACTCGAGGCGGATGAGCTCCCGACGCGGCAGCCGATCGCCACCCTCCATCAGCACCATGACGGAAGGCGAGGCTGATAATTCACTTTCGAGTCCGTCGAGCCAAAACAGTACTCGCTCGTCAACCCCGAGTTTTGGGTTCAGTCACCTGAACAGGACACCAAGCCCGCACTCGAATATGATGGCATCATCGATTGCGAGCCAGAGCACCCGTAGCTCCCTGAGCTTCGATGATTACGAGTCCCTGCCCAAATCGACTCTCCCGCGCGGCAGCTTCAGTCAGGATGCCGCTACAGATACGATCCAAAAGTTGCAAGAGCTCTTGAGCATGCAAGGCTATCATTCAGGGAACGGCAACACTGCCCTGGGACGACCGACAACAAAGAATATGCCGTCGATGCGTCTTCCTGAGCGTGCCAATGGTTTCGTGGTGTCGTCCATCCCCAGCGAGCCATCAAGAGACCGGAATTTCCATCCAGTCGCGGACAAGTACAGAGCTTTAACGGGAAAGGTCCAACACATGAAGGATTCCTTAGAAGCAGTATGTTTGCCAAAGCAAAAAAAAAAAAAAAGACGCTATATGTGTGCATGATGTGATTGACATACTTTTGCTTTTTACTGCAGCGGGCTCATGACACGGATCCCGAGCATTCGTACACTCTGTGTAATGTAAGTACATAAGCGCCTTTAAGATACACAGAGACAGAGAGAAAAGGTGTCCACGTCCGATGTATATGTATACAAAAAACTTAAGCACAGCATTCTCCAAATAGCGATTCAACACGGAGCTGGAAAACATCACGGCCACCTTTGGGTGGATGCGTCAGGAGCGCCGGTCGTCTGCCATGGTCCACGCAGATGCAGAGATTGCACGCAAAATCCGGCAAGTGCAAGCCGAGCGAGACCAGTCGGACCGTTATGTAAAGTAAGCAATACGTTATTTTTATTGATGAGTGTGTGTATGATAAATGTTTTGTTAATATGGCCCTTTAGTGATATTATGACAAAGGCCGCAAGAATGAGCCATCGACAGTCAATGTAAATAGTCCCTGTTTTTAAAGCACCTTCCCTCTCTTCAATTATACAGTATCATTCCCTTCGATCACTCGCAAGCCACCCTCATGCTTTATATGCCCTCGCCATCCCAGTCAGCCTATGTATATATATATCTTGCGTTATGTTTCTTTTTATCTTTTCGCAACAGAAATCCTCATGTACAAAAATCTTGCGCGTTTATGAATAAAAATATGCATTCTACAACAGAGAGTGAAGCACTTGGTGGTGTCCCGGTGGCACGTGATGCAGAATATTCATTACGACTCGAGAAAGAAAATCTGACCCGCCCCCCCCACCCCACCCACGCCCGACTCTTTTTCTCTTTTTTGTTTTCATGTGTAGGTGCCGACGCAGCAATAGCATCAGAGAACACATAAGCTACCCATCTTTATATGACAGTCCAAGCACCTCTACTCGATCCCGCCCTCTGCCACAACAATGTCTATAACAGAATATGCTAATGATCCAGAGCCCGCTTCGGCCGTGGTCCCAGCCGCAGAGGTCCGCGAGCTCTGGCTTGCAATGTAATAGGATGGATTCAATAAGGGTGGGGGAGGATATACATACAACCACAGGCGGAAGAAGACTGAATGTAATCAATCTAACAACCCCAGACCAAATGCTCCTGCCGGATCTGCTATGGCATGGTCATGGTCGCCCAAAGCCATGCCTGCTTTTTCTTCTGCTGATATTACGCTCAGCGATGCGCGCGGCATCGACATGGGCAGTAGTGCCGCAGCCACCACCACTGCGACTATGAACATCAGCGACAGCTTCTCCCGACGCCTGGAACTCGAGACGGCCTTCTATCGAGATCTCACATGCTGCGACAAGCAAATTCCGGATTTACATCACCTCCTGTGCCACTACGAAGACTATCACCTGCCGCCGGCGCAGCAGCAGCAGCAGCAGCAGCAGCAGCAGGACGATGACGATGTCACAATGACCCTCGGCACGAGGGCTGTAGCCGACGACAGCGACATGGCGCCCATCATCCCCGGCACCTTTGACGACGATCTTGCTGAAAACGATGATGCCGTTGCCTTCTGTGGTTGCCCGACGCCATGGACCACTACTACCACCCATCCGAAGCCGTATCCATGCTCTGTCCCGGGCTGCAACAAGTCGTACAAGAATCCGAACGGGCTCAAGTACCACCAGGAGCACGGCCATCCGCAAAACGGCAATGCCCAACAGGACGACAGCCAACGTCCCTTTTGTTGCGACCTCTGCCCAGACAAGCGCTATCGCCAGCTCGGCGGTCTCAAGTACCATCTAGCCCACGCCCATCGCCAGAGCCCGAAATTACCATGCATTGCTCACTGTACGCTACATTAGCCGCAGCCCGCTTCGCTCTCTACAGAAATCTTGTGCCTCAAATCATGTTTAAGTAAATAAGGATCGTCTGTCGCATCACGCGCTGGCCCCATTTTTTTTTTTTACAACTGCGCAATCTCAAAAAGTTCGACCCTTATCTTCATTATCCCGGCTGAGGTCCTCTCTTTCTCATGAGCGTAACACACAGTCCCTCGGCTCTTCCTCCATCTATCGCAATCCAGAAACACAGAGCTCGATCATCTCCTAACATATGAGTTTCTGTGTGTGTTGACAAGTAGCAATCAGCAACAAAAACTTTTTATTCACAAAGCAAAGCGTACGCCCGCTTCCATTTAGAATCTAAGCTTGTTGAAGAACCACTTGTTCTTGCCGGTCTGGTAGCGCTCCTCGAGAAGCTTCTTGATAACCTGAAAAAAAAAATACACCCGTCAGAACTCGAAATCCCCCATTTCACACATACTCTATACCCTCCCCCTCTACGTATGCGGTGCAATGTGTTTACCTTCTTGGCATCCTCACGCTGAGTAGGGTCCTTGAAGGTCTCAGCAGAGACGGTGCCCTTGATGGCCTCGAGGTCAAGAGCATAACGGGTGGGCATCATGTGGTTGTAGTTGATGATCTTGATGAAAGTCTTGACGCGGGATCGCTTGGCAACCTTCTTCTTACCCATGGCGCGGGTAATCTTCAAGGGAGAGCGCTCAACGCCGGCGACAACGGCGTAGCCGTAGGGTCTGTCCTTGGTGCCCTCATCGTGGTCTGTGAGTAGGCGATGCGTAAGATAGATCGAGAGAGAGTGAGTGAGTGGATGTGTATATTTAATTCTCGACATGCGAGAACATGGGTTGACTGGAATACGTACTGCGGACGACAACGGCCTTCTTGCCAGCATAACGACCCTGCAAGAGGACGACAACCTATCGAGATTGTAGCAGAAAATTAGTTCATCCATTCCGTCACCAGGGACCCCAATGGCCATTTTCTTTTTTCTGAATGGGGGGGAAACCTTTATACGATATGCATCCCATTTTCCCTGCTTCATTCCCTCCTGCTTTTCCCTCCATTTTGGTTTTTCATCCATCATCCTGTGCCTATAAATCCATCCGTCCATCCAAAAGCCAGCACGTATACTTACTTTACCAGCCTTGATGAATTTGACCATGGTGATGGGAAGGTAGAAAGAGAGAGAACTTCTTTGCGTGCGTATCCCAACATAGAAAGCGCCTTCAGCCAGCTGCGTTGCCACCCCCGGCCCGTATTCAATGTCCGCCCTTCTCTCTCTCTCCTACCCTTTTTTTTTTTTTGATCCAAGCCAGACCAGCCAGCCAGCCAACTGATCTCTCTCTCTCTCTCTCTTTAGCCTTCTTTCGGAGAGAGGAACCTTGACCGATATACAGCATTCGCATCGCCAACGCTGTCTTTTCCTGTCGCAGCCAGCTGCCACAGAGACGGATTGCGGGTGGATTTGGACAGAAGACGGGAGGGCGGAAGGGGCGCGATGCAATAGCAGCGGCTGGTGGTTGTGTCTTCTTCATCGGCGTAGAGGAGCTGTGCGAGTTCGCGTTGGACGACTCGCCTCGACTGGTCTGCCGAAAGAACAGATGCTGTGTCGGTAGCTCCGGAGCGCTTCGAGGAGCGTGCGAGCGGTGGTGCTTGCGCCAGCCCGGCGGCCGAGGAAGCGGTTTCGGACAGCGAGAGGGCAAGCGCGAGTGCAAACGCGTCATCGTCGCTGTCAGCATGCCTTCCGGACGTTTTCCTCGGCCGGTCGAGGTCTGCTGCCCGTTGGTGAAGCAGGACAACGGACGAGAAGTCATCGTCATCCTCTGCCACTGCGGTTGCCCTGATTGTTTTCGGTGGAAGAAGCGGGCGCGACTCGTGCGGGACCAGCCGCCGTTCTTCTGTTGCTGCTGCTGCTGTTACGGTTGGACGCTTTTCAAGCGGCACGTGTCCCCAGGCGATCCATTTCAATTTCTGCAGCAGCTGCTGCATCGACATCTGTCGCGCCTTCGCACACTGCTTCAGGTGCTTGATCTTTGCCTGGACCGTCTTTGGCTGGCCAAAGGGCCCGAATTCATGGCAGCTAGGACAGATCTCAAGCTGGCCAAGGAAGGACATGGATGCTGTCCGGCCGCCGCCGCCGTTCTCCTCCTCTATGCCATTTGTTGCTGCTGCGTGTTCTTCTTGCGCGCAGAGATCCATGCAACGGCCAAAGTGCGCGTCTTTTCGCCATCCATCCAGATGGATTATGTTCTTCCCGCAGAATAAGCAGTATTCAAACTCGTCCGAGAGCGACCCCTCGGTCGCTGCATCATCCCTCATTGTTGATGCCTGCGCGTCCAAACACCCTTCGACATGCCGCTGCCGCAGAAAGCTTGACTTGACTTCGCCAAGATCGACATTGCAGATAGGGCAGACGTAATCGCCCAGCGATCGGCCTTGCGGTCTTTCCGGATCCCCACTCGGAGAAGGAGAGCTGCTGCTGCTGCGGACAATCGCCGACGGCGATGATGCACAAACACTCTCCTCTGCTGATGGCAGCAAATGAAGCTGTGTCTGCGTCATAGATCCATTCAATGATCCGTGCTGTAATTGTGAAGATTGCTTCTTCCTGGATAATGATAACGACAAGGTTCTTTTTTTGGCATCGCTTCTTGAGGAACGATCATCAACCATGGAAAACCGGAGGACGCACACACACAAAAAAGGATCATGGACCCCGTTTTCCAAAGTCGCTAGTGTCCTTAAACAGCTCTGGGAAAGATTAGAAGTCGGGGTTTGTCCAGATTTTTAAGATTGTTGGGGAAATGAGCCGTGGCATGGTCTAAGAAAGAGAAGAAAATAACTACAACCTTGGGAGCAAGCATCATCAATGCAGCATTAAGACTCCCATAGCCAGGAAAAGAATGGTCATCCCCATGTGCACACGGTGTGAGCCGGATGAGATTAGCGAATCATTCTAGTACCTGTTGATACGACATCTATTTTCGAAGGTTGAACGGGGCTAAATTTGGAGATATAGTTTTTTATAGCTGTATTTCATTATCAGGAAATGGCCTGAATGAAGGGAAGCGAAGTAATATTGTTAACAGTGATGGGAAAGAATAGAAAGAGCGAAACAAAAAGATGAGGATTAATCAAACTGACTATGGTACTGTTGACCGTACTGTTGCTGGCTATATTGCTGCTGCTGCTGCTGCTGCTGCTGCTCCCGCGGCTGCGGCTGCGGCTGCGTCTGCGGCTGCGTTTGCGCCTGCGCCTGCATCTGCGTCTGGGGTGGCAGCGGCGGCGGTGCTGGATGCTGCTGTGGTGACAGCGGAACACTAGATGGCGGCCGGCCAAACGGGGGATACTGCTGCTGGAGAGGAGTCATACTCATGCTATTTCGGTGCTGGCTGAGCTCATCCTCAGCCATCAATTCTTTGACCTCCCATACATTCTGCTTGGCACCCACGGCAAATTCAAGGTCCTCCTTGGTGATAGAGTCCCAGTATTTGTACACCATCATCACCGACAAAAGTGTACACACGGTATTGAAGAAAGCGCCATCAATATAGTGCTTGACGTTGTCGCAGATGATGACCGAGAAAACATACATCAGGACCTGTCCACCAAGGAAGAAGAAACAACCAAAGAGGATGTCGCCGAGGGGCCATCGGTCATCCAGGGATCGCAGCACCAGGACTATCTGAGAAATGACGTAGGTGATGAAAAAGATGCCGTTGACAAGAATATAGAACGCCCAGAGCGCTCCAGGACTGCGCCGAGAGAAGGATCCAAGCTCGACAAAGGTGGCAATGGCAATAAAGCCAGTGATGAGGAAAATGATGAAGGTACTGATGCGGATAGACTTTGGAGAAAAGAAAATCAGAGAGACAAGCACTGGCAACTTGGATCACTTCCGCCGCTCAGAGGACGCACTTACCCAAAGTGACATTGGTGTACCATCTTCGGCGAATTGGAAGCCGACAAAGCCGTTCAGCATAAGGCACCAGAAGGATGAAGTGACTAGGCCGAGTTGGATTGCAGTAAGCCACTAAAAATTTCAAACTTAGCACGATGATGAACCATTCTCCTGCTCAGATCCAGTATGCCAACCTGGTATGCAGGTGATGAGATGGGAACAATGCCGGTAATAAGAATCATCTCGAAAATGATTGTAAGCATATAGAGGTAAAAGAACATGACAATTTCCTTGCGACCTAAATAACGCGATATAAGCGATATAGCAGCAGCAACCGCAACCGATTGGATCATTATGTTACCGACGGCCGTGTATTTCGAACGAATGTGGTAGATCATAAAGCCCACCATGATAATGGCAACAACATCAATAATCAAGGTGGCTGGATAAAAAAAAGAAAGAGAGGCAGGTTCCTGGTGGGTTATTGTCCTACTCGCGTCGTTCAGCACGGCGTACCTGGCTGAAAAATCAGATTGTTGGCAAGCTCTACATTTCGGGAATAGCAGACAGGAACAATGCCCTCATCCTTCCCAATGATGGGGCATAATGTGAGCTGGACTGTACGGCAGATGCCGTCAAAATTGAATGCGTCGAATTTGAAGGTAATGTCGACCATGGGCAGTGAGTCTATCTGCTTGGTTGTCTATATGAATAGTCCAAGCTACGTGTATATTTTGCCCTTCTGTTGTTGCTGTTTTTTTTAGAGAGAGGTTATGACACAGCGAAAGAGAAGATGGGTAAGGTTGTGGTCGAGAGACAACAGCCCAAGGTCGGCGTGGGTTCTGGAGAGAAAGGGAAAAGAAAAAGAAAAAGAGCGAAAGGCGCCAAAGTCCAAAGATCTATTTTGGGATACTCGGAGCCTCGAATTGGGAAGCTCAGGTCTCTTTCTTTTGTAAACAGGAACATCCTTATCCTCTTCTCGTCTGGAATTGTAATCCCGCCAGAAACGTCCCCTGGTTAAAATACATGTTGTCAAGTACTACATCGGTTCCTTTTTTAAAAAATCGATAAACTATGCTCACTTCCAGTGATTCATTGTCAAAAAACATCAATACAAAAAAGGAAGTGCGTCCCCCATCTTTTTTCGTTCGGACGATGAATTCTCTCCGCTCCAATCAAATGTCGTATATATCTTATGAACGCACGCGCTCGCTCCACCTATTGTTCATGTGACCACAACCATATTGGTGATTTGGAACGATGGGCTTGGAACGCACCCTATCCGCCTCATTACCGGTATGAATACGACTTCTTTGTCTAGTGGGCCCTCCAATGCATAGATAAAAAACGTACTTGTGAATAAAAAAGCAGACTGATCGCTTTCTTGGGAAGGACTTCTTCTCAAAGATGGCTACGACCATCGCAAGGGAGACCTTCATGTGTCCTACTTTCCAAGTATGGAAATCAACAACCGAAGAGAAGATGCCGTTGAGTCATTATTATCAACCTCGCCCGCCCACACACATATTCACTCTTCGGATGTCGGGTCCCTACTGGCGAGGGTATCGCCGATACACGATCGTGACACATTGATGACGAAGAGTAATCCTAGAATTGCTCCTATGCATACTTCCAGCTAAAAGGAAAAGGTCTGTATGGGCGGAAGGCCTGTAATTTTTTTTCGCTGTCCTGACTACAGTAGTTAAGGACTGCTTTATTCTAAGCTGTCAGACTGCTACGTTTCAGCAGTTCTATTGAGAATTACCCGTACTCTGCCGCAGATATTTCATCATGTTACCCGCCGATAGGTGCACTGGCATGAAAGAATATTCGCTTGCGGCGGATGGTTGGGTCAAGCATACTGAAGGAAATAAAACGAAATAAAAATGCTTTACTACTCACTGATTCTTGCACACTGTACGTAGGCAAAGCGAGGTCGCTCCTGTGTCAACGTCCTCAGATCTGGTTGTTTTGCATCGCGGCGCGATTCCACTCTTCAATCCCTGAAAAACGCCGTATTCCATTGAAGTTTTTAATGTTTGAGGTAGATGTACAACTTGATGTTACGGACTAGCCACAATATCCAAAGTGAAGTGTCTTTTCCATGAAAATCCGCTACCTTATTGGATCCCTTCTTGTCACGTGACGTGGTTGTCTTGCACATCACATCCACTGCATTGGCATGATCAGTAACCAATAGTTTTTCTTCGGTAACTTCCTTTATATACGCGGATCTCTGGGATGTTCCCTTCGTTCATTCTTTTCTTTCTTCTCCTTCATTTTGGTTTTTCATTGCTTTAGTGACAATCGGACTAGAGTCCGTTTATGATATGGTCCAGTTTTTTTCTCCTGAGTTCCGCGTGATTTCCATTTATACAAGACTGACGATTGATTCGAGTCCTTAAAACGTCTCAGCAGCAGCTTCCCCATCCCTAGCTCTCTTGGTTTGATCTCCTGACAATGGTCGAGCAAATGTCCTCGAGTCTTCTAGGAATAGTCTCTGACACTGTGGCCCATCTTCTCTTAGTTGATATGCGAGTTTTTTCAAAGTGGTTTTGCTAAGGTTGAGCTCATTGATGTTTCCTTCAATGATAACGTTCATTATACTATAATTCGTTGCTTATAAGAAATATACGGAATTGTTTATTATCGTACGTTAAACTGAGAACGGAACACGCGGGTTTAGACATTACCGGAGGCACGATTGTTTTTTTCTTCCAAATTGCCTTCTGCATAACAAATATCAAAAATTCAATCGCTACATAAGTAAACACAAAGAGAGGTCTGTACGGCATAATCCAAGTCCTCGGCCGCACAGTTCTACGTTCTCCGAGAAGTGTTTCTGCATGTCATAACGTTTATTACCCGTGAGAGAGGTCGATACGCGCTGGCTTATTACTACGACGAACATGGACTATAGGCATCCTGGCCGAAACTACTGTAGCTTGGACGAGTGCATAACCATATGACTTCAGAATACAATATCAACAGACATAGCTCTTGCTGTTCATCAGAACCACCTGCCCATGAGACCACGGAACTAAGCAAAAAATAACGACGTTGTATAGTCATTAATTGCTTCAGGACGGTTTTTCGTGGATTCAATTGAATGTTACTTCTATAGTGGACATAGACGGAGGAGAGGAAGAGATGGTCGTATTGATGGTAGAATGACAGAACTGTACCCCCTCTCACAGAAAATTAATCACGCTAAAATGATGGATTGTTCTAAGCATGTTCCGTAATAAATGAGCCGATCTCCTTCCAGTGGCAGTGGGGTCCAAAGAATCGTATTTATGATGTATGCGGATCTCAGATGCGATAAACATAAGGCTATTGGCAAAAGCGGGAGTTTACAGCAGTCTCTTCGCAAGGCAAGCTTTTTGGTTTCAGTTGTCTAGGCGGTGATGAAACCTATCCATGGTTAATAAAGCGATGTACATTAGGAGAGAGAGAAGCTCGATATTGCTGTGCTACGTGGAACAAGTAATTATTACGCCTTTGACTTTGCTCAATAAGGCAAGTTTCAGTTGTAATTGATGAGGGAGACGCGTATGTGCAATGTGGAAGAGCAGATCGTGTTCTCAGTTTTCCACCTTTTGCAGCCCTGTGCCGTAGCCAAGTTGGTGGCGCATATCTCTTTCTTAATAGACTCTTAGGTTTCCTAGACATCCATCTCGTCCATCCATATATTATGCAGCACCAACCAAGGCAATGGAACCCGTGGTGATGTTTCTACGTGTGGAACAGATTTCTAGCAAGGAATGCACAGTGCGTAATAGCAATTCCATGCCAAACTCTGTGGGAAGGTAAAAATATGTATCTTCTACAGTCGCCTTTAGAGAACTCACCCAACTGATGAAACAGTGCTTAAAGGTTTGACCCACGTTGTGACACTGTCTGTCCCGTTGGTCTATTAGTTTGTGACACATGAGATTTAAATCATAAATATGGCAAGCCTTTTGAAGTCTTTATCTCTTTCTCTTCCTTTCCGACTGTCAACCCATATTTTCTTTCGCAAACCCCCTTCCTATCCTTTGATCGACTTTTTTCTCTTTGTAAGAGATGCCTCGCCACTCATTCTTTCTCGTTGCGTTTTTATTTGTTTGCCTCATCGCTGGCCTCACCAATGCCCAGGGGATCAGCCGGACAGGCAAGAAGGACGGAAATGCGCTGTACAAAGCCGCAAAGAAACTCTCGCCAGGAAACTATGCCTTCGTCTCTTACTCGGGCAAAGAATATCTCACCTTCATCAGCTCTGGCAATCTCGTCGTGCCAAAGAAATCAGGCCAGCGACTTTGGAAGGTCAAAAATTACAAAAAAACAAAATATTTTTCAGCCCATGGAAAGAACAAGGCCGGCAATGAAAAATGCATTTCGACACGTTGGGTAACAGAAAAATGGGCTGTCGGTTGCGATCGTTCGATAATTTTAACTGGCAGTATATGAAACATTTACCAGACTACAGGCACCGGAGCCGGCGGCTTTCCTGATGCTGCTGTGGTAAGGCCAATACAATCTCGACGTGTCTGTGTGTTCCCCCGTGATTATGCAGAAGTCTCTCACACATATCCAACACATGCAAACTTGCTTTAGCTATGGCAATGCGAAGTCAACATGGGCAAAAAAGTGAACACAGGTGGCTATGACCCTATTTTCCCGCCTAAGCAGCTATGGCTAGCCGTTCCATCCGCGAAGCATAAGGGATGGTTCAAGATCGTCTCTGCCTCGCATCTCTATGACATGGTCCCGCGCTGCATTCAGCGCAAGAAGATCGGCGGTGGAACGAAGCTCAGCAAGTGCAAACTCAATACCGAAAACACCTCCATGTTGTGGAAAATCGTCAAGGCCTAAAATGACTGTTTTCCCCGGAACGGTTCCTCGGTTTTCTCCAGCCTTAGACATTCAGAGTTCAATAAACGTATCTGGGAGAAAGGGGATATTCAGGATCTACCATAAAAAATGCAATCCTCGGTATCTTCTTTCCGCGCTTAAATACCATAATCGGTTTGCACCATTCTGTGTCCAGAATTTTTGCCGACTTCCCCACCCACGCTGATCGACGCCTCCTACATCGAGGAGAAGATAGTCTAGAAAGGGAAAGAATGTTATTATAGCTCTTAGCGCGAATAGTATCGCCGTCGACAGCAACATGTCACTCACACATTCGACATTGAAGCTCTTTTGAATCTAAGGAATGAAAGTCGTCACTCCAACCGAAAGGTCGGCTGTCATGGCTATTACCCATTTGTTGAGACAAGAAGGCCCTATAAACAGAGTCACGATGATCATTTTGGCTTGAGAGAAAGAGATAGGCAATGCAACGATAAATGTGTAACATTGGCATACAAGCAAAGTGCCCATAAAAACTGCTGCGAAAAAGAAAAGAATAGATGGAGGTATGATGGCTCATCGGGAGGGCTTAATATTTCGGGGCCATCAGATCCGAAGTAGATTCAGTGGTGTTACGAAATAAATTTAAGGTTTGTTTATTCATCACCACTGCCGCAATTCCCCCACCCCCCCAAAAAACACCAACGCGTCGCACAAACACAATGCGCAAGCTTTTTCTGGGCCTATCGATCCTTCTTCATTCATCATGCTGGAATAACCAAGTTATCTCTTTTTTTTTTCAAGATATGCCAATCCGGGAACCGTTTTCGGATGCTCAATGAAGAACATAACCGCGTTGTTTGTGTTAACAGCTCGTGTATTTAGACGGTCATCTTAGCTCGACGGCCACATATCACGGCCTCAAGATTGTCACAATCCCTGTCCACATAGTCCACGCCAGGTCGTCATCCTTGTAAGAGTACCATCCAATAAAGGACGCAAACGAATTAAGCTCACTCTCATGAGTTACATAGCACGAACCCTGCCACTACAACTACCGTCAAGAACCTTTCTCTTTCAATTACAAGTGCAACTATCGATGGCTCACATGTAGTTTTTTCTCATAGAACCCCGATACCCTGGGTAAGTGATTCTGCTTTGATCGATAACCTCAGTGCCTGAGATTGTCTATCTAACCAAGCGGATTTTGTCAACTCACGTCAAAGTATAAATATGGATGGTTTTATGGACATTACAATTTTTTGACATGTCCCAACCACTTCAAAAGAAGAAATAATGGAATGTCTCCAGGGTTAAAGCCTAAGAGTTCACACTTCACTTGACATGCGAGTTGCTAGAGTATCTGCCATGGCATCGGGAGAGTAAAGGGAAAAATTTTAACATAATAACCATTTTATTCCTATTCCTGCACGCAAGAGGAACATCCAGATACGGTACAGGAACCCCCGGGGGATCGTCAAGCTGAGAAACGGGAAATAGGATAGTTAGTTGATCAAGTACTAAGAAAGTCAGAAAATTAAAAGATGTCGCTGACTTCAGGACATACACTCCGTTGGCGCCATTTTCTAGGGTGTTAAGAGGGCCTCAAAACCTATCGAGATGTGTCCCTAATCAAAGAAAAAGTATATTGACCAAGGTTTGGACCGAGAACAGGGCTGTGTTGCAGTATGGCATATTTGGTCGCCATCTCATGCAGCCGGTACACGCCGTTCATGGCCAGCCTGATTTTGGTGCGGTAGTACTTTCCTGAAGTGCCTTCACGACTGAAACCGCCAGTATATGCATCCTTGCAATTGTATCAACGGGTGGCAAAGTTTTTGACGATGAGTGGCTGGGAGTAAATCCGAGACTTCCCGGGCATTCAGACGAGCAGACATTACCAACTCGCCATGGGACGACTGAGGATCACATGGACATTGCTTTGTAGTGCTATGCTTCATCACACATGGGGGTCGAGCCTTTAAATTGCTTGTATACCCGCTTCAGCTGAGTAGCTGAGATCGTAGGCAAAGGCGTCTGATTCATCTAAAGATCGAGTCTTGTGGATAATTATTCATTTGCCGGGATTGCGATATCCCCTTTCAAATGCTGTAGCTTTTTCTTGCATACAATATCTTCATCAATCTCTTGCTGTTTTTCTTTCTTTCCCATCAACCTGCTCGTCTCATATGAGCATTTCGTGGATACTCGCATTTTCGGCCTCAATATTAACAGCAACTGGGGCGGCATAAGCATCCTTGCTGAGAATCTCACCAAGAGAGACAAAGTGTTCTCTTTCCTTCTCCGTTATCGGTCGCGTAGAAACCGGAGCAGCAAGAAATGTTGTGTGACTCCTGAAGTTTGCAATAGTGTCTTTGGAGATACGTATCCTTGCAGTGACAACATTGTCAAGTGCTTGCCTCAATCCAATCTTGTGTGTATTGCTATATGAACGGCAATGGATGTTTCCCAAGGACTTGGAGAGGTATCAAGAGTCCGGAATTCAGAGGTCGTATTTGGTGGTAACATAGCATAGAATAAGTTGCTTGAAGTCAACGCCACGTCAGACGTGAGGTGTGCTATTGTCCCACCAACAAAAGAGCTTCCTCACCATTGTATTTTCGTGTCTAACTTCATAAAGATTCCGCGGAAGAGAAAGCGAATAATCCATGCCTTTTGGTTGTGTTAGTGGTGATAACTACATTTGGGCACTAATAAACCATTGCATCAGCAAATAAGCACAAGCCCCTTTTCCTGGTTCGCCCGGTTTACTGCCATATCCGATGAAGGTGGGAATGCTCCACAACACATGCCATCAGTGGTGATCCGGTCGGCATCAGTCCGATTTCGCTTGTGACTAAGGTTCTTCTTTGCCTCAGTGGTCTTGAGCACGATGATACAGGCATTCCTGTCTGTCAGCATTACTCCTAGAAGCTTTCTGTATGTCTGTCATTGAATGCGTTCGACTTGAGATGAAGTAAACGGGAGTTTGCTGAATTCGAGGATGTTGCTCTGCGGTGTCTTCTTCATTCGACGCGCTGGCGTCCAGATTCTCTCACACAGACTCTTACAGAACTCGCGTTCATCGTTGCTAACCGCAGATACAGTCGCTTGACATTAACCTTGCAGGCTGTCATGACGTCAGTGCTGACATAAGCCGCCATCTGGAACATGTTCGGGGGTATTGCTCAGGCTCAGTATTGGCAGTCCTCGAGGGCGTGTCCTTAATGGTCTTCGTCGACGGCTTGGCATTCTCATGCATGAACTTCCTCCCGGGAACCTTTGATGCAGGACTATAAGATCGAGGAACTCGCCGGGAGTCGAAGCCATGGCCGTGCACGAGGATACGTTGTGACTGTTCGTATGTTTGCATGGTACATACATACAGAAGATCAGTTCTGTAAAGCTTTGATCCTTTGCATAGAGCTCACATCTGATCACCATGTGCCACCGATGTTGTCATGCCCACATGATTTCAAAACATTTGCGTATAGTGTGGATTTCCCAAAACGGAGGAAACAGCACTGGAAGCCAAAATACGGCGACGACTTTGCAAGCGTCTATGGTATTTGCTATGTAACGCACCTTCTTGCCTCTCATTTATCCCTTCGCGATTATTCTTACCTCTCCAACGACCAGACCAATACATTCATATTTCGTAAGCGCCGTTGTGAGAGTATTGCAGCCTATTAACAAAATGATCAGTCGGGATAAATTTATCTTGTCCCGAAAACCCGATCCGGAATGCTAAACTACCCCACATTAATTTCAAATGCTAGTTTGACAAAGCGTTGGCGGAAAAAGACCGGGCAAATTCGACAAGAACCGGAAAGTCCATGTTTACAGCAAATACAATGCTATGTAACCGAAAGGGAAAGCGAGTGAGGCAGTGTGGAGAGACGAAGTGTGCAGAAAGGGATTTTGTCCAAGTGAAAGCAGCACGTGATCATGCTCTTTGGATAAAAATTACAGAAATGCTGCCGCGCAAAGCTTTACATCCTTTTCCCGATTCCCAACACTGTCAACAATGGCGCCATCGCAGCTTTACTTTTTCTCATGGTATGTCTTCTTTATCCCTCTTGACAAAGCGCTGGTGTAGTCTCTGACATTGGCAAGCAACCCAACAGCTGTTGGAAAGCCAATCAACAGCAAGAAGGGATAGCTGGTGTGAGTCATCCCATGACTTATCATGCAGAAATCGATGTTAAGAAGATAAGTCCAACGAACATACCGGAATGAAATGCGTGTTCATGTTTTAAACAATTTTCATCTAGGAAACAGAGCAAGCACATATGAAGAAGCTATTTCATGGCGCAACTTCAGCGCCGAAGACGGATCGACAATGGACAATGTCCAGCGAACAGTTGCCGTCCGCAGCATCATCTTGGTTGTTGCTTCCGTTTCTTGGACGGTGAATGAATTAGGCATCCATTTTGGTACGTCCTTTCTTGCATGCCTGCTCATCTTCCTCTCCTTTCACTATACTTCATTATTGAAGCAAGTGGGAGAGGTACATTGGTCAAGCTAGATAGGCTGATGCTTTGATTAAATTTGTAGTGGTTGTGATCTGTCTGGGGTGGAGGAACAGCGTATCTCACTTTGCTATTTCTTGGCGTAGAAGCTCATTGGTTCCTCTTTGATATCCCGCGGCCACTGTGCTACCTCAGATTACCCTTTTCTGTCCTTTCTGGCCTTTTTACATTTCTTCCCCTACCCTCCTGGCAAAGGTAAAGGAAACAAGGTAGATGCGCAACTTTTTCTTCGCTAACTGCTTTATTGCCTGCTCATTATAGTTTGGCCATAGAATGGTGCACGCTCAATGATTTTCTTACTGTGCTGTCTATGACAGCAAAGATCAGTAGAAATGAGAGCACTTGAGATGTGTACATGACATCCTATTTAAGGTATTTTGATTAAGGAAGAAAGACTTCAAATGTATCAAGTGGTCTGATTGCTTTATAGTGTATAGTCAAGCTCCCCCTAAAGAGCCTCTGAACTTGGGGCGCGGTCGTCTATCTCCTAAAGTGTGTTATCCAAGTGACAACGGAGAGAGAAGCCTATTGATCTAACCACTTTATCTTAGAAACAAAAAAACGGAATTGAATGCTTTCTTTGGTTGTACCACCGACAGTTCAGAGCAATGCAAGCCTGACGACAAACGGGAGAGAGATGTTCTCTCGCTGCTTGCATCAATTCCTTTCCAGGTATGGTTGCTGCATGATCGTTGCACTGCGATCAGAGATCTAATCACACTTTCAAATCTACGGCTCTGTCCATTCTTGGGTTGCCGTTCTATCTCACTGTGATGCTTTGCCTCTCGCTGAAGCGTAAGGCTCCTTTAGTGCTTTGACCCATGACAGTTGCCATGGGTGACAGAGACTTGCGTTTTACAAGCAGAAACCTCCTACATACAAAAGTAAGCTGAATGAAGAAACCCAAGAACGACGGTCAATAATCTAACCACTCTTTTAATCTATATCTATGGCATTGTCAAATGAAGATTCCCTCAAGTCCGGTTGCATGCCCACACGACGTATTACAGTGTGATCCATGGCCGTAGACAGAGGAAGAGAGAGACCTAGCTTCTCTCTAAGCAATGACGACCGCTTTATGATGCAAGTTTCTCTGACCAGTGAAGAAAGATATCCAGTGATCTAACAACCTGTTCAACATGTATAGACAATGGACACTCATCGCAGTACCGGTGCACGTCCCGCGACGTAAGGGTGTCACAACGTAGCTTCGAAACGGGCATATTCGACACTTTCCCAGCGTAGATCTTTTAGATTTGCGTTGGGAGGTTAGGAATATGCTCTTTTTCGAGGTTGCGTTGGAGATGCAGTTACGCCGTGGGCCGTGCACGACGATCCAAGACCATCGCCAGGAGAGTTTCGGGGAATAATGTATGCAAATCTCCAAACCCATAACTTAAATGTTATGCGTTTGGAGATTTGGATAGATTATTCGTCGACGCTCTGTTGGGGATGATCTTGGACCGTCGGCTGGGCCGACAACGCCAGCGGGAGATGTTCCTGCAGGATGTCATATGTTACAAGGTATTGTTTATTTGATGATCTCTTAATGGTCCCAGCAAGACACCCGTTCTTTATTAAATGGAAAGCATGGTTTCCTTTGTAGATCGGTTGAACATGGCAGCCGACGTATACAGTGCGGCCATAACCGAATACCGCGAGAGAGAGGCGTTGACTCTCGCAGCCAGTGCACCATTCGCCTCGAGGTATGTTCCATGAATAATCCATAAAGCCATCTCTAGCTCTAAAGATTCACGTCTTTTCATTGAATTACAAGTATCCCTTTCTTGACGGCGGCAGCGGCGGCGGTTCCTCCTTTCAGCGGCGACAAGGATTCCTTCTCTGGCGGCGGTTTCCCTCTCCATTGGCGGCTAGCGCTCTGTGCGGCGACTTTACTTGTTTCGTTGGCGACAAAAATTTCCCTTATCCATATAACAATTCATCCCCTTCAATACTGCAAACATCTCCTTAGTGTGTGGTGCATGGCACGGTACTGGGATTCGGGCGATTGGCTTTCTCGGTAGGTCAACATACTTTTTTACAAAACAGAAAAGGAAAAGCCCGTCGAAATATCTAATTATTTTTTGAATCTATGTTCTAGTAGATACTGGTGGTCGTTCTCGGAATAGTGTGGTGCACGCTCAATGATTTTCTTACTGTGCTGTCTATGACAGCAAAGATCAGTAGAAATGAGAGCACTTGAGATGCGTACATGACATCCTATTTAAGGTATTTTGATTAAGGAAGAAAGACTTCAAATGTATCAAGTGGTCTGATTGCTTTATAGTGTATAGTCAAGCTCCCCCTAAAGAGCCTCTGAACTTGGGGCGCGGTCGTCTATCTTCTCAAGTGTGTTATCCAAGTGACAACGGAGAGAGAAGCCTATTGATCTAACCACTTTATCTTAGAAACAAAAAAACGGAATTGAATGCTTTCTTTGGTTGTACCACCGACAGTTCAGAGCAATGCAAGCCTGACGACAAATGGGAGAGAGATGTTCTCTCGCTGCTTGCATCAATTCCTTTCCAGGTATGGTTGCTGCATGGTCGTTGCACTGCGATCAGAGATCTAATCACACTTTCAAATCTACGGCTCTGTCCATTCTTGGGTTCCCCTTCTATCTCAGCGTAAGGCTCCTTTAGTGTTTTGGCCCATGCCAGTTGCCATGGGTGACAGAGACTTGCGTAAGGCTCCTTTAGTGCTTTGACCCATGTCATTTGCCATGGGTGACAGAGCCTTGCATTTTGCACCAAGAAACCTCCTACATACAAAAGTAAGCTGAATGAAGAAACCCAAGAACGATGGTCAATAATCTAACCACTCTTTTAATCTATATCTATGGCATTGTCAAATGAAGATTACCTCAAGTCCGGTTGCATGCCCACACGACGTATTACAGTGTGATCCATGGCCGTAGACAGAGGAAGAGAGAGACCTAGCTTCTCTCTAAGCAATGACGACCGCTTCATAATGTAAGTTTCTCTGACCAGTGTAGAAGAGATATCCAGTGATCTAACAACCTGTTCAACATGTATAGACAATGGACACTCATCGCAGTACCGGTGCACGTCCCGCGACGTAAGGGTGTCACAACGTAGCTTCGAAGCGGGCATATTCGACACTTTCCCAGCGTAGATCTTTTAGATTTGCGTTGGGAGGTTAGGAATATGCTCTTTTTCGAGGTTGCGTTGGAGATGCAGTTACGCCGTGGGCCGTGCACGACGACCCAAGACCATCGCCAGGAGAGTTTCGGGGAATAATGTATGCAAATCTCCAAACCCATAACTTAAATGTTATGCGTTTGGAGATTTGGATAGATTATTCGTCGACGCTCTGTTGGGGATGATCTTGGACCGTCGGCTAGGCCGACAACGCCAGCGGGAGATGTTCCTGCAGGATGTCATCTTTTATAAGGTATTGTTTATTTGATGATCGCTTAATGGTCCCAGCAAGACACCCGTTCTTTATTAAATGGAAAGCATGGTTTCCTTTGTAGATCGGTTGAACATGGCAGCCGACGTATACAGTGCGGCCATAACCGAATACCGCGAGAGAGAGGCGTTGACTCTCGCAGCCAGTGCACCACTCGTTCCGAGGTATGTTCCATGAATAATCCAGAAGACGTCCACAGTACAGTATTTAAAGAATGGACATCTGATAGACCGGCAGATACGGCAATAATCGGACGACACGCCTTGCACCATTCGTTTCAAGGTATGTTGCATGAATAGTCCAGAAGACGTCCACAGAACAGTGTTTAAAAAATGGACATCTGATAGACCGGCAGACACGGCAATAATCGGACGACACGCCTTGCACCGCACACTTTACCTCCATCTTATCTGTCTTCAGCCTCCCTTGTACTCCTCCATCATCTCCTGGACCTATATGACTACACCATTTCTCCTATGGCTTGAATGATCTCCCACATATATCTGTACTTGACCACATCGCACCTATTAAGACTGTCATATTAAACGTCAATGAGGCATCCTGAGTCTAGCGTATTGAAATTTTATCGGTTTTTTTCGAGTTGCCCACGCACAAACAAGCTGTCCTCGCAAAATCTCTGTGATCAGGAAGATTCACTGGGTATGTTCCAATTGGAGGACGTCCTAGAGAAAGGAGGTAGCTTGTGCGGCTTTGAAGATTTTTCTTTTCGCAGTAGAATGTACCAACACTTGATTGTCATTTGACCCTAAGCAGAAAGTGTCTATTGCATAGTAGTGTACGGTTCGGCAGAAAATTCTGGCCATGGACAAGTTGTGCTTCTTGTTACCCATCTCTGATATTTTATAATCAGACACATTGTGGATTTACGCGTACACCGATGCTCTCACGAAAGGACAAGTGCGAATGGCGTATTGTTGATATAATCAAGCTTCTGTCACAGATATACGACCAAGAAGCGACGATGCGTATTGGAGCATTTATTTATTTTATATCATTGTGGTGCTCTATATGATATGGAAAGACTATACGAATTAATACCAATGCCTTGCATTTGTCGCTAATTTTATTTGAGAACAAGCGACAGACACGTTTAGATCAAACCTTAAAAACCGGCGCAAAAGAGATGTTTACGTATTGGTTAGTTGAACGAGAGGCTTAAATTTTCGACAAATGGCAAACTATTCGCAGCAGCTATGAAGCATGTTTCAAGTCGCTCAATGACAGGCCTTTCTGGAAGGATTTTCGCCCGGGAAGCGTTGCAGAACTCTGTGGTATGTGTCTGAACATCATAGAGAAAGAGAGACAATAAGAGGGCGCACTCGCTTGGTCCATCCAGGGCCCTCGCCATTGATCTAAATGACATGTGTCTCCTTTGAATTATGACCTGTATGAAGGACCCGGATGGTGCTGTCAAGCTAAAATGACCCAAAAAAACCAAGAATATGTAAGATGCGTATAGAGTAAATCCTGCGGCTCTTGCACTAACTAGTGAAGTATACGTAAAATGCATTGTGGAGAATCCATCCAATATCCCAGAGGCAGATTGAAGAGCAACTTGTCGTAGTCAAAATCTCACGTCATCGTTTAGGAAAAAGTGGATGCAACTTGCTTTTTTTTTTTAAAAAAAAAAAAAAGTGGGGGACGATTCTTAGGTTGTAGAAAAGGACGCCTTGACCGGATGTGACCGATGGGCGATATGCGAAACTCAGAATGGGATGCTAACTGGAGGGTGGACCTCAGCTATATTGGCAATTACGTATTTTCTAATGGATAATGACCGTATCTCTTAGTTCTATGGATTTATCTCCATGAAGAACTCCCGGATGCGCCACTCTGGTGCGGAATCGAGTATTTCTTTTGTAGCTATGCTCACAAGTAAGGCATTGAGCTGCATCCTTGCTCAACGGATGTCAAGACGATAGAACCCATTTTTATGGTTTAAATGCATCACATAGCACAAGGACCGCCTGCACGAAAGGGTATATACGTTGGGATGCATGTGATACTTGACTTGGCTCCTATGCTTCCGATTTTTAGGCTTGTCGTTTACAGTTTGGTAGTCTGGCGACGTCCCAAAACGGGAATAGGATGGGCTCGATGAGGAGGTCCTTTTTTATCCTCCGCTTACAGGTTGGCTATTTCACGCGGCCTCCCGTTCGCTGGTTTGCTCTTTTTCGCGTTTCATCTTTCTAACATGACTTCTGGATGGACTGTATGCTCCCCTGCCACCCAAAAGCCTCTCTTCGAGGTCCATGCTCTCTCGCACACTGAGATAGATGAGGCTGTTTCCCGAGCCACAGAGGGATTCCACGCGTGGCGTAAAGTCGCCATCAAGGACCGCGCTGCCGTCCTGAGCAAGTTTTGCTCTCTCTTTGAGAGCAAGAAGGCTGAAGTTGCAAACACCATTGTGACACAGATGGGCCGGCCAGTCCGTTATGGCGCGGGCGAAGTCGGGGGTGTTCTTGAGCGGGCAAACTACATGATCTCAGTCGCCCAGGAGAGCCTGCAGGACGAGCTTGTCGAGGATGGGCCGAACATCAGACGCTTCTTGAAAAAGGAACCCGTGGGGCCCGTGTTTATTATCGCTGCATGGAACTACCCTTATCTCACGATGGGTGAGCAAAAGGCGTGTGCTTTAGCAGCGGGTTCCGGCTTTCACCACGCACTGAACGCAGTTTTTCTTGTTACATGCTAGTCAACACGGTCGTTCCCGCCCTCCTGGCAGGGAATTCGGTCTTACTCAAGCAGTCGCCTCTGACGCCTCGATGCGCCGATTTGTTTGTGCAGACGCTTCGCGAGGCTGGTGTTCCAGCGTCGGTGATACAAGCCATGCATGTTGATGATACTGGAGCTGATTACCTGGTACGGCATCCCGGGGTCCAGTATGTGAGCTTCACCGGAAGCGTAGCGGTCGGAAAAAAGATTCGAAAGGCCATCGGGGACGAAGAACGGCTGATAGGGATTGGCATGGAACTTGGCGGGAAGGATCCAGCCTATGTTCTTCCGGACGCAAACCTCGATCATGCGGTCGAGAACATTGTCGACGGCGCCTTTTTTAACTCGGGCCAGTGTTGCTGCTCCATCGAACGCTGCTATGTCCATGTTGACATCTATGACGCATTTGTCGAAAAAGCAGTGGCAATTGCACAGGTAGGTAAAAAGGGCAGAGATCCCTCTCTTCCAACAGCCAACTACATCAAGCACACACACATCATAGAAATACGTCCTCGGTGATCCAAATCACCCTGATACAACACTCGGTCCCATGGCGCATCAGCGGTTTGCTGATAAAGTTCGTGAGCAGCTTGATGAAGCTGGTACGTTCATGTCCATGTATACATGCACAAGCATTAATTACGCTTTGGTATGATATGTTTATGACCGTTTTCTGTCGGGATGATCAAGTGAGCAACGGTGCAAGGCTACTGATTGAGACCGAAAAATATTTCCCACAAGATAAAGTAAAAGGAGCAGGCCAATACTTTTAATCCTGAAAGGATGCTCACCGTTTTCTTTTCTTTCATTCCAAGCGAGGAACCACATTTGTAGGTCCACAAATTGTCGTCAATGTAAAGCATGACATGAAGATTATGCAAGAAGAGGTGAGGCTGCTCATTGCTGTGTGTCACTCCTTTGGTATGCTCAATGCGGGGATCTTGTTTTGCACAGACATTTGGACCCGTGCTTGCTATTATGCCTGTGAAATCGGACGAGGAGGCGATTCGGCTGATGAACGATTCACAATATGGTTTGACAGCCAGTATTTGGACGGCTGACATGGAGAAAGCATTGAAGATCGGGGAGCAGGTGGAGTGCGGTACCTGGTTTATGAACCGCTGCGACTATATCGATCCTGCTTTGGCATGGACAGGAGCAAAGGACAGTGGATTGGGATTCTCGCTGAGCAAGCACGGATTCGACCCGTTCATCCGGTAAATCAAATTCTATCGAGTTTTATCGGAGGCTGTATTCATTGACCCCTTTGAACTTCAGGCTCAAGTCGTTTCATCTTCGCCGTGTTTGATCATTGAGGCAAAAAACGATAACCCCAGGACGATAATAAGAATAGAATTATTATTGCTTTTTTTCTTTAAAAAAAAAAAGGAAGAGTTGAACAAAGTGTGCGTGTGTGTTTATGGGTGTGTATATTTCTGGTGCACGCGTGCGCAAGTGAGAGATTACTTGTTGAAAGAGAAGCCCTTCTTTTTGACCTTTTCAGGCGTAATAGGTCTGCCGCTCTCCAGTCGACGCCTCTTCTCCTCAAGATCGAGGCGCTGCTTCTCAAGGGCCTCCTTCATCTCCTTATGACGTGCGTAGAGCTCTTCTTCGGATTGTTTCAGCTTCTGCTCCTTCTCTGCAACCTTGGCTTGGAAGATGGCTCGCATCTCGGCTTCCATCTTGGTGAGTTTTTGTTCATGCGCTAAACGTTCCTCTTCCATCTTCTGTACGGGACTAACAAGCGTGACAAGCACACACACACGCATTTACGATTAGCATACCAATGGGCCGAAAAGAGTAAAAACAACTGGATAAACACTCACTTGACTTCCTTGAAAACAGAAGGGTCTTGCTGGATGCCCATGGCCTTGAGTTTCTCGGTGCGATAGTTTTCGTACAATACGTCGTTTGTATACTCCTTGAGTTCTTCCATATGGGTTCGGATGAGCATCTGGCGCAACTTGACAAAATCGCAGTGCTCCTCATTGTCGACCTCAATAACACCCCAGGGGTATTTGCGGCCGCGTACACGGCGCCCGCCCTCGACCTCAAACTCCTTGTCAGAGCCGACGACGGCAAAAGGGATCTTGGACATGATCTCACGGTTCTCGGCAATGGTCTCCTTGTCATCGTATTCGTACACAGGGGCCTGGTAGATTTGGATCTTGTGGTAATTGATGTCCGCCAGAATACGCTGCTTGAAGGCGGCAACCTCTTCCTCGGTCAGAGTATCCGCCTTGGCGATGATCGGGATCAGATTGACCCGAGTATGCAGCCGGCGCATGAACTCAATGTCCAGCGGTTTGAGTGCATGGCCTGTAGGCATGATGAAATACAGGCAGGCGTGGATCCGATTATCCACCATGCGGCGTCGGTTGACCCGGTTCTCTTGCTCGAGATACGCATCGAACCGGCTCTCAATATTATCCAGGATGGGCTTCCAACTGCGAATGAACCAAAAAAGCTTTTTCAAAATTCCCGCACTTCATCGCACCGCCATTGGATGGCGTGGTAGCCTACTTTTACCTTTCCTCATTGTTGACAAAGTCACCAAAACCCGGCGTATCCACCACCGTCAGTCGAAGCTTGACGCCGTTCTCTTCAAGGTCAGCGGTGGTAGACTGGATCTCGACGGTCTGAGGGGTCTCGTGGGTCAGTTCAACATTCTCGCGAGGTGGGTAGAGCTGAGTGTTGAACAGTGTATTCACCAATGTGGACTTTCCGAGACCAGATTCACCTACACACACGCAAGGTTATGTGTGAGGGACTATCTTTTGGGCCCTCTCTCCTTTCCTTCCCCCGCAATAACCCCTTCTCTATCTCACGCCCCTATCTTCCTTTCTCTCTCTCTCTCTCTGTGTGTGTGTGCGTGTATGTCTCGCGCTTTCTACCAATGAACTCTCCTAAATATCTCTTTTCCCTTTCCCCTCTTTTTGTTATTGATTTATACACACACACTGATATGTGTGCATGTGTGTAGCCGCTCTGTCTGGATAAAAAAAAAAGACATACCGACAACCATGCAAGTAAACTGGAAACCTTTCTTGACCGATTTGCGATGTACTTGATTTGGCAGGTTGGCAAACCCCACGTAGCCTTGAAGTTTCTTACGGACCACAGTGATCTGCATCACAGTTCAATATTCTTTTTTTTTATATATAAAGAAAAAAGAATAAAAGCCTTTCTTACCCCAGATGATGCGCCGCCGTTCACTTGATCGACTGCGTTATAGAAAACTTCATAGTTTAGATTTTATCGCGAGAGTCAATAGCAAGACGGGACGAGTTGCATACCCATGAGAGTGTATAGCTTTGAGAGAGCAAAAAGAGCAAGAAGCAAAAGAAAGGGGAAGGATTTGCGGTTTTATCATCAAAAAGGAGAGTATCAATGGGGAGAGAAAGAGAGAGAAAGAGAAGGGGGTGTACAGTTGAGGGGTGGACAAGAAGGGGACAGCTTCCTCCCAAAAAAAAAAAAAAGTAGCATGCAACTTTTATCACGTGCCCACCGAGGGCTTATCAAATACGTAAAGGTAGGGGACCTGGCTGAGTATCGATGATATGTGCATGTGTGTTTATAGATGACCAGATACCATTTATCTACGTAGAGAGGATGTCTGTTTCTCACAACAAGTGTCCGACACACATCACCTCGGGAAATGGGAATCAAATAAATATGTGGTCTTGTCTTTTGATCTTTCTCATTCTCTCTTTTTCGTTCTTTTTTCTTTGGGGGGTATCCTTCAGTATCGCATGATTCTGCATCGATCTACTGGACGATGTTCGCTCTACGATTCTCTACCATGTCTTCATTCATGGTATCAAGACCGTTTTGATAGGGACCATCGCACCCATGAAGGTCAGCCTTGTTCTCCGATATCAGCAGCGCCCGGTCCTCGACGGAACATCTCCATGCCTGCACCAACCGCAACAAACCGACACAATGTCTCATTTTCATCAGAACCCCCTTCAGTGATTCTTCACACCGGTTTCCAGCACAATGTGCGAGACGACGATCATCTTAATAGCTTCGCTCAGCTCCACGTTTCGGGCCAGACAACAAGCGGCAAGTATATAACAACGGAGGCAGCAACGAAGATCGTCTAACAATCCTTGTCGACGATCTGTATGTAGTTCCTGACAGAGTCAAGCGATTTGCAAAGCGGTTTCGGCATCTATGCCATACCACAAACAAGGTCTACGTTTCCTAATACGATGTCTCATTTACCGTCTCTGTTTGTCTATTTGCTACAGTATATTTTCAACATCAAAAAAAGAAAATCGCCGCTCTGTCCCCAAAGCCCTAATTCATCCTATGATTTTGAAGAATAATAAAGAAAGATGGACACTTCTTTCCGCGGCCTGTGTATAAATCGCAAAACATCTAGCATGCATTTGCTGATACCCAGCACTCAATTTGTTTTATGCTACTCAGTTATCATTGACATAAAACCCACTAATGTCGAGCTGTGTCAAGAGTGTTGCTGCAAAAGCGCCTTCGCCCTGTCGCGCCTCTCGCTTGTCATAAAAATCGCCAAACAGACCACTCGCGCCTTGATCATGAAGCGAGTTCATCACATTTCCCAATCGTCCCACACCTCGATCATGCAGCTTGTTCAGTACCTTGACAAACTGTTCCGCATGCATGCCAAACCGCCTGATAACCTCGCCGCATCGTTTTTCATCCGTACGTCCAGCACCGCTCCTGCTGTCGTCCAATGCTTGCGAAAAATCAAGCACGTCCTCAAACATCGCCTCAATAATGGCCCGTATCGGTCGCTGACTTTGCTTGAGAAAACATTGGAACAGCATCCGGTCAAGCACGTGCTCGTGATACTCGGAAAATAGAATTGGATCCATGGCCGCGAAGAGGTCGCTGCTCTGCTGCTGGTTATGGCCATCGTCCTGGTCCCTCGGATACTCACCTGTCACCTCCACTTGCTGCATGAACGTTTTCCAGGTGGCCCGGATGGCAGTATCGAAGACATAATTTCCAAAAGTCGTCATGAACTGATCGATCCGGAACCGCATCCTATGGAGAGCGTCCTCGTTTGCCATCGACGCTGTGTCATGCCGGAACACATGAGACTGATGTAGCTTTTGATAAATGTGATTTGTCGCTGCATTGAGTCGATGGATCTGGAGAAGAAATGAGAATAACCTATTGTACTTCTCCAATATCCGCGGCGTGATCACCACACTTATCGGGTAAGGCACTTGATACACAAGGTATAGGAAATCAAACGCATTGATTGCTAATATACATTTTAGCATATCGATCAGTGAAATATGACCCACAGACTAGCATACCTCGTGGGTCACGCCATGTGCTATCCGGACGCGTCTCTCGTACTCCGAATGTGATCATATCGTCAATATCAAGTGTCTGCCCGTACTGGTCCGTCGCTCGGGCGATGCGTCTCTTGACCTTGTCTGGTATATGTGCGATACTTTCCAGCAATACCGCCCGAAGTGACATGTTGAGATCAGACGCCCGCGGTGGCCACTGTCGACCATAAGTTCGAGTTTCGGCATGCAAAGCGCTGCGTTTATCTCCTCCAAATAACGCACTAACAATGCTGCCGCTAAAAATATCGTCCCCAAAGAGAAAGAAACGGTGCAGAAAATTCAAGTGATCCTGGACATGGAATTTGTGGATAAAAAGACTCATGGAAGACTCACTGACGAGAGGACACCATATCTCTAAAGGTTGATGTACACTCTGCGCTGCGATCGTATCCAGCGATGGTATAAAGTACTCAGGATCTGTGTTCTTTGGATTCTGATGCGTTTCCATGATCCAATCCAGTGTGCTGGAAAATTCGCTCACAAGGCTTATCTCTCGTAGCCGTGAGATGCTAGGTGCCTGCCTATCCTTGTGCTCATCTTCTGCCTTATCACTGAGAATGGTCGTCGCCGTCATCATTGTTTGCCCCTGTTGTATCATTGGAAATTGGGCTCTAGAAGTGTCGTCCATTGCTTGGGGAATGCCATCATGGACCATCTACTTTTCAGACTAAACATCAGCTATTAGAGACCATTAAAGGGGGAACATACATGTGCATTAAACTTCCGGACAACGCCAGCGAATGCATGCATCCTGTTTGTATATCTATCAGAAGAAACTTGAGTACTGTATTCAAACGTCACTAATGCAACTTCCATACTCTCGTGATTGGGCTTCTGTAATGATCCACCGCAATCCCAAATCTGCTGCCTCCAGGGTACATAAAGGATGATCCGGCTGAAATTCACGAAGGAGCTGTAAAGCACATCCAGTGCGTACAATCATCTTCGCTTGCCGACTATCCAGAAAGTACGGCAAGTGTCGTGTTCCTTTAGGCTATAATAGCCATCAATGAATTCTAACAGTCAGCTGTGACTAAACACAAGTGCAGCGACGGCTTTGTCTTCGCATGCACACGCATACATATACATACCCGATACCGCTCCATGAATGACCTCGTATTATAATTAGCTATCAAAGGAAGATCTGAGTGGATATGGGAGCCGACTGGCTTGCGAACGACGCCGTTGTCTCGCAAAAAAAATTCACCGTAAGGGTCACGAAGAGGTGATTCGTCCACCACATCGCTCCAATATTCAAAGTCTGCATCGGTGATCATCTTCCTGCCACTTAAGCCTAGCCACCGGCTAAGCATATTAAGGTAAGGTACACTTGCATGACATGATATAGCTAGGCAAATATCTCTGTAAAACGCCGGGTATCCGGCATCAGCAAAGTCGTACAGGAGTAATTCCGTGCGAAGAGCCTCAAGAATGTCTTTGCCAAAAGGAATATAGAATCCAAATTTGCATAAATGTTCGATGGCAGAGGCTGATAGCGTATTTTGCTATAATTACAAGCATGTTCAGCGAATATTTGCTAAAATGATAAAGAAAGAAAACCAACCTGCGGGATAGAACCATCTAAATGGATGAACTTTGAGAAACGACCTATGACCTCCATGATGCTGCCGAGAGAATGAAATATCGTCATGACCGTCATAGGCTGGGCGGATTTCAAGACTGTCCATATAGCATGCTGAATTCGAATATGAAGATCGGCTAGACAGCAAGCAAACGCAGTGCCAGTCAATCCATAATAACTAGTAAGGTATGTCAATAACACTTGAATCGTCGTCCTCCTCTGACATTATTACGTTGGGTTTGCCTTGCAGTGTCGAGTCATCTGCTCCAATTTACGCATATTTGTCCCCAAGGCAAGTAGCTGCTGAATAACCCTAACGGACTGGTTATCAATAACGACTATCGCCGGTAGCTATATTGATCATCAATTATATGGTCGCTTACGGTTCAAGCGCGGATGGACTGACACCGATAATACGTAGATTTTCTGTCCGTGTTTCAAAAGAACGCGTATCTGAGTTCCACCGGAAGAATATCGACGGTCGACCGCATAACGTCTGAATCAGGCTCTGCAATATTAACGTTCAGTTTGATGCATTCATCATAAAGACCAACTAAATTACCTCGACGAGCTGATCTTCACAAGCAATCAACGATGGATGGTGAAAGGCAAAACTGACGTTGAATGTACGAGATCAGCTATCGAAAACAGAAATAAGTCGATTTGTCCCGTACGAACCTCTGATAGATTGGTTCGTAGATCTGGAGAGATTGCTCTGTCAGAAAAGCGGGGAGTCCTGTATCGTCCGCAGGATTGTCCCAGTTCAAAGGAAATTTCTCAGATTTTATGGTGTCAAGTTCTGATGCAAGTTCCCACACATCCTCGTTAACAGTGCCATTGTCAAGTTCTTCACTGGAAACGCTCCTCTTATCGTCTGCTGAAGAAGGCTGAGCGGACACTTGATCGGGATCGGGATCAGTCAGTCGGTCAATGAAGCTGACAGGGGTTCCTTCAGGTAATGGTTCAAGGTGCGGCCTAGCGCTCAGACTGGGCGGGCAACCGAGAGACAGATCTGTCCATTGTAGTGAACATTCTTAATTTAATTACTAGTTGAGAATCCATGATATTTCTATTGAACCTAGTCCAAGCGACGGTAATGATGTTGATTTGATTTGCTGTTCATAGTAATGCTCTCGCCATATAGCATAATCGACAAATTCGCCATTTAAGAGATGCGTATGAGTCATGTCATTGAATGAGAAAGGTTAGAGGTACGACGCGCTCGCGTACTCCGTCGTAAAAAGGGATTCTCATCCAGCAATATCCCCCTTTTCCGTTTTTCGACCACCGTCACTTTTGTTTTCTTGGTAACCACGTCCGCACCGCTGGCATCTCGCTCTTTCTTCTTGACAGCCACTTTAGACATGTTTACTTTAACAGCACGATTCTCGAAGGACTTCAAATCGGCCGTAAAAAGTACCTGGAGCGTATGCTGTTATAGACGAGGATTTAAAAGCGTTAAGATGTTCTCATTACCGAATGGGCCCAACCGCTGTACTCGCCGAAAATCCCTCGAAAATGGTCCGCAACTTCATCATACATCTTCGCCGTGAGAGTCTTGCCACCCTTTTTAGCAAAGCCATAGTCTCGAAGAGCGATTTGCCAGACATGGGTATCTACAGGGATAGTCTCTGCGTGATCGAGTGACATTAAACACTAACCATCTCCTGGTGTCAAGACATGTTGTTGCTGCTTAAACGAATCTTCATAAAACGTACCACGCAGTCTGCTACCTTTGGCCCTACGCCTGCCAAAGTCATGAGAGCATTCTTCGCTTCTGAATATGACACCTGCCGGAGACCGATCAACCAATTTTCTTCGTGATCGAGGACCTGGACAGCAGTCTGGGCAATATATTTTGCGCGATAGCCAAAACCAAGCTCGCGGAGAGTTTGCTCGACACCATCCTGTGCAAGTACATTGACAGGTGGAAAGTCATGATGGATAGTCCCATCGAGGGATGCAATCGGAGCACCATAGCGAGAACAAAGTTTTTGGACCTAAAGCATACGAAACACGAATGTGTGCGCAACCAAACGACGCAGTATCGTGAATGCTTAAAATATTATCTTTGATGGCTCCGAGGCCTCCTCTTCCTCCACTGAACCAAAGGTGCGTACCATCTGTGAAATCCGACTAATATTGTTGTTGCTTGAGCAAATAAACGAGACAAGATTCTCCCAAGGATCCTGCCTCAACATCCGGATCCCCTGAAAATGAACCGACTTCTTCTCAAAATTCTTGTCCCGCGCGCTCCAGCGTTTGTAGGAAGCTTCGAGTGAAACCCGGTCAAGCTGAAAGTAGTCTCGAAGGAGAGACTTCATTTCGGCTTCTTCTTCGCCCTCGACAATACCGTACAGCACCGTCGATGCTGGTCATGGTAGTATCTTTTTAGTATAAACCTTGGCTTCCGATAAACGTTTACCAGCTTACGAGTTTGTCGCAAAATGCAGAGCTTGCCCTTCAAAACGCACGACCTTTTGACGCAATTGAATGAATGATCGCAAATTCAGAAAGATCATCGGCACCACTCAATCATTACCACTGATCGTTTGTGTTTAGCCAGCGAAAGGACTGGCCGCATTTTAGAGTGTCTAAATGTAGCTCTTTCGGGGATGTACCGAGATCTTTCCACAGGAGCTTCGAAGACGTGATATGCTTCAGGGTCATGCCGGTGAAATGAGAAAAGCCGTTTGACAAGCGCTGTCCCAAATCTCTTTCCCGTTAAATTGATTCCGCTTCTCCGCTCATACATCTCTGCAAAGGACTAGGTCAATCTTACTGATGCCCATATAGGGTTTCGGGACCCATGGGTATTGAAATATACAAAACGGAACGTCTGTGGATATTGTGATACTGATTGAGCCCAAACTCGTCTGAGTCTTTGAGGAAACATCCCATGCGATGCTTCACGATAATATGGATCAAGACTTATCAAGAGAAACGCGATTTCTTCTAATGTCAGTCGTTTTCAACATTTATGCCCGTTCCCAATTCTCTGCGTCAGTTGCTCTACGTAGGACAATGGATAGATCCTCGTCAACGCATTCTAGAATAACATCTTGTGCTCTTCATTATGAATCTGCAAATGACCTCTGCTTTTAAGTTTATTGAAAATGGTGCCAGGATCTTTTTTATACTGCAATCATCCTCAATGGATTCCTAGCTGCTTTTACAACAACTAACGCATTAAATCTTTTGAAATATCGGCCTGAAAGATCCGACCATGCCTTGGTCAGTGTAACTTTTGTAAATAACTAGACATAGAACCTGCTTCCTTCATCGAAATCTCCGTCACCTTTTCCTTAGGGATATGCGTGGGAACAGATGTAGGTCTCCCTATCAATAACATGGTCCTGTCCATCTCCGTAAAGAAACTGATCACTTATCCCAGAATGATGAATGTGTATGAAAGGAATAAGGATTATAAGGTTGAAAAGCATACCCTGAGGTGTCCCTGAATTAGGCATTCTATTTATACAGTATGTAGTTTAAGAGATCAAACATATGTATCAATGTCTCTACTTTACTATCACATATCTTTCTTTGATATTCATCGAACCCAAGTGACCTTCAGGATCTCACGTTTCACTGTGCTGTCACTCTCGAAAACTTTCTCGCCCACAAGTTTATCTTTGTCCTCGTCCTGGGTCTCCTGCAGCAAGTTGCAGAATGGCAAAACCCCTCCACCTACACCAAAATACACAGTCTTTGCAGCGACGTAGCTACCCAAGTAATATATCAACAATCATTGCCAAGAATAAACTATAGACAACTTACCAGACGCCATCAGGTTTCTTGAGTGTCTTTTGAATTGCTCGAACAAGGGCGGGCAATGCATCTTCCGAATAAACGGTTTCGGAGGTAAGAATGATGTCATATTTGACGTTCACAAGATCCTGGACAACCAGCAGGATGATTAGCTCGACAGTTACGCCTCTCTTTGTTCGGATACTTACAGGTAAACCGGTCCAGTCACCATAGTACGCTTTGCTGCGCTGACTAATGCGTTCCAGCATGGTAGGAACAAGTTCAGCAGGAAGTTCAGCCTCAGCGTCACAAGTGACACTCTCGCCAATAATCTCATCTTTCACGTCATCTTCTTCCTCCTCCTCAACTGGTCCATTTTGCTCCTTTTCTTCCTCATTATTCTCGGGCTCTTCAGGCCCTTCATCGTTAAGATTTTCCTCTCCTGACTTTTGAACATCCAAGACTGTGTTAAGCAGAATGTTCGGGATAGTGATGTACTGTATGACTTGCTCATTGTAGTCTTGGACATCGACTTGATTTCTTTGATCATTCATCAGCATAAAGAGCGAAGGTAACGCAGATCCACACCCAAGCTGATATCGTAGTCTTGTTAATACTTTCAAACACATGCATACATGCAGCGATCTCATTTTGCTAGTACCTCGAGAACCCGCTTGCCACACGTTTGTTCCTTTGGCAATCCCGCTAGATATTCCACCAGATCAAGCGAGCATTCCCATGTCTTGAAACCACCTAGTTTGTCAATTGATTAGATTCTAGTCGCATTTTGAGCCACCTCTCGTTCTAGCTCACCTTCGTACACGCCGCGGACCAAATCACTGTTACTATTCAACTCCAACATGTTGACGACGTTATTTCCCTCGTCGTCACCTGCGCAGAGCGTATCCTGCATGGCCATTTGATACTTGACATCACCCAATGCGCGTTTATACAACGGCTTATCAACGTTAGGTAACTCCAGAATATCCGCCTGGATTGCCCCAGGTAAAATGCAGCTCTGCATATTAAACGAAGCAGTTCATTGATGAACATGAGAGATCAAAGCACAACCTTCCCAAGAAGATCTCTTACCGTAATCTTGTACTCATGGCACGGTGCTCTTTCAGTAATCTTCTTGTCATCCAAGTTCAGATCGTGAAGTGAAGAATCAAGGCTAGTAGTTTGATCGATTTCCTCCAGATCTAGATCATCACTCTGATTAAGCAAGATCTCGGGTCAGTAGCGTTCATGAGTATCACTGAAACTTTTGATTTTGAGGTACTTGCGGTGAAGTTGAATTTAAAGGCCATATTTGCTCAAGACAGGTTGAATGTGGACAGTGCAGATTTTTTCCCCTTTAGTTAACAACCGTAGTAATGGCCGCGCGTTAATAAAGCAGATGTGCCATTGCGTTTTCGACTATTAGCCCGCTGATCAAATCAGACAGATCGGTTTCTTTTGGGAAATTACCTTGTAGTGTTAAATGCCCTGGATCAATACTTTTCCACAGAAAAATATATCTACAGTTTGCTTACCTACGCACCCCCCGTTCCTCTCTCCTAAACTAACCCACACTCTCTACTTTCTTCCCGCCCTTCCTATCCCAACACCCCCAATTTTCACCGCCTGTAAAAGTACTGCTTACCTTTTCGGGAATGACACAAAATTTTACCTTTGGGCCCGCCGTCAAATTTTTACTGAACATTCCAGTACCTCTTGCTTGATCGAAATAACCATGGGAAGACGCGCACGTAACAAACAAGGCCCACCCGCTTCCCTTGATGGTCCTGAAAAGAAGTTTGCCAAAAATAAGAAAAAGGGCAACGAGATCAAGCGCAAGCGCGAGCAATATGAGGAGAAATCCGTGGAAGTAAAAAAACAAAAGATCACCAAACAAAAGGTGGTCAAAAAGCAGAAGGACGAATCGAGTGACGAGGCAGAGGAGGAATCCGAGTTCCTTGCGGATGTTATTAGCCGCGAAAACGATGCTGCGGACGATCTATGGGATAACGTCGAGGCAGCTACTGACGACGACGACGATGAGGATGCGTTGGACGACGAATTTGACATGGACGATCTTGAATCAGAAAGTGGCAACATCTTCCCCAAATCCAATGCCGATTTCCTCGGATCAGAGTCTGAACAAGAGGAAGAAGAGGAAGGTAGCGATCTTGAAGAAGACGATGAGGAGGACTTGGATTCCGACATTGCCGAGGTATGATTTTGCAGAGGAGGTGGCGAAGTAATTGTTATTGTTACTAATCAAGGTAATTCTGTTTAGTTTGAGGGTCTTGACGAGCGCAAGTCGCGCAAGATCGAGGCACGCAAAGCGCGCGAGGCTGCTGACGCTGAGGCGGAATTGATGGATGCAGCTATGCAGACCAACATTCAAGGCGACGGTGAAGCTGATACATTTGCGCTCCCTGAAGGTGATGAAGAGGAGATCACTGCTGATGTCGCTGGTGTCAGCCAACGCATCCAGGAAATTGTCAATGTGCTCAACAACTTCAAGACACTTCGGGACCCTAACACGTAAGCTATCGAAACAGACAATGGGTGGAAAAGACTTAGAAGGGAAGAGACTAATTATTTTACAGCTCTCGACAGCAATATATTGACCGTCTGATCAAAGACATTGCACACTATTATGGATATAACCGCTTCTTGGCAGAGATGCTCTTCAATTTGTTCTCTCCCAGCGAGGCAATCGAGTTCTTTGAGGCTAATGAGGTCCCCCGCCCTGTGACTATCCGAACTAACACATTGAAAACGCGTCGTCGTGATCTTGCACAAGCGCTCATCAACCGTGGTGTCAACCTTGATCCCATTGGCAAATGGAGCAAGGTTGGTCTTCAGGTGTTCAATTCTCAGGTTCCTATCGGTGCAACGCCCGAATATCTCGCGGGCCAGTACATGCTACAGGCGGCGTCATCATTTCTACCCGTAATGGCGCTTGCTCCTCAAGAGAATGAGCGTATTCTGGATATGGCATCTGCACCGGGTGGTAAGACGACGTATATTGCCGCGCTACAAAAGAATACCGGCATGGTTTTCGCCAATGATGCCAACAAAGATCGTCTCAAGAGTCTGATTGCAAATATCCATCGTATGGGCGTGAAGAATGCGGTGGTGTGTAACTATGACGGTCGTGAGTTTCCCAAGGTGCTGGGAGGCTTTGATCGTGTATTGCTAGATGCTCCGTGCTCTGGTACAGGCGTTATCTCCAAGGATCCCGGCGTGAAGCTTAATAAGACCGAGAAGGACTTTGTCGAGATCCCCCATCTTCAGAAACAACTAATTCTGAGCGCTATTGATTCAGTGGACGCCAAATCCACAACGGGTGGTTATATTGTATACTCTACGTGTTCAGTGATGGTCGAAGAGAATGAGGGTGTGGTCAACTATGCATTGAGCAAGCGTCCTAATGTGAAGCTGGTGTCGACCGGTCTTGATTTCGGACGAGAAGGCTTTTCATCGTAAGTAGATCAGTGAACATGCGGCAAGAAATGAAAAGGAGATTATTCTAACGCTATCTCTCCCCGGGAACGCAGATACCGCGGCAAGAATTTCCACCCTACCTTAAATAAAACCCGACGATTCTATCCTCATGTACACAACATGGACGGATTCTTTGTTGCAAAATTCAAGAAAATGAGCAACAAGATCGCCGAAGTAAAGGAGGAGGCTGATAGCAAAACCTCGGGCAAGAAAAACAAGACGGCAGTAAAGGAGGAAGAGGAGATCCGCTTCAACGATGAGGAGGATGCAAAGTACATTGAAGGTGAGTAAATTGGTTGACGACTCTTTCATGAAATACTCACAGTTAATTTGATTGGCGTTTAGCATCCAAAGCAAGGCTACAAAAGAAAAAGGGCAAGGGCAGAAAATAAGCGCTCTGCAGGTCATTATGCATTTCATCCCATAATTATGTATTTGTACTCGACTAACACTACTCGATAAAAGAGAAGAACAAGATTCATGATTCTTATTCTCTGACTGGAACAAACCAGTCCGTGTCATTTAATGACAAACTCTGGGATCGGAGAAGGGGAAAAGACTGAAGAGGAGCGCTGCTGCTCCTTTTTTTCTGGGGAGGCGTTATTTGGGTGGGAAGGAGATCCAACGGCAAGGAGGAGAAGACTCAAATTGTAGGGACCCTTAGTTACAATGGGTTGGTTAACTGAAAGAACTGGTCCCCCTTCCATCCTTCGCATCCAGATGCGTTGGAAGGTCGGAAGCGACATCCGAATGCAGGCATTTTCTTTTTCCCTATGTCTGCCTTTCCCGGCTGGTTTGGCAGTTGGGTACACTTGGCGGATCCTGGATTTATTAATACGAGTTTGGGACTTGACCTGCCAAAAATCAGTGGAGTGTTACACACATGAAATAAACGAAATTGGGAACCGCTCATCGATCCGACTGGACCAAGAAGGCCTGCCACTTTCTGATCAAATACAATAAAAGAAAAAGGGACAACTTAAATAAAGGGTTACTTCCAACCCAGCCCAGCCCTCTCCTATTGTGACTAAACGTAAAAAGACAGATCTGCTATGGAGTCATTTTACAAGCTATCTACTACTTTTTGCAGCATCGCTGACAGCTGAGAGAAATCTGCTGCGCAACGTGTCACGAAAAAAAAGCGTGAGGACAATTGAAGAGCACATTTACTCCACACGTAATAATAACAGACATCGCAAGGACCCTATTTTTCTTTCCTTCTTTCTCTCTCTCTCTCTCTCTCTCTTTCCCTTCCTTCCCATATCTTACCTTACTCCTATGGGTGCCAAACCATCCAAAACGCAACAGCAGCGCGATCCCAGCATCGATGCTGGCAGTTCTCCTCCGCTGAGCCAGGCTACTTCACCCTCAGTGACTGTCGAAGGCCGAATATACCACAACATCGAGTCCAGCTCGTATTATCTGCCACGGGACGAGGAGGAACAGGACCGATTAAATTCGGTGTGTTACTGTGCATAATGAAACACTTGTAACCTTGCTTTTAACACTTCCAATTTCCCTAGGAACACTTTGCTATCAAAGCCCTGTTTTCGAGGTTCGTTACTCTAATTGCAAGTCCATCTCCACCTCTACCTATTAACCTTTCTGTAATCCACGTGTACATGCTACCAATATAGCAACATTTTGCCGTCTGTCGAGCAGCATTTACCGCTGAATGCCAACATTCTTGACATCGGCTGCGGATCAGGCTCCTGGGTCATGGTACGCATGCACATACCCAAACATTTCCCTCACTACCAACTTGTTCTCCCCTTTCTTTAATCCAATCGACATGTCCACTCATCCATTCTTTCTCGCCGTTGATATGCAAAAAAAGGAGGTTGCCATTGATCATCCGAATGCCCACGTAACAGGAATCGACATGGCAGACATGTTTCCAACCACCATCCGGCCCGAGAACGTCACCTTTCAATTATGCAATATCCTGGATGGGCTCCCCTATCCCGACAATACATTTGATTTTGTACACATGCGCCAGCTTATTGTTGCTTTGCGGGGAACAGAATGGCCGATGGTCCTTTGCGAGATTTACCGTGTGCTCAAGCCAGGCGGGCTGGTCCAACTGGTCGAATCGGACTTCACGGTTCGTTTATCCTTTCTCCCCTCTCTTTGCCCACCCCTTCTCCGCCTCCTTATTCCTATTTTATGCGAAATGACTTCCGCTCTCACACACGCACACACATCCAAAACGACCCCTTTCTCTGGTAAACTCATATGCTTTACGCTTTAGGAAGCCGGTCATTCCACTCTTATTGATGCTGTCATGACAACGCGTAAGTACCTCTATGGAGAAGTAGGAGGAAGGAGGGAAAATACGGGAGTCCAGTATCTCCATGCTGACTGTTCCGTAGTCCACCGCGCGATGCAAGATCGGGGTCAGGATCCCTTTATTGCCTCCAAATTGGAGACTCTTCTGGGAGAAGCACAATTTGCTGACATACAGCAGCAGGTCCGTGTTATCCAATTCGGTAAGTGCAGGCCAGTAGGCAATGACAACAGTTCATCCACGATCGTTTGCCTCTCCGCATCGAACATCTGCTAATGCTGTCAGAGGTTCTATAGGTCAGGATAATGATCCGATTGCGGGCGAAATGATGTGGTCTTGGAAAAGTGCCATGCGGTCAATTAAGCCATTCCTTGCCAAACGCTTGCTTAAGAATCCGGAAGAGTATAACCACATCTTGGAGAGGTACTTCCAAGACTGTACACACTACAACTGGCATATGAAAATATGGGCGTTAAGTGCTCGTAAACCACCATTCGTATAGTCCCTTCATATCTTTGACTTTATACATAACTTCTCTTTTATAATCTCATCGTGTTTTCCCGACACGGGCACGAACAACATACACACAAACACACACACACGCACACACACCAAAAATAGTCAGCACAATACTCCTCAATTTCCCGAACCCCACACTTTTCTGCTTTTTTTTTTTTTTACCTTCTTCGTATACTCAATACCACAGCAAAGGCATAACTTTTTAGGAGGGCGTCTTAAGTCCTCTCTCCTTATTAAAGTATATGTAAAGAGATTTGTGTAATAATGCTCTTGAGGATCAGCAGCACATCCTCCCTTGAATAAAGAGACTTGATACAAACCGATTGTCGAAAGATGCTTGCACCCTTGAATAGAACGCCGGTCCCCTCCTAAGCAATAAATGTATAGAGATATACCTTGATGCACATGTCACACCATAGTCGCATGTATGAACTACTATGAAGATATCCGCAATCATCTTCAGTCTGATAATCCAATTCACCTTAGAAGATGGATTCTTTATGGCGATGGGAACATATTGCCATGTTCCCGTGATCTGATTACGTCCAGAAATAGCGAACTCCATCATATCGACTTCAAAGTCAGCGACTGGAACAATAGCCCAATGCTTTGGGCGTGCTACTGTATCCGGTGGTAGACAATTAAGCTCCCTTATGCACTGCATTTCCCCCAGTATACGTAGCTCATTCACTGAACGAAATCCCTTCCCCGAGAAGATTAAACCGATATTTCGATGGTGGCAATCGTTTGTGGTGTATCGATTCATCCATTAGCTTGGTGAGCAAACAAGTATTTCGAGAATATACGATCTGTTCAAGTCAATAGGCTCTGTAGGTAAAGCTTTACAGTATACGGATAGCAGCAGGACTAGGTACTTTTTGAGGTTCGGATATGTACTCGGGGCAAGGAAATGACGCTAATGCAAGAAAGACGAAAAGAAACTGACGACTAAGCTCATAGTATTGGCACCCGTGATATGCCACAAGTGTGCTGCCTAGGCATCGCACATTTCATGCGTCGAAATGGGCGAATATAATGGAGAGCTAGAGATTTTCCAGACTTCTTAAAAGAATCATGAATGCATAAAGCATCTGAATCTGCTTAGCAGCACCTTCTGTTGGGAATGTTCCATTGCATCTGCTTCTGCTGTATATCTTCAACTGACCGTGCACTATAAAACCCAACCATCCAGTGAGGGCTCGCTCATCCGCTTCTCATGACCCACAACGAATGGTGTAGTATCATAATGCCCTCCCCCTTCCCCCCTCAAAGGCATATACACTCCACCCTGAATCACCTTCCGTACTTCATGAATAGAATGGATTATTTGTTACTTATGCTCGCTCTGTGCCTATAGCAACCAGGTCTATTAGGTGATCCTACAGAAAAATTACCGCTATTGATCTATGAGAAAACCTGATGACAATGTACACTGGTCTGTTCCATCATGCATTTTAATGATATCATTTCAATGCTATGTCGGATATCTTGTGGGGTGATTTTTTTCTGGCGTTGTGATCCTGTTTAAGGTAACGAAAAAAAAAAACAACTGATATTTTGATCGCCTTATATTTAACAGAAAAAATGCTAATATAAAAAGAAGCACGTTGTAAATTAGGGAAGTCCACTCGAAACACAGTCATGGATAAGGCTACACGAACTTTGATATATATATATATGTAAACAAGTTAAATCTTTATTGGTAACTCACATAAAATAGTGATAATTGACATAGAGTGAATGTGATCTAATATACAGATAGCAAGGAAACGGGGTCATAAAGGTTTTGTGGGTGCATAAAAGAATGAATTCTGTTGTTTTGCCTATATCATATGGCCTGCGATAATCTCTGTGCCAAGGATAACGCGGTTTCCTGACCGGTAACGAACCATATAATCGCCGTTCGGAAGCTTAATATAGAAATTAGAATAGGGAAACTCATTAGCTTTACAGTACGTGGGACTAAAGGGAGGAATTGCAAATAAAGGTGGCGAGTCACTCGACGCTGATGAATGATCCAACGAAGCGCAGCGATGACTAGACGCGGAATATTTGTTGGACGTATCGGAACCGCCATTACCGGACAAAACACTGTTGTTACTGCTCCTTCTCCATCTGCTGCTCGTGATACTGGCGCGAGGTGAGGTTGCAGCGGCTGAACTTCGACGTTTTGCGGATGAAAAAAGACTAGATACACGAGACCAAACCGATTTCCTGGCTGTGACGGACGATGCTAGCGAGACTGAACAAGACGTTGGGCGGGAGAGAGCATGAGAGTAACGCATGGAGATAGCAGAAGTATCAAAAGCAGGAAAAAAAGGTGCAAGGGTGAACATCTGGATAGGTTCCAATGTGTAGTACTTATATGTTTCCAGTATTATCTAGTTGAGAATTGAGGAGAAGGCGCAGGCTTGGCCGAGGGGGGGGACAGAGAGAGAGGACACGGGAGCTTGAAGGGCAAAAACAGATTCGGCGGCAATCCCACAGAGTTAAATAAAAAAAGGGGGGAGAACCAATCCATGCCAACCTACGTGACACCATGTGCCCTTCTTTTTATGGTCACACACACTATACGGCGCATACATGGCGGTCGGTACTAAAATAATGACGGATAGCAATCCGTAGCATCTTATCGCTCATTTCCGTGTTCCTAGCAATGCTGAGCAATGTGGCGCATAATAATTACTAAGCACATCAATATGGGACACGAAGCTATTATCACACACATTCTTCAATATCGAAGGTCGCATTTTGTTCCAGAAATTTTATATGCTTTGATCATGTAAACAAATCCCGCAGTCGAACTTTTGGTACGTAAGAAAGTTAATCCCATCTAACACGTATCGATTCCTTGGCATATTCTGTCTGAAAAACTATCATTTATTACCAGAAACAAGAATTCCTGGACAAATGTAACTTTATGGATTCGCGTCTTGTGCAACTTTGCCTTAAGAAATGCATATGCGCATACTCAAAAGCTAGTGCGCTGCGCTTATCGCCACATGTTATCGGGTGGTCAAGCTTAGCAGCAGTCTAATTTATTCTAGAACAAGGATGATAATGCACACCAGGACAAATAGCGTCGTGTTATATAGTTGCTAATATCTGTTGGTCCTGTTGAGAAATGAAAGAGGATCAACAAGTGAGCGATGTAAACCAAACAAACTGCGGGTCCGCGGCTCCGGCAACGGCATATCATTTGCCGTATACCGCAGCAAAAGTACCGTTAGATCCAAACATTTACTGTTGTCCAAAATCAAGGTCGCAGGATCACAAAAATAAAATTGGATTTAGCCCAGAATACGCATGATAACAAATCAAATGTTACATGCATCCACGGAAAGATGTCGCTTGGCAAATCCATTTCTATAAAAATTTGTCCTTTTGACTCTTTCGCTTTTCTACACTTTTACGTTCTGAAGTGAGCAATCTATTTTTATACGAAAAAGGTCAAGGTCATGTCGTTGATGAACATGGGTGTCCTAAACCTATGGAGTATGTTGTTGATGAAGAAATGTACTCTATACAATACGTTTATTCTCGCACTGAATATCTGCGTAGCATATCTTGCAAAAATAACTACCACGCACATTCCCAAGCGAAAGGATAGAGACATTCGGATGAAGGAAGCGGGGATCAGGCGCGGTTACACAGCATATACTTACCAAGACAAGGTCTGATTTATCAGACTGATGTTTGAGAAGATCTCGAGTGCAACAGCTGCTAGGAATCCATGTTCGCTCGGCCCAGCTATGGGCATTACAGTACGTGAAGGACCCTTACAGCATCTTTAAGAAACCTACCGCGAGGGGTCGTTTGCGTATTTTCAATGAAGAGCATAAGAGCGTTATTTTAGAATGGGTTGATGAGAATCTATCCATTGCCCTGGAGGAGCTAATGGAGCAACTGTTTCAAAGATTTGAGGGTCTCAAAGTTTTTAAAACGATGCTCCACTGATTTACGAAAAGCGAATGTAACTTGTCATTTAAAATGGTTCGGTTTCAGCCTGTAGACAGGAAGAGTGCTTCGAAGATCCAAGTACGTCTTGACGAGGTGCGGAAACGGGACAGAACTGAGATCGACTTAGAAAAAACTGCGTTTTTCTTGATGAGTCTGGATTCCATATTAGTATGAAACCCAGCATGGCATGGTCCAAGAAAGGGACTCTTGCAGTGCTGACGATCCTAAACACAAGATCAAAGACGACCACAATCTTGGGAGCGATCTCAGAATCAGTCGTCATTGAATGTAGCTTGAGATTCCCGCAGCCACCAAGTATGAATAGAAATAGGGCAGGTCAATCTGAAGTTGCGAGCAGAGGAACTGTAACTGGGCATTATCTCAGCTTCCTTAGGGCTACATGGACGAGATGGATAAGAATGAACATACAAAAGGTTATTTGGTAATGGGTAATGCACCTATCAAGAAGGCTAGGGATATCTCTAAATACATCGACCCTCGAGGATATCGACGTGCTTATCTTCCACCATACTCGCACGAACTCAATCCGATTGAGCATTTTGGCCGGATGTCAAGAGCAAAGTTGAACGCAATAGGCTCTTAGAAAGCGGGCCGTTGATGACCCGAATCAGTGAAACATCCAATAGCTTAAGTCTGAGTGATCCGAAGGTTTCGTTCTGATGCTTACAGATGTTTAGCCAACTGCCGTAGCAGACAGCAGCTGTGATGAGCCTTTCCAGGTACACAGCAAAAGTAAGCAGAGTATGTGGCGTTGATCTTCAATCCTATAGAGACGCCAATGTTTTACAGAGAGCCTGACAAATCCATGATGGTGTCATGATGACAAGATATGCGTCATTGGAATTGATGAATGTTGTTTTGACTTATGTAACAAAGAGTTGAGAACTCTCTGCTTTGAAGGATGCCCACCAGACACGACACAAAATCCGAAACTCAGCCATCAAAATAATCGTTCTGTTTAGCCTACTGTAGGCTTCCAAAAGCCTACTGCTTGCAAGATTGCTTGTTTGCTAGACAGAACAGCCAGTATTTGAACAGTTAGAGAATAGGATAATGTACCTAACTTCTACCCTATGATAGCCGAAAAAGGATTACGAACATCTAATCTGGGTTACTACAACGAATACCGGTAGTCAGTTTGCCGGTGGTATTTGCGCCTAACAGAGCTCAACGGTAAATCGAATGCTGACTGTATTCTCTCAATTCGGGACATACGCAGCAACAAGCGCAGACTTCCTCATGGCAAGATACCCTAGGTAAGTATACAGTGCGAGAACAGACGGTCGAGGAGAGTACATTTTCTCATCGGCGACATAGTCGATAGACTTAAGACAGCAATGCTCCTCAATGCCTGTCGTAGTAAAAAAAATAAATTGTTCATTTCCGATTGTAACATGCGTATAGGCAAAATTCCGAAAAGCTGGGTACTTTAAAGAGATGAATTTGCGACATCTTATTTCCGTGTATGCAACATAAATTTGTTATCTTACACAAAGAAGTTTTGGCCGTCTGACGACGTCAAAGTTGAGTGGCGAGCGACTTTGATTTTAGGAAATGGTGTATAAATGTGGGACGTACAAAACACAGGTTCCACAGTACTTCTTCAGTGCATCTCATTAGAGGCGCTAAGGGTCATTGATATAACCTGCAAGGTGTCTCATTTATCAGATAACCTTAGGAGCGCAACATGCGTTCTTATCAATGGGTTGTTTGTATTCAGTGTCATTAGAACACCCTACTCCGTAGGATTGATTGTCTTAAAGATCGATTCATCGCAAGGGAATCACTCGTAAAAAATCATATGGTCTCAATAAGGTAAATGAATGATGTTTTTTGCTTAAGCTGCTGGGAACTGAGTGCAACAATAGTACTGTATAAATCTGTCAACTATACGCGGTGAACGATGAAAAATCATGTGACGTCCTGTGTGTAGGGCACGGGTCTACCAATTGAACACCCGCATAAAATGATTGCCCATATTCGGAAATCTAGTCGTGCCAGTTCTTTTCCCTACACTCTTTTTCCCCTCCGTGGTTGGCAGTGCATAATGAGTGATCTCCAGCTACGTAAGCGTAGGGGTTTTGACTCCTACGTTGACGAGACAGTATCATCACCTAATCTTGGCGATGAAAAGAAAAAGGTCAGCGCTAGAGATAAGGGCATAGCCGTGTCCGGACTTCACATGAACACCCTGTTTCTATAGAACGTTTTTTCGCGCTCAAAGCAATTTGCCACAACGAACAAACAGCATACCATTGCCATTGCCATTGTCACTCTACTAGGCGCTTGGACAACTTTCTACAAGATTTGGTACCCTGCAGAGGTGGTGTAAGTAGGGAGCACGTGTTCGACAAGCGGTCCCTGTATTAACGACATAGAGAAGGTTCGACGAGGTCCATTTTGGCAAATTTGCAGGCTATTACCTGAACCGTACATACTTTTTTGATGTCCATCCTCCTTTGGCAAAAATGATGCTTGCATTTACAGGCTGGTTGATCGGCTACGATGGCCATTATGACTTTGCTAATATCGGTGAAAGCTATATTGAGAACAACGTACCATACGTTGGTCTGCGCACCCTTCCAGCGGTCCTCAATGTGCTGTCGGTGTCTTTGATCTATAGTATCATGCGTGAATCTGGATATTCTGTCATGACATGCATCCTCACTGCGTGCATGTATGCTCTAGGTAAGACGGACAGGAACGGAAGAGCAGATATACAGGGAGTGATCAGGGTCTGATTCATTTAGGTTATCAGATAATTCGGCCGTCTCACAAAATCGACTGATTTTGCTTGACAGCATGCTTATCTTTTACATGTTAAGCACTGTGTACTGCTATATTCGGTTCCGAAAAGTCAGATACCAGTAAGTTCGTTCATTAGATGGGCAGAACGAACGACCTCTCAACCGAATTTTGTGTAGGGAGTTCACCCCTGCATGGTGGTTCTGGCTTGCTATGACAGGCTTCACAATGGCTCAGACCGTGAGGTAGATGTTCTGATCACGAAGGCCTTAATAATAATACTAATATGTATTCTTAACTAGTGTGAAAATGGTTGGACTGTTTGTGGTTGCCTCCATTGGGGTATGTGTGCTAGTGGATTTATGGGAGCTTTTAGATATCAACAGAGGTCTGAGCATGGTAAGTTTCAAGCACTATTAATGGACATGATGGTGGTTGAATAACTGAAGAGGAATAGAACCACTTTATGAAACACTTCTCTGCCCGAGCACTATGCCTAATTGCGTTACCGACTTTCGTCTATCTCTTTTGGTTCTATATCCATTTTGCTATCCTTAACCAGTCTGGCCCTGGGGATTCATTCATGAGTGCATCTTTTCAAGAAACACTGGCGAATAGTGCAATCAAAATGAAGTCTCTTGGTATGTTTTGAGGATATGTATGTGCACTTTTATCTGACTGAGTGGTTAGATATCCATTATTATGATGAAATCACCCTTCAGCACCCTCCCACGGAGGCGTACCTTCATTCCCACGATCTTCGGTATCCATTACGTTATGAAGACGGGCGTATCAGTAGCCAAGGTGATGATATCTTGTGGGAAGAAAGGACTGGATCCTGATACAATCCTTTTAGGCCAGCAGGTGACAGGCGTAAAAGAGGTGGATGACAACTGCTACTGGCGCGTTCTCCCAACAAAGGATATTCCTGTGGACGCTGAAAACCGCGTACCTGTCCATCACGGAGATATCATTCGACTTGAACACGTTGCTACAGGAACTGTGCTTCTGACCCATGACGTTGCATCGCCACTCATGGCCACGAATGAAGAAATCACGACTGTGACCCCAGACAGCCGTTACAACGAAACCCTCTTTGAAGTTATTTTGGATGATCACCACAATGGCAATACATGGTCAACGCACATGAAGCAAGTAAAGCTTTTGCATGTGGATACCAAGGTTGCAGTGTGGACACGGGATAAAGCTTTGCCGGATTGGGCTCTTGGACAGCAAGACGTGAATGGCAACAAGAATACACATGACAGATCAAACTTCTGGACCGCTATTGAAATTAAAGGATTAAATGGTATTGTATGAGACATATGATATATATACAAAGCATAAGAACTGAACAAGATGAATTTCCTTATAGCCACTGAAATTAACATGAATAAGAAGAAGGAACCGAAGAAGATGGCTTTCATCTTCAAATTCCTTGAACTTCAAGGACGTATGCTTAAACACAACGCAGGTTTAACAAAGCCTCATCCCTACCAATCAACGCCTATTATGTGGCCATTCCTGATCCGCGGTATATCTTACTGGTCCAAGAATGAAACGCGTGAGCAGATCTACATGACAGGTAACGTGTTTGGTTGGTGGCTATCCGTTGGTGCACTGGCGATCTATGCTGGCGTAATGCTTGCCGATATTCTCGCGCGACGAAGAGGCATTGAGCCAATTGAAGAACGTACGTGTATTCAGCCTCCTGCTGTATTATACGATAAGTGACTAAATGCTCTTTAACAGCTCTTCGACATCGTTTCATCAGCTCAGCTGGTTTCTTTGTGATCTTGTGGGTTTTCCATTATATTCCTTTCTTTGCAATGGGCCGCTCTCTTTTCTTGCATCACTACCTTCCGGCGGCTACATGCAATTATCTTTTACTCGGTGCTATCTTCCAGTTCATGTTTATTGATGGTGTAGATTCGCCTGTGTCTGACTTGGAAGGGACCACAAACACTAAGTTTAGGCAATTCAATCCCTTGGGCATGATTGCGCATTCTTCCGCCAAAACTTTCGTGGCTGCGTTTATTATCCTTATGCTGCAACTCATCACGTTTCTCTTCTTGGCACCTATAACATACGGCACCCGCGGACTGAACGTGGATGAGGTCCTTCGTCGCAAGGTTTTAAGTTCATGGGATCTGCAGTTCGGTAAGAGAATATGCAATTATTGTATCTACCATCATCTGATTAAATAGCTTTATGTAGCCAAATAGGTGGTCGCGTTACCAGATCACTTGCTCATAAACAACCGTCATTTCATAATATATGCATTTTTTCCCATATTTCGCTAGAATCCTTAATTTGGGACATTAGATGAGCTAAAAGGACGAAGTCAGATACGGGTGAGGCTTATACCGACTATAACTGAATGTTTGGTTATTGCCAAGCGTGGTTTTTATACAGTAGTGTGCATGAAAAGGCGTATCTATTGTACGCATGTCCACGTTACCTGAAGCATCTAGACATCTTGCCTTTGAATACCAGGCTATTCTGCTCTCTCTGACTAGGCGTTGTATACCAACGATGATTATAATACCTCTCAATAAAGCTTGCTTTTTTATCCCTGAATCGCAATTATATTGCATTCCAGAGAAAAGTTAGGCCGGCGTTGAATGACACACACCTCCTTCGTTTTAGCTTTGTTAATTGCATATCCAGGCATTGATGAACGTATTTCCCCAGTCTCTGACACGTTCTCGTGGTAGAATCATGGTCAACTTCTTGATTGAATGCTATCTTTGCCTATCGGGAAGCCATGAAAGGTTTTTTTTCTACGGTGACCGAAACACCTGCATCTGACTTGCTCGGTTCTATTTTTGGAAGATAAGACACCCATCGCATTCGTCGTGCCACGACAATAGACGCACACATCGGCACGGGCTTATTGGAGCAGCATAATGCTTTAAAAAGCAATGGGATCATCATTCCTTTGTTTATGGCCACATTATCCTTCTATCCCACGAGGTCTGCAACTAAAAATCGCAGTGGGTCTCATAAGGAAAAGACGCGTTTTTCTAAACCCTCCAGCTCAAGGTCACTGTCTCTTCGGAACCTTTCATCGCCGCTCCCCTCGATATATATTGCTCTCGCCAATTCCCTTTATTTCGCTACGAGTTAATGGACAGTCTCTTACGATTTGCTAAAAGGGACAATTCCACCTGTCGCAACAAGTTATAGAAGGTGAGCTTCTTTTTCTTTATTGTAAAATCCAGCACCTTCTTTTTTTTGCGGTGTTACACAAGGACCAAGGGTGGACTTTCAAGCGGGATACAACATCTCTCGTCGCAGCAAGATTTTTTGTTGCTTCCTCAAGGGATCTTGTCTTCTTCTTTAATCCATGTCTTCCACTTCGGACGCTTCTCCTGACATTACTACAACGCCAGATTCCCCCGCGCCCACACCAACGACGGATACTGAAAGTGCATCCTCAACCACAAGCTCTATAGATAAACCAACAACAACCGAACCGCCCCAAACAACGAGCGAACCTACATTGTCAACCCCAGCCGAATCATCCAAACCTTCCAGTTCCCCTCCAGCACAAACAACAACGTCTCCATCACCTATGGACCCGTCAACATCGCATTCGGAGCCTGCGCCAACCTCGGCTCCACCGGCCACAAGCACGTCCCCTCCGCCAGAGAAGCCATCGAATGAGCCACCACCAGAAACAACGTCAAATGTAAGTTTCAATTCAAACACTCATAGAAAGCAAAAGGCCCAGTCGCTCAATACACGGACATATGATAGTCTCCTTCTGCAGCGCCGTCTTCAGACCCGCCTCCGACGCCACCACCGTCCACATCTAATAGCCGGCCTATTCCTACTTCCACAACAGAGGCCCCACCGCCCCCGTCATCATCATCACCAGAGGTAAGCTAGCACACTTTCAATATCGATTCCTGGGCGACCCATCAGGGAATTTGTTACTTAGGCCCCTGTTACCACCTCATCGGACCCACCCTCATCGACAACTTCTTCGGCACAACACACCACTGAGATACCACCCACAACTTCATCCGAGCCTCAAGATACAACCACCGCTCCGCGACCAGAAACATCATCAACGACTGCAACGGAGCCCGCAACCACAACTCCGGCGCCTGAGCCAACAACTACAACCTCAGCCCGCGAGACTTCGGCAGAAACAATTGGCCGGCCAACAACAACGACGACGACCGCGTCTCCATCTCCTACCAAGGTAAGTCCATCATTTCATGTATCCGCAGCAAAGCGGTAACCTCCCCCTCCTCGCCTTGCGGGACAATATCCACATGTAGAGTCAGCGGCCTTCCTCGATAGGGGTCCCGGTGACGACCATCACGACATTAGGGTCCCAAGTCGTCACAATCACCTCGACTTCCTATTCCATCGTTGCACCAACCGGCATCAATCAAGGCGATGCGACCGGCAGACAGGACGGAGGCTCTTCCACCAATACCGGTGCCATTGCAGGTGGTGTCGTCGGCGGTGTTCTAGGTTTGGCGCTCATAGGTATGAAAAAAAAAATGCACCATACAGGATCCCAAGGCTAATTAAGGAATCCATTCGCTCTCCTCCCCTTTCCGCCCCCACCCCCTTTTTTTAGCCTTTGCGGTCTTCTTTTTCTATCGGAGGACAAGAAGACATAATAAGAAAGGACCCGAGGACCCGTTCTCTGACATTTATCCTACCCCGGCCACAGGCTCGTCCCCCGGAACAGGAGCGGGAAGCAATGCTCGTCCCCTTGTTGCGCCAATGCGGCCGGCAAGCAAAGTCGGCGAGGAGGACGTGAATATGGTATATGCACCCTACGGAGCACCCACCAGTCCAAATTCGGATGGCTACTATGAGGACACCGCACCACAGCATTACCCGCCGCACGGCCCGGGCGGTGGCAATCGATATCCAGCCCAGCAACAGCAGCATTATTACACGCCTGAAGATTACCAAGGAGCATCGTATTGGGTAGAAGGATCCAGCAGTGATGGAGGGGAATATGGCCGGCACGTTCCCCATCTGGTCGATGCTCCCGCTTCAGGTTACCCGCCCATGACAGATGTTCCTCATTCTCGTGGATAGAATACTACACCGAAAGTAGTCCGTTTTTTTTTTTTTTACAAAAAAAAAGGGACCGTGTACAAAGTAATCGTCTCTAAAATAAATCATCCTTCTTCGTATCATCTTTATAGACAAATAATTCAAACCGTCAACGAAAAAAAACACGGCATCTCGGGAACAACAGAGGGATGCTTTTGACACTTGAGTTACTTGTTATAGTCTAGGTTCTTTGCACCTCCCCCCCCCCACTGTACTCTCAACTAGGGCGCCGGAGCAAGAAATGGGTTCACAAAACTAATTTGTGGGGGGGGGGAGAAAAGTGGATTATTTCAGGTCGATCCGTTTTTTTTTTTTTTGCTGATTCGATGCAAGCTGCGACAGGCGACCGAGTCAATAGCGATGAATCACGCAGCATATTGGGATCAGATACTTCGTACACCTTGCCCGTTCTTGGTCCTCCAAATTTAGGATGCAATAGCAGACATCATGTTTGTCACAAAAACGGTATCGGTTCTAAAACCACCATCCTGCTAAGACGGAGAACAACTGCCAGGATTAATCACGCATTGACCACGTGTTCGCCTTTCTCTATGCATGTGTATATATCTTATGTCATGGCGAATGGCAGAAAGGTCTATGATCTTGTGAAGATGGGAACGAGGGCCGTACATCTATGTGGCCAGCATAATTGAAACGGCCATCTGTTCAGTGACGGTCGAAGAAAAACATGGGATCCTTGTTCAAACTAAATCACGTGCTTGAGGGTGTTTTTTGTCAATAGTACTGACAGTGTTTTTGGTTTCCTACCCAGGGAAACCCTCCTCATGGTAGTATTCGCACCTGTGGTTTCTATAGTGAATGCGACAACGTGTACTGTCTATAAACCTTTACGGACAAGGCAGAAACGGTAGAGTCGACTTGCCTCAATACGTTGCACCTAACGAAAGTTTGGCACCCGCGCATGATGAGAGACAGATGGATTTTTAACAAGAGTATCATGATTCCTTCGATCAACAAAAGGGACTAGATGCTGCTTTATAACGTTCGTGTAGATATATATATATATAATCTAGAAAATGAGCTGGTCGTCTATCAAATGAAAAAGGGAAATCTATGTACAAAAAAAGGGCATCATGAAACATTAAACCTTGACTATCAGTTTCGGTGACAGTCTGAATCGGAGAATCCCCATGAGGATAAAGGCTAATGCAGCAGTCGCACCAGTAAAAAGTTTGTAAGTCATAAACGGCTCAATGGATGAGACACGTTCGATGGCACTGACGATGGTTGCGCCAAACAGGGCCGGACAATTGGACAACATGAGGAGCGTGAATGCGAATGGATACAATTCCATTCCCATAATCTGTGCCGTGATGGGACCACCTACGCAATGAATTGATTGGTCAATCGAATCAAATGCACACCGAGAGACACCACTCCCTCTTGCTTACAGAGCGCATAAAACGAGCCGCCAAAGAAGCCAAAAAGAACCGAACAGACCATCACGGTCGCGTAGGTGTGAGCAAAGGTCCACACGAGAAAACCGGTGATACAGACCATGAAGGTATAGATCATGTTGGCATTCAATGCACCGATCCGGTCAGCCATAATACCCGATACGACGCGGCCCACAAAGTTCAAAGCGGAAAAGACAGAGACGAGGGCAGAGCCCTGCGACGGAGTCAGTCCGATATGTGTGCCATATGCTACGGAGAGACAGATAATCCGTGATGATGAGTGATGCCGAACAGGTGGAAGTTGCATGAAGAACTTACATGGAAGGAAGAACGGTGGGATATAGAGATAAAAGATCTGAAACATGCCCGCACCACACCATAACAAGAATTCGATCTTTTTGAAAAGCTTGGGCCGGAATATGTCGCTGACTTTTGTCAGTTTGGTCGTTGGTCGAACACGCTCCTTGACCAAGAGCGAAGACGACAGATTGAGAACAAAAAAGGCAATGCCCATAATACGAAAGGTCCTTTACGCAGAAAATAAATTAAGACAAAGAATTCAAGGCAACGGTACTGATTTTACAGGACAGTTGGAGACGGGAGGGTAGGGGGGTTCTTTTTCTTTACCATGGTGCTCCGAGTGCTTCGTTTACCCTGTTCATAATGAAGGGTACAACAAGGCCACCGAGACCGGTTGCGCTCGCGACAATGCTCATCGCCGTTCCCCGTCGCTTGGTGAACCATTGTGGCACAACACGCATGGGTACCTAATGGGACAGGGACGATGAGTCAGACGGGGCATGCTATTTGGGTGAGTGGACACAAATGCAACTCACCGCATAAATAATGGCGTCGCCGCAGCCAGTGCACACGCCAAGTGCAAGGTACAATTGCCAGATCTAATGAAGGTCCCACGTCAATTCGGCTTCCGCCGTCGCCTAATCCTTATCTTTCCCCCCCCCCTTTACCTGCGTGGCGGATCCGGCCGCCACTAATCCGGCCGAGTAGAGAAAGGCCGCAACAATCAGTGCACGTCGCACACCAAAGAGAAGCTCGATTGTGCGGCTGAAAAGACTTCCGCCGACTGTGACAAGTAGGATGATATTGCTGACAAGACTGAGCTGAACAGTCGCAGTCTCGCCAAACACATTCTGTTCGTAGTAGTCCTGCATCACACCTGGATAGAAATAACCAACCCCGCGTCAAAATACATGCATGACTAACGCCCGCAACGTTAGTTACCCCTGTTTTGCAATGAAAAAGAAAATGCGTCAGAATTCCTGAGAGACCGTCTAAAGGATATGGTCTTACCAGCTAATCGTCGTGCCAAATATCGTGAACAGCAGCAGAAATGATCCGAGGACCACAAACCATCCGTATCCGCCATCCGGAGCTTCATCGATATCTTTTCCTTGCTGCTCTCGGTGCTCGCCTTCCTCGTTTGCTGTGGTTGCAATGGATGGCGTGCTTATCCTGCGTGATGATGGTTTCTCGATCTCTGCTTCAGACATGATGGGGATATGGTTCGGTGTGGGAGAAGATAGGAATGTCACTCTATATGAACTGGGAGAGAGATGTAATAGCTTGTTCTGATCCGCAGGTATATAAACGAATCGTGGATTTGTAATCATCACGAACTTTAACCTCTGATCTCTCTCATCATTGGTGAGATCCATGCAACAAAGGTACCGTGTGAGATCTTTGTTCCAAAGTAGCACACGTCCTCCGACAAATGGTTTACCCGGCGAATGATCGCTGTGGCTGACGCTCTCCTAGACGGAAGCAAATGCGAGAGATACGTATCTACGTGTTGCCGCAGCACCCAATAAGAGCTCAAACCCCCTATCGGCTGACATCCACTATGTGCATAATCATCCATGGAAAGGGATGATTCAAAAAATTCGCTAGTCTCTAGCGAACTGTCCTATGAGAGGGGCATGAGCTCATTTCCCAAGTAGCCTCGAGGAATGCGAACCAATCCACTGTTGGATCTTTTCATTGTACTGATGGAAAAGCGGCACACAAAAGGATGACTCTATCCGTGGTAACGCATAATGTTCTATTGCTATAACACGCGCGCACACACACTCACAGAGTGGGGGTCCAGACAATTTCTTTCCCTTGTTAGCGACCTCTGCTGCATATCAAAATTGTTGATTTTTTAGGCAGGTATACGGTGAAGCAAGCGCTGACATCTACAACTTTGCTAGCACGCTGTTGATGGTTTAAGGCACGTGAATTTCCTTGATGTCTAGCATTGTTCAATCCTGGATGTCTGACTCGGAAATGAGTCCGAAGCTTCGGAGCAAAATGGTTTTTTGTGTCCTCTGTGACTCCGCATCTTCTTTTGGATCACCGTACCCGTACCGCAGTTTTCCTGATGACGTTCCGCATTAGCTTTCGAGCTGGTAAACAGGCCATACAATACGTCACAACAAAAGAGCCATTCTCTCATTAAATGGCCATGACACTATCCATATATGATTGTTATACTACTGGGTTGCTGCAATAGACATACGAACGTCGCATCCGTCTCCGAAAGGCGTGCTCCGACATCCCAGAAAGGCAATGTCGTATTTGGGAGTACTGTGGCGCATGAACGGGCTTTTATGGAGCGTTCGCTTTTGCACAAATTCCTGAACATTATTCCCAGAGCAAATAGGCAAATGGGTATGACTCAACATTCACTCATGTGGCGGAGGGAAAGAAGAAGATTATTGCTGGTCAAGCTGATACCCGCCTTGCAAATCCTAGTGCGTTTTTGGTTTTGGTTTTTTTTTTTTCATAAGGGTTGGAGTACGTTGCATACAATGTTGGGAGATCAGGGGCGAGAGGAGAGGAGAGGGAGATTGACATGTCTCATCTTACTACCGCGCTATGTAGCTGTAAGATGCGATTCAAATTGAAGGTGTTGGTGATCCGAAAGCTGCGGCGAGTTATGGTGTAATGTCAGGTGCCGATGATGCTTTTTCATTTCAAGAACAATTTCAATGGATGAAATGTTGGCTTGGGATGACGCCATATCGAGGAGGAGTAAAAAAAAGGGGGGGACTTATGTTTACCGACAGGATTATGGTTTCCTAAGCTCCCGAATGGGTGCATAAACACATGTGTTGGCATAGATATGCTTGCAGCAAATGCATTCACCGATTGGATATGTAGAACAGTGGCGAAGACGATATGTCAGCTCGGATGGCGGAAGCGACCGGCTATGTCGTTTGACACTTGATAATTATGTAAGGCAGCGCTCACAAACGAGATATGGAACGGCTTCTTCAGAAAATAATTTTGGGCAATCTCTGCGATCATAGTCCGAGTGCGCATGATCTGGAAGAAATTCTTTCCTGCACATAAAGCAACCGGAGCAGATAATGTTCATCACGTTTTCGAGCAAAAATGGTGGGTAAATGTGTGGCATGCATCTTTTTCTTCTATCTGTAACGGCACCTAACAGCAACATGGTTGTCCTCGGCGACGGTCATATGGTGTGCATTGTGTCAATTGACAATTTAACTTCCGCTATTATGCGTAGTCCAAGTCGCATCTTGCAGCTTCTCAAGAAGCGGGGTTACATTATTCTTACAATCGACGTAGCATAGGCTCGCTGATTTAATATATCCAGCACACCCCGACAACTGTCCTGAAACAGAAAAAAGAAACACTGGAGAGATATATCTCCATCTCTCAATCGTGCCACATCATGCGCACTGAAACTCGTTAACCATTGTTGACATTCCGGGGGGACTTGCTTCGCAGTACAGTCTCGCCCGCTGCTCGCCAAAGAACTTGTTTCCCGTCATTCGCATAAAATGTGGACGCGTTCGTGGGTAGTGTAATCATTACTACATATCATATTCTCTTCATCTCGTATATAGGACTGATGACGATGTCCGTAAACTCGCCACCCCTTGAAAAATTCCCTTGTTTATCAGTGATGGACTTTAAGACGTCCATGATGCTTCCGTTCCCAGATTTCTGGTCTTGAATCCGTGTGCAGCTGGTATATATCAGCGAGCTGTTTTCGTCAGACAATGCTGAGACGCTTTTTTTTACGCATGTGCGTCTTGACGATGGGCAGAATTGCAACCAAAGTCGAGAAATTCTTTTGCCTACCGAGCTTCGAGCTGTACATATTGTCTTGCAAAGTTGGAAAAGGTTTATGTTGTTTGCCTGATGTGATGGCAGAAATACGAAGCTTTATACTGCACATATGCGCTTCAAATCTTGCTAGTGGTATCAAGGAACGCTGCCTTCTTGTCAACTTCATCGGCCAAAGGCATCGTTTCTATGACTGTCTACTGTTGTTGCTAAAGCCTGTTGATGGGTGAACCCAATAGCCGTAAGCTTCTGAGACATACCTACGACAACCCTTTCAGTGGTTCTTTTTTTCGTTTTGCAAAGTAATACATAGTCCGAAAATTTTTCAAATGCAAACCTCAGGCATGGTTACCAGCCTTTATAGTTCATACCAATGGGAGTGCAATTACAGGAGCAATATCAACCCCCTTAAGGTTCAAGGATACCTGAGCTTTCAAGTATCTCGTAAACTTGCGTTTAACACGTTTAAACTTCTTCTATATTTACGAGGGCTTTGAGAATCTGACACTGGTACCACAGCTCTCAGTCTTTGTCTTTCTTTTATGATATTCTGTCGCTTTGGGTAGCGGTGGCATAAGTGCGAGAGAGTGTGTGTGTAAAATGAATTTTTTTGTGGCTCTGTGATGAGGCATCTTCTACAACTCCACTGCTTTTTCATCCTTATAACTTCACACCATGGACACAAAATAATTCTAACAAAGTGATCTTTTTGTACCATATCACTGCGCACATCTATACTTGCTTAAAACTATAGAACAGTGCATTGAGGGAATTTATAGCCCCCAAAGCTAGCGAATCAGGTAAAATATACCTGAACAAAGCTGGTTGGACGCGATGCTCAAGTGGAGGGTGGAAAGCCTTCACAGATATTTCGGATCAATTTACTGAATCCCAGCCTTATCTGCGAAGACCTCGATAAGTTTACCATGCTGTTTTAAAGACAATTCTAAGAAAGTAGTTTCATTCTTTATATATCAAATATCATATCTACCTTGTTGATATTAATAAAAAGGCCTCTTTTCGAATATTTATACCAACCTCTGAAAAATCCCAATATTTGGGACTATCATAAATGAACAGATTATTCCGGCCGATGTTGGAAATACGCTGGTTGCACGCGTGTGTTACTCCGCAGTTGCAACGATTCACGAGTGAAGCTATGAGATATGTATCCGCTGGGCTAATCAGCGAATGCAGCAGGATGGAAATGAAGATATGTAGACGAAGCGTGACACAATTTCATGGGCAGGGCTGAATCGACAATGTATCTCTCCATGTGGATCTCCTCAAAAGAAGGCCAGGCTTTGTCTTTTCGGTGTAACCAACGGAGAGGCGCTTCGATGCGCATTCTAAAACGAATATTCGCATGAGTACACTCAGAGTTGAGATATATAGATCTTGCGCTCGGCCACCTTGTGGAGCTCGTACAAACTTTATTTTACGTTGATGGGCGTGGCTTGTACGTACATGAGTTCAATCATCCAGGTTCCTACGGCTTCTCATCCCGGCACTGGACAAAGCTTCCGAGGAATGGGCTAGAAAAGCAGCTCCATCTGCTCTATGTAAAAATAGACGTTTTATGCACGTGCCAGGCACCCTCCTCCACTGTGTATATGTAGACAACACGTATGGACCCATGAACAATGCGGCTAGGAATCGACAAATAAATAAAATCTTCTCAGAACAGCCATTATGGATTGCGAACCAGCTGTGCCTATGGAAGAGGACCTCCAAAAATCCCCTTCCATTCAGTCGGGACCAATGCGCGGAAAGCGGGGGTGTCCTGCGGATATAGACACGGAAGTACAATGGCTCTCCTAGTAGCCGGGAAATGACAATGTCTCTTTCGGCCGGAGGTTCCCAGACTTTTTTTTCTTTGGGCAAAAAAAAAGAAGAACCACCACGGCGGCGGCGGCGCGCATTCGTGTTTCATCGGTGTTACTCACGTAAGGTTGGAGTTGACCTATTCTTTTTGTAAAACCGAAGGAAACAAACGGAGAGAATTAAAACATGTTTTCTAGGAAGACGTCGGATTCTGATGGGGGTGAATCCCTCCGTCGTGCCTCAGTATAGCAATTTGCCTATCTTGACTTTGCAAAACTCTATCCTTTTACCTTGTTCCAGGGCAGATTACTCAGCAAACATGCACATACATGCGGGCATGCTCTAAGCCGAGCCTATCCCCAGACAAAGACTGGGCCTGGACAGGCCATTGGGCATTGAAAGGAATGAGCGATGAAGGTATTACAGGGCGCACGCCCTGCGGGCTCTTTTCTTCTCGAGTTACACGAGACAATGTGATCACAAACACCATCATCGCAGGAGGGAGCGGTTGTTCATGTGCGCGCAGTGGAGCAATGCAAAAAGTCTCTGGCAAAAAGAACGTTCAAAATTAGAAAGGGTCTGTTTTAACGACTTGACATGGATAGAGCGGCTTTAGCTTCTAGGCTTCCATCGCATCATCCCCCAAGCCGCCCAATACCAGAATTTCGTTCCGCATGATTCCCATATGTTGTATTCTGCTCCCTCACTTCTGCATTTCACGGATGGAGGAAGCAGATGTGACAAATAAGGTAGACAAGCAGACAGATAGAAGGGTGGGGGAACAGGCAGGTTCGCAACACATTACACAAACTTCTTTTTGTTTTTTAAAAGAAACGGAAAACGAGGCTTGGATCCCAGAGCAAAAGCATATAAAATGGAGGCCACCTTCGCTACTGCAAGCCCACCAACAACCATACCCAGAGAAATATCATGCTTTCACTGAGCAAGTTTGTACCGGCTATCTTGGCATTGACCTGCGCTCAATTTGCTGCTGCTGCTCCGGGATCGCTTTCTTTCGTCAGGCGCGCCAACGATCTTATCCGCATTCCGCTCAACAGAGATAATGACACCGGCCTCGTGAGTATCATGCATGTTCATGGAGGTTTCCTGAATCGATATTGACTATGACCCGCCTCTGCCAATATTATTAGTATACCGTGGATATTAAGTTTGGTTGGTATCGTGCGGATCCTTGATACTCCAGTAGAGACTAACGTTGATTCTCTGCTGAAAAGGTTCAGGAGAAGTAGTTCAGACTCTTCCCCTTGTCATCGACTCCGGGTCCGACTTCACCTGGGTGCCTGGTGTTAGGGTAAGCTGCATTGGCAAAGCACCGTAACGCCACGCCGCACCATGCGAATCAAGCGTCTGACATACGCCATATAGTGTACATCTGCAAAGTGTCCTGGTGTTGATACTTTCTACGATCCCAGCATTTCTTCATCCTCAAAGGATCTTAACAAGAAGGAGGTGGTGGAATTCGACCAAGGGTTTGTCATCACCGATTTATACAGTGTGGGTTTCTTTTTTTTTGTTTCAATGATTATGGCATCTTTCTTGTTCATTGCTAATACCAATTTGGTATAGGATGACATTTGCTTTGCTGGTACTACCGGGGGCACTGTAGAGCTGGATGACTTTGTGTTCGGCTCAGCTTGCGTTATTGATGGCTTTACTGCCGATCCCACACGTATGTAACAACACTCAGCCATTTCTAAAAAAAAAAAAAGATACTAATCAGTCGGCGAACAACAACAGATGGCCGTCTTGGCTTAGCCGAGGGTTCGTTGATCGAAGCCATTTCAAGATTAGGCGCTTCTGATCTTGATAGCTGTAAGTTGACGGCTGATGTGTTCGTGCGGAACGGTACCCGTGGTGGCTCACGTGAATATCCATAGACTGGAAACGCCAATATACTCGCGACCCACCCTTCAGCCGGGGACCTAAGCCCTATCGGACTAATCTGAGACGACGCGACAACGATGCTGCCTCGGAGCTCGTCCTTGGCATTGACCCCGACTTCATCAGAGGCAAGATCAGCTATCTTCCTCTGGTATGTGAGGACGAAATCCCAGCCAATCAGAGCATCTTCTGGAAGACAAAGCTCTCCACTGTCAAGTTTAACGGCAATGCGTTGGTACAATCTCTGGATGCGATTGTCAGCTTTGAGAACGGTATCAACCATATCGTTGCCCCCGGTAATTATTCACAAAGGATTTACGACCTCATTGGCACGCCAAAGATCCGTGACAATGTCTTCGACTGTGTGGACGTCCACCAGGCTGGCAACCTCATGTTTAACTTCCCCAACCTGAAGCGGCTTACCGTTCCCTCAACCGTGTGGTCCAGAGAGCTCGGAAACGGCTGGTGCGAAGCCCTCATTGTCCCAAGCACGAAAGGAGAAAGCGAAACATGGGTTCTCGGCACGCTCGTCACTGATCAGTTCGTCGAGATATTTGATAGAACGAATTTACAATACGGCCTGGCAGCTCCCACCGCCTTTGATGCGGAGGCAACAATCACAGATATCTAAACTTATGCATCCCCCCCCCGTTCGTTCCACAGCACACAAACACACAATGGTGCAACCCATCTTCCTCGTCCCAGTTGTAGATTTCATAACCAACCCAATGGATTTATTCTACCATCGCGATAAATAAAACTTAATAATCCTCTGTTGTCATTAATGTGTACTAGACCAAAGTGCGAGCCTATCGCCCATCTCGCATTTTTAGCACTGTCAACAATTCATGCGTATTAAAGCTCCTCCTCCTCTCCATCCGTTTCTAAATATACATCCTCCCACAGTATTTCCACCCCAAATATTCGAGCAGGTCGTGTACTACACACAACAGCTTCCACCCCAGTTCAATCAACCGCAACATGATCACAGTATCGTTGGAACCCACTGCATGGGATGACAACTTGGGCTGCTTGCTCCTGACGACATACGTATGACCAGGCAACGCAGTCATGTGATACCCGCCCCGATGCATTCCAAGCTATCAATAGAAGAGCGCTGAGTATTTACCGACATTTTCAACTTCCATCATGTACGTAGCTACGGTGCTTACTCGCAGCACGAACGAATTTGAGGTGATCTTTTGCAAAGGATGCGTATCGGGAATATAGACAGATGCCATCAGAACAAACATTTCTAGACTTACCCTGCTCCGCAGCGTTGTTGTTTTCCTGTAGTGTCAGCTTGCATCCTCCCCCCTCTCTCTCTCTCCAGCCCATTTCCTCCTATTAGTCCTGCCTTTATCTCTACGATTCCAATACCAAGAGCTAAGACTCAGCAAACGACTGCATAATGACGTCGTTCCGCCATGTAGGTCGCGTTCAGTGCACGCTGGATGAACCCCTCTTTTTTCTTTAGCAGAATTACATCTCCTTCGAATGCCCAGGGACCATCGAGTCCCAAAGCATTTTTCCAATAATGAACTCTTTCCTTGGTAACAATGTTATAGTGCACTCTTTCTTGAAACATCCATGACATAATGGCATTTCGCATGGGGATTTGTGTGTGGGAAGGAAATCGTAGAGAAACAAAAGTTTGGCATTTATTTGAACACATGGGCTAGGCATCAAACAATTCAATCATACCAGGACTACCCACTAGTCAGATCATCAGCATTCATTCATCATCATCTACAGGGGGCCCAATTATTCGTAGCACCATCCACAGTTCTTTTCGTGCTCACTGGCATCTCCAGAAGTGTTTTGACAAACTTGTCAACCTTGTCAGCATCCTGTCTGGCCATTTCAGCAACCATCATCAAACGGCTGATACCGATATCAAGTGTCTTGTCAAAATTGGCTTCTTTAAGCATCGACATGGCTCTCTTTTGCTCACTCGCCGAGAACAAATCGAGTTTCTAAAAAGCACTCATGTGAGAAGGATTATATCAGCGTACGTTAACCCTAGATGATCAACGAACATGAACTACAATCTCCAGCGCCTCAAGTGATGATATATTAGGAACAAGAATCTCGGAATCAAACTTGTCAGATAGATCGAGATCATCCAGCGCTCGGTGCTCTGTCGTTGTGCCGAGAATCAACATACGACGACCCTATGTCCAGATATAGATGCAGGTCAGCGTTTTGCATTACCAAGGTACGTGGTACTCACTTTCGGAGGTTTCTTCTTGATCAGAACCAGAATTGTCTGGAGAAGACCGTTCGAGAACCGGGGACCCACAGGCGCATAGTCTAGATAGCAGTAATGTGAAAAGGTCATACAGTACCCTGTGATTGTCCTTTAATAATTACCTATAAGCCGCTCAAGATCATCAACCACGATCACGCTGAACGGCGACCTGTATGCGTCATTGAATACCTGAGGACAATTAGGACATGATACATCTACGCATTTATGCATGAACGTAAAAGAACGGACACCGGGCTCTACCTTATGGATCGCTGCAATTTTTGCACTTTCGTTCAAACCGACCATTGTCTCTGGCGAGATCAGCTTGATAAAAGGAAATTCACTTTCCAGGGCTATGGTTGCAGCCAGCGCAGTCTTACCGCTGGATGTTGGGCCATAGTATAACACGCTGACAAGAGGTGTTTTTTCAGACAGCCGCACTTGTTCAACAAAAAGTTTGCCATCGGCCAAGATTTGCTAAACTAATGTTAGTGTTTCCCTCATGCTCTTTCTCTTCATGTTTTACCTCGATATGTGGTCCAAAAGGAATAATGTCATTCTGGACGCAGTTTCGCAGCTCAGTCTCAGAGATACCAAAAGACGCCGGAACGTCCTTCAAGGCTTTTATAAAGTCCTCCATTTTAACCTTCATATTTTCCTCTTTCGTCACGACATCTGCGCTGATACCAATCTTTCATTTGCTATCAGCAAATAAATTGTGATATAAGACATCTACGCGTAGATTATTTACCTTTCCATGTCTTGCAAATGCGTATGATGACGCGGCCTTTACAAGACCAGCTATTTCAGCACCACTGTAATTTTTTGTCATATCAGCAAGGTCCTCAAGCGAAACATCGGTGCCAAGGATATTGTTGCTGCGCATCTATTTGATCTCTGTAAGCATACATAAAGGGTGGCATTGTGTCATATTGCATCTCTACTGTACTTGGCTGGTGTGGATATCGAGGATTTGAAGACGTCCATCTTCATCAGGCAGGCCTATTTCCATGTGTACCTCGAGACGACCTGTGTGCAGAAAAGACAATGATAAATCATTGGATTGCAGGATCGCAGAGAGATGTGCATACCAGGGCGTGTCAAAGCTTCATCGATCATATCTTTGCGATTGGTCATGCCGATAATCAAGATGTTGTTCAGTTCACCAACTCCGTCCATCTACAACCATATCGTTTAATCTATAGTGGAGGTCATTCTCTGTGTAACCGGATGGCCCATACTTTTGCGAGAAGCTGATTGACAACTGAATCACCAACACCCGCACTTTCGCCGCCGCGACTGCCCCGCTGCTTGCAAATGGCATCCAGCTCGTCCAAAATAATGGTATGAAGGCTAGATTCATCGCCTTTGGCTTTGTACTCGGCTTCTGCGTCCTCAAAGAGCTTTCGTACATTCTCCTCACTTTGACCAACATACTTGCTCAGCACCTCTGGCCCGCTCACCACCTTTGGCTCCTGAGCGTTCAGCATTTTACCGATCTGCCGTGCAATCAACGTCTTGCCCGTACCAGGTGGCCCATAGAGGAGTATGCCTTTCACATGCTTCACACCGAGCTTCTTGACAAAAGATGGGGAGTAGGTACGAGAGGCAAATGCACGCCTAAAGATATCACTGAACTCTTTGTCAAGGCCACCGATACCGAGGTCCTCAAACTTGAAGTCTGCCTTGATGAGCGGCTTTTTTCTCATCCTAAACCGCATCACCATTGGTAAGCCGTACAATCACCATCTGATTCTCCCCCCTCCCCCCAAAAATGCTCGCGGGTCGAATGGATTACCACTTCTTATTTGCCCCCGTGAGGCGGATCGTCGACTCGCTCGACTTGGCGAATTGAATCGCCGTCTGTCGAATGAGGATACCACGCTCAGCTTTTGATCCGTCGACGTCGTCCTTCTCACTGTGTGGCCCTCTCAGCATCATCTCCTTGACCATTTCTAGTTCGACAACCTTGCATTTCAATTTGACTTCACAGTATATGAACTCCATGATCTGTCCTGTGGAGAAGATATGATTGTGGAACAACTGTAAGAGGGGGATTTTGTTTGGTTTGATCAGATGAATCATCGAGCTTTTCATATTGTTTTAGCTTACTTTTGTGAATATTTCCCCCATATTCTCCGTATCAAAGTCATTGACTGCCTGGGAGCTTTTGGACGCAAAGCTTACTTGTAAGGTGATGGCAGACAGGTGGAGATCGCTAATTTCAGCAGTAGGTTGAAAGGCTTCCACGCTCGCATTCTCGTTCAAGGACAGGCCTGTCCAACGTCGCTGGACGGCGGTGGTAACAAGTACATTCCGCGGTACAGAGATGTCATGTCTAGCGGTAAAACACATTGGTACATTCATTTGCGTATGTGATCCGATGAATCATCCATCCAGCGTCCGTGGTACTTGTTTCGCTTTATATAACGTACCTTGCATTAAATACAAATTGCCCGTTCACGAGTATATAGTGTACATTTGAGCCCAACTGACCCGGGAAAATCTTGACATAATTTTCCGTTGAAAACTTTTCCGATGGACTTTTTTCTACCCTCATGCGCAGCACGCTAGTTCCTGTATTTTGGCGTGACGACCTCTTTTCATTATTCGATCGCTGCTGGTTCATGGCTGGTTTTTTTTTCCTGGATGAGAGTGATAAAGAAAAAACTCAAAAGCTATTTAAAAGGAGGAGGCAGAGTGTGTGGTGCTGTTGTGCTGCGAGTTTATGGCGTCATTGTTAGACCTAAAGTAGGGATCGGCAAAAATTCAGAAAAAAAAGGTCGTCAAACGCTCTATCCAATTTTGTGCCTCTTGTTATCTCAAAAACAAACACATGATGCATCAGACTATCGCAAATGACTCGAAAAGCAGTGTATCCACTGCAGCTAGTAAAACAAGGTCCTTGGTCGAGAAAGATGGCCCGAGCCGTACGACGTTCTCCTCTGCACACATATGCAGCAGCAAGGAGACTTGTCAGGCTGCGGATGCACTACGCCAGCCTGCGTATGAGCCGAGCACAGATACAAAGGTATGCGCTGCATGTAACTCACTGCTCGTACAACGCATATACTGATATTAGCGTTGTCTGCGTCTGTTGTGTGACACGCAGGAAGTGAATGAACATGCCGATCTCGACCCAGTTATTATGGCCTTTAACTGGGCATCGGGCATGTTGGGCTGTGCTTACTATGCACACGAATTCCGCGAGCTCTGTGTCATGGAAGACATTGCAGAATCCCCCACACTATCTTTTGCGCCTCACCGTAGGGTCTCCTCCTCCTTTTTGTAGCCCACCAACGCGCAGTGATAATCTTTTCATTCCGCAATGTAGTCTTAGACCAGGTCGCACCACATATTGTTATCTTGGCCAACGATAGCGCATTGACTGAATTAGTTCAAAAAGGTACAAATGTCATATCATATTCTTATTTGTTTCGGCCTCAGAAACTAGACCTCCCTATTCTAGATGCCAATGGTATGCAGCTTGAAAAACTGCCAAACAAAGAGTTTACGTATCATGAAGGGCGTTACAATTTGATCTCGTGGTTCGCCCGGACCCGCAAGCTTTCCGACCGTTCCTTTTATCCATCATCCATCTCAAGCATCCAAAGCAACTTCGGTGGCGCGACCAATACATACTCAAAGAGCATTTTCTGCAGCGATCCTTATGATGGTCAAAGGCGGCAGATATCCCTGGAACTCGCGTGTCTGATCGATCTTGAGAGTCAGGTGTCGGTAAGTATTCATTTGTGCTGACCTCCACCTCCCATTCTTCCTCTCTCTGCTATATTGTATAATTTGAAATCTCTGGAGGTTGACAACCATGATTCACTTATGTACTAGGTAGGATGTGCAGGCGCTCTTCTCGTATACCTAGCCAAAATAGATGGTTACGCAATCCGAGGGTTCGGAAATACCACCGAAACATCAACTGCGTTGAATCCGTTGCATCTACGATACTTTTCGAGGTAAATATTTTAAAAGCTTAAATCATTCAAACTTTGCTAAGCCCGTGTGATGTCATGAAGTACGATATGCATGCAAGCTCCAGCAGCGACACAGAGGTTTATCAAAGGAAGGGGGTGGCTGGGACGACAAAACGAACGATCGTAACTGAGGTCGCCAATAGGGCTCTTGGTATATTCGAAACCGATCAGCACCCGAATACGCATCAGAGAAGAGGCAAGGAAAGTCTTTCACTTTTCGGTAAGATATTTCTGTTGTGCATACGGGGACCTCTGTTTTCCCCACATGATGACTGATCAGAGGGCTGCTGCATATTTGGCGGAAAAAAAGGACTTTTGAATCACGCTGTGAGCCCTATTGGCCAGCATCTTCTCAAGTCATGGCTCCAGCGCCCGACGCTCGACCTCGAAACCATTCGGTTTCGACAACAAAGCATCAGTCGCTTTGTGAGTGCTGGCATTGAAGACCTTACGAAAGAGCTCCGAAGTCACCTAAGACACGTTAAAAACGTCTCAAGACTTATATCTGCGGTGTCTGAACACTGCGCCACATCCGGGGACTGGCAGCAGTTGTTGCAGGTTCGTTTCGACATCGACATATACAGATGGGGAAACTCCTGCGGTTGGTAGAACTTATGCTCATGTCTTTGGGGATAGTTTGTATACCATGGAAGCAAAGTATACGTCATTTTCCAATCGATGGTGGATCCTATCTTGTACATTCGCCGCAAGGTAGCATTGAAGAAGAAAGACTACGATTTTTTGACTCTATATGAATACACTATTGCGCTATCCATAGATTCTCTCCGCAATAGACGAGAAGTTATTTCGACGCGTAGGGGATGCTATCAATGAAACTGTAAGCGAGATTCAGTGGCTCTCATTCCCTAATAGATGCATATAAAACTTATGTTACCCGTTCGATGAGATTGACTTTGCACAAAGCAAAGCAGAGGGCAGAGTAGTTGTGAAGCAACATGTGGACCCGGTAAGTAATTTACCTTGATGACACGCAAATTAATGACGCCCTTGAATAGGAACTGGACCAGTTGAAGGACACATATGCAGGACTCGATTCAGTTCTGGTACGTAATTCTTCCTTGGTTTATGGTGATGGCTTACATCAATGTGAATTCAAGCTGGAGGTCGCAGAGGAGATCAGCCCTGAGCTTCCACCTGTTCTGCGCGCAATCAGCAATGTGGTGTATTTCCCTCAGCTCGGATATTTTGTTTCGATAGGCCGGGAGCATGAGGGAATGTTTGAGCACAACATGGGCCTCCCTCCAAGCTTCAGGTTACAGGTAAGTAGTCATTGGTGGAGTCTGATTAGAAATAGATCCCGAACAACGGCTTACCAGTGCATACACCAGTTTAAAACAGCAGAAACCGCTTATTTCAAAAATGATCGTACAAAAGGTAAAAAGAAAGTTCGCGATAGAGGTCTCCGGATCGACTTCAAAAGAGAATCAACCAAGAAGAGATATCAGAATTAGATGATTCTCTTGGAGATGTCCATGAGATGATTGTGGGTATGATTTCATGACGTCCAACGCGTTGCATAAAGGCACACTCAATGGGAGAGATGACAGATCGGGAAATCGAGCTGCTGCATGATCTCACTGAGCGGCTGTCGGAGTATTTTCCTCCGTTGTTGGATATGGCCGATGCCTGTGCGGAATTGGACTGGTAAGAACAGTATCCCGTAGTAGCAGCCAGGATCCTACTCTTGTCCTATCAGTGGCATAAACAACAGTATAGTCTCTTGGCACTAGCTCATGTAGCACGGCTCCACAACTACGTACAGCCAGAGCTTACTCTCGACAACCGCGTTGAAATTACACAAGGAAGGTGAGTTCGGTTTTTTTGGAAACCGTGTACACGTGAGCTACATGAACCGAGCCCGTCGAGAACTTTTAGACATCCGCTCCATGAACTGACGGTGGATGTGTTTATCCCCAATGACACAATTCTTGTCGGTGGTCTCGGTCTCAGACCCTCAGAGCAAACTGAAGGATCGAGGATGACCGTGTCGGCAGACGGAGAAAGAGATGACGAGGATACGATTCGCGCAAGCGTTGCTCTCTTAACCGGTGCTAATTTTTCAGGAAAGAGTGTCTATGTCAGACAGGCAAGTCAGTATGCTAACGATAATACATGTTAGATTTTGATTTTTTTTAATCCCGTCAAAGGTTGCCCTGATTGTATATATGGCACACATCGGAAGGTAGCGAGTCATGAAAACGTGCATGTCCACCCCCAGAAGAAAAAGAACCGGACCAATAGTTCTATGTTATCTTTAGCTTCGTTCCTGCAAGTCGGGCCATCATTGGACTGACAGACAAAATGTTTACGTGCGTTCAGGCTGCTGAGACAGTATCCAAGGTAATATGGGCATTACGGCATCGTCTCCGTAACTCACTTTTCCGTCCTCAAACACGTTCGCTCTCTCTCTTCTCTCTTAAGCCAATGAGTGCGTTTGCTCTGGATATAGAGCAATTGTCACAGGCTATTCATCATGCGACCGAACGCAGCCTGGTCGTCATTGATGAGTTTGGAAGCGTATGTTCTTTTTCCACTTTTTAGAGCCACAGTATATATTTACTCGATGCTAATACCAACCGCTTTTTGCCAGGGTACAGACATCATGGATGGAGCAGCGCTCTTGTGTGCGACAATCGAATACCTTTTAGCAAAAGAAGCAAAGTGTCCCAAAGTGCTCGCAATTACTCACTTTCACGGTAGGTAGGCTGCCAAAGCTTCGCTTTGTCTCTCCTCTGCAAATCATCTAACTTTTTAACAAACGGATGATCACCGCGCCCCTTTGCTAAAAAAAAAAAAACAAAACAAAAAAAGACCTGCTCGCCCAAAAGCTTATTTCATCCGACGATCCTCGTATCAGCCTTCTCACAATGGAAATTCTCAGCCAAGCTCACAGAGTAGGCATGCCGAACTGTACGAAGAGCAGCAGCAGCAGCAGCAGCAGCAGTACGCAAGTGGACGAGGTTGTCTTTCTATACCGCGTTGCTCCCGGCACCCAGGCTACCAATTCGTACGGCGCATGGTGTGCAAGCATAGCGGGTGTGCCTCCTGCTATCGTCCGCCGCGGTAAAGATATTTTTTTGTCCCATTATAAAGTGAGCCTGCCATTTAATTTCCTAAATGCCTGCTGTAGCGCTCCAGCTATCGCATCTTATCGACAATAACCTTCCCATCAAACCCGAGTACAGCCATGCCGAACAAACCCTGTTGGACAATATCGAATCTGCGGTCCAGACATTTCTCGGAACCTCCATCGCAGCAGAAAATATCAAAAGTCTCCGGGAACTGGTCCGACGCGTGAATGAGATGATCTGATATTATTCGAGCTGCATATGGGGAAATACAGGAGAAATGCGTGCATAAAACGTGTGTGCGTGGATGGAAATAATATAAATACAAAAACAAGAGCTGTCCATTTCTATTATCGGCTTCGGCTCGCCAAGAAGCTTCCAAAAGGCGTTGTCTGGAAGTCTGTGTTGCGGAGGAATGCCGAGGCCTCATCCAGCTTGTTGGAACTGAATTCGACAGAGGAGCGCTTCTGTTCAATATAGTTCTTGTGCGTCTCAAACTAGATTTACCAACACGTGATCAGTAGATGATCCATCATCGTTCGTTATGATAACTAATCACCTTTTCAATAAGCGTTTTCAGCGGTCTCGCAAAACGCGTTCCTTTCAGCGCCCGGTGCTCCTCCTTGAGCTGCAATAAACCTCCTCAGTAACCAGCTTTACTCAGCAAAACCATGTATATATATTTCGTTTACCTTGCTCAACACTGGGATAGCAAGCTCCGGGAAAGCGATGGAAAGACCAAAGCATGCGTAATATTCGATCACAGTGTCGTAGAACACTTTAAATTTGGCATCCTGAGGTTGAGAGATATGCATAAATAGACGCCTAAACGAGAACAGGAATGGGGCATATGCAGAGAAAACGTACCTCATATAGCTTAGAGTGAGAATACTCAGTTGGGGTCTTGAGATGGAGTGACCAATCGAAAGGCTCAAGATCCTTTTTGTCTGATACCTTGTTGCCGGGAACAATGGTAAAAAAGTCAAAGATGAATGGTGCCAGGGGAATAAAGTAGCCTGACATATCAATGAGGCCAATCAGCGATCGAATGATATGGACACGAAGCGGCTGGAATTGGGCAACAGGGTTAAGACTATGTAGAAGATGAATCAGCTATTGCAAATAAGCTTCATCCTCAATCATCCATACCGTAGCGTATTGAGCGCAATGTCGACAAAAGGCTGCAACACCGGTAAACCTACAGACCCAACCGTTGGACTGCATGTAGCACCGATTATGCCAGCCCAAAAGTCCAAGCAATTCACAAACTGCCAAGAATATACCGACTTGATACTTTCAGGCGTGTTGGACTTTCTGGCCGTCTTGAGATGAGACGCTAGCTGGCTAACATATACACTGGCGTGCTGCGCACCCTGCTTGGGATCGATGGTATAGACCTCGATGCTATCCTCCAGCATTTGCTCCAGACGTGCTTGATTGGACTCGGTCAGCCTGGTTGCATGCTTTGCAAAAATTAGGTACATGCCCTTGAGGCAGTGAGGTAGATAGCTATGCTTTTCCGTATCGATCGCAGACGTTGCGAACGCTTTCAAAGCCTTGCCACATACGGCGCGAGTCTCGGATGAGAGCGCATTGTCCGACCAGCGGTCCAGCAACACCCGGAGGTACTCACGTGCGGTCTTGGGGAAACAACCAAAGTAGGACGCACATGGCTCAAGGTGGTTAAGGATATACTGAACCATGTCATCCTGATCAAGGTCGCGAAGGAACCGTACGCAATTGTTCAGGAAAAGCTGGACAACCTTTTCAAGACGACGCCAGTTCTTGGTCTTGGCCGGATGCTTGGCCTTTTTCGTCAGGACAATGTGCTGGCTAAGAATTGGGTAGGCTGACTTGACCGTCAGCTTGACGATCTTGCTATACACTACAGGTTCGAGAGAGATAGCCTTGAGTATGCCATTTCAGCCAATCACATACGTGTATTTCCTCACCTTTATGCTTGTCGACACGATACGTAAACTCAGTCTCCTCTTCCGAGCGGGCAATGGACCGGAACGCAAGCAGTAGCTGCTTCAGTGCCTCTGGTGATTTTTTATTTGCTTCATCGGCCCATCTCGACAGCATCTCGTTCGTCACCGCCGTAGAATTATCTTCATGTTCGTCCATTTCCTCATCCGACTCCTCTAATTGATTTTCATCCCCCTCGGACATCTCGTCGTCTTCTTCTTCTTCGTCGTCGTCGCTTTCGTCCATGCTCTTGACAGTCTCCTGCTTGGTATCAATGTCCTCGTCTAGATCCTCTTCTTCGTCTTCCACAGCCTCAAACTGATCCAGCGCGTTGAGATCGGATTCGAGATCATTGTCGAGATCAAGGTTTTCTTCGCTGCCGATCTGAAAATTGCAAAAGTACTCGTCTGTGTTCGCGTTTTGATCGAAGCTGCGTAAAAAAAAAGAAGATCGATCAAAGATCCGCACGTTCGCATAGATGATTCCCGCCCCTTACCCGTCTTGGTTTTCTCCTTGTTGCTGTTGTTGTTCGCCAGCCTTAGTGACGCCTAAAGCATCCCATATAGTCAGTCTATAATGGACCAAGTGGGCCGATCGCGGGCTAATCAATTACAAACTTTTCTCGTTTTCTTTTCCTCGCGCAGCACGGCGTTCTTTTCTTCTTTGAATTTGCTTCTTGACCTTCGAATTTTCACGTCTCCGCTCGATCGTCTGCTTAAGCTTGGTGCGCTGGAATTTGATCGTCGACTTTTTGAGCTTTGTTCCCATGTTATGCAATTATCAAAGGATCAACCACTTTTTTTTTTCGGAGGAGGAGTGGAGCGGACAAGAAAAGTGAGAAAAAATTATCAAGCCACGAGGGAAGCGGTGGTGTTGGGAGTGGGGAAGAAGGGCGGACTTCTGTTTATTATTTTTTTAATCGGAATCCATGACAGGTTCCGTCGTAAATTGATCGATGGTGTCAAGATCGAGGATGAAGTCCTCGCCTATGAATCCGATTTTTCCAAAGACGTCCGACATGTTTCTGGCCTTGATTAGATCTACTTCCTGAGGCACATGCAATTCTGGGTGGTTCTCACGGAGCTTCTCGGAGAACATGCGCCAGACGGCCGGTCCGTCCTTGGATGTGGGGATGTCGATATCCATGATACCGAGCACGCCGTAAATGGTATCGATGGAGTAGGTCGCTCTGCGTGTGCATGTTGCAAATACATTAAGATAGAGCTTTTGAACCCTGCTGGTTCCGATCTGGATTTCGGATTCCATACTGAGTCCAAAGGTGAGCACCGCCTCGAGTAACTTTCGATAGTCGCGATACACGCGGGCCAGAATGGGATCCACCTCGTCGTAAAATTCGATCAACTGCCGCGGTGTCATGTGCTCTTTTTCTTTAGACCAGTCGCTCGAGTTGCGCGCTATCTCCCGCTGTCTTCTGTAGGCTAATGTCGCCACTTTTAGCCAGATGATCAATGTCTTTCTTGCAACCTCAAAAGAGGATGTCTCCCCCGAATCGAAATCATCATCGTTCTCTCCCTTTAGGGTCCGCACCAGGACACTGGGTGACAAAGCAGATTCCTGGAAAGTCCAGACACGAGTCATCCATTGACTGCCGAGAATAGCAGGTATCGCCTCTGTATATTCCGCAAGGCCAAAAGCGTCCCATCGTTCCTTATCGCGCGCGCGTTTTATCTCGGTGATCGTAATATACTCTGGGCTCTCAGGAGCGTGTTCAAAGAGCTCGTCGTCGAGGACCTCGTCCGAGCATTTGCTATAATGTCTAAAAAGCTTCATATCATGCGGATTTTTTTTCAGGTTATTCCACCATCTGTGGATCGACTCGGATTTACTATGTCTATTCACATACAGAGAAATAAGCATGGAACATCCCTTCCCCTTTTCCTTGTTGCTTGAAATCACGTACTTCTTGGTGGAAATATGATCCAGATATTTTAAAACATGTTCGTCAAGTTCGTCCTCTATGATGCGAGCATGCTGGTACAGCGTATAGAGCTTATATCCGAATGCTTGACAGGGTTCACCGAGCAATGCGTAACATTTTTCGCAGAACCTGTAAATATCGCCCATGATCACCAGTGGGGAATTTGACTGGGCGCAAAAGACATCGACCCACCAGTAACTGCTGTGAAGAAGAAAGAGCTCGGTGATCTCGGCTCGCTTGCCGGGGTTGACTTTGGCGGTCACCACCTTGCCTGTATCGGCGCTAATCACGCCTGCATCGTCCCACACGATCCAGCCTTCGGGAGGACCCCAGAGATGCGAGAGGCAGTTCCACCCTTTATTCGAGACGTCCTCTGCTATGGCCGGATCGAGAGCAGGCGTCACGATCGTCAAGGACTCGATTTCGGCCGGTATCCATGTTGTGAGCACTACCTTGATGAGATGAAAGCTCGGATCCTTGAGGAGGTTTTCGCGTTTTTCTTCAAAAGATTCGATCCCGTTCATCCTCCTAACCGAATGGAAAGTTGAGCAAGGAAGGACAGCAAGTGGGGACAAGCTGCGGGAGTATGCCTTCTACTTATATTGCTATCTACAATATGTGACACACGCACACACACACAGAGAGAGAGGGAGCGGTGATACCAAGATGAGTTACGTACCAATGTTCTCCATGTTCCTCGACGAGTTTGGTAGTGATCGTTAATCTCATCTAAATAGGAAATCGGGTTGGCACTCTCTGAGGATGACCTAAAATTGCTTCATCATAAAGTAGGCAAAGATTCGCGCTATATAGAGTGTCTGCGTTGGTTTATGTGGCGAAACACGGCACGGCTTTGGTGCTGCAGCATGTGGCTTCCCGCGTATCACAACACACACAAATGCGAAAACTGGGACGGGGGTTGAAAAGGCGGCTATTAAATAAGTACTACGCCCCTTTTGCTTTCTCTCAAAGGCAATTGTCACCCTTGATCGATCAATGATCTGTATCAAAGAGACACATGCCCAAAGGCTCCTCGGCATTGTAATTGCCAAATCGGGGTGTGGATATCTCTCTCTTCATAAATGATGCTGAACTGAAGAGGACGGACATGCACTTTAGCAGGACATGATGGACTCTACACCTATACATAGCCGCCAGATGGTTTCTTCCCAGCCACCTAGTAACGAATTATCACATGGTTTTTTCCGGGTACAGGTGTGCAGCACGGCACAACAACTATCACTTGACATAATTCACTTTTGTTGATTAAGCCAGTCCGTTCTGATGACGCAGAGAAGGAGAAAAAAAAATGAGTCGGTTATGACAAATCACTTTAGGGCAACTTGGGGAGCATGAGCTCGTCCTCAAGGGCTAAACCCCCCCCCAATTGAGGCTCATCGCAGAAGAAAAAATGATTACCCTCTAGGAGCCATTTCTTAAAACGGCATTAATATCCACAAACCGGCTGTAGCGACAGCTGTTTGGGGAGGCGATGCTGATGCTGTTTATGCTCAGGTGATAACCTAAGCATGGCCAATGCACTACGTTCCCCCTCCTCCTTTCGCACCGTCATGTTCTTCTCATTCTCTTCCCTCTACCTCCTTTGCTATCTTGTCAAAACTCCTTCATTCAGTCGCTATGGACTTGATACCGCTCGAGATCCTTTCAGAGATCTTTGCCAAGCTGACATTACACGATTGGCTGCATTGCATCCAAGTATGCCGATCATGGCGCACCATCGTCCCCATGGCGGTTGACGATCTCATTATCTGCCGAGAGGAGTGCAACCGGGGCTTGATTAGTCAGATACACCACTTTAAGATGATTCGCTCAGCAACGTTCCGTTGCGTCCCGGCTAAAAGTCTGTGCGTTGCACTCGACCGCCTATCGCCCTGTCGGATAAATCAATTAGGTACCACATCCAATAAGAAGCACACATTTTCTTTACGCTGAGTTAAACTTGGGGGGGGTGTGTGTGGCTGTTGGCCATCTACATATGTACTAGCTATTGATCAGGTGCTGTTCAAATCCATGGATGACATCCTCAGACAGCATCTATGGACACGTCAGCTCGAGTCACTGGCGCTGATAAAACCGCTTAATGCTGAGCTGGAGATTGACTTGTTTGAAGACATTCTTGCGGTATGCCCAAAGCTAATCCACTTTAGCTATCAACATCACCCACGGAGCAGGCGCCTGAAGATTGAAGCAGGGCCGACGGGCCCCATCGCTCAGACAAATCTTGTATCCCTCTCGTTATCGACCTCCCTAACGTATGAACAAGTCGTATGCCTTCTGCAATCTAGCCCGGGACTCCAGATGCTCAAGCTTTCGTTCGCTAAGCCGATTGAACCGCAGTTGGTATTGTCATTCTGCCCATACATGGCCTACCTGCACCTTGGCTCTTTTGACTGGCTCCCGGGATCCTTGGAGTGGAGCAACAGGCCCATCGAGAGAGGACTACGGTATCTGTGTCTTTCCAACACGTCGCGTTCGACGACTGCATTTTTATCAGAGCATGTTGCGACGCTAGAGATATTGCACCTGCCCATTGTCCATCTGCCGATCTCCTTTCCATCGAGGCGGCTCAGGGTCCTGTCATGCGATGCATCTCAGGATCGGCACGGCATCCTCGATGATTTATTACTCCAAGGGCCCTCAGGGATCCGCGAGCTGCACCTGCACCACATCATACCGACTGCTTCCCTATCGAGGGCAATACATCGGCTAGCACCCACACTCACCACGCTCCAGCTCACAGTGCAGTATGAATCCGACGACATGGTTCTCCTCGAAATGCTCGCTTTTCTTCCCAATCTTACTACCCTTTCCTACCAATGCCAGGCCATCAGCGCCACCAAACTCGAAACGCTCGCCAAAGTCAAATCGCTTCAGGTTCTCTCCGTCAAAAGCATCGAGTACGCACCCCTCGTGTCCCTCACCTGCCTTGAGGAACTCAGGGTGCTACGAAGGATCGAGCTCTGGCGCATGGCCTACTTTTCACTCGAGCCGCTAACACATCTCGAACAACTCGAGTCTATTCAGCTGCAGTGGTGCGTGGCGCCGGTGGGCATCCGATTGCTTGCCGAAAAAGCGCCCCGCCACTTGAAGAAAATGGGATTCGAGAAGTGCAGTGCGGTGTCCTACGAAGATATACCAGATAACGTGCTCGTCGATAGAGGAATTTCCATTGTCATCGAGTAATTGTGAACGCCTCAGTGACCGTATATAGCCACCTAACTACACACACATACACGCATTCATCCCATCTCTTGACTATTTCATTCATCCGTACCAACAATCCCCTCTCCCACTCCTTGCAGAGAATAATCGGCTGAGCCGAATAATAATAAAGATTCAGCCCTCCTACCATAAACAGACCGGCGTTATCCTTCTGGGAATTCAACGGCCTTGTGCAGACAGATAATAAGCAGGAAATGCCTTTTAATGTTCTATTGTATGGGCGATCGTTGCATGCCACTATTTCAACTACATAGGGATAATGCCTCTATTAGCCCAAAGAACGTATAAGATGGATCGTTTTGCGATTTCACTGTTCTCCGTAGAACCACACACATTGTAGAAAGTTCCGGTGTTTAACGCTCAAATGTTTTACCATAATGGAAAGAACATGCTTGCAATGGCCTCAGTGATACGAAAGGTTGGAACATTTGCGCACCCAGCGTCTGTCCGTCTCTCCGGAAACTGTGGATGTGTCTCAGGCCCACCGTGCCCCTCGAGCATAGTTTACAGCAAAAAAAAAAAAAAAAATAGAACGAGCAGGGCAAAATCGTTGCCCATACATTTGCCGCCATGAAACACGATGCATGGTATATTTTACGTATCCATCTGCTATGACAAAGCGGCGTAGGGATGACAGGAGCCATGAAATTGGCATCCGGTTTCAATGTCGCAGGCTTCTCCGCTCATTCTCGCATGGAGGAGGATGCATCCTTGGGCACTCGTGAATTTTATGTCTTGCGCTGACATGGATCGCAGGATGGTTATGCAACCACACACATGCCCCACTTCAGCTCCAGGTGGGGTGGGCAGAAGATAAAAAAGATGTCGAGAGCGTGCAAACGGAAAAAATGCCCAACTTTTTTTTTTTTTTGTGCGCGACTCGTGATTGCTGACAAGGAAAAAAAAAAAGAAGGGGGGGGATTTCTTCGCTCCAACATTGTTGGGTCCGTGCCATGTTCCGCGATCTTAAAACGATCCCGGCTCCATCGGGATGGACACCCGAGGTAAAGTACATTGACAAGCTCCTCTGGTCTCCCCAAGTGCCTCCTCCGGTCAAGATGAGTTTTGAGCCCAAGCCGGGGGCCAAGGCCGAGGCAGAGACCCTTCAGACAACGCGGTTCTTGAATGATAATGTCAACATTCGCGGCACCGGCTTCCCCACGACAAAAGAACAGCGCCGCAACGTCAAGATCAAGCGCATCACCGATCCATCGCACCCATGCTGCGGTGCTTACGGGCTCTTTGCAGCCCAGACATTGCAGCCTCGCCAACTTATATTGGACTACCTCGGCGTGGTCGAATATAAAACATATGATCCCGCTTCGGATTATGTACTCAGACTGGGCACAGATCTGTCCATTGATGCTGCAAAGTATGGCAATGAGGCCCGCTTTTGCAATGACTTTCGTGGCGTCGGACCAGGTCCTAATGTATGCTTCCTAAACTACATGGACGAGCACACTCGGCAGATTCGAGTCGGTATCTTCGTGCTGGGAAACAACAAGATTAGAAAAGGCGATGAGCTGGTAAGAAGAGGGCTGAGGTGAAAAACACGAAAAGGCTGACTTGAGCAACCGCCAACAGCTTGTCACGTATGGCAAGTCGTTTTGGACAAACCGCGGCATGGACATTCATCAACAACATCATTCTCAGCGAAAATAGCTGCATGTGGCTCTTTCACCTACATTCACATCGGACAAGACGCTTTATACATGTTTTGTTTTGTTTTTAGTTTAGAAGGGAAGGTTGATCTGAGATGCTACACGCCGATACATGGATCCATAATCTAATTTGGGCATATTCCTCTCCCTTTTTTTTTTAAATACAGTCAATCATCTATTCGCGAGAGTCTTCCTCCCCTCCTATTGAGCACTTACTTCATCTTTTTGAACTTCTTCTGCCACTGGAGATACTCAGCCTGCGTCTCCTTATCCCGTAACCTATCCGTCTTGCTCTGCACATTCATTACTGGTTCTACTGGTGCCAGAGGCCGTTGCTCCTTGCGTTGCTGCATATCCGTCTCCACTTCTTCCTTGAGCATATCAAGTTTGCGTACAATCTCGCGCGCCATGTTTTCGTCCTGCAGGGTCTTTGCGTGCTCTAGCTTGGAGAGCAGAACGGCTTGCTCCATCGACACATTCACCTTACGTCCTGCTACCTGCTGCTTCTTTTCGATCATGGCCGCCACTTCCTTATCATTCAACACATAGTTGCTTGCCTCTTGGATGTCTGCAATCTTGTTCTGCACCAGCTCAAGATCTGGGAGCGGCACATGATCGTATTCAAGGGTGTTTATGTAACGATTGTACTCTGACTGGGACAATGGTCGGTTAGAGATGATGTCCATCGAGAAAACTCTCTCTGCACCTCCGTGCTTCAGCTTGAATGCTTGGTTCGATGACACGCTGTCTGAGATCTTGTATGTCTTATGCCATGGCACGACATCTGAAGGTTCCGATCAGGAAGGGCTAAACCAAACTGCATCTTCATAGTCTTTCTTACCAATGACCTGGCAAAGTCTGTATACAGGGGTCTTGTTGTCGTCGCCGATATACACACGTACCATTGCACCTGTATGTTCATTTAACGCATCGTTCCAAGCTGCGCTGGTCTGAAAGCACTTACCGATCACTGTCTTTTCAAAATAGGGTGCATAGAGCCAACGCTCGATTTGTTCGCGCCGCAAGACAATTGCTTGAATCTCATCCAGCGTCGGTGTTCTCTTCTTCGCCTATGTGACTCCAAGTCATAAGCGATAGCTTCTTTTGTCGGCGTAAGCATTACCTTATGCTCTGCTCGCGCTTCGGTATCTTCTTCGTCAGTATATTCACCTCCACTCTCATCACTATATCGGTTCCGCTTGCGTTCAGGTGTTGGTGATCGGCGGTGCCGCTTACTTCGGCTCTTGCTCTTTTCCTCACGCCTTCGCGCCAGTTCATTCAGTGCTTGTGAGGTACCGCTCCCTTTGGCGCGCGTCGAGCCTTGTGATCATAGAAAATTCAATGTCTCACGCAGTAAGACATGCTGTCATTCGGTTCTGCATTTTTACTCACGTCGGGTTGTATCTTCACGTCGACCATCGCTCAATAGCTTGCGCACCTCGAGTCGTTCAAGATTGCGCTGTCTTTCCTCCGAACGTTCATTCAAGATTCGCTCACGCTCAACTTCGGGAAGGGCCATGAGGCTGCGTGTGTATGTTGGGAATAAATTCAATATGATCGTTCATGGGATGTACATAGCCTTCATCGATCCAATTACCGTTGTCGGTCCTCCTCATCTTTGTAAAGATCAGGGCCATATTCATCGACTCCATCGTCATCAGAGCGAGCGCCGCTGGATGGCCCTCCACTGTCCACCAATTCGAGAATCAAATCGTCAATGTCTTTGCTCATTGTGAAAGGAAGAGAATGCTCGGTACAATTCTTTTATCGGGAAAAAAAATAAGTGTAGAATCGACGCACACGCACACACACAGACACACAAAGCGGGAAGAGGGCGGCGCCGCAGGGAGTTCCAATCGCCGCAAATTTTTGGTAGACCGGCCCCATACGCACATACACATACACGCATGCCGCTCGCATTCGAACATGCCCAGTGGTAGTGCCAGCATTATCATTTTTCAATTTAAAAGTAGCGTGCAGTGTGTCCATCCATGTTTCTGCTGGCGCTTGCTGTCGTTATTTTGTACTTGGTACCACTGTTCGCTATCAATGTTTATGTGACCGTTGTCGAGGGTGATCTTCCCTTGATTCTGACCTGTCCACACGGAGGGTTGCTGAAACCCCGGTCCATCCCAGACCGGACTCCTACGCCAGGTACGGTGTTGATCAATGACGGCTATACGATCGACACGACATTTGCGATTGCCAGTGCGTTAAGTACCTTGCACGATGGGAGCCGGCAGCCCTATCTTGTTGTCTGCAATGTGGCTCGCATCAAGGTGGATGTGAATCGAAGAATGGACGAGGGTACGGATTCAAAAGAGGGTGGTATTGCCTGGAAAGTACGAATAAGGTTTTTCTTAAAAAAAAAAAACAACGAGAGTTGGAGGGGGGGAGCAAGGCGAAGGCAAATGAACAGCTAATGCGCTTCATGACTTTTTCTTCTAGGCATATCATGACTCACTTCAGACATTGATCAAAAGCGCCCTGCTTCGCTATGGATACGTTCTTTTATTGGATATTCATGGTAATGGAATTTGGTTTACAATCGAGTTTCAACCCGGGAACGGGAGATGATGGAATGAGCGTTGCGCGCGTGTATATGTGTGTGCGCACACACACATGACATTGACTACTTATCCAGGACACGGTGCCGACCACGGAAAGGTCGAATTGGGCTACCTGCTCAGGAAAGATGAGCTGGCATCGATGCGCGACCCCGATAAAATGAACAGCGCAGTGCTGACACGATCGTCCATTCGTCATTTGGCGCATCGCACAGCCATACCCGCCCCGCATGAGCTCTTGCGAGGTAATGGGTCCATGGGTCAGCTCATGGAGAAGGCGCATCGCCAGATTCGCACGATGCCATCTCCCTCACATCTCTATCCCGAGGAACATGAACGTTACTTTCGAGGAGGGTATACGACCCAGGTATACGCAGCAGTGACCGGACTGGATGTGATCCAGATCGAGCTGCCTAGACATTTGCGCTTCACGCCGCAGGGCCGACATAACGCAGCTACTGCAATTGCTGAAGCAGCCACCCTTCTCATGGACCAGCACTATTGCCACCCCGGACTCAGCCGACAGCAATTCCCAATCCAACCTAAACTTTAATTTGCGGCTATGAACGGAGGAAATGCCTCATTTCGGTCCGAAGGCCCGGGGGGTTGTTTGGCCCGTTTCGTGAATTTAAATACAAAACGAGAAAAATATGTCTTTTTCGGAATTCAAGGGGGGAAGAATCAAGGCGTTTTTAGGGGGTTGAGTGGGGCAACTCAAAGCACACTGTGCCTCAACTTTGATTTATACAGTATTACAAAAAGATATACAACAGCCGTCTCGGCCACAATTATCTACGAGTGAGGAGGCAGTTCGGGGTGATCAACTGCTGAGTGAGTCAGAAAGACCGACCAGTCATTCCATGCGTAAGGGGACTGAAGCGGAGAAGGGGATGCGACAAGAGAGGTAGTAATAGCGGAACCACCTGGGGGTATTGGAAGCTGGGAAACGGGGCTGTGTTGGTGTTGCAGAACTTGTGGTGCAATAAAAGTCGGGGGCGATTCTATGGATGGGTGGTGCTGAAGATGATGCTGGTGACGTTGTGGTTGATGATAAAAATTCATGGATAATTGGGATGTCTCTGGCTGCGGCAGGAAATAAGAAGACGCCTGGGCGTGTGACGAGATGGATGCAGTTACGTCAGGGCGAATGTCAGAAGTGATGCCGCCGAGAACAGAGCAATTGATCATCCGCTGTTCAAATACTTGGCCTGACTTGGGGTATTCTTCGCCTGCAATGGGGTGTGGTGGGGTTGCATCCGACAGTAAGCTTGGCCGAGGAACCATTTGTTGCTGGTGCTGATACTGGTACTGTGGTTGCGGCAGTGATAGCTGAGATTGCGATGGCGCCGGAGATATCTCATTTATGGTAATAAGCATTTGAAGGATCTCGATAGCGCGCGGTGCAGAACATAAATCATTGTGTAACTTGAGGAGAGACAAAGACTCCTCCAGCTTCTCTTGGTTATGCACTGATAGCCGGTCTTGCAACAGGTTCGACAGGTGGACGAGAGATGACTGAAACATGGCGTAGACGAAGCACGTGGGTAAACAGAAAGAAAGGTTAGGCTCGGTGGGCGGCGTCTTATGCTGCCGGAGGATTGAAGAGATATTGCCAGCCGCGTCAGCGCAGGCTCTGCGGGACTCTGTTATAATCGACTGCAAGTCCGGAAACTGAACAGGAGATAGTTGGATGAATGGGCGATGGAGTAAGAGGACAATGGTGTTGTAAAAGACCTGCAGATGAACTGCGTGGGAAAACGTTTTTCAGTTTTGCGTTTTGCCGAAGTGTTCTATCTTGCCCTGAAATCACAGTATTTACCTTTCTGGGAAATTGGTAACTCTGAACCATCCATAGGTTCGTCAAGGGAAGCGCGCCAATTTTTCAATCGCCGATCCAAGACGACCAAGATGGTAGGATCATCCAGTCCAGCGTTGCAGTTCGAACGCTTGGCCTTTGGCGCGTAGAGTGCTTTGAGCACGCGCCCGAGAATTTCCGATAGTTTAATGAGCAACAAAAAATGGCGGTAAATTGGTTCCCCCGAAGGTCCCGCATCCGTAACCTTGTAAGGTGATGGCATAGCCGTGTCAAAGTCGCGATCAAGTATGGTCAGCGGCTTTCCTGCTCTTGCGCCCATCCAGCGATCGAGCACGTAGCATGCATGAAATACCCGATGACGTGTCTCAATCTCAGACAAAGGAAGCTTCCACTTTGCGCACGACCGGTGAAGACCCAAATCCTGAGCCATCCTGATCGCTGTACCAAGTGTGAACCATTGAATCGACTCGACATCGCCTTCATCCATATCCAAATACAGCGTCATGAGAATCCCGACCTGAACATAGCACAGACGGGAACGCATTGGGTCACGCAGCCGCTTCATGACCTTGCGAAAGTAAAGATCAGCAAATTCGTCTGCACCCTTCTCCTTGAAATGCAGAGCTGCATAGCGGAAGGCAAGGGCCAGAATGGCCCAGACAAGAATTGTCGGAGGAGAAGGGTTATTGTGGCGATACTGATCCATAAACTTGGACTCATTGATGATGGGTAAGAAGGAGTGATAATGTGAGAAATAACTACGAAGGTGTGGTAGCATAGAGTCAATTGCGCTGCCTCACTTTGCAAAAAAGAGACCTACAGTCCAATCATCTTGTCCAACATGTGATTTGCGGGCCGTTTGATAACGGTCGGGGATCGAGGAGGGTGGGAACGCCTTTGGTCAAAGATGGCTGAACGCATCGAGAGTCCCACATCAAGCCGGACGTCTGTCTTGCCCGACTCGGATGTGCGCACAATCATCAGTTCATCTTGGGCCATCATCTGAATAACAAGGTCGTCGCGCCCAGGCCAGCAAATATACGGTTTGGATTTAAAGATATCATGGTCCACCAGCTGAAGGCCTGCCGAGTGGCCCGTATATTTGATCGAGTCGTAGTCCCGCATTTTAAAAGACATTTCAGATGCAGGCGCGAACTCATCGTCATCGTCTTCTTCTGATGACGATGAATCTGACGACTCTGTCGGCTGTAATGTGAGTGGTGGCGATGATGATGTGCTATGTATAGCACTTTTGTTCCGAGGTTGTCGTCGTCCCTGCTGCTGCTGCTGGTGCGTGTTACGGTCGAAGCAAAAGTCGTTGCGCTCAAGATCTTTGAGCGACATGTTCGTGAGAGATACAAGAAGCCGTTCCATCTTTCTACATCGCTTCTCAAGGTTATCTACATAGCTATCCAACTGGTTCAGAACACTTGGGACTGATTGACTGGTAAGGGTGGAAACTTACACGCTCGGAGGGCCTCGTTTTTTACGGACGCTCTGAAACTCACATGTATAGCCCCACTACATAAAATTCCTGTAAGTCATCTGCAATCGGATCTACTTGAACGTTTGCCTTACAGCTCTACAGTTCGAGCAGGGAATTGAGGTATCTGCATCGCAGCGAGACTTGCGTTTCCGGCAAAAGTCGCAACTTCGTTTTGCTCGTGTGCGCTTGAGTGGAGGTGCGGCACCGATGATGGAGGGAGTAGGTGTTGGCAGGTCTTGGCTACGGCTATAAAAGTGCGGCGACGCTGTTGATGATGATACTGGAGAACAATGCAAGCTATTCATTTAACATGGAGGGACGCTTTTTTTTCTTCATACAAATGTATCCAAAAGAAGAAGAAAAACCTCAGAAAAAATTATCTTTTTATAGTTTCGTCGGGGGCACGTGCCTGCGATTCTGTCCAATTAGTTTTATCAGCTCTGCTGTGCTTCAAAAGAAAAATAAAGAATAAAAAAATAGCTATCTACTCTGCTGCAACGCATCGATTACGCTAGATGAACCCGTCATTTAGTGCATCGTCCTCGAACAATCATACCTATGACTTGACTCACCCAAGCATCTTGATGTTCTCTTGTTGATATTGTTTTATCTCCTCCTGCAAACGCAGGTTTTCATCCAGTGTCGCCTGCAACTGTGATTCTTTTGCTCTTATGTTCGCCTGTTTTCACGCTTGTCAGCAGGTGACACAAACGGAGCTTCGACCGCCCTCCCGCACTTTTTTCTAACTTACCTCGCTTGTTTCAACGTCTTCTGTAGACCACCGCAACTCCATCTCTTTCGATTTAAGCTGGCTATCCAGCTCTTGGTTTCTGGCTTCCAGCTCCATAATCTTCCTCTCCATTTCTTGAATCCTTGCTTGGTTTCCTTGATGAAGAGATTCAAGGTCCTTCTTTTGGGAACTGGTCAACGTCCTCAAACGGTATGAAAAGTCCTCGAGCTCCTTGTCCTTCATGTCCAATAACTTTTGATGGCTCTGGTGAATCACCCGCAATTCTTTCTGGTGTTGTGAAACAATTGCCTGCAGTTTCTGCTCCGCCCCTGCTGCGGCATTTTGAGCATTGTCCTGCTCAGCGTTTCGGGCCATGGAAAGCCGCAAACGTTCTTCAATTTCCTCGATCTCCTTGTCTTTGGCGTTAATCATCTTTTCAAATGATATTTTGATTGCTTGAAGCTCCTCTTCCTTGTCGCCTGCATCTTGAAGTCGGCGTAATTCTTCGTCAACCTTCTTCATGTCGTCATCACGCCGCTTGGAGCGCTCCCGCTCGGCATCCATTTGCGCGGTCAACGCCTTGACCTCTTCCTGGTGTTTATTCGTCATATCTGCAATCTGTTCCTGCAGGGCCTTGACGGCATGGGCATGATTGCTTTCCATCCGGATTTTGTCCTTCCGTGCGGCCTAGATGTCCCACGTTTATCTGCTGTCTCTTCTATTTATGCATGCATCTTCAGGCTCTCACCTCAATCTCAGACGCGAATTCATCCGCGTCTTTTAAAGCCGTCTCCAGTTGTTCCTTCAGAGCATCTACCGTTTTGGAATGGTGTGCTTTGAGATCTTCCAACTCACCAGCATACTTCTCCTCTATTGCTTGGAGTTCCTGTTTGTGTTTTTCGCCTAGTTGTTTCCAGGCAGCCTCGATTTCCTTCTGAGCATTGGATTCGACTTCTTCCCGAAGTCTGGCATACTCATTCTCATGCCGTACTCCTATGGCATTTAGCCTTTCCTCAAAACTTTCTTCTAGAGAGCGGCGGCCGCTGTCGGCTTGTCTTTGGAGCAGCATAATCTGTTCTTCTAGTTGCTTCTTGATGGTAGAGTGCTCTAACGTCAGCTTCTCGATCTGTTGTTCATGCTCCCGTGACAACGCAATCTAGAAGCAAACGCGCTGGCTTTTTAAGACGATGGACATTGAGGTACTTGTATGGAAACATACCTTAAGCTCGCTTTGCTTCCTTTCTGTCTCTTCTTGTGCTGTAGCCTCTATCTGTCGAATATGCTCTGCATGCTCGTTGACAAGTTCCTCAATAGCAACAGCATGTTTCTGCCTCAAGTCTTCGATAGCAGAAGCATGCTCACGCTGCATAACTTCAAGAGCAGATGCATGTTTGCTCTGCAGCACCTCGATAGCAGAAACATGTTTATCCTGGAGATCTTTCATGGCAGCGGCGTGTTCACTGCGGAGCTTTTCAACGGTAGACTTGTGCTCCTCTCGAACTTTTTCAGCAATGGAAGTCTCCTCTTCGCGCAACCCACCGATAGTAGCGGAAAGTTCGTCTTGAAGGTTTCTGATAGCAACAGCATGCTCTTCTTGTAGTACTTTGATAGCAGCAGTATGTTCTTCTTTCAGCGTTCTGGTAGCAACAATATGCTCTTCTTGCAGTACTCCGATAGCAGCAGCATGTTCCTCTTTCAGCTTTCCCGTAGCAACATCCTGTTCTTCTCGTAATACACCGATGGCAGCAGCATGTTCTTCTTGCATCTTTATGGTTGCAATAGAATGGTCTTCTTGTAGACGTCCGATTGCGGTAACATGTTCCTCCTTCAGATTTCTGATAGCAGAAGCATGGTCTTCTTGAAGTCTTCCTACAACGGTAGCATGCTCATCTTTCAGACTGCTGATAGCGAAAGCATGGTCTTCTTGCATTTTTTCCATGGCAAAAGTATGATCGTCTTTCAAATTACTGATACTAGAGCTATGCTCCTTATGTAGGCTTTCGACAGAAGCTGCGTGCTCATTTCGTAATTTCTCGATCACAACCGAGTTTTCTTGCTGGATGGTGTTCAGCTGGGCCTCATAGTCAGCTTTGAGGGAAGTCTAACGCTACATTATTAGTGCCTTGCATATTAGGATATATACGCCAATGAACATACTTTAACATCCACGACTGCGTCATGCACGTCGTCCTTTGACTTCAACAATTTCTCCAGGTCTGCAATCGCGGCAGCATGTTCGTCCTGGAGCTTGCTCATTGCATCTTTGTGTAGTCTCTCACGCTCGTTTAATTGCTGCAGGACATCTTTGTGTTTAGCCTCAAGTTCAGCAACCACAATGGCATGCGAAGCTTTTAAGTCGCGTATGGCATCTTCGTGAGCCTTGTCAGCGGTTCGTATTTCGGTGCGATAGGCTTCGTCTTCCTTCAGCTTGGAGTCAAGCTCAGCGAGAGCTGCGGCATGGGCTTTCTTAAGCTCGGCAACCTCCTTGTCATGGCTTGCCTGCTTCTCACGCATCACCTCATTGAGCGCGTTCAATTCTGCCGCATGCTTGTTCCGAAGTCCAGTAACCTCAGAATTCAGCTGATTGGCAGCTTCCGCTTGCAAAGCCTATTTAGATTGAATGAGTTATAAGCTCCTGGAAAGATGGCATAATCTTACCTGACTCGAGCGATGGGTATCTTCAAGTGCTTGGGTATACTCAGCCTTCAGCTTCTGGACCTCTTCTTGATGGGCTTTATTCCGCTCATTGAGTTCTTTCTCATGAGCTACAACTAGCGCCTCGCGCTCCTTATCACGTTGCGCGTTGTGCTGACGTTGGATCTCCTTAATCATAGAGGCGTTTTCGTCGGCAATGCGTCTCATCTCAAAGCTGTGGAGATCTTTAAGAGCAGACTAGTTTTGTCTAAGTAAATAAGAAATAGTAGTAATAAAGACATTGGAAATCTTACTTCGACTTCCTTCTTGATATTTTCCAAGCTATCGTTTTTGGTAGCTGATAACGTCCCAATTTCCTTTTGATGATTTGCGACAAGTTCTTTCTGCAGTTCGATGTGGCGACTCAAGTCTCCTTCTAATTGCTCCACCCTCAGCTTATGATGATCCTGAAGTTGGTCCATGGCTTGTTTGTGTCCAGCCGCCAACTGCTCCATCTTGATATCAAACTCCGCACGGATCTTGCATTCGAGCTCGGCCCGGACCTTGGATTCAATATCAAGCTTCTCAGCATTAAGTTCCTTCAAGGCTGCCTCGTACTTTTCTGATTGCTCTTTCAGGGCCAACTGCAGTGAAGCTTTGTTTTCCTCCTCGGAGCGAGTAGTATGTTCTTTGATCAGAGCAGCATGTTTTCTCTCAATTTCAGATATCAATTGCTTATGCTCTTCAAGAAGACGAGTCTATTGGATATGCATTGTCAATAAATGCTATGATAACAATTCATTGACATGTACCTTTTCCTTCGTTCTCTCCTCCTCTATCCGCAGTTCGTACTCCTTGATCAGTGCCTCTTTAGCCTTCGCGGCAGATTGTTGGAAAGCTGTGTGCTCTGCAGCTAAAGCCTGCTTCTCGATATCCAGCTTTTTCAATATTTCCTCCATTTCTCTCTTCGATTCTAGCAGACTCTGCTCGAACTTTTTCTGACAAGCGGCCTGTTCAAGGTCTGTAAGTATCGTCGGGAGGGATAGACTAGGATAGTACTCTATCATTTTACCTCTATTCCCGCGCGAGCCTCTTCAATCGCGGAAATACTCGCGGCTTTGCGGACTTCCTCGAGCTGCTGCTGATGGGCTTCATTACTGGCCTTGAGTCGGGCATTATGAGATTGCTGGAGAGCAGCAATCTCCGCCTAAGATGTTTGGAAAGAATCATTCTTAGCTCTGGCATTCATGTGCCTTAATCCAAATTTTTATGAGCTTTACCCTAAGAGATGTGGTGATCTCATCCACCTTGCGTTTATGGTCTGTATCCTTTGCATTGCTCGCAGCCCGCAGCTCCTCAAGCGTATGTGCATGGTCAGTACGGAGCTCCGTCAATTTCGCCTCGTATGCCGTCCTCAACTCAGCGGCTTCTGACAGCGCAGCCTGCAGCATACGATGTTGATAAGCGACAACGAATTTGTTCGACGAGTGTACACATTTTTTTTTACCTCCAACTGTTCTCTCAGCTCCTTAGTTGCATGTTCAGCTGCCTTTTCGTTGTCCTCGTTGCCGGCAGTGGCCTGGTCGTATTTGTTGCGCAAATCGTTAAGCTCATCTTCATACTTTGCCTTCAGAGCTTCGATCTGATCGGCGTGCTGCTGATTGATCTGATTTGTCAGACTTGTCAGACGTGCCTGATGGGACTTATGCATCTCCTAGGTGCGGGATATGGCCATGTCGGATTTTAGAATTGGGGCCCTATGTTCTGCTTCCCCCTCGCGGTGGATGCATCATACCTGAATGTTATCCCTCATCTCATCCATGTCCTTCTTCAGTTTGGATATCTCGTTTTCCTTGCTGCGAATCGCATCTTGCATCGCCTCTTTCTCACTCTCGAGCTTCTCGCGCAGCTTCTCTGTGTTATCTCGCAGACGCTCCTCGAGCGCTTCTTGCTCACGCGTGAGCGTCGCACGCTCTTCCTCGTGCTCCGCTTTCATTTTGTTTACCGCTGTGTCAAATGCTTCCTTAGAAGCCTTGAGCTGCTCTTGAAGGGACACAATTTCAGCCTGCATGTCTTCCACAGAAGGACCAGATGACTCGACTGGCCCGGGTCCCGTTGCCGATGGTACCGTTTCCTCAGTGGTAACGTCCTCAATTTCAGGGGAGGGAGCAGTGACGGATTCAACAGTAGAAGCAGCATCTTCTAACCGTTCTCGCTGCTCTGTAGCAGCCTTTAGTGCTTCTTCCAATTCATTCAACTTCGTCACTAATTGGCTCAAGTCCGATTCCTTCGTTTCCAGCTGCTGTTGCTTTTCGTTCAGCGCTGCCTGGAGTTCCTCGTTCTGGTCCCATAAATCAAATCAGTGAGTCAAACAAGGCAAGGATGCTTTACATGAGTCTCTGTTCGGGTTATTTAATTAAACAGACCTTAATCTTGAGCGTCTTGAGTTCAGCTATGGCTTCGGACGGCTTAATCCCGTTAGTGGTTGAGGGTGTACGCGCGACTGTAGCAGGTTTCCGCGCAGCGGTTGGGGACGCAGGGGTTACGGACGGGCGACGAGAAGCGGCAACTGGAGGTGGGGCAGTGGCCCTAGAAGTAGAGGTTGTAGGTGACGAGACTCTGCGACTCAATGTCGTTGATGAGGCGGTGGAGACTCCACTGGCCGTGCTGCTGGTACGAGAAAGAGGGGTCTTGGTGGGTCGAGTGGTGACTGGTGACCGTGTGCCACCAGCAGTAGGAGAACTGGACCCAGTGGAGTTCGCGGTTCCCCTGACAGACGGTGAGCGAGCGGCTGTTCGTGTTGTTCCTGTTGCTGCTGTTGTTGAAGCTTCTGTTTTGGTCGTACCAACTGTTCGCGCGGTCGTACCTCCGGCAGTGGCCGCTCTGGCGAGAGGCCTTGCTGTAGTACCTGCTGTTCTGGCAGTGACGGGCGTCTTGGACGGACGTGGCGGGGTAGCAGCAGCAGCAGCTGGAGACACGCCAACGGCCGCGAGGGACGAGACTCTCGGCTTTCGCGCCGGGGTGGTTGGAGTTCCCTCAGGCATGGTGTGTGATGGTGATTCAATGAAAAAGATGGCAGTAACACCAAAGAGTGAGAGAAAAAAGAAAAAGGGTCAACGGTCTATTTTTTAGGGTGGGGTGCTTCTCACTTCGAAAAAGCCAAATAGGACACGCTGGCCACAAAATTGTATCGCCACCAATTAGCGCTGGCTAAAAAGGTACCTTTTTTTTTTACTGTATAACCCTGGTAACCCTCGTCCCTTATTGTCACTAGAAACTGTCAAGATCATTTAATATCGACATGCCACGATCTCTGCGACGTTTCTTTTTTGCATAATTGACGGGTTATTTGTTCTCTATAAGGTTGAATGCCACTCAAAAGAAAGCTTATGATGAACCCATAAGCTCCTATCTCCTATTGTAAAATAAAGTGAAAAAAAAAGAAATAGGAACGCTGCGCTTGAATTTAAACAACGAGCTTTTCTCTCCACCTCTGCATCATGGGCAAGAAGAAAACAGGGAAGTCACAACAAGATGGTCCTCTCATCAAGCGCATTCCATTGAAAAAGCCTCCCATCGACGACATCCCTGAAAGTGAAAAAAGTCGTCTGATTCAAGAATCGGGATTGTTTGACAAGGCAAAAAAACGCGAGGCCGAACTGGCCGCAGAACAAATGGGTACGGCCGTTTACGTCTGGCAGGCGTTATTTATGATGATTCCTTTTGGTTTGCTCCTCGGTGCCTTCGATATCACTGTCAAGGTCCAATTTAGTGAGCCTTGGACGTTTACAGAGTACCTAATGCGATCTGTCAAAGCAATGCCAGGTAACTAATTCATACAGCGCGTGCGCAAATGCTATTTCTTTTTTGCATGATTTTCGAGGATTTACAATCGTACGTTTATATCCTCTGTTTCTGTACATGTGTAGCCTTCCTCCCAATCATCTATTTGACCAATCGACACAAGGAATCAAAATGGATACAAGCTTTAATGGCCGGTGGATCAATGCTAGTGGGAGCTTTTCTGTTGTACACTCTTAAAAATACCCCTTCTCTTGGCCAAATGGAGCGCGCCCCTGGCTTGGCGACCATTTGGATTTATTTCATTATCCAGCTAGACCTTTTGCCTGCCATCAGCACATTGCTCCTGGTGGGCTTGTATTGGTACTTTGGACTACGGACAAAATAAACAGCGAAGAAAACTATTGCTCAGCTGCATAATCTTGCGTACTGTGATTGGTGGTCGTATCGACCTGATTCGATATCTTTCTGGTCTTGCAAGCGAGCGAGGTCTGTTACGAGCAACGTGGGTTCCAGAAGAGTGTTCCCTTCTGAAAAATTGCTGGGATGGTATCTCTCTTCCTGAACGACACCCCGGAGGGACAGGATATGTGTTACGATTCGTCGTCAGGTCCCAGCTCCAGGCCCTTGATTGACAAGCACAGTGTGGTTTTGACTACTATGCAGTGTTTGGATGGGAACTTATCTATGAACATCGGATATAAGATTATTTGGAGCAACAATGCACCATGACAATCCTTCATATCGTAGCAGGCCATATCTGTGAGCGTTGGAATCATTATACACGGCGTGCTTAGGCACTATTTTAAAGACTGCAAGTCGCTCATTAACGCATGGAGAACGGCACTTGCTGGTCTTGTGCTCGTCAATTTGGTGGTACAGGTCGCAATTGTTCTCTTTTTTTTTGAGCAAGCGGAAGTCTAAACCAATCGAAAAGACTCGTAATATTGTGTTTCACATTCGGGATATATTCAATTCTCATCATAAACACGGCCTTGCTGCAAGACGTCGCATGCAACGCATAGAGGAGCTTTTCATTCGTTTGTTGCCTTGTAAAACGTGGGCAGGTGAAGTTTTTAAGTAAATACGTAGTGCGGATTTAAATGGTTGGTAGCTCTATGTACGTGCATAGGACTACAGAAGTTTCGACTCTTAGCAGTGAGATATCCATCGTAACCGAGCACAGAACGCCTACTGTTCTAAAATCGAGATCCATCTTGCCCATCCTATGCCTCTCGAGCCGATCTAACCGATATACTCTCGCAGCCTATAGCCCCTCTTTCGTTAATTCACATATCTATGTATAGCCTTGCAGTTTGGTTCTGCCCGTTTTTGTACGGGGGTCTGACGCGAATGCAGAATAGCATGATCGCTCTTTCAGGAGCAATTGTAACCCACTCTCCAACAGTGTTTTTATTTGAAGCTGTTTATCGATCGATGTACTCGATTGCCTTCTCTCCGGGTGCCAGATCTCTGAAGGGCTCCTGCTGTAGCCTATTTCTCCTTGAGCATGATAAAGGAATATTCATATACCTATGCATGGTGCCGAATACGATAGGTGGTAACGTCGCACCCAAGTATAAAAGAATATTGACCTACAAATTGGATACTCTATCTGCTTAATGTAATAATACTTTATTTCCAAAAAATAATTTTGCAAAGAGGAAAACTATGGCGCATATAACATGAAATAAATGTCACTAAATGGGTAAAAGTAAATATTCGTTTGTCAACCTAGAAGCATTGATCCTACTTTTTACTCTTTAACTTACCCCCAGGGTAGCTAGATATGTGCCGGTAATCTAGTCCTGAGGATATGGAGAATATTCAGGCGAGCTGCCATATCCCGGTTCCGCAGTCGATGTAAAGCACTCTCTGCCATGCCTGCTGTATAGGTTTGATTTGAGCATCTACAGAGAATAAGAAAATGTTCGATTTTACTATTTTAAACCCTTCCATTTAAGAAACCTTCATACCGTAAGAGGCCATGGCAAATGAAGTTAGGTTCCCGGATCGTCGATAAGGTCGTGGATCCGGGACCAACCTGAACGTAGAAAGGCTCTCATTCTCGCATGCAGAGTAGCATCTGATGGACTTGAACCCGTTGATCAAGTACACCTCGAAATGGCGTCCGCCACGCTGGGAAGCCGCCCGAAGCCAACACCGCGGATTGGTTTGTGATATCTCGCATTCGGACGAAACCTTTGAATCAAGTTGTCTACAAGCCTGTCGTCAGCTACCTTGCTTCTTGAAGTATGCCGACAGACGAACTTTGCGGAATAGAGGTTGGGGGTCGGCATGATAGGTGGTTGTATTCGCATAAAAGTTCTTGAGACCGGGTGACACTTGGGACCGAGTAAGCAGAAACCGTTTAAATTCATTACTCTCCAAGGCACGTGCTTGAACAGGAGCAAGGCGTTTGTAGGCACGAGAAACTTCAGGATTCGTATCCTTGAGCTGCTCCAGTAACCAGCGGTACTTTTTGATCTTGCGAACCTTATCCTGCGACGGTTTGGTGTGTCCGAACTTCTGGTGGTTACCGCGCTCATACCTGGAGTTCTCGGAGACACAGACGAGGAGATCCCTCCTCCCAGGGGTTGACGACGACACATGTACGTCAGTGCTCTTTATAACGGATATTGTTAAACCGAAAACTAGCTATACCGAATGAATTCTGCTTCCACGCACTTCGTGGGCAGGTAATATCCAGTAGTTGTGTATATCGAAATTTGAATGAACTTTCCAAGTCTTTCAGTATAGGAAATAGTCAATAAATTTGCGTAAACATGCCTCTGCTTTATTGCTTTGTGACAAACTCAGCCAAAGTTCTCCGATTTTCGACCTCCTTGGTGGACAATAGCTTTTACTGTATCGCAGGGAGGTCAAAAATGGATCAGAATGGATAATAGCTGCAAAACCCCCCGATCAGGCCCGATCAGCTTGTCTTCCATGCTAAGGATGTCATTGATCATGGCAATACCAGGACCCTTTTCGAGTTTAAATAGTTTCTTAGCCCAGTCAGCAAGAGTTCTGAGGTCGCTCTCTAGTTAGGCATTGTTCCTGCATAAAAACAAATCCACTTCTTCTGAGCATTGGTTAAAGAGAGTTTTGGCATAATGATATTGAGGAAGAAGGTTAATATCTCCAGGCACGACACAGCAATGCCCGTACAATCTCTATCACCACTTGGTTACGCATACCTACTGGTCATTAACTCGGTATACTGGAAGTTAGCTATACCAAGCGATATCATCCGGTCAGGTCGCCAAAGGCTGTGCTGGGCATGGTTTACAACCCTCGTCCTGAGTAGGTCGACAGGTTGTTCCACGTTTTCGCTGGGGTTATGGATTCTGTGTGTTGTAAGACCCGTATAGGTTGTAAAAAGATAAATCCGAGTGGTTTTACCAGCGTAAAGAAAGAGAGCAAAGTTGTATGCGTTGGTGGGACCCCAACATTTATATTAAGCAGATGATAAATCTATCCGAGCTCCGGCTGCTTTCGTCAGTTCAATCAATGAGGAAAATGGAATACACGCGAATAAACAAGGGATCGATTTGACGTGGTGTCCATTTATCTTTATTTTGGATGACAAATAAGGCTCGGAAAGGATCTGTTTTGACATGAAAGGACAGAAGCTGTCAATATTAGATTAACCCGAGCACCGCTTGCTCTCATCAAGTGAATCAATCACAAAAATCTAGTTAAACAGAAATGTATCAAAGAGATTTTGTCAGCCTTCGGGTTTTCTTGTAGTCTATCCACCTATGTGTAAGTTTACGATACTCGAATATAACCATGCTCTTGTTTGTCCATCTCTACTCTGCGAACATCCCATGGATAAACTGGAGTTAGCGGTTGGTCACCACAAAGAGATGTATCTCAAAGAAATTATGCATATGCGGTCGTACAACATCTACTGCATGGTCTCATCCGGTATGATTACAACCATACTAACTTGTGTTATTATACTCTAACTTAGCTCTCCTTTGCAGATTGGCCAACCGTACCCGTACTTGGCAACTCATGGAGGAGAAGATCTCCTGAACGCCCTTCCGCTCCTTCAATCCCTTGAATCTAAGTTAATGAGTATCAATCCATCAATGCGAAATCTTTTTATCTCCAGATTCGACAGTTTTATATAGCTTATACTTCTTCCTCGTATTTTGTACATCATTATTTTATCTCATGTACAGAAAATTAGAGTTTAGATGGGTTTGCCAAATTTTATCCAGTACGTGAACAAGTCCCTCAAAAAAGAGCTATGCTTATCAATGAACGAGATTGTCCAATCGGTTCAACACAAGTATTCACAAACAAGGTTGAGTTATCAGATGTATCATATTTCTTCTCTGCATATGTCGCATTCGATTTCTCTCCACGGACGACCCTTATTTTTAAGATTCTATATCGTAGTAATTGGAAGGTTGAGATTTTAATACAAAGCAATGTGTTAATAAGAAGAAAATACACGACAAAAGGAGTAGGAGAATTGACACTACGTGAAGGAGAATACTAGGTAGAGAGATATCACGCTGAGCGCATGAGCGATGTAGTATTACTAGGTCGGGTGCGAGTGAGAGTTAATGGTTGCTTTTAGTGCGTACTATTCAATCATGGGACACTTCAGGCGTGAGCGATAACAGGGCTTATTACTTTGGCTGACTATGATCGAACCGGCCTCGCATGCACAGCACCTTGCCCCGCTTCGATTTTTTGCTTTTAGTTGCACACCGTAGGCAATAGCTTGCCTTCATCCGAGAGTTTTTGGACTTCGTCGAAGACAGCGATATTGAGCTGAAAGCAATGAATGGCTTCCGCGACAATGCGCTCTAAGAAGTATGTCGGACTGAGCATCTGGTCAGGAGCGAATGCACTCTCTGAACTTACCCTTAGTCTCTTGGGTTACAGGAATGGCATTGAGTTGCTCGCGGTATTCTGTCTTGAATGCCTTCGCATTACCAACATTGTCAAAGGTGTAAAAGTCAAGGCCTTCAGCGACGTCCTCGGATTCTTTCACACCAAGAACGAATTTTTTGAAGCGCTTGGCAAGAATAAGGCCTCCACTCAGATCTCCAAGATATCGTGTATAACTGTGTGCGACAAGAAGAGCAGGATCGATTTTCGCGGCATTTTCCATGGCGTCCACGTACGCCTTGACGGCAGGTGTCATAGTTGCAGGATCCGTGACGCGGTCAAATCCGTCTTTCCCGTAGTAATACTCGAGATCATGGGCCAACGCATCAAGGCGGCGCAGTTCATCAGGGAAATAGATGGCTTTGATGGCTGGATTATCTTTGTGTTCATCCAAAAGATTTTCGAGAGTCCTGAAGCGAACAAAGGTCTATTAATACCATACGATGACTCCAAGAACTTTATGCATACGTACTTGTAAACGAAGTAAAGGGAGATAAGATATCGACCATGTTCGCCAATGCTAATTTCTCCCTTTGTGAAGCGCCTGTTTTACTTATTTAGCATACAGAACCGAGCTGCTTCTTCAAATATGTGCTCTTGCGAACAATCCTCCGTCTACCTACTTTACAAAGGGGCTGTTCTCGGCTTCATGGTGAACAGATTTGGTTCCCTCACGCAAAGCGTCGGCCAAGTGAGTGATGTCCAGAGTGCTTGATTCGCTGGCAGCAGGCCCAAGTCCCAAAGGTGCTGTGGTGTCGATAGCAGCAGTGTCAGTCATTGTAAAGAACAAAAGATGGTCTTGACGTTTGCTTGGAGGCAATTCTTGAATTTAACTGTTATCGGGCTTATCTGATCCTTTTCCTTTTTGTGGGTATATCTTGATAAGCTCGTGCTTCCATTCTTGTTATTCCGATTTTGCGATTCTTTTTTTTTTCCAAAAGATAAAGCGGAATGATCCTTGTATCACAATCAGATAATGGACTTCTCTAGTCTTATGGAAAATGGTGTATGTATATCATTCGCTGTAGCTCATTTCAATAGTTCATATACTGATTTCCTACGGTAATTTATTCAAATGATTTAAATGATTAAACATTAATTTATTTTAAAAGAACACCAGCGAGTAAAAATAATCGCTTGCGTATATCTTATATACATTAACGCTAAATTAAATAGAATGGCATTCAAGCACTGTGTTTAACTACTTTGTCTGCGTATATGCAGATATTATCAATCAGATAACGGATATTTCTTTAAAGAAACCGATCCAACCTCAACAACAGTGCCTTAATTGGAATTGAAAGCTAACTGGTCACTATACCCTGTGTACTCTTCTTTTTGAATACTGAGGTCCTTAAAATTGTTACTTAGCTGATTTTATTGATCTGCAATGGAATATGGATCCTTGAAAAGTAAGAGCGAAGCGATTATGTGTTCCTGCTATATTTTTATCCAATACATAGTTCGGAGTCATGAGCAATGCGAAACCACTTTTGCTATCGTACTCATTCAAAGCCCAGGGGAACATTGTACCAGAAACATGTGCTTTCGGAATGGTTCCTTAAAATAAGAGAAAAGCAAGGTATGCTATCAGCATCGCGCTTTACATAGTGGTCGAGTTCAAATATAACGCTAATACATAGTATTTTAGTGAAGCTGGCTTACTCGAGGGGCTTCAATCCCGCTTCGACCGGGATTGCTACAGCAGAACCTTGGTCCAGCTTTCGTTTGAAATGAAAAGGGGTCTTTTTAGGAACTCCATCAGATGCTGAATTGTAGGCTGTATAATGCTTTAAACTGCCCAACTTGGAATACTCAAAGCCTGCGAGGAGAACTCTGGACTTTTCAACAGTATGCTTCATCAATTGTGATTTGATAACGTTGTCCGTTTTTCCATTGAAATTGCCTATGAATCGAGACCAAGTATTATCCCCACGTATGTTACACAAAGTTCCGGAGCTTAAAGACCCAAAGTCCCACAACAACAGATTCAGGAATGCCTCAAAATGGTCCGCAACTATCGATAGCAAAAATCGCAATGGAGGCTTGTCTTCTTTTTTCAAATGCTATTACGGCATCCAAGTAGCCTACTGAATCGCAGGTTGCAGTTTACTTCCATTCCCCATCAGCCAAAACGTTTGAAGGATATCAATAACGCATGGAGGGATATGAAATAAAAACCTGGATAGTCGAATGCATTTGTTGCAACCATTGGAGGACATTTATGGACCAGCAAAGAATATCATCTTACCTCTCTAGACCTTGATAATTAAAAATTCGTGGAAATCATAATCATAGTTTCGTTCGTCAACTCTTCTATCCAAGTGGCCGTTACTGCCGACGACAGCGATTAGGATGGACATATGTATTGCGGTGACATCTTTCAAAGCCAACATCGCGTGCTAATTTCATCATCTCCCCGGCAGTGCCCAAGTCAAATGAAAAGTTCCAAGTGTCAATTATATACAGGCGAAATCGACTTAGCCTGGGAAACTTCCTTTGCCAAGGAATGGAGCAAATGTATGAGACGTTCCAGTAGATCAAGCGCCCAAGTTGACCATTTAACGTCCCTGGGCATATGGACTTGCAGGTGTCCATTATTCCACGAAAGCAGATGTATGCTTTGCAGCCATCTATTCCAGGAGTAGTGCCTCCAAAATCACCAACAACCATCTGCTGCTTTGGAAATGTACATCTGTAGAAAGATTACACTATATTATGTGCGCATCTTGCCGGTGAGAACGAGGAACACTGAGAATGAACTACCATACTTGTAACTATGATACAAAACCAATTAGCGGGAATCATACGCTCATTCCTCTTCAGTATACCGTATCTGCTCGGCAGTGAGCATGACGATGATGCATCAATACTTGATTCAACGAGCGACACAGGCAACCATCAGTCGACATGAATCTCGGCTGCTATAAGTCCTTTGTGCAATAAGTATTCATTCGATACTTCTCACCACCACCAGCATTTCTTTAATCAGGACGAGGGCGAAATGAGTATCGGCAAGAAGAACTTGAGAGAAGTATTAGCGATCCCTGTCCCAGGCTTGATGAGAATCAAACGAGAAACTCCAGTCGACAAAGGCCGAGCTTCTTCAAGTAGCCGAACTACTGTCGAGCGTTGACGACATTGACTCAATTATTGAAGGGAGAGAGTCTACTGCAGTCGATCTCGTAATGAAACTGAACGATGCTGGCAATGTATATGTACAGCCGTTTCGAGTACCCCAGCATCGATTGTTCAATCGCGGGACTGTTCCGGAGTATATGGCCACTATCTCTGCGTGTAGGAACAGGCGATTGAGAGGTCGCATGTATACAGATTTTAATGAGTATATTCGCCATTTGGGGTAAGTCCTGTCTTTCCCTTTATATCATTATGTATTAGTTCTTTTTGTCTTTAATCGCATAATCCACAATTGTATTTTGAGAATTGGTCACGGGTTATTTGATCTTTTTTCCACGTGAGGTATGGGCTCCCACCAAAAATCGAACTCATGTGACGTGGGACCAGATTGATGTTTCTATGTGATCTGAGGAGAAAGGCGAAATGCTTATTTGCCTAAGCAGCGTTTACGGTAAATTCCTATTATCCAACGTCGCTAAAAGAGTGTCTCCAGCATTTATGCATCGTCCTACTACACCCATCTCTTTACCTTCGTTTTCCTGATGTTCTTTCAAGTGTCAATATGCATACTTCATCGGTGCATATATTTACTGCCCAAGAACAGTCTATTGTCGTTGATCATGGCCTCGGCGCCATGTCCAGCTTACAGTGGGGAACCTTGAATCTTGCGGTTCGACATTCTACCAGCCTCCATCGTCCCATGTTGAAAATTCTGCGACATTTGTTTTTCCTTTCCTGACAGGGCAATCTGTTGGAATGCTGCGGAACATTTGACGGAACACTTACCAGTGATTATAAAGCGCAAAATTCTGTTCGCATCCGATGGGAGCTGATGGACGGCGCGGTTGACGCATTGAGCAAGCACAGTCCTCAGAAAATCTATGGCCATCTCTGGCCTCCAGATCAATAGAGAGACGCTGTTTTTGTATTCCCCGGGTCTGTTAGTGTAGGAGGCTGTCTTTAACGCAGGCACCAAGTAGCGGCCAAGGACCGTTGTCATTAAACGCAATTTTCCGCCTTGAGAGGGTATACCATAAGCCAATGATGGTATGACCGATAACAAAAGTTCTCGAATCAGGGAGCGCGTCATTGTGGCCGAACAAAAAGTGAGATGGCTTATTAAGCTGGCAATATTCTCTAGATATGGGTTATTGCTGTTCATCGTAACCATTAACGGCTGCTTTTTCGCTGCTTTTGATAAATCTTACACGATAAATGGCTCGAGAGTTTTGATACTCGTTGTCAGCCCAGCAAAGTCAAGGACGGCTATAGAAATTTTCTGGGTGATGGCAAGGAAAGAAATCATGTAAATTGAAAGATTACTTTCAGTCTCATTCAATAGTTAAAACAAGTTTACTGTTCATTTGTGAGATACCAGCTGTGTCTTGTACGCTTTTTTATTGTTGAAGTATCCGTTGGAATCCTTGAAAAAGATGCAAGAGCGTTACGCATGATGCTGTTTATTGAGCATGTATGTGAGCGAGGAACAATAAAGCGCAGGAACACAAAATTAGATTTAGCAATTTAAGTTGAGCTCTCCGTAATGGACACTCTAAAGCAGAATATGTACCTATTCGGGAAAAGTTTGCTTTATGTTACACAAATGAGACAGATAACTTTCGCTGGTGTGGCTTGCCAGCGCCAATCATTTTAGTGCTTTTACGGCTTGCATTTTTTTTTTTTGTCTTTTTAAAGAACCAATGACGAGATACACAAAGCTCGAAAGGAAAAGATACGTCAAATCGGAAGACCAGTTTGACGTAAAACCATTACAGCCCAAGAAACAAAAGCGCAGTAGCAGCATTGAAGAGTCAGTGGGAGAAGCATCGACATCGACGGATCCCGCTCCTGTAGTGAAAAATGATAATGATAATCACGAGGGCCAAAAGAAGAGAAAACGATCTACCGGTTCGTAATGGCTTTCTGTGTATACACACCATGGAACAACCCTTGGCGATCTAACCACGCATTGCGATTTAGCAACCGATCCTGATAAAATCGAGAAGGAAGCCGAAAAGCGCAGAAAGCGTCGTCAGGCAATGAAGGATAAAAACACGGTAAAGATCCTAAACAAGCAAGAGAAAGATGAAGCTCATGTTTTTTTTTTTATTTGCGATTCCGTTCAGATCTGTTTTGGTTGTCGGCAAAAGGGCCACTCGTTGAATAACTGTCCAGAATCCAAAAATAGCGCTAAAGGCATCTGCTATAATTGTGGCTCTACTGAACATCCATTGAGCAAGTGCCGAAAGGCGCGAAAAGGCGGTGAGTTTTTTTTTTTTTTTGGCAGGGAGTCAATGAAGAAGGAAGAATGCTGACAAGAAGGCTGTGTGTGTAACTAGATGAGCTCCCATACGCAAAATGCTTCGTCTGCAAGAAACAGGGTCATCTGTCCAGCAAATGCCCAGAAAACAACCATGGATTATACCCCAACGGTGGCGGGTGCAGATTCTGCGGACAAGTTGACCATTTAGCCAAGGATTGTAAGCTGACGAAGGACGAGGCTGGAACCACGGCTGTCGGCAAAATTGATCTCGACCAGGGTGCTGATGACGATGATTATCACATTTTCGTCGACGAGAAACAGAAGATGGAAGAGGAGGTCAAGGTGAACAAGTCCAAACAGCTGTCGAAGCCCAAAAAGAAAATAGTCAAGTTTTGATCGATTTTTACGAATATATCTGTCCTATTTGCTCCTTCTGTTTGTCCATTATACACCATTTTCCAAAATCAAAAGTCGCACGCCACCCAATTCTGAAGTCATCAGATGGAAACAATAGAAGTCGCTTCTGCCAAATTTCTCTGCGTAAGATAACAAATGTAATGTTGCATACACGGAAATAAGATGTCGCAAAAATGTCTCTTGAAACGTACCCAGCTTTTTGGGCGTTTACATATACATATTTCACAATGGGAAATGAATAGCTGTCCTAAATCTATGGACTATGACGACGATGAGAAAATGTACTCTCCTCGACCATCTGTTCTCACACCGTGTACTTACCCTGTGTATCTTGCATAAGCAAGTCTGCGCTTGTTACTGCATATGTCCTGAATTGAGAGAATACAGTCAGCATTCGATTTACCATTGAGCTCTATCAGACGCAAATGCCACCGGCAAACTGACCACCGGTATTCGTTGTAGTAACCCAGATTGGATGATCGTGATCCTTTTTCGGCTATCGTAGGGTTGAGGTTAGATCCATTATCCTATTCTCTAACTGTTCACATACTATCTATTTTGTCTATCGAACCAGCAATCTTGCAAATAGTAGGGCGTGGGAAGTCTACCATAGGCTAAATAGACAAAGGTTTCTAATATCTTGTTTCAATAGATGTTCAAACCAAACCTGTACAACAGGCATGGCAGAGGGCGTTTGTCAACCAAGGTTATGGAATCGGGACCTGGGGCCTGCTTTAACATCCATCATATCTTCCGTGGTCTTCGGGAAGATGGCATCATCCCAGCAAGGCCACGAGGTGCACGCACTGGCGGGTCGAGACGACCGTAAGCCCGACCAAGAATTTTCCGCGTCAGTTATCGCTGACGCACCCAGGATAACCACAGCCCTTCGGGGCAAGCTCCCCTTCCTTTGGAAGGTCGGTGTGTTGTAAGTTAACGGGATTGGAGAAGGCGTAGTGTTTTCTGCTGACTAACAAAGTTAAATCCATGGATGCGAAATCTTTTTACCTATTGATATGACAAATTTATATGGTTCTATGCGACACTATTTTGTACTGCAACTACAAACATGAAATCTCTTATATGAAGGTGGCCAATGATGAGCTTGGCAATCCAGAACCTATGGGCTACGTCGTTGACCAGCAAGAATATGTTGTGAAATCAATCACATCTGGTACAGAATGTTTACAACAAGGACCATTCGTTAGAAACTTCCGCAGCACGCCATTTGGAAGTAGAAAAGCAAACTGAATGGGACACGTGCAGGAGAGATGGTGAAAGTCGATAAGTGGTTGAGTGCATGCGTCGTAGCGAAAATGTTGAGGATCAATGTGCGTACTGCACGGAGATGGACAAAAACAATACCACGAATGTCCTGAGAGTATCTTTGACAGGAAGCGAGGCCGTAAAACCAATTTTGACAACTGACCAGCGGATTGCTATCATCCGCTTTATTGATAAATGATCCATCTGCTACTGTCTATGAAGTTTCTTGAAGCAAAATCTATACTTTTATGACCACAGGTTGTAATCTTTCAAACACTGTGCATTCCTTGACGAGGCTGCATTTCATATATATAGGTGTGCGAAGGGATGAGATCCAGCCGGTCTTGATGCTTTATTCCAAAGTGTACCAGTTCCGACAACAAAGCATCTACTACGATCCCATGGGCGCATTCAGCCGACCACTTTTGGGCCTTAAGAGGACGAACAACAAACGACCATCATACGGAGCAAAGTACAGAGGAGTCAAGGAGGAGATCTAACTAGGTCAGCATGCTGACATTGCAGAAACATCAGTACATTGTTATTGCTGATGCAGTAGGTGCGTCACGGTCGACCCTGGGAGGAGAGACCTCCTTTTTGTGTCTCAGGGAATTCCCTATCCGCAGCGAGGTGCCTGTCTGACGCTCCGATGACACCAACGCCCATCAGGACAAGGTTTACGAGACCAACAAGTGCCGCAGGTTGTTGGAGAGGCTCAAGAATGCGGAACCCACGCGTGCCGAGGTATGCATGGCTGGTGTGCATGCCCGTAACTTAAAAGAACTGTGCTGATGGGCGCTTCATGCTTGTCCGGTTCCTAGTGTCTCTAGTTCTCGAGGACTTCTATGCGAATACTGTACGGCCACCCATAATGCCGATCCGCAACCTTTGGTCCGTAGGCTCCATCTGTCGTCGTACATCAACACACTACGAGCGGATGAAAAGCCTAGGGACGGTCGGATCAAAGAAGTTTCCCCCCCTCCCCCACGCGATATTGGTGATAGGTAATTGGTCTGCCCCGAACACTCGATATCACTTTCCGACAACTTCTCAAGCAGGGCGAACATCGCTTTGAAATATACTGACTGGATCGACGAATTCAACATCAGCCGATGTTGCCCCGCGCAGCGACGTTCCGGAGGGCACCCCATCCACACCCCCTATCAAAGAGCCGAGAATCCAAACGGTATCCACCATGGCCTGCTGCAGTATGAAGCCTTATTCGCGGAAGAGTTTGATACTCTAACGTCGCTTATTCTGCACAGATGCTCAAATCAAAACTGTATGCACAGCAGACATGGCAGACGGGCGTTCCTCGACAGCGATTGTGGAACCGAGGATATGACGGCCTGCCTGAATACGACACATACTCTCGGGGGTGTTCGCGCTGATGGCATGGTGCCAGAAATATTTTCTTATGACTAAAATCTCTCAACCAATCGATGCGAAAACTTTTCCATCTCGATACGCCATTTGTTTTTGAAAATACAGAGACGACACCCCGCCCTCAGCCTGTATATGTGTGTGTGTCTGCGGGTTAGATGCCTCCCCATATATGAAAGCAATATGCAGAAGATGACTTGCACTTGGAAGAAAAGAAAGTAATATATACAATCTAGATAGTTTATTGAGCAGCCTTAGGGGCAGAAGTCTTGCGAGAAACGTAGGGTCCGAGCTGTTAATTATTTACAGAAACCCAATTAGTCTTTTGATATAAAATAGCCTCTCATAAAAAAAGACTACTCCAATTACCGTGAAGCCTTCCATGTCAGGAACGACAAATGTGCGCACACGATTCCAATCGACCTTATATCCGCCTTTTTTGGTATGTCGACCCATAGCACCACTTCCAGTACCTGTTTGTTTTGTTGTCATTCCATTGAGTTTTCATACGAATGCGGCCATGATATTTATGACTATCGCAGACCTTTGTAATAGTTGTGGCCCTGCTTAGCTGTGAGTTGAAGGCGACGCGATCCTCTTGGTAATGCTCGAATGACACCAAACATGATTTATTCTCGTTCGCTCTCTCAAACAGAAAAAAAAGGATTGTTTCGAAAACGGAAAACGCATTTTTGACACCAGGAGCCACAGCACTTTTCAACCCCGCCAGTCACGCCGTCGGGCCATTGTCTCCCGAAGCGCCTGCTGCCAGGCGAGAGATCCCTTTAAAACCTCCAGACGCTCTTGACATATAGATCCGACTCGGGCAACACATTTAGACTCTACTTCTATCATTTCCTTCAAGGTGTGCGCTTGTGCGGCAGCTGCAGCCCCAAGTCCGGGGATCTCAGCGGTTGCAGAAGGGCTGGATCTAATATAAGGCCAAAGGGCCTGGTATAAGAGATTGCCCACGTCCTTTGCAGACATAAACGGAAGGAGCTCATATACATATACGAGAGAACTTGGCAACATCTACCAAAACCAGATATTAGTCGTCCAGCAGGATGCTTGCTGCTGTTAGCATGAATATACCTCTTTTAGCAGCATAATGAGTCTGATAGTCTCTTCGAGCTGTGTCGCAAACTTGAGTGCTGTTGGAGCTTGGATGACCTGAGGAATGTGCCAGAATGCAATGAAATAGACAAGGATGCTTCGTATAATATCCGTCACGGGGAAGCGTGCCACGGAAGAGCATTTGTCCAATATTAAGAAAAGGACAGGGTAATCTTTGAAAGTGTTGCCAATGACAATGTCCCTATTGGTGTCTTGTATCAATGGCAGATGGGGGTAATGAGAAGACCACAGGGCCTACCTGTCATTAGGGATATTTTTAGGAAGTGCGTCGTCATAGGCTTCCATACTTGTCATAGAAGACGGCCATTTAGATGATAAATGCGAAAAGATATGGAAACCAATTGCCTGCGTGTTCTCTACAAGTGAATTAACGCATCAGTGCAAACAGGGCCAATACCCTTGTACGATTGCATAGGTTTTTACTTGAAGGGAAGTTCGGGAGTTCCTGGTGCTTATAAAAGAGACGGGCAGTCCTCTCTATATTGTCGATGTAAATTTTGTCCTGTGGTTCTCTGAGCCTTACTGTCAACAAATTATACAAATGCACGAATAAAATATTATCACTCACAGATCGTGCCTTAGATATTCAGGTGTCACCAAGAATTGAGGTGGTCTCCTCTGACCAACCTCAATGACACTTAGACTGCTTCTCACTTCTCCTGAGTTCACAGCATCCCCAAACGACATGTCTTGTATTTTTTGGAGGAACCCCATCTTATCGCGCTGTAGTGCATTGAAATCGACATTTGGGAAAATTTCCAAAGCCCCGCCAAGAATCGAATCTAGTGTTGCGCTCAGTATCGCTTTTGCGAGCGATAAGCTCTGATAGCATTGGATAACTACGTGAATGAAAGGAATATAAATTATCAGCGCGTTCTCCATATCATGGATAACCTCTCTCCGAAAAAACAACATACTCAAGTTTTCAAGTTCATCTAAAACAGATGCTTCCTCTGGTTTATCGGAATATAGGTATCGACTCTTCATGTGTCTGAACCAAGCATCTGTCAGGAGCTTCGCTATAGTTGTAGGATCAATCTGATCGACGACGATCTCATCCCAGAGCTTAGAGTGTCTAAGCACGCGATATCCAAGCGCACGGCATTCCATCGATGGATGATTCACAAAGAGTAGAAGGACCTGCCGCCAGTGATGTGCAATATACGTTTGGAATGCTTTGAAGCCCGGTCGGGACAGTGTCTGATCATACTTGGATTCCTCAAACAGCATGGCCAGGTTTGCTAGAATTTTCTCAACGTTTACAGATCCTTTGCTATTAGCAATATGCATGGCAATAGCTTTTGAGAAAATACGTTCGAGGATGGTCCTAGAAGAAGATCAATAATACGTCTTCTACTTCTGTTGACGAAGAACTTACTGGAAAATACCCGGCCACTTGTTCTCTGCTGCAGCAACGAGGTTCAGCACGACGTAGCGAATCCCGTCATCGAGATGCGATGATCCGTCAGTTGCGGCAGCAGGTCTTTGGAGCTTTGTGATGAGCTGCACAAACGTATCCACCGCGGTGCTGGGCGTGTTTTCTTTGAGAGTAACGAGTTGAAGGAGAAACAATGGGATCTTGAGATTCTCAACTCGTCGTGGTGACGAAGTATTTCCAAGGATGGAGATAACCCAGTCCACAAGTTCAATTGAAGACGGCTCCAAGTCGAGTTGCTCGAATGATGGCCGAAGCGAGTCAATGATCGATTTGTCTCCTGACTACATGGACATATATAAGATACTGGATCACTTTTGTGGGAAGAATTAGTTGGCCTATGCCAATTGATGTTACCGGCATGAGATAGTGCAGCTCTAGGCGCGGATTATGCGCCATAGCGTCGAGAATAATGGATACATCTATTGCATGCTTCATAAACATGCCCCCGCGGTCGAATACAACCTTGTAGAGCCATGAAGGAAATATCTCGAAAACAGACTCGACGTTCCTAGCATTATAATCAATAGATTGGTCCCGCCTCATTTATATTATATAATCATTCTTACCCGGTGATGGTGCGGACCATCGACCACCTCTTGTCTCTCTCAAATAGGAACATGTCCCCCAAAGAGTCGTTTTCAAATAGCCTCTTGAACACAGAACTCCAGCATTCTAAAACACAAAATGAGTAAATTTTGTGCTCCTGCTCAACCTTGAATGTTTTCGCTCACCGTCGACAAAGTCCGGGGAGATTTTTGGGAGAGCCAATATATAGCTTAGGCAATATAATTTAAGATCTAAAGAAGAAAAGAAAATGTTGGGAATGATACAGTTGACATTCTATGGATGCTTACTTGGAGTATTGGGGTCGAACTGCATAGTCAGATCCTCAGAATGGACCGTTTCAAAGTACGTATTTAGCAAATCCAAAAGGGATTGCTTTGTGAGGGCTTTCTTTTCTGCTAGCAAATGGGATATCACCGTAGACCCCATCACAGTCAATTTCGATTGCGCGCCACTCAGCACAGCTGATCTATTGTTGCATTTCATGGATAAAGAAAATTGGGATTGTATCAGCTACATGCCCATACTGACATCGCAAATGCCGAAAGTGGTGATGCTGATAGCAATCATAGGAATATAATACTTGCGCAGAAAGGTGGGGATTCCCCACTTTGGCGAACTCAATTATCAGATATTCATGAATCCGCGGAATCACCCACTGTGAATGCTTCTCGCTGACGAGACACAGAAGCCATAGAAGGTTAGTAGGTGTCCCGATTGACTCCTTTCCTAGCTACATGAGAAAAGAGACAATCCATGATTGGCGACTCATTGCGCAAGCTTGAACAAGCGGTAATATTCCTTGTGAACTTACGTCGAATAAGGCGTCTAACACACTGGAGAAAAACCATTAGCACCTTTGCATAAAACTCATGTTTCCGCCACTCTCTAAATGACAGAAGGAAAAATAAGAAGGAACCTGTCATGGATGGCTTCGCAAAATGCCACAATTTCTGTGACAAATGTAACTAGTGCCTCATTGATGGGATCGCTAAGCATGCGCGCTACCATGTCACTGATCTTTGATGGACCTGATTGTGGTCACTTTAGAGACTAAAGCACCACTATTGCTGTTTTCAAAGGAGTTGTTGCAAAATACCATTTTCTGGTGTTCGTTGCCGCAGAATCGCGTATGCCCACTACATTTTGCGTTGTTTTAGTTGGTGAATCAAGCCGGACGTGTGCTTGGACAACTCTGTTTTCCCTACTTGAACGAGTTTTCGTGCATCGGTTGTCAAAAACCGTTTTAAGCTTTTAATCGCGAGAATGAGAGATCGCTGATTGTCATCGACGGCCACTTGCGTTGCATCCTGTGGCCGCTGCGAAATTGCACTCGCCAGACTTTGCAGATCGGCATCCGGGCAAGTAGGCAACATTGCTGAAATGAAAAGAAGATTACATAAGAAAAAAGTTCAATGGTGTTTTGAAAACCAGCATTTCGCATTTCTCCCCCTTAGATTTAATGTGCTGTATCATCCTTAGAACTGCCTGGTGATGCATTGATATTTTAATATGACAACGCAAATTACCATGAGAGTACTTGCAACTCTTCGACACGTTCATTATTTACGTAGGACTACTTGGGCATTACGTATCATGGTTATCGATCATTCGAGTCTGAAAGATCAATTATACGCTTACGATCATTATGCGGTAATTCCATCCATTCCACACCAGGCCCGTTCTCACTGCTATACGCAGCATTGTATATGACCTGCGCTTGTTACAAGGGCGTTTTGTCGCATAGTTGGATGAAGTGACGACGAGAAGTGGAAGGATGACGGGACTCCATTTGAGAATAGACACCGCATAGTTATGTGAAACACCGCGCTATTCACCTGTTTACGCCGTTTTATGATCCTCGCATGCAAACTCTCCAAGCCATTGAAGAAGATGTATAGATATCGTATCCGCTCCGGAAACAACATTGTGTCCACCACCATCCTTAAAACACAAAAAGTAGACCAACCAAAAATTTGCAATTCACATCAAAATAATATATTATAGCTTAAATGAATGCTTTTTTTTATATGAAGCAAAATGTATTGATACAAGAGAATTACTCTTCAGCGGCAGCAAGCTTCTTGTGGAAAGCAGCCTTCTTGGTAGCAACGTTGTTTTCGCGCTGCTTCTTGTTCAAGCGCTGAGGACGCTTATAAGCCTTGTAAGAAGTCTTCTTAGGGGTAGGCTTGGCAAGAGGATCGGCGCGGATGGCCTCGTGAGCCTCAGTGTACATGTCCTCAACCTTGTCGGAGGTGATTCCGGCCTTGAGGAAAGTAGCGAACTGCTTCTTGTAGCGTTCCTCATCTTCTTCCTCAAGGTATTCCATGTACTCGGCAACGTGAACACCGTAGATGTAGTTGCGGAGGAGCTCATCATCGTTGGTCTTGGTCTCAATGTCATAACCAGGGAAGCGGTTGCCAGAGTGGGGAACAAAGATACCACCATCAGAGGCACCCTTCATGGCACCGAAGACACGGGCACCGGTCGAGGTGCGGGCAAGACCGACATCAAGGAAAGCCTTGAAGGGACGGGGACCCTCCTCGTTGGCCTCGATCTCCTGGACAGTGCCATCAGGCTCGGTAACACCCTCATACTTATCAGCAAGACCGAGCTTGGTCAAAGTGCGGCGAGCAAGCAAGAGACCGGTGGCATAGGCAGCAGCCCAGTTGGTCAAACCACCCTTGATGCCGTAGCGGGGAAGTTCGTGGGCGTAGGCAGCGCTGAGAACATAGTCACCCTGGATCTTGGCATACACGATCTGGCAGATGATGTCCTTGTTGGTGAAGCGAACAACCAATCTGTACTTGGGCGAGTTGTACTTGTTCTTGGCCTGGACAACAAGTCTCTTGCGAGCGTAGTAGTCAGTCTTGCCCTCTACAATCGCACTGCATGAGTATCAATATGCCACATATATTGGGTCATTATACGGCCACAAACGCACGATCACGTCAATGGTGACCCCTGTTGCGTTAGTCAGATAGGAGCGAAAGAACTTGTTTGAAATCAACACGAATTGGGTTGTAAAGCCAAATTCAGTTGAACTATGCTTTAAATGCTCATCATAGTAACGAGGGCACCACCCCATCGAGTGCCATGCGTTTGTGCTTCCGTAGGTGTAGGTTTGTGTAGGCAAAGAGAAGGTACGACAATTACCTCTTCTTCTGCGGTACTTGACCTGGTAACGTTTGAAGTAGGCCTTGTTCTTCTGCTGCTTGACGAAAGTCTGTAGTTCGAAGAGGGTGAGTACCTGCCAGACCAAACAATTTCGATCCATCCATCCGTCCAAACGCTCATCCATCCACTCATCTATTTGCTATGTCCTTTGTTGCCTCCCATCATCCATCATTATAACGGCACACGGCCGTGGCCCATACATACCATGACTACTATGGGCTCGGGAAAAGGAAGGTCTTTGATGAGCTTAAGACAGCAACTTTTACCAACCCGCCTGCGCGGGGATTCAAATGATTTTTGCGTGGTCGGGATGGGCGAAATGACTTAGGATTATTGATCGCGGAATATGAATATAGCTTAGCAGTGGAGTAGCGTGCGCTATTGATCCGAGTCAACTTGCTGCTTGACAAAGGCAGAGACTACTGGAAGAGTTTTCGTTGGCAGGGAAGGGAATTTAAGCATTATATGTGCTTTGTTATTCCAAGAAAATCGCAGTCCAAGGGCTCATGATTTCTTTATTAACAATATACCCATAGGAGATGCTCAGGCCGGTAGCCAGCAGCATCGGTAGAAGCGAGTACTACTGCGTTGTTTTTGACACTCGATCCACCCAGCGTACCTTTTGCTCCTTATTTATGTCATCTCAGCAGCTCTTCTCTGCGTTGCGCAGAACCATTGTTAGAGGCTGACAAAGAAACGCATGAATAGTTGAATGAATTTATCAGTTACCAACATAAATATCAGTTGTCTGAGGTGCTCTTACCTTTTTCATTGAACTCAATACATCCCCAGCCAGGTACATACTTGGCAAACTCATTATCCAATCGACGATGGCCAAAGTCAAGGCCAGCGATATCAAGATCAATTTGAGATCAGTTCGGCGGAAGCAGGAGTACCAGGAAGCACTGGAGAAACTGGTGCTGGCTACCCACTTTGTTTTATCATCCACGCATACCCGCTGTTGCGTTGGATCCTCCTCCACGAGTTGGAGAGCGACCTCGACTTCGATCCCAGCGAGCTCCTCGGCCAAGTATTCTTTTATGAAGTATTCCTTAGTCTGGCCGGGAGAAAGGCCATGCACGAGAAGATTTTGACGTCGGCCAAGGCCATTAGAACGCTCATACAGATACACCTTGAAGAATGCACAAAGTATGTCGAACTTGAGCCTGGGCAACACAGCAACGTATCCCAGGTGGCGACCAATACCAGCATTGATATCATGAATGCCTACAAAGCTAATGTCCGGCTGCGATATGGCGAGTGTTTCCTGCGCGTTATCAACGCTCGGTTGTACGTGCACCAGGGGAACAAAGAACTACTGAAGGGAATGGTTAACAACGATGAGCATGAATTCCGCCAGGTCTGTGAGGAGAGAATATGGAGGGCTGATCCTACAAGCGTGCGGCGACACACGTACATATTCACAGAAGATGATATCCACCATGTCATCAAGAAATCTCCGTAAAAACACCTTAATGCTTTTTATGAGCTTTGCAAATCTTGAAAGGCGAGAGGGGCAATGTCAACCTAATGCTTCCCTCTCAGAACTTTCTGGTTGCCATCCCAAATACATATCGACGCACGTATCCTTTGCCAGCATATATCAAGACAGGTATCCACCAAAGCACCATCGATCGAGAAGACATGACAGGAAGGTAATTGATCTCAAGTCCCAAGGCATTCAAGGATGGGCATGGCAGAAGTTTCTTAGGACCGGAACAGACGGATGGAGTATCTATATCGATCATACTCAGGAACGCTGATGCGAAGAGGAAGCTGAGTCACGCCCTTCAAGCGTGACCCCACTCCGCGATCATATCAGCGAGCAAAGCTTCCTGAAGTTAAATCCCATGGACTTCTGAGGTATACAAACCTAAATTGTTTGAAGTTCATGGAAGAGGTTACGGGATTATCTCGACCGTGGCTTTGGAACCGAGACATGGCGGCAGTGCTCAACTTCAGGCATATACTCCTGAGTTTCCGGGTCAGTCGCAAAATCTCAGAACGATTCCGACGTTGCTAGGTCCCGATATGATGGGGAAAGTGACCTGGCATCTACCAAATCTGCAAAACGTAAGGCGCAGTACTCGCTGCTGCTGACAAGAAGTCACAACTGAATTGCTAAGCCAAGGCTGACACCCGCGATAGGCGAGTTACTTGGGCCACTCTCCATTCGGTGAACGGAAGGGAGGCACCCTACAGGTGAGTTTTGTGGGAATAGTAAGATAGGCGGTTGTGTGACAGAGTAATAGGCTCGATCTGCTAACGTCATAATTTCATTATACTATATGCTCATTGGCGCATAAGCAAATGGCTCGACTTATCACACGCATACATAAATTACCTCCATTGGAACCGCAAATACGATATACTGATGGTGTGATATATACATGATCGCATGACTCAGACTTTGATTGAAACTAAAAGTATTTAGACCGGAAAAGTAAGGATGGATAGTCTGAGCAGGTTCGTATATGAGACAGATCGGGTCGTATGCTGTCTGTATCAGAATCATGAAGGCGACATTGATTATGCGAAAAAGTGAAGCATCGTGGAACTAGAATGCTTCCTTGCCACACGACGCAAGAAACGGGAATTGCAGTAAGAAAAGAACACCTCGTTTTTTTAATCTTTTTCACAAGCTGCTTGATGTCAAACTATGTGTAATGATGATCTTTGGGACATTGTTCACAAAGTAGGAGGCGTCAGCAACTGTCGCTTGAGACTCTCGACAGTCTGTGAAAGCTGGAGATCAGCAAAACATGGCTCTTTTAAACAAGGATATCTTTCCTTCTTACTAACCTCCTTCCCGACAAGCTGTTCAACGATCGTCAATGCAAACAAGAACGCAGTACCGGGACCGCGACTTGTGATCACGTTCTTATCAACAACAACGCGATCCTCTGAGTACTTGAAGTCTGCAGTGGGCAAGAAAATGTGAGAGGAATGATTATACTCAGACTCTCTGAGTATGTCTTACGCTTCGACAATTGATCCTTGACACTCGGGTATGAGGTCACTGTATGGTCTCCGGGAACGCCCGAAGTCAGCGCGACGAGGGTAGCTACAATGACGTGATTCCAGATACATGCGTTTAGGGTCCAACATAATTTGGTTTACGGCAAGCAACTTCCCCCCCCCATTTCTACCTGCACAGATGAAGGCAACAATTTTGCCTCGTTGATAAAATTGCTGGATCAGCTCCTGGACATGTTTGCTGTCCTTGAGTGTATTAGCACTTCCCATTCCACCCGGGCAGATAACGGCGTCGAAAGTGTCCTTTAGGACGTGTTAGCATGCCGACTTTCTCGCACGCGCGCGCTCGCTCTCTCTCTTTTGCGCACTCAAACTAGTTAACAATGACGCTTACAAAAGCCAATCCAGGGTCCTCAAAGGCCATATCTGGGACAATTTTGATACCGCGACTGCCGGTCGCATAAGTGTTTTTGAGGTGTACGCCTGCTATAGTCACCTTGACACCCGCACGGACAAGCACGTCAGCTAATAACGCGTGGCGGCGGGGGGGAGGGGGCATTGATACAGGCAGCATTGGTCATTAATCTCCAATACATCTTGTGGCACGCGCAACATGTCTTGAATTTACCAGTTACGGTGAATTCTATCTCCTCAGCTCCATCTGCCAAAAGAATTAAGGCTGACTTGGTCATTATGCGTCGCAAAAGAAAAAGAACGTGGGAAATTAAAGCGGGGGTGGGGCGTACTTTTTTATATATATTTTTTCAATCGAGTTTGCGTCATGCGATCCATGGATATCAAAGTACGTAATTTATGCTTGTAATAAGTCGAAATGATTGCATGTGCACCCGATAAACATACGGATGAAATCAGAGCATTAGCAGAATGATAAAGCTTGAGCTTATTACTATGTTGTCCCGGAGCAGGTTATATTGCTCCAAGGATGCTGCTCTGCCAACCCGATTCAACCTTTGGGCTGCCTCGTGCAATTTCCTCGGGCGACTGGTTGAGTAGAAACAAATTCGCTCTATGCGCACAATGCGCCCTGTAGCATTTCGGCAAGTCAGCTATACGAGCCTTGAATTCATATTCTCAAATGAATTTTCCCTTTTTGTTTTCCCACCAAGAAGACCAGAAGCTTGCTGTTCCACTACAGGATGACGGAACGGATTATGTCATCCGTTCCCGCATAACATCGACGTCATATCTCTCAGCAAGGGTAAGTCTGAGCTTGCTGTTATGCATATTCTCTCAATCCGAGCGGGCCTAGCTGAAGGATGGCCCGGGGGAGAAGCCAAGCATAGCCACGCAACTTCAAAGGATCAACACAGCTATCAATATATTCATGTGATGCTTGAATGCAATCAGCTCCAGCAGAGCAGCTAGGAACACAGAACCCATTCAAGGAAGCGATGGGCGTAACAGTATAAAAAGGGATTCTGAAAGCACTTTTTAATAATAATAATAATAAGCTGGAATGAGGGATCATCCACATGTTCTCAACGATGAGATTCCATCCATAATGTTAGACTGACTTGAAAAAATTGATAAAGCAAGTGTGAGGGACTTTTAAGAATATATCCGAATGACTCCCATCTGGTATGTAGGGCATGCCCGGATCTCATATATACATGAAGCCTCTCACCGCATCGCCCAAGAAATGGATTAATGCGGTGGCCATATTGTCAAAAGCAATATTAAAGACAACGCAAACCTGGACTGCTGTAAGGATTTCGATGTGCCCACCCGGATACGACTTGGGGATTGAGCTGGGTCGTAAGTGAAAGGGATACAATATTTTTGTTCACTAATGGTTGTCTAGATCATAATTTCACCATTGTCGACTGTTCTTCAGAGCCAAAGAAATGAACATGCCCGATATGGCGTCTTCCCACCATACATAATATCTGAGGAAACATGACCCTCCCTCAGATAGTGCTGATCCATTATTGTGTAGATAGAAAAGCCTGCAGGCGGATGTGTGATATTAGTATGGCTGATTATACATATCTTTGCTTATTTGGATGATGCTGTTTTACAAGATGAAAAGTCAATTTCTGGAAATAATGCGGACACAATCTCGTCCAAAAGGGTATATGCGAGATCTTGGTTTAAACGTTTGTTCTGAAGCACACTGAAGAGCCGCCGCGCTCCACGTCTTGCGTTTTGTCGGCCGACCATTTGGCCGATAAGATCTGGGGACGGGGTAACGATTTGTTCATATCAGCAAAAGCAACGTGAAGTGTAACTTTCCTTACCTGGGAGCCATGTCGACAGTTTGCGGTTAGCAGCTTCCTTAGTTTGTTGAATTTCATCTGGGCGCCTCGGTGGCCTGAATGTCAATGTCTGGCCATTAGGCCAGAGGCTGTTGCTCACTTTTTGGATGTAGTATACAATCATTGATTCCGATTCTAGATGAAGGACTGTCTCCTTGATTTTTCTGGAGATAAAATGAATCAACTTCGGTCCAACATTGGCTGATTCTATATGGTTTACCTCTCGATGGTACCACCGAAAATCTGCTGTAGAATAATTACTACGGCTTGACGCCGTAACCAGTTATTCTTCTCTTTGAGCTCAAACATCTCAATGAAAAGATCGCATAGCGGTTCGGTAAAACTCGTGATTCCTTCACCATTAACCTTTAGGGTCTCGGTCAGATCGCCCACCAATGGACTTGGTATGATTCTTTTGTTCTGGCCAAAAATGCCCCTGTTCTCCTCCTCGATCATATCCCTGAATTCTTCGCCAAGAAGCCGTTGGGTGATAAAATCAAGCATTGACGGCGCCACTGATAGGTCATCAATACCTTCAGCAACGGACCTGTATATATTCTGCATAAACTTGGTTGATGGTCGTCCGGGATCGCCAGTCTCGGGAGAGATGCGTTGTATGTCCTTTGAAGACGAGGATTTTGATGTATTCGAAGAGGGCTGCAGCTGCCGTAGTAGGAGATGAGAAGATAAATCTGAGCGCTGGCGCATTTCAGATGGCTGCTTTGGTGTAGGTCCTTGATCTGGCTCAGGGATGTATCCATTTTGCTGCGATAAAAAGGCCCGCAGATCCTCATTTTTGCAGATATATCGATCTTCAAGAAGACGTCGAAGATACCGTTCCAAACTCAAACGACGTGCTTCAACAAATGATTTCTGTAGCCGGAGCAAAGGCCACTTCCCGGGAAATTCGAGGGACTTGACAATCGGATACCGATCTTTAAGTTTTTGATGGAGTGCAAAGAATTCGCTGTATCTCCGGGCCACTATCCAACCGGAACCATAGTTGCCGTCGTAACCAAGTTGTTGAATTTCAATCACAAAGCGTGCAAATTCACCTGAGGAGTCATTTCCTATGGTTGAGCTGGTGATACTGATCTTGGTCCGATCCTATACGTCACCCTCAGCACTGTTAGCGAATACCTCAAACCGACGCCTGTTTTTTCTTTCCAGAAGAGAACACACTCACAGGCACAAGCGCATTTTCGGATTCCTGCAACTCATACTGGCTTTTCTGATACCTAAGTTGCTGGAGTTCCTGTGCAAACATTCGCTTGCTCTTTTTAAGGATTCTAAGCTTTTCACTCATGTCTTTTGCTTCCGCCTTCTTGATCAAATGATCAACAATTGCTGCGTGCTGGATTAGCTTATCAATCTCCTCCGAGAGTCTCACAACTTTTGGTGCTAAGAGTAAGTCTCCTGGTGGTGCGAAATGAACATCATTGGAATCCTCTGGAGTTGTAGGAGATGATTTCTCGGTCTCGACAGGCGAACTACTACTGTTCGAGCATTCAACAGGATCTTTGACATTGCCGGATACAGCACTTTTGATGGATTCGGATGCCTCACTTCCGACTTCGCTGATCACGTTAGGTCCATTTGACGGATTCCATGACTGTAGCTGCACCTCATACTGCACAGGAAGTGCCATGGTTGATTTGGCACCTCTACGATCTCGTAAGAGGAGAGGGGAGCTGTGCTGTTTTCTAGGCGTAACCGGAGATGACGGTTGGCACATAGCCATGTCGGATCTCGATAGGCGACTCTCTTCAGATTCAAAAATAGTTGTGTCAGAATCAATGATAGACTGGAGCTCTGCTTCTACTGCCTCTACGGTGTTTGTCCGAAGTAATGGGTGTCGAGCTCGAGGAGTTTGTTGAGAGGGCAATGGTGGCGATTGGTCTCCTGAGGGCTCAGCAGGGGATATGGTGGGGCTTCCGTGCGGCGGGGTCACTGATGTAGTAGCACTTCCTGTGTCTTCCTCTGTGGATTCGTCGCTATCTTCCACAAGTTCTTGTTTGTACTGGCTAACTTTTTTGTCTTCCGTTTCACTAATGGCGCCCGGGCTCCACCAATCATTTGCTGAATCGACCATCTTTCCTATACCCAAGAAGTGCGCAATACCTCTGGGACCTGTTTCTGAGACAGCGCGCACGTGTCCACGCGGCCGGCTTTTGGATGGAGGAGCGCTACGGCTAGCACCCAAGTTACCACCTTGCTGTTTGACTATGCTGATCTCGGTGTCTGAATCGGCCTTGGACATAGGTCTAACCGCATCCCAGACTTTACTTTTCGAAAAACCAACCGAGGTAGTTCGCTGCAAAGGCTCTGGTGAGATCTCAGTACTATTTTCAGGGCTGGCCACGAGCTGTGTTGAGTGACCCTCATCATAGCTAATTCTCTCTGGAATAGGTTCCGGAATAGAATTTGGTGTAGTGGCGAGGTATTTAAAATATAGATCTGACCGTTTAAAATATGGAAAATATTCTTTTTCGAGTTGGTGATATACGAATTGCTGGATTTTGTAAAGTCGAAGCCGTATGCTATCAATAGTTGCGTCAATATCTTCACGAGAGTTTTGAACAGCGGCTTGTGCACTTTTGATTGCTTTGTGAAGGTCGGCGACGAGGTGCTCGGGAAGTACAAGGCGATGAGGCACGTTTTCCATCAGATACCTGGTATACACCATATTCACGTCTTGTAAAAACGTGGTATCTGCTTGAGCAGTCTGCGCGTTATTCTCGGTATTTTTGAAGCCTTCGACCGTCAGCCAAAATTGCACCTTCATGATGTCCCCGCGCCTATCCATGAATTCCATGAAGTGGGACATCCCAGCAGGGTTGGCGAGTATATCTCCCAGGCTGTAACCAAAGGGCTGAGAGGGATAGGCCTCGCTGCGCTTCCGACGACCGCCGAAGAACGGGGATGCCACTGCTCTTTCGTCGCCTGTCAAAATCCCGATTCTCTTATCAACCCGTTTTTTTGCAACACTAAGTCGATTTAAATACGCCATGACATCCGCCACCTTTTCGCCATCGATGATTTCATCCGGATCTCGGTCATCTATGGTAAGATAGAAGGCAGGTAAACAACCATCACATTGGTACGAGTCACTGCTTACGGATCTGGGCCTTTTTCTTCCGAAGTTGGGTGATAATGTCGTTGCGCACACGCTTGAGCTCGAGGAGGTTTTTCTCTTCCTCAATCATTCTGAGAAACTCCTGGAACGTCCTTCGTCCCATTTTGATACCAATATATTCACGTTGATTGTAATCATCTTGTGTTTGATCACCAAAGATAGATGATAAGGATCCTCTTGTTACAAGTTCATGCTTAGTGCGATTGTGAGGTAACTTTTTGCCATCCTTGCTGGTCGGGGTGCTCGGCATGCCGACGGTGTCAATGGCTTCGTCAAGGTCCATCTCCGACGAGTGGCGATTTAGCGCTTCGCGTAGTTTATGCACCATTTTTCTTTGCCAAAAAGTTAGCTCGGTCACCTCTCACCACTTGATCGCATTCTCCCTTTCCCTCTCCTACGGATGTTTTTTCGAACTCCCAGCCCAACTTACTGCTCGCGGATCGCTTGGCCGAGCTACGGAGTTGCCTGAAGTGTCAGATATACCCGTATTTGCGTATTTCCTCCATAAAGCAATTCTTACATACATAATTGTCGATGGTCTGGTTCCAAAAATCAGGGTCAGCAACCATATCCATGACTGGCTGCAAGACAGCACATGAAACGAGTTCGCGGATGATGATACTGACAGGTGTACTGCCGAGCTCTTTGCGATCAATAACATAAGGCAATATTTGCTCAACGACTTTGCGCAGATGAACGACTTCTGTAGCTTTTGTTGTCACGGCTGCTGTTGTCAAGGCGGGATGGAGACGACCGGCTCTAAACTGGGACGCGAGGAGAAGGTCGAGTTCGTCTGACTGAGTGACGGATCGTTCGAGAGATTTGCCTCGCAGCGCAATCTCAGCTGCACGAAAGTCGGATATGTGAGCAGTGGCTATAGGTATCAGTCGGTTGACAAGGATTTGAGCCAAATCAGCTTCTTGGACGCGTCGCTTGACGGTCAGTACAGCAGATCGCATGATCTTGTCGACGGATTGCCGGAAAGATACTTCGAGCGGGTCGCCCACAGCAGCAAACCAGTATTCAAGGAAATCACGCAGAACATATGACAAGAGCTGTTCAAATGCGTCAGATATTTCCTGTGATTCTGGTGCTACGGGTGGATAAGGAGGAGAAGTGGTGGTGTTTTCCAGTTGTCGTCGTTCCTCTATGATTCTCCAGTGCTCCGGAGACGTAAAACGGAGCGGGCGAAAGTCTTTTTGCATCTTTTGTTTGCTGTTGGATGCCAGAAAATACTTCACGTAGACATAGAGGAGGAGAATATTGAACAGAACAAGCGCAGCGATGGAGGACAAGGCAAGAGCAATTGAGGAAAGAATATAGATTAGTGCATTTGGATACAGAGCTAGCAATAAGACTGCGGTAGAGGCGACAAGGATCGCCAGTTGCGAATGTTCAAATGAAACGTTGGGCATGTCTATTGTCTGATCGCACAAGCGTCATGGCTTGGCGTGAAGGACTTTGAGAGAGGTGAAGAAGCAAGAGCAAAAAGAACCGGCGGGTTGGGGGTGGGGTTGGTTGACCAGACTGTTTTCTGCGGTGAAGGAATTGAGAGTTGCGCCCCCGCACGCGCTGTCGATCCAAATCTTTGAGAAGCCACCGCCCCATTATTTTTGATCCATGTCAGTCTCTATCAGTGACCATGTACCTTAGGATACTAAATGCATCCTGTGATATACTGTTCTTGCGTGGCATTGTGAAGGTCATGCCCAGCTAACAGCTGGAACCGGAATCTTGTGTCGGTTCTCCTTGTCTGAGAAGTACGGAAGTTAAAAATGGGTTTTGCCATTGGATCTGGGACATCTCTGTTTATCACGTGCGGGATAAAGGAAAAGGCGCTCAGCGTCATGTTGAAGATTCGTTGAGAATAAGGAGGATCCTAGGAAAAAACAAATAGCATGCATAGTTAGTGTCACAGCCTAAGCCCGGTCTGATCATCTAAACGACGATCTTTGAAGGAGTGACGAAGCTTAAATCTCTCGAGAGGCATTTGCGTTCCGGGGCGAGGAAGAAGTGATCTAAAAGATTGAGCGAGGGACATCAGCGCATGCAAGAGGGAAGGTGGTCAATGCCATTTACCCGTCCGCCCACACCCCCAAATCCGCAAAGGAAGAAAAACATTTAACGTTTTCGGTCTCAAGCAAATTTTCCATATAAGGACACGGGATAAGTAATACCCGTGTGCTTTGGTCTCCTATTCACGATAACGTCCCGAAGGGTAATTGACAGGGCTCTAATTGAAAAATACGGGCAGCGTTTTCCGTCTTGTCCCGGAGATCTCAAATATCTTAAATAGCTGGAAGCTTCGCCGTACTTTCCCTATTATCTCCTCCCGCTTCTTTTTCCAAGCATGCATACCCCCCAAGGATCAGAGCTCTCGATTCAACTTGAATCTGACAGTATCATTCTACACGGCACAATGGATGAGTCGTCCGGGGCAACGCTGCGAGGCACAGTTGTCTTGCATATAACGGAGGTGACCAAGATCAAATCAGTCTACATCAGGTTCCAGGGCAAGAACAAAGTGTCGTGGTACGAAGGCTTCGGTTCAGCGCAACGTCATTACGCCGAGGACCGCAAGATCATCGAGAACACCTGGCATATTATGGAGCCTAAGCGCAAACCCTACTATTTCACTGCCGGGACATTCAAATGGTAATCAACACCGGGTCTTCTTTTCTTTTCCAAATACTCATAATGGGATTGCAAACTCCCACTTGCAGGGATTTTGAATTGCCCATTCCCGGCGATCTACCAAGCACTCTTTGCCACGAACTTGGCGAGGTCACATATCAACTCAAGGCAGTCGCAGAAAGACCCACTTTCTCCGCCAATTACCTGACCAGGCGCAATATTACGGTAACTCGGCTTATGCTTCCGTCCTCGCTGGAACTCAACCAATCGGTTGTGGTCTCGAACGAATGGCCGAACAAAATCTTTTATAATATCAGCATTCCGCGCATGATCTTCAGCCCTGGTAGCCAAGTCCCTATCCATTTTGACTTGATCCCAATAGCTGATGGACTTTCAATCGTGGCGATTGATTGCATTTTTGAAGAGTTCGTCGCGCTCTCAAGCCACCATCACACTCTGAGCGAGGGCTACTTGGTCAAGGCGATTTCCGATACAAAATTCCCTTCTGATTCTTCCTCATCACCTCAGCAGTGGACTCGCACCGAGATATTCCCCATTCCTGAATACTACGACGGCCATCATATCCAGATCGATGTCACAAGCGACCTGATAACAATCTCACACAAGCTCAAGATCACAGTATCGCTCAAGAACAGTGACGGGCACACATCGGGTAAATTTCTTTATATATATATCTATATATATATATATATAATGTATAGTATAAAGATGGAAAAACTTACATCCTTTGCTCCGTCCCTAAATAGAATTACGAGCCACGATTCCTATCATCATCGCGTCTGTCGCTCCGGAAGAAGAGGCTAACGAGTTGCCTGCTTACGAAGATGCATGGAAAACGCTTCCGTATGATCCCATTACCATTGCGAACTCGGTCGCAGCCGGTCATCTCCCTATCTCCCTTGCCTTCGCTACGCCTTGCCCTGCCGCTAGTCAGGTCCGACCGTGCTGCTCCGAAACGAGCAGCACCGTAAGCGACGATGGCGAGCTCGATGAGCCTGCAGGCTGGCAAGGCGCCGACTTGACCCTTGTGCCGTCGTACACAACCGCGGTCAGATCTAATCGGCTGTACAGCTTCTCAGGCCCGAGTTTGCCCACCTACGATTCAATTGCTATTGCTGGAACTGCAAACTAAGAAATTCTTTTTCTGTAAACGTTCTCTCATTCACCTCCTACAATACCCGCTCGGCATCCTTCCAAATCTCCGCATCATTCATCAAAAGTTCTGTACATAACATTCCTCATGGCTTCTAGACCGTATATCTCAGGTCAAGCGAACCGTGTCGTATTTAATAATAATGCATAAAATAAAATAATGCCTTCCTTGCCATATATATTGACAACGCGTGGGATGAGCAACAAGATCGGTCATGCGGTATATCGAAGGCGTAGGAACGTGCTGCCTTCTGTGTTACCAAATTAAAATAGTTAGCAAGGTTGGCGATTCTCGCTACCCCTGATTTGGGATGACAACGGTGCAGGCTGTGAGCCACATCCTGCAGCTGACAAGAAATCTCTTTGGCATACCAGATAGTTCATAATCCAGCTTTTCTTTAGGAAAAACACGTCTCCTCTCTGCTTAGTCGTAATATCTTTCCTGAGACATCTGATGTTCTTTTCCAATCTCCGTACGGCGCACGAATTAAGCGGACATACCCGATATGCATGTCCGTTTTCTCGAAACTTTTTTTGCAGAAAGCCAGATTTTTGGGTGCGGCACGGGACTAGCCGATCAATTCTTTTTTAAATATGCTTATATTGGCCGTATGCCAAATAATGTTCGTTCTCGATACATCATTATCTGCTCTATTCTTGACGTTCAGAAACCCAGCGATAAACGATTCGATGCAAGGGATTGATAGATCCACGCGCACACACATATATATAATATGAGCAGTACTCCCCGCGTGAGGCCCCAATTTTTTGCTTGTTGTTTTAATTTATTTGACAAGGTACGTCCCCACCCCCCGCTTTTCCTTTTGTTTTCGGTAAAAAATATAAAATAAAAAAAGGACCCTCCCCACACACACACACGCAACAATGGTGACAAATGATTTCGCTTCAAAACTCAACGACAACAGCGACATGACGCTGAATCGAGTGCCTGTTGACGTTGCCCTGGGCGCACTTCAATCGCAGGTCGATGAGTTAAAACGCTTAGTAGCCTGTAAGCTCTTGTGATGCAACCACAACCCCTAGCAATGCAAGTGTTAATATGCGTATAGTGCTGCAGCAAAAGAATGGCGTAACCGACGTCTCTCATGCTACCCCTGCCCCCATCGACGGGAATGAAGACTCTAATGTCATCGAGGAATTAAGAGCACGGATTCAAGAACTCGAAAAACAAAACGCAAAATCCGAATACCGAATTGAATTCCTCTTGCGAGCTCTCGATGCCCGCGACAAAGCGTGACAACAGAATAGTAATTAATTTATACACAGTTTTCCAAAATGCCATACAATCCAAAAGTCGAGAATGACAGGAGATCTTAAGCGCAAATAGCAAAGTCGCATGTCGCTCAAAATACCTGTCAAATTCACCTCTACCCTTTTTCTATAGACATTGAAACATTCTGAAATGAGCATTCAACTTGTTTATGAAGATCGGCAAAGTGATGCAGTTGAGGACTGTGGCTGCCCTAAGCTTATGGACCATCTTGTTTTATGAGGAAACTCTCTTTTCGCCAAACTGAATATTCCCAAGCGAATAAGTGTAGATATTCCATTGGAAGAGATGGGGTGGGAGTTACAAGCGCAGCATGGACTGCAACAGATAAACAGCCAGAAACACATGTCCGCTCAGTACAGAGGGGGTCCATGGGAGCATGAAAAGGAGCCTCACAGCATTGTTGAAGCGTAGAATCCGGAGCGGGTGATCTCAATGAAGAATATTACTCTTGTCTGCGTAGTGAGAGTCCTCGAAGGAACTTTGAGCATCCAAAACAACGCTCTGTGGATTTATCATACAAAAGCCCGTAAATGAGCATACGGACGGGGACACGACTAACACTGAATTATAGAAGAAGCTACGTTTTCCTTGACATGTCTGGATTTCGCTGCTAACGTGAAATGTAGCATGGCATGGCCCCAACGAGGAGCTCCTCACGATAATTAAAAGGTCCCTTCTTTTTTTCTTAGTCCCATGATCCATCTGCTATTTTCATATGTGCTTCGTTTTGCAAAGGATGCAAGGCATCTCAACCTTTTATACTCAAGAAGAGACGCACAAGAGGGCCCTAGGGGGTTTAAACCCCTCCCCCACCGAGCCGATTTCCTTCAAGATGGATGACGCAAGGTGCAGCGGAGGTGGGTGGTGGGCCAGCCACTGGTGGACGCACAATTAGGCTCGTCCATAATAATACAGTAACGGCGAGAAGCCAAGTTATCTGACGTCTCCGTATCCTGCAGACGAACGTTGGAAAAGGCCAGCTTCAAAGTATCAACACAAATGTACACGTTATTCTAGGGAAAGTGTGTGTGTGTGTGTGTGTGTGCGTAGAGCACATATATGCTATTTCTGGATAACAGGTGATGGAGGGTTTTCACAAGTTTTCTGCACTTTTTTTTTTAAAAAAAAAAAGACAAACTCGCCTTTACCACAAGTTGCTCTCCTTGTCCTTTCAGATTCACGTATGGCTTCCTTTGGATGTCTTTCTTAGCTAGTGCGTACTGCAGGCAAAAGGCAATACTTGAGTGAAGAGGGAAGGGGATACACAGCGGCCGGCTTTGCACGGGCTATCTTTTTTTAGATCATATGTCTGGCAGTTTCTAAAAGTTACCCGGACATGGTATGGTAGCGAGTTATCCGCATGCAAAAGAGGGTGAAGTACTGCAGTTTGGAAAGTTGACCTAATTTTGATTCTCTCTATCGTTCCATAAGAGGTTCATTTCCACTTGATCCCACCGGATAGATATGCAAAAAGCGGACTGTTATTCACGAAGAGGTAGATGATGGAGCATGGCTTGTTATTCGTCATCATACAATTATTATTTGAACAATAAAGTAAAACACCATCCCCCACAAAGACCATAGAAGATCTCAAGAACACTAGCGGTAACGACGGAGAGAAAGGGTGTTGCGTCGCTTCCAGTTGGAATGACGACCGGCGCCCTTGGTCTTGTTGAACTTGTGACCCTTGGCCTTGCCACGGCTCTTCTTGCCAATAGCAGTAAGACCGCGCGCCTCGCGGCGCTTGTGGACAGGATTGACAATCCAGTTGATGCGGGGATCGCGGCGGATGGCCTTGTGGGAGGGATCGACGAGAATGACTTCAAAGTACTTGTATGTCGCATCCTGGTTGATCCAGTACGAGTTGAGCACACGAAGATTGCCGCACTTGCGGCCGACACGCTCCTCGGCCGTGGAGCGCAGCGAGCGCTGGTACTTGAGCTGATTCACACCCTCATTCACAGGCTTGCCATAGGTGGCACCCTTGGGAACAGGTCTCTTGCGACCACCACGACGGACGCGGATGCGGTAGATTACGAAGCCTTGCTTGGCCTAACAGCAAACAGAAAAAAAAATTCAATACGTCCCCGCCATCTTTCTCGATTCCTCCCATCCTCCTTTTACCTTATAACCCAAACGACGAGCCTTATCGGGACGCGAGGGGCGCGAAGCACGATGAATGACATTTAATTGTCTAGTTTTCACCGGTAGGGAAGATGCATCGGGATACGTGAGTATGCGTGGGTTACAACAATGGGTTCATTGGATGAATAAACCAGCCCATACATGCATACAACATTCTCCCAAAAAGGGTCTGTGCATGGTCGCATGCATGAGCTGATTCAATTCAAGCCTAAAGTATTTTTTTTTTCTTTTATCGAATCACAAGAGGATTCTTTTATGTGTACCTGTATTCCCAGCATCTCACGCGAAGCAAAAATCGGAACACGTCCGACTGCTTCTTTCTATGAAGTTCCTCAAGATATTTGTAGGCTTTCACCCCATGTCAGCTATCACCCACCCTTCTCTCCCCTTCTCGCTCTCGATTTCACAATCACGTACCACCCATGGTTCAAATGCGTTTGGATGGATAGATGGATGGATGGATGAAAAGAAAGGATGGGTATGAAAAATGATCCGTAATAAAAATCTTGGTGCTACCTCTATTTATGATCCCGCCAAATAAAATAATATAGGTTCCCTTTCCCCTACCCCTGTTGTGATGAATGGATTATTGGATAATATAAAAGCTTTCAAAGACTGATATCTTCCGTGTCGTTATCTACTAGGGGATCCTGTATAGGCGCAATAGGAAACGTAATGGGGTGATGGAGTTGGGTATCTAATGTGTTCGCCCGCTGATGCTCTCGCATTCGCCGCTCGGCCAGAACGTCTTCATACTGCGCCGCAGTGATGTTGTTAAAGTAGGTTCGTAAATCCCGGACTCCTCTTCCAGAGAAAACACAAAACACCTTCCTCTGTTGCTCGGTGAACTCTGCAGGCGGCGTTCTTCGGAACCGCTGCAGATCGGGTCGGATAAATGCTGGCACCTGCGTAAGGCTGAGATGGGTCAGCTTGTCGCAAAAGTTCACTAGCTGCATAATGGCCGGAACAGTCAGCCTTGCACAATAGCTCAGGTGCACTCGCTCGAGGGAGGATGCCATCCGCGTATGGCTCGTCAGGGCGATGATGGATTGGTCGGTGATGTTGACGCACTTGACGAGCCCGATGCGCTTGAGTTTTGGCAGGGTGGCGAGCTCGATCACTGACCGATCGGTAAGTTGGATGCAATTCGCGAGGTCAAGATAGCGGATGCGGGTGCAGTACCGTGCTAGCTGAATAATAGAACAATCGGTGATCCGCTGGCAGTGGCCAAGATGAAGATAATGCAGATATCGACCAAGGCGGCAGATCGCAAGCACACTTTCATCGGATATATGCATGCACTTGTTCAGCACAAGATTGCGGATCTTGGGTGCCACGGCGAGGACACACTTGATCGCGTCGTCTGTGATGGCATAGTTACCGGTCAAATCTAGGATTCTAAGCTGGTCGAGGTAAAGAGTTGTTGAAAAGGGGTGTTCAGTAGGTGAAGGTGCTGGTGCGCGGGCCAGTGCCGACTTTGTGAATCCAGCATCGGTGATCAGCGCACAGTTATTAAGCCTGAACTCACGAAGCTCCCGGCTGTGTTCAAAGATGGCGAATAAACATTCGTCTGTCACACTCGATTTCATCAAATCAATCTCAAGCAGTGCCGGGCAGTGCTTAGCAAGTGCAAGTGCAGACGCATCCGTAATCTTGATGCAGTTGTTCAGCTTGATCTAGAGAGAGCAATATGCATACATATGCGAGCAAAATACTCAATTATCTCATGCCGCGTTGCCTAAAACCTTCCTTGCCTCTCCTTACCCTTCGAAGACTGTTGCATCGCTCAGCCAGCAGAACGATGCTGTCATCCGTTACGCCAAAGAATTTGTCTGTCCCTTCCCTGCACATGCTGAGATTCAGGCCCTGGAGATTCGGGCATATCTCGGCTATCCGTTTGATGCTCACGTCTGTGATATTGATCACATCGCTCAGGTCGATAGATACAAGATATTTGCGAGGATTTTGGCCGAGAAAGTCAATGATGCCGTTGTCGGTCAGGCTGCTGCAATTGGTGAGTGTGATTCGCTCGAGGCGAGAGCAGACACCAAGTGCCGCTAGGTTTGAATCCACCACTTCTCCACCGAGCAACGACAGATTGATGCGTCGAATGAAGCTTGGGTATGGGTAGACGGTGGGCGCAGTTTCGTGAATGACATTGCAAAAGTTGATCCACGCACTGGATCGGGTAAAGTTGGGCTTATACCAGAGTAGCTCGGTTGCCAGGCCACTCCATGTTTTACATGTCAATGCAGCGTTGAGAAGATCTGATGGATGGACGAGGTACTGCAGAATGTGCGCAATGAGCTCAGAGGGTATGGAATTGGCAGATGTTTGCATGATGGATAAGAGATGTTTGTTATGGGAAAACTAAAAGAGAGGAGGAAGAAAGGAAGGGAGGGTGAGAAGGAAGGAAAGAAAACAATGCAGAATCCTAAAGGGGAAACTACTCAAACTAGAGAGAAAACCAATATCGGGAAATGACGCTTTACAATGTAATTTCTTAAAAGGGGGGCGAGAATGGCGATAGCCTTTCAACCAGACTCTTAATGATATGTTAAACGGTATGATCAGCATTGCCCTCTCCCTTCTCTATACACCCCCAATCTCTTCTCCTTCTATGGCACGCTCTTCATTCCCTTATTTCCATATAGCAATAGGTAGGCTAGACTATGCTCATCACATACTAATAAGGGGGGAGGGAAAACTCCAACATATGATTTATCATTCGGTTGCCTGATGGGGGCCAATCAAGAATTCGGTGTCCGCGTCTTGCGCCGCACGTCCTCCAATGATAGCAACTGCCGATGTTGATATCCATCTTCGCCCTTTTGAACAAGAGCGAGGCAATGTTCCAGCGTAAATGGACCTTGTCTTGTTCGCTTCAGTCCTGTCATGTGGGCATAGCAGCCTAGGGTGAGACCGAGATCATGCACGAGACTTCGCATGTACGTGCCACCGCCGCACGTGACTCGGAGCAGCGCATCTCCGCCGTCATCATCGTACTGAACCAGCTCTAGGCTATCGATACGGACCTTACGAGGCTCGATTGGTTTGGGCAATGGAATGCCTTGTCGCGCATAGTCATATGCACGTTTTCCTTGAATCGAGATCGCAGAATATCTATTTTAAAAGACGTGGAGCACGCGAGAAAAAGTCAATAACAAGGTGCCTAATTTGGGAGATGTCCTATTTTGGAGGTGGGGAGAAAAGGGCGCAAGGGACTCGAAGCACGATGGGCTATAGCAGGGTCTGGTGGTCATTTTCTACCTACATTGGTGGGATCTGATCGATCTCGCCTCGAAAATGATTCAGCGCTGCAACCAGTTGATCCAAAGAAGGATATTTGTCCTTGGATGCTACGTGGGTGATCGTCCCCTCAGAGTCATAACTATCCGTAGCCGCGCCAAACTGAACACATACGTCGTATTCCTGCCAGAGTGATGAGGACACGTGTGAGCCACCGGGCTGTAGACCATAGATCATGAATTCAGTCAGAGTAGGGGAAACTTGCCTTGCCACCCTGCAAATACCCATGCATCTTTTTGCATCCTGTGCCTAGGCCGAGCACTTTGGTAGCGTGTGTACGACGTCAATTTAACAATAGCCGAGTTTTTTTTTTTGTTTTTGTTTTATATACATAGAGGCCCTTTCCCCGGCTCTCAGTGGTTTTACCTAGTACTCCCTCAGCTAGAGGGTCCTACTCAAGAACATGCATAACGTAAAATGTAAACAAAAGAAAAAGTAATATCGAGGAGTAGCCTGTTTGTAAAAGAGAAGGAAAATCCATACCAAAGTACCTCCATGACCAATCTTAAGATTGTCTTTTTGCCGTATTCTCTTTGTCGGATCAGTTTGCAATTGTTTTGACAATGAGCGCTGAACAAAATTCACTGCCTCTCGTGATGACCAGCCACGAGGTTTATAAACAGCAAATACGCCATTCAGTGCCGTCCGAAGGGACATGATGAGGAATGATTGACGATGAATGCGGCGATGGGGGTGAAGCAGAAGGCGATTGGCCGCGCTGTGAAGGGACGGAGGTTAAGAAAAAGAGAGAGAGAGAAAAAGGCGACGGAGTATACGAAAGAGTTGGGTAGTATGTAGACGTTTGTTTTGAAGTAAATTAACGTATAAAAGCACATATTAAACTAATGGAAATGATTACATGGAATATGTAAAATGACTTAGGTATACCAAGGAGGCGGAGGATTTATCGAATTCAGTTGTGTTGTTCTTGCTCTTGCTCTTTATCTTGCTCTCCCGACGACGGTTGTAGATGTGGTTCTTTTGGCTGCTGCTGCTGCTCTTCTGGCTCCTGTGGTTTCTGGTCCTTTGGATCGTGTTGCAGTGATTGGTTTGGCCGCTCCTGGGTGGATGTGGAGGGGGAAGGAGACGGCGCAAGTATCGATCGCTGTGTCGATCGTCGCTCGATTCGGTGTACTGACGTGCCTTCTTCGGCCAATTCCTTGTGCAGGAGCTGGTCCCCTAGTTTTTTTCTCTGCTCTTCAGTCTCATCCCATGGCGTCTGCTTGATGATGGATGCGCCGTCTTCACGGATGATATCTTCGGTCTGGGCTGGCTGATCTCCTTTGCTGTGCGGTTGCCACTCGGGTTTACGCATGAACTGTCTGAACGTATCGGCAATCATGATGGCATCCGTCGAACTAAGGAAGGATGACGACTTTCGATGATCGCTTGCGACCGTAGGAAGTTGCGAGGATGATGACGAGGAACCAATACCAGCAGCATTCGTAACGAGCTTTTGCGGCGCATTGTCGGTGTTTGTCGTCGCACTCAGGTTTGTGTTTGGCGCTGACGGTGATAGATACTGCTGCTGCTGTTGCTGATTCTCCTGTTGATGTGGATGTTCCCCACTCGTAGCACTATTGCCTCCTGTACCCAAGAGTTGAACAGCAGATGTCCGGTGGATGGTAATAGAAGATCCTATGGGTTGTGATGGGGTGGATGCTGCGGCCTGGTCTTTTCCTTCAGTCTCTTTTTGAAGTGGAAGCTTCGTCTCCTCGTCATGCAGTTGGCGCTGGAGCCGCTTTTCTTGTCTTCGTTGCCATCCTCTGGTAAGCCAATAGACGACACAGATCACCAACGCTGCAAAAAGAAAGCACGCCACTGTGAGTAGGGCTATTGTCCAGCCATGGAATACTGGATTGACCGATTCGCGATTGCGACCTGTGCCTGGCATTCTTGACGAAGGTGGTACTGGCATCGCATTGTCTGTAACAATGGTTGGGCTTTCTGTCCTTGGATGCACACGGTCGTGAATACCCCCTTCGCACTTCCCTACAACTATCCTCCTGCTCCTATCCGCCTTATCGTTCGTATGTCACTTACGCATTAATCTAAACTGCACAGGAGGGGGAAATTCACGACTGTTCTCAATTTCAGCCTGGATATTCCGTCCTTCTTTCATCAAATAGAGGTAGGCAATTCGTGTGCGATTACGCGAGTAGACCGGCAAGGGCTCGAGAAACCAAGAGTCGTCGACTTGCACCACAAGCGTGCCGGGAGCAACAGGAACACTGTCCCATTTTTTGATAGGCGTGAAGGTACCATTATTGCTTCGGTTCAGCAGATAAACGTTGATGGTGTTCTGAAACGAAACAGAAGAGATAGGTTGGTCATGGTTTAATTATCCTCCTGTTCAATATACCTCTTCACTGTGATACGCTGGATGGCTACAGGCGAATCTCAATTAAATAGAGAGCATCATATATACACACACACAGAACTGGAATTGTCTTACTTGTAATTCCAAATCACTTGATAAAAATTCCCATTGTACCAAGTCTCGCCCAGCGCCGGTGAGCATATGCCAGTGTTTATACGCTGAGTTGCACACGTCGTTGACGCGATGACTGAACACATGTCATGAATCAAGGTGCATTTTTCATTCTGGGATGACAATGCGTATTTACCTTGTCTTTCCCAGGGCGTGGCTCTGACGACTTCAAGAAGCCATAAGAAGAACGTTACCAGAAGTTTGGACAAGAATTTCATGAACGGTTAAGAAAGAAAGAAAAAATAAGAGAGGGAATGGGTCTGGTCCACGTATATATGAATTAGACCAGATATATACAAACTCCAAGTGCCTCGATGATGAGCACAGTCCAAAACCATCCTTGCACTATCGTTATGACGGATACATAAATTGGTGTTTTGCAGATATTATGCGTTAATGCCATTGTTGCGATCTAGAGCAGGGAGAAAATCAATTCATCCCGGTTGATTGAGGGGAGTAGCATATACCAGACTGCTTGTCTCTGGCGCGTCCGCCTCCTTTTGAACGTAATAGGCAGCATAGTGAATTTTAGATGCTTTACAGAGCAATGATTGCTAAATATGGAAAAACGCAGCGACTCCTCCCAACCCCCGGGCCCCTAGTGCGGAGAGCAAACAAATCCAGGCGTTGGGGGTGGGGGAATTTCCCAAGTTCAGGGTATTAGCTTCGGAGAAAAATGAGGCACGCGTCTCTACATGATCAAGCTACTACAACCGTGTTCTAGTTCACCTGCGTATGTTTTTTTTTCGGCATGGGTCATAGTATCGTCTTTCAGGAAACCCGAATCGGAGAAACCGATCTCCGTCTGTCTTCAGTCATCTTCCATAGATGAACGACTGTTGGGCATTATCGACTAGCCTTCAGTGTTGCCAAAGAGCCTCTTTGCGAACAGATAGAAAGAGTCAACGTAAGAATGAAGCGGATTATCGTCTTTTGTTAGAGGAGACGCCCAATGAGAAACCCAAGATGAAAGAAAAACGGCACGATTTGAATGAGCAAGGGCTTCACTGTCATTCACTATCACATCCGAACTGCATGCCAATTTTAAATGGAAGGATCTTTTTCATCTTTTTACAGCAAACAAACAAACAAAGTAATGTCGCGGCGCTGGGTTGAGGATGAGGCAGCAGCAGCGGGTGCCCCATCAACCCCACCGCCGAACCAGAAACAGCCATCCACAGCTAAGATATCGCTACAACCTGCAGCCAGTCGTAAAGCTAATCGTACCGATACTGCTGTTGCTGCTGCGGCGGCGGCGGCAGCGGCGCCGACGAGACAAGAGAGCTTCTGCAAAGATCCTATCTGTTGGGCAGGGATTACACATCAACATCGCGTCTTAACGCGGAATTCGCTGCGACGGCAAACCCTTTCTAGTCGGCATTCATACAAAACTCGTCGTCGGCGACCGCATCATATCCACTGGCATCCTGTCATTATGAACAAACAAAGACAATCAGAGCAACATATCGCTACACTCGTGGATCCCACAATAGCAAGTCCCACGCGCTGGACCCCGCCCATCACGGCCGACACGCTCAGTGAATTGTCCCATGACCGTATCACGGCCAACTTGCAGCTTCGACATGATCTTGTATTTGATAGCCACCTCAAATTTAGACCGAACCTGGACGGCCATACAGGAAAACTCAAACAGAAGCGGACAGAGCAGTACTGGTTACGCCTCGAGGAAGCCTTTGAAGCAGCAGCAGCGTCGTCAGCAACCTATGGAACCTACACGGTTCTCCTGCCATGCTTGATTCATCCTCTTGTCGAGTGTCTCGAACTGTTACTTGGCGACCGTGGCCATGTCCCTGCCACCGCCACTACGGTTATCACCGTCGATACGGTTCGACACGTACTCGATCCCGCAAGGATCCTCCGGGAAATCCAGCTTGGCCAGCTAGATCTTCGATCGAAAGTCGATTTTGTTCTTTCTGTTCTCCGGCCCATGTGTCCGACTGAGCAATGGCCGAGGCTCCAGTTATTATCAATGTATTTCTCACAGCGGATGTATGCCAAAGGATTTCGGCAATGTTTTGCTATTGTTGAGGCTATTCAACTGGTAACTAGGGGGGAAGGGGAAGGAAACCTCCTTCTCCTTCACTATCCTCATCATCCCGAGTTGGGGGGGGGAGGAAGGGCACGAGAGAGAAAATATCTGATCAAGATGGGAATACATACTTATTTAGGAACGGGCAAACCGTTATCTTAAACACCACCGCCACACACTCATCCAGACATGCGCTCGCCATGAGCGCCGTCGATTTTCTGGACCCGTTGAACCCATTATAGCATGGCTCAAGGCCTCCCACACGCATCCTGACATGAGTTTCAAACAGGTCTTCTACACAGGTATGCATAACGCATTCTCCATCGTTCTTTCTTATCGACCAACAACAGCTATCGTCCGCCTCATCGTCCACGGCTGTGAGGGCGTAGCCGACTTCCCTGCCACACTCAAGTACGACCGCGATAGATTGACATGCCAATTCCGGAACGAGTTCCATTCTATTCTCTCGTTGGCCATCCTCTCCATACCCTACCATTATCTCTCAGGAAAGCCGTGGGACGCATTGGACATCCAGGAGTTCAAGGTCCGCCTGAGTTGGTGCCTCAGACAGCAGCAGGAGCTGCGCGTACGCCGCAGCAGCAACAGCAAAGGATCGGACCGTCATCTACCCATTTCCGTGCCTTCTTTGACAACGGATTACTACGGGTTATTGGCCATGCATGTTCACGAAGCAGCAGCAGCAGAAAAGGCAGCAAGTGACAGGATCCGATGCAGGGATCAGGTTGCGTTCTGGACCGGGTGGCTCGGCAGCCACCTCCAGCAACCCCGGTCTCTCATATATCAAATGATCCATGCACGCGTGGTCCGTGCCTTACTAAGCCAGCTGCTAGAGAACCAGAAGCACCAGCTTCCTATGCCGCTGGTCGGACTGGATTTGGAATTGAAGACTCTCAGCCAAAAGATTAGAGCTGTGGCGGGCATGAATATGGCCACGTTTGGAAATCTGTATGATAAAATCTGGACCCACCACATCGGCAGGTGGTTCTATGCTCTTCCTCCCCCTCCTACTACTACCTTGAACAATAAAAACTCATAGCATGACATGTCGGCCTTCTCTTTCATCTCATCCGACCACCATAACAATCGCGCACAGCCATCGCCCATGTCAACATCATTTTCCGCTTCAATGGCCGATGACTTTCACCAGGACCAATTTGCTACTTTCGTCAATCAAACCTCGCCGCCACCATCGGCGTTCCCATTTATCTCCAATTCAAAACGTAGGGATATAGTTCTCTTTTTATTCCTGTCCTGGTGTGAAGGAGAAGGGGGAAGGACCTGATGCATGCAGGACGAATAATGCTGTAGCATGCACGACCGTTTTTTTGCCGTACGCACGTGTGTGGGGAGGGAGGCAGAAACCCAAGATAAATCCATTTGCGTATTAATAAGGATCTTCCTCTTCCACCGCGCTCTCGCGCCTTAACAGCGTCTCCCACCTCAAAAGAAACGGCATCCGTGTCTTCTTCTTCTTCTTCTTGCGCGCCTGCAAAGGACCAACCGCTTTCCACTCTTCTAGATGTTTCTGTTTCAGAATCTGGGACAACAAGAGCATTACCCAAAGAGCGCCGCAGCATGTTCCGCAAGCGAGCAATGCCGGACATCAGCCAACTGTCGGCTCAGACAACATGGAAGTGGGTCCAGGCAGAAAAAGAACGCGAGATGGATTTGGTGGAGCGATATTATCGCAAGCGCTCATTGATTCATCAGCAAATGGTGAAGGTATCCTTAGGACCCCGATGATATATTATATCGCGCGCTTATGACAACACCAACATGTGGTTTCCTTAGCTTCGGAAGCGCATGGATACGCTCGAGCAGGAAAAGACGGCAGCGCTGCAATCCGAAAACTACTTGGAGGCCGAGGCACTCGATGATGCGCGGAAAAAGATTACGAATGCATGGTGGGAACTGTTCATGGATATGCAGCTGGAGAAGCAGAGCCACTCAGGTTGGGAACGTGTGACGGAGCTCGTACTGCAGGAAACCGAGGCCGCAAAAAATGTGGCAGACGCGTGCCGCCAGGTCAGGGCGGAGCGGGAACGGTATCACCTCCAGGTGAAGATGGATCATGAGCGCAAATATGAAGCCAAGCTGCGGCAGATTCATCTGCAGAGAGAAGAGACGGAACATGAAAAGAAGTGAGTGAAGAGGCAAAAGGGGGAACCAGATAAGAGAAACGTCATGCCTTGTATTAGACGTGAAAAAGAAGAGGAGCGAACGGGACTGACCTGAAAAGCTCACTTTCCTCTCCCAGTGAGATTGCTTTTGATCTGAAGATGTGGCAACAGTCAAACGCCGACCTCAAGAGCAGAATGGATCAAGCCCTGCATGAGCCCAGGACTAAGAAGCATGAGGTGGAGCAAAAGGTTGATGAAATACAGAAAGAGATGAACGACGTGATGTCACGGCTGGAATCTCTACAGAAGCAACAGGACTCACACCGCGCCGAGATAGCTCGGTTGGACAGGGAGATGGAAGAGGCTATTCAGCCTTTTCTTTCCGAGCGCGACCAGCTTGAAACCGAATACCGCGCTGTCGAGAAGCGTCAGAAGGCCTTAGAAACCACCTCGGTCAGTTGTGTGTGTGTGTGAAACAGATGCATAGGCGCATGGACAGAAAGAAGAATGGCGGGGACACTTGCTTATATACATATTAAAATGTAGAACGCAATCGACCAAGCGGATCAAGAATTGCAACAACAGATGGCCCGACAAGCGCAAGAACAAGAGCGGAGTGCTGAGGCGATGCGCGTGCTCGAAAAGTCAATTGATATGGCAACGATACGGGCCAGCGAGGGGATAGAAGAGCACCGGCAGCTGGCCGACCTATTTGTATATCAAATAGCTCCGCGTGACGATCTGGTGAAGGCCAAAAAGCGGGCAATAATTGAGTCACGTACACGCGTGGTAGAGCACAATCAATTGGTGGAAGCGACGCGACAACAAGCGTATGCAGCCCAGAGCGCGCTTGAGGAGTACGAGGAAGCCGTGCAGCGGCTCGAGGTTCAAATGACGAACTGCCAGCGACAAAAAAAACTGGCAGTCGAGACGGGCCAACTCGGGCGAGCGGCCAAGGCAACCGATCGGATCAGATATCTGCAAGATGCTCTTGATAAAGACAGGCGTGTGCTTCAAGAGCGGCAGCAAGTCGCACAAGGCTGGATGGACCAGCTGGCCCAGCAACAGCGCACGCTGGACGAGCTAGAGGAATCATGGAGACTGACCGAGCAAGAGCAAACCCATCTGATCCAATCTATACTCCAGGAATCCCTCAAGACCCTGACGCAAGATGCCGCGTAAGACATCGAGCGTGGGAACATAAAAGAAAGCTAATGCAAATTGCTAAACACGCGTTAGCGGTTCATGTAGGCTTTATCCGGGTCTGTTACGAATGCTTGTGAGTCTGGAATGCGACTTTTTGAAGGCCTGGATAGAGAGCCTTGACGAAAGGGCCCATGCGGATGAGGTCGATTTGCTGCCAATAGACGATGTCTTGGAACACGCTCAGTAAACGGGAATATCGAGTCAGAGAAAGAGCTCATGCATCTTTCTCCAGGATCTGATGTTTGTGCTACGGCTTCCTTTCGTGAGAAGCAAACAAAAACGCTTGAGCCAATTCTTTTGCCCCTGACAGATAATTTGCCTTATACCCCGCATTCTGACTGCTTCTCCCTTTCTCATCCTAGAAAATTATAGTACTAAGTTCGTTTATTTATTTAGTAATTTAGTATATATATGTATATATATATAATGAGAGAGAGAGAGAGAGACAATATAATACATACATGCGTGAGAACGAACATAGAAAAGGACATAATTGAATCATAAAGAAGGGAGTGTTGCATTAACTAAATAGAGGGCCCATAGTACAGCGAGTCACGCGGCGAGATAAAAGAAATTAATACTTGTCAGTGGGTGTTAGGAGAAAGCGAAAGAAGTGTGCGAGAGAGTGTATATGTATATGATTTTAGGGGCGTGTGCAGGACGCGCGCGCATGTTGAAAGCAAGGGATCTTGATAGTAAGGATCGGGCGGGGGGCGGGGGGCGGGGCGGGGCGGGGCGGAAGATGGGAAAGGCAATTGGATTGAAGAAAAAAGTATAACGTGGGTGAATGCGCATGTGTGTATGTATGAATGTATGTATGAACGTATGTATGTGTCCTGAGCAAGGGAGAGGAATAAAAACGGTAAATAGGAGTGGATATCATGCCCAGAAGAATAATTCCTTGGTTTCCCTTCGTGGCATGGGTTTGCTCATGAAAGCGAAACTTGGAAGACTCGGGAGAATCACAGCATCCTGTTGCTGATGCTGCTGCTGTTGTTGTTGTTGTTGTCGTTGGTGTTGAGGATACGCGTATGGTGTTGGTCGGTGGAATGATGTAGGGGCGATGGCCCAGGAAGCGGACGAGGGCGAGGAAGGAAAAGAAGCTTGGTCTTCGGCTGAACTCATGGATGACGGGCTCTCTGGCATGACCAGTGGGGGAGGTGCTGATGATAATGAAGAGGGAAACGTTGTGGGCCAGAGTTTACTGCTAGGACTGCTACTGCTGCTGCTACTGCCTTGGCTGTAACAGCATTCTGAATAGGCGCACATGGTTGCGGCATTAAAAGTGCCGGACGCTCTCGATGGATTTGCATGGTCCTGGATCATTCGACGTTCCTCTATGAATGGGCGCCACTGGACCTGAGGATGTTTGCCACCGGTGACATGGTCGTGTTTCATATGCTTGGTAAGCATTGTTTTGCGGACAAAGCTCTTGGAGCAATCATCGAATGGGCATCTATAAGGTCTCTTGCCGGTATGCGTACGTCTACAGATCGTCCGTGCGTATTTGCAAAGATGTGGTGAGTCCCATGTGGGGGATGGGGGTTGGGGATGGGGTTGATCCCGTTCACATGACTTGACTATTTACCGATGGCGGGCAAGGGAGCTGCTGTCGCTGAACCGCTTATTGCAGGAAGGATATTCGCAGACATGCGGTCTTTCGCCGGAATGTGTGCGCGCATGTACAGTCAAGGCGGACCGCTAAATAGTCAAACAAGCATGGTAAGGATCTGCGTTCACTTTTCCTGATTTAGCCACGCATTCTCCCCCTCTCTTTTCTCTCACCTGAATGAAACTTTTACCGCAATCGGGTTCTCGGCATTTGAAGGGTCTGTGAAAAAAAAAAAACAATTCAGTCCATCATCCATAACGCAAACCTCCCGGGAGATGGATCAGGGTGCGAAGGATGTTTTTGTTTAAGCGAATTAACGTACCGCTCGTTGGTGTGAATTCGGGAATGGCGGACAAGATCCGAGCGTCTGCCTATTGTGAAGGGAAGGGCAACAAGCGATGAATAGGAGGGACTGGCGTTGAGCGCGAATGCGTTAGATGGATTACCGAAGGTCTTATTGCAATTGACAACAGCACATCCAAAAGGACGTTCCTCGGTAGGAATATGTTCCTGGTTGACCAGCTCGAGGATTTCCATTGAGGCGAGATAAAGAGTAAGAAAAAAGAGAGAGGGGGAAAGAAAGAGGAAAGAGAAGTTATGTATTTATAAAGACACTGTTTAAGGAATTAATTTTGGATTGTCATTTAAGCCCGGTATTTATATGGACGGATTTTATTTTTCTTTTGATAGTTCGTCATGCTTTTCTGGCCTAATAGACTACCGTGCAATTATGTACTTTGCTTGATGCACTGATGCTCAACATGTGTGTGTGCGCACAGTAAACTTCGAGTGCGTCTCCTGTGCTTGTGCTTCTCCTCACCGTCCCCCTAACCACACAACATAACAGCCGCAAATAGTAACGGTTGGTTGTTGGTAGGATCAAAACTATAAAACCATCCATGTCTACCTTAATTGCAATAAACAAAGAACTTTTCTGTACCTGAACATTTGAAAGATGGTATTGACTTGTGTGCGGGAGAGAAACGGTATTTGGGGGGGTGTTTCCGCGGTGGGGGGAGGGAAGAAGACGGGTGAGTTGGCGGCTAGGGTCCACAGGGTGAAGGAGTAACAGAAAGGGGAACAAGGAGATCAATTTCGCGCGGAGGCGGGGGGAGTGTGTGGAAGGAACAGACCGAATGGGGGGGGGAGAAGGAATTGAAAAAAGGACTATTATAGCAGTAGTAAATTGTATGCCAAAGCAGTAACAGGAGACTTTATTCTTTGCCTGCACAATCAAAGAGAAGGAAATGGATCTCTTCGCCTTCTCCCTTTCAATCTGAAAAAAGGGGAATAGGCGGACGCACATACATACGAGAAATGGAGAGTGAGAGAAATGTAGAGTAATCCCGAAAGGATGTCAGGTAATCGCTACATAAAAACAGGGATCTCCTGCCCGATCCGCCCTTTCCATCATCCATTCGTCCGTGGTGCCGCTGTTTAGCATCGACGGTGGCTGCACAATCGTCTGTTCTCTGTTGTACCTGTGCAATGGTACACAATTGCCGATCGTAGAGGCGTGGACGGAATGAAAGCATCATGTGCGTAGTCAATCCATGCCTTTTCAGGCGAGGTCGCGTTTCACCCGCACCTTTTTGTGATTGCCACCGAAGAGACGATCATTAGGCCTGAAAAGGTTTCCCCCCCTTCATTGCCTCTTTGGGACCTCACTTGTTACACATACACACACAAACACCAGCCTGCCGCACATACACTACGCATGGTAAATCATTAAAGGAGCCTTCTTATTCAACTAAACCTTGTGCACCATATCTCTATGTCACTCTCACTCTCTCTTTCTCTCCTAAAGACCGCCAGCGTGCGCGTTGATGACCGCGATAAACTAATTGCTTTGCGATCAGCACGTCGGTACCGGTAGTGCCACAATAACGCAAGGCAGACTAAAGAGGATAAGCTATATGCACTCTTGCACATCGAGATGTTGATCTTTTGATTATCAAGCTGCTTTGAAGCGTCAAAAAATAAGATCGTTTGTTTAGTTCATTGTCATAGTAGCAATTATAGTGATAGTAATATAGTAGTGGTAGTAGTAGACGTGGTAGGGACATTCTGTTGTTTTTGCTTTGCTACCTACAATCTATTTCCCTGAATCATCCCCTCCCTTTTCCATCCCTTTTTTTCATCATTCACTCTCTCAGATTATATATTAAATATGTCGACCGTATGCGCCAACACACATACAAAAACAGTATATATTGATGTATATACGCACATACGATGAAATCAAATGAAGAAGAAAAAGGCTCCAAGTTATTAATGCGCAGCTCACTGGTTATTGTAACCATACTTCCATCTCCCTCTCTCCCCTGCCCGGCTGGGCGTGCCGGAGCACACAGTTCACATACTTTTTGCACCCAGATGGATGTATCCATATACGCACCGTTCATTCATCATCTCTCTCTTTCTTAAGCTGCAAGCGTTTTTGTCAAGCACGCGCCAGCTTCCTCTCAGCGTGTCAATGAATACAAACCTTCAAATCACTTTTTTCATCGTGTGTATCGCTGTGACATGCAGGAAGTGTATATATTCGATGATCCGATGTTTGAAGCTCTGTACTTGTCAGGGGAACAAGGTTTCTTTTCTGCGATGATGATCAAAGGAAGCCGTGGTACTGTATGTAGCGCATGGAAATTGATGAAATGTGCGTGCGCCGTGCATGCACATCATTGCGTAGAACGAGTCACAGGGCAATTAGGGTTATTTCACTATCATTATTAACTTTTGATATCATCCAAGGGTTTGCACATTCAGGCCGACTTGCAAAATGACCACTATTCTCCATTTGGTGTTGTTGTTGCTGTTGTTGCGTGGCGTGAACAACACCCTAATTACTATATCATCCCCCCACAACCATTCGGTGTATTTTCGACTGTTGGGGTTCTGAGCACCACATTTCCCTGTGAGCGCGGTTTGCTGTGACACAGACACTTCAAGTGAAGACCGACCATTCTATCCTAGCAACAAAAAAATTGGCGCGCTTTTTCTATTTTGTTTCTGAGGACCGAGATGCACTAAGAAACATGGATTGAATTCATCCCTCGGGTACTCCGTTCGTGCTTTTACGTACATGCAGGTATATAGATCAAAGGGTGATGAAGAAGCGACGTATCTTTCTCGACTGATAAAAGCGTTCCTTTACCCCTTCCCATCTCGTGTAGGCCTTATGTTGTCCAGACTAGACGGCGTTTCTTTTGTTTTCAGCTGCAGCAACACCATGCCAATGTGCTACGACATGAAATTTGATCCTCCCATCTGTTTATCCACCAATGTTCTCCCTCTCAATGCAAAAAAAAAAGTACGTGCCTATTATTGCTGGTAGCACAAACCAGGACTTACGACCATTTCAAGCGCCGTTGCCATTCCTTCTTTTCCCATGCCCCCATACGTGTTCGATCATCACCAAACCAAACCACAAGAGCAAGGGTTATATGGTGAATTCTTCTGATATGCACGCCCGTATACATGCGCATCCATCTTTGTCAACCAATATAGATGATCTATGCGTGCGTACCTCACTCCCTTCTTTACGGAGCAAACCATCTGTGTGTATCGATCCATCGAATTGTCATGTTATTTTCGCCCCTCCCTTTATACAATACTCGAATAACAATTTGTTAAATGCAACTTGATGCATCTCTTCTCGGGCAGTATCTGGCTTTGCTTGTTATTCTGTACAGTGATCAAGGGATAAGGAAATAAGCATATGTATATAGTGTGTGTGTGTGTGTGCATGTGTGTGTTTGACGAATTCTTCAGTCTTCATCAATCTGCCAGTCTGTGTCGGCATTGCTTTTTGTCATTTCAAGATCTTGACGTTGCTTCGCCTTTCCGCGTTGGACATATGATCTGAGCCCGCATCCGAAATTGCGCATACAAATGAAGCCAAGAACTCCGGTTGCCTAAACATGAATCAACATTCGGTTTGCCTTTTTTTCTTTGTGAAAAGATCTATCCGAGCGACACTTACCGCGTCAATCAAGATGCCAATAATAACTAGGAGATTGGACGTGAGCCAACAGGGTAAGAGGCAAAAAAGACAGAGGCTTACCGAGGCAGATCCAAGTGTACCAACTGTTATTGGGCTGAAGAGTTTGTTTGAGGATCAATGCATAATGCACGATGACGATAGCCTCAAATGTGATGAAGGCAAGCATCCGTCCATGGCTCTCTGCGCTTCCCTGGATTTTTTCACCCACCATGCAGACGAATAACGCATTGTCAGTATATGGCTGTGTGCGGGTGTATATATGTGTGTTCTTAGTAGAGATCCCTTACAGCTGTGCGTGCAAAATAAAGCATCGGAAGAATAAGGATTGTGACGATGATTTGGATTGCGGTTTCCCAGAAGACGCTTTCCGATTTCATGCCAAACTGGATAACGTAAAAGAGGGACACCAAGAACTCAGTAAAGACATCGATTTTCAGCGCAAGGACGAAGAACTGGAACATCCGGTACATCCCTATCATTTATGCTCATTTAGCATCGAAACAAGAGAAAAAACCATGTATTTGTGAATGTGTGTCCATGTGTACCGACGGAGAGCTCTTGCTCCCTCGGACACGACATTTTTTTCTCTTCCCCATCGTACGTTGAACTCGCAAATCAGCTCCTATCTTCTTATAAATATTCCACCCGAACTGCCTGGACATCTCGTAGCTGAGATACGCCATGATGCATGCAAACAAAAGAAGGGCCACAGAAAGGGCTATTTCGAGACGCATGGCTGTCTGAAGCGGGCGGGTATCGTAACTGCCTGTCTTTCCGAGTTCGCGAAGCCACTTTACTCCGTCAACGACCTGGAGGGCCCCCAGGAGGGCGCAGACGGCGTTGAGGAAAGCCAAGGCGAGGATTTCGGCCGTGTTTTGATAGATGGTCTATATAAATATTTACGTGCGTGTGAGTGTGCGGTGTGCGTGAGTAAGGGCCTCGTTCTGTGTTGGGGGAGGGGTTGGAAGGAGTTCGAGATCGGGCATTTTACTTGCTGCGTCAAACACCATCCCAAGGAACCACACTTGGAAACCAATAAAGGCAAGATTCTCCCACTTTATCCGTCCCAGCCTGTCTGCAGCCCGCTCGGGATCATGTCATCGTTCGTAATGGACGATAAGAGAACTGAGTCTTCTGTTGGTTCGGGCAGCAGACTTGCTTGAAGCGTGTTTTGCGAACAGATAAATGCTTGAAGGATAATGATCACCACCGCCTGGACCGCCGCGGTGGTTATATAGAGCTTCGACCAGCGAGTTTCGGTGATGCGGCTGATCTAGAAGGATACCACAATGTTAAAATGCACACTCGCCATGTCGTAATGCGGAAGTGATAAATACAATTTTGTTTGTGGTAACCATGGCAATCAAGTTGCTTAGAATGACATGCAAAGGGTACAAGTTATGAAAGGGGAGATGAGGGAGAAGCAAGGTATAAAAGGGAAAAGGTCAATATCTAAAAGAGTGCCAATCAACGGAAACCTCATATAGGAGGCATCCCTAATTGATCTGTTCTGCTATGTTGTTAGCACCCACATCCGGAGCCTTTCCACCATATCGGAGTAGCGATTCATTTAATATCGAACCCCTTATTTCCCCCCAATCCTCAACGAAGCAGCGTAATTGATTGGTCTTTCCACGCCCAAGCGCCAGGAAGAAGGACTATGCTCTTGGGACAGACAGTCTGCCCCACACTGTGCATGCGAACATTAACTTCCCAGAAATACAGAAACTGTGCAAGTGTTCAACTGAAAGAGGTTCTATGGAAGTCAATCCTTCGTTTTTACTTTGATTCCTTTTGAGACTCATCAGTCTGTTGCTTTTCGAGTGTGTCCAATTCTTGATCAATCTCTTTGAGCATTTTTTCCAACTTCTTGCTCAACCGCAAGCTGGCCTTGTCTGCGTCCCGCTGGGTCGCTTCCTTGAGCTGCTCGACAAGCTATACAAAAATCTGATAAGAAATTCAATGCCTCCCAAAGAGAACATTCATCTCACCTCCTTGTAATCTTCGTGGTGGAATTTGATTTCATTTAGCTGCGCACGCTCTTCCAGCACATCCACCTTAGTTCGCAGTTTAGCCAAGGCGTCCTGCAGCTCGCGCTGTTCCTGTTCTGAGAGCTGGTCATCCACTTTCTTCGCACCTTCTTCGGCCTAGATAGACGATTGTGATTCAGCAAAAGTACGAGTGCAGGTTACTATTAGCAAATGAAGGATTACATTGGCATCAGGGATGAATGCGTCCCGCTTATCCGCCGCCTCTTCTTCATTTCGCTGTTGTTGCTCTTGTTGTTGTTGTTGCTGCTGCTGCTCTTGCTGCTCTTGCGAAGGCTGCTGCTCTTGTTGCTGCTGTTGCTCTTGTTGTTTCAACTTTTCAGCTTCTTCTCTGGCCTTGGCTTCCTTTTCAGCTTCTTCGGCCTCACGTCTAGCCTTTGCCTCCTTCTCTTCTTGTTCATGTTCGTCCTCGATCAGCTCTTGTTGTTGTTCAAGGACCTCGATCTTTTGCTTATACGTGCTCTGACCAACCATCTCGAGCACCTGCAATTCTGTTTCGTTCACCTATTTGGAAAAGTTCATATATTAGTCCAGCACGCGCCTTGCTTCTGCATAATAGTGATCGATCATTACCAGGTTGTCAGGCAAGCTGTTGAACGTGGCTCGAAGGGCATCTTCGGGGGATACAGAACGGTCGGTGAACGAGAACGCTCTAGAAAGAATCATAAGAGTGGTAGGAACCTGATGATCCAGGTTGAGTTCGATCCACTGGGCTAAGTCATCCCGCAATCGGCCTGGCGAGACACCCAATGTTCGGATACCACGTGCAGCACATGCATGTTGGAGCTCTTGGATAGTTAAGGATGCAATGCCCTCACTTTGGATCACCTTCAGAACCGACACCCCATTAGTTTCTGGAGCATAAAAGGCATTGGTAGAGCACAGCATCTGATTACCTTGTCGTCAGCTTTAATTTGCCGCATACGGTTGCGGATTTGGAAACGCAAGAAATTATCCGTGCCAAACGAGTTGATATTCATATACTTGCACGTAGACACCAGTTGCGGCCGTGACAGGTTATCTAGCGTCAGTTCATCTTCAAAGCGTCGAGCTACCTTGAGCAGGTCTTCCGTGGAAGGCTGTTCACCCGTCATACGGATCTTTGACATCACATATCTGTGTGAGCAGCCTCATCTGTAGTTTCCCCCTCTTTCTTCTTTTCGGATATACCTTTCTGAAAAAGTCGGAAAACTCCTTTGCCGCTTCCGGAGCATCCGATCCAGCAAAGCCGGTCTCTGCGATGGTTTCTTGCAAGAAACGAGCCATTTCTAGTCTTACTTTGAGCAGCTTGCGTCTCTTCTCCTCCTGTCATACGCGCATGCATGATCAGTTGTCAGAGTCCTGATCCCTTTAAAAAAGTTTGCACCTCTGGGCGTATTGCCGACTTGCCTCAGAAGACTTGCTTTCATACGTGCTCGGTAACATGTTGGGGAAGAGCTTTAATGCGACCGGCAAAAGCAATTCCATAAACGGCACAATCACAAACACGGCAAAGGGGACCAGACGCAGGATGTCTGAGGTTGTACGGCGAAGCTATTGATAGAGAGGCAGCACGCGGATTCCGGAGGGTGGCAATATATTTTAGATGATTGCACTTGCCTAGGTGGCTATACTTCCGATCTCTTCCATCTTCCTACTTACCTGTCGAGCCTCTCTGCGTGTCAAATGGGCACCGTTCAGGAGCTTGTATGTTAGTTTCGATGAAATCCGGATTTCAAGACCAAGAAGCTTGGTACCATGCCAGTAGTGTGTTGCTTCATCCTTAACCTTCTGCCACAATGTCTTTTTCTTCGCCTTTGTTGCAGCAGCAGCTGTTACCACAGCCTCTGGCGTTGCTCCTCCGGCAGCAGCCGCGGCAGCCGCGGCCGCTTCTTGCTGCTCTTTAGCAAACTGAGCAGCGCGTGAGGTCATAGTCGAAGGGCTTTCGGGTGCGGGTGGCGTTTTCATTTCAGCGTTGCGCAAAAGTCGAGAAGAGCGACCAGTGTGAATATACGATCGCCGGCTAATTACTATACTGCGGCTCATGGAGGAGGACGGCTGAATGACAGCGCACTCAGTGGCGGCATGCACGCGCATGCGCTGTACGGCCATTCCTGTACAGACTGTCCGGAATCTTACGGAGACGATGAAGCCCGGGTACATTAGACGTGCCGTATATTGTAAAAAAAAGGGGGGAAGCTGTGGATACAAAAACCGTAAATAATTTGCTTTTTAACTATTTGGGTACAGCGCATGGATGATCTACAAGTCACGGTCCATCGACAGTTTCTAGCTCTCGCTCCCCCCAACCGATAACCCTCCTTCCCCCGCTCACTCATAGTACCCGGCCCGCTCCGCATTTAATCCGCTCTCACACCCCCAACTCTTTTTCCGCTACGGCCTTTCCTAGCAGCCTGCTTGGATAGTTACCCTTCCTGTCCAGTACAGTCACATCAGTCTGTTCCTGGCAAACATAGGCCTGTATACCAAGCATGGTTCGTTTCTTGTGGCGTGTCTGGAAAGAAATGGGGGACATTCATGCAAAACACTATGTATAACTTTTTTCCGAGATGGATTGAAGGATAGGTAGGTAGGTAGGAATCCAGGGAAGAAAAAACGTATATTTTGGTTTTTATGCAGCAGAACGAGTAGTTTATTTCTTGCCAGCAGCAGCCTTGGCCTTCTTGGTACCACGGAACTTCTTGGCACGGTTCTTCTTTTCCTTGCGCTGCTTGCGACCACCCTTGGGTGCCTCGGCAAGACCAATCTACATAATGTGAATGAGCAACTCGGATGCATAATCGGAACCAGATTTTATATTAACACGTACACGGACAAGACGGTACTTGGGCTCGAACTTCTTGAGCGACTCGACCGAGTCGTAGATCAAGGCAAAGCCGGTCGTCTTGCCACCACCAAAGTGGGCCTTGAGGCCAAACACGGAAACGACCTCCTTATTGGCCTTGTACATCTTGGCCAACTTCTCGCGGAGCTCATCCTTGGAGATGCTGGGCAAGCCAGGGTGAATGACATCGACCACCATCTGCTTGCGCTGGAGCAGGCGGTTCGTAAGGAATTTACGGGTGCGAATGGTAACGGTCGAAGCGTCAGCCTAATGACAAGCCCGCGTGTCGTTAATATTTTTGTTCCAACTGCTCCCGTAATCGATTCATCCATCCATCCATCCACCCATCTATCCATCCATCCAGCCGTTCGTGTTGCAATGTAGTTATCGTCGTTTGTTCCGTCGTCTGTTATCCTTGCTATTCCTTTCTCCTCTTCCTCCTCCTTAGAGATACCCACCATGATGTGTTCGGATTTGAAAGGAGGGATTCCCCCACTCCACGATTCGTTGCTTTACCTCAACACCTCCGCCTCGATCCTCTCTCCCTAAACCCCCCTCTCCCTCCCGTCTCACCCAGCTAGTCTGGAGTCCATTTTCCTTCTGATAGCGGGCTCTTCGACATGTGACTGCGTTTCGACATCATGTCCGGTATGAGTCAAACCAGAAAGCAGAGGCCCAATCTGACATGAGTTCACAAAAGACGACCGTTATCAGCATGACTCATACAGTATAATCCCTCACCAAAAGTATATTAGGAGGATCTCTGGAAACGGCGAATTAGCGGGCGGAAGATAAAACATACCCGTGAAAGGTTGCACCCATATCTTCTGATTCTATCGTAGCAAACGTGATAACCTTGGAGGCTCTTTTTTTCTTATGTGAACATGTCAGGCTATACTCATTCGAGCGTAATTTTTGTGATGGACCGAAGTGCAACAAGCCGTGGTTAGGGGATCATATTTGAGGTATTCTATTGATCCACTATCTTGTTTTATGAAACTACTGGGGAAAAAAGATGCATGTCCTGCCAGAGCCGGGCAAATTTTAGTTGCTGATTTGTTATATTCTGCTATAATGGGAGGTGACTGAAGAAGTTAGGGTTGATTTGATATAGGAAGACAACAGTAGAGTAAAAAAGAATGCTCCAGATGAGCTAAGAAGATCAACTTAAAGAGCAACTACGGGTCAAAGACGCAGATGATTACAAAGTGTCGGCAATGCTTTTTTCTATAAGGAAAAGCATATTTGAATGATTAGAGAAGATTATGTACAAAGAAAATGCGAAGTGAATCATGACAGGCGAGACAAGTAGTTTCAATGAGTGATGCAATGATCATGGAGAAAGATGGTATCGTAAGCGGGAAGGCTCGGTTTTGGGGAGCTGTAGGCTGTGGTTGTATAGGATGGAATGCGCGCCAGAATGTCATTTTCAAATGACAACGGCTCGTCAATGCAGTTGACGATGGCTGGCAGGGTTCCGTACATCGATGGCTGACTCGGTGACATGGCGCCAACGGGACAATACACGGGTAACTTTAGAGCGTCTTCGTAAACCGGCAGCTCTTCTGCTTCTTCATCCGGCGCAATGGACGCAATCACCAAGGGTAGATTGACCCGCAGCTCTGATATATAATCATGGCAATCCGGTAAGCTTTTTTTATTATATCATTCCTTGAAAAATTATTATGACGGAATACTGTACCTGACGTACTCCTGTCAGGGTTCCTGAGAGAGACAGTTATTCGTATTTTATGCGAGATGGAAATCAGGTCACTCTGGGCATCGGCCCGAATCGAGTGCTTGGGAAGAACGAAATTTCTGGTACTGTTCCACTGGTTTTGGACCCGGGACAATTTGGTGGTAGTGTGGACAACCGGGAGGAGCTCAGTTCTACTTTGTGTATGGGTGCTGCACAAAAGAGTGGTGCACTCTTCAAATGCGCATACCACTGTTCGGATGGAAAGACCGTTTACGAGAGGTTCCATCTCGAACGCAATAGGAACTTGGCTGCCGGGACGAAAGATAAGCCGAGGAAGACTGATGTTGTAACTAAGCTTGCGGGGCCATTCGTTTGCGACAATGACAGACTGATTATGCTCGAGGGAGGACGGCAGCATTAATCGGGTGATAGTTATATTGCGCGTAGCAACGTATTTGCAGGAGAAGGTGGGCCGTTTTGCGACAACTTTGAGCTGGTAGGCAACCTCACCGAGCTCGTGATCGATGGTACCAGGCAAGTCGCCAGGGATTGGCAATTCAAAATTCCTGCAAATAGAAAGAAAAAACAGCACGATAAGCCGCATCATCACCACCCGAGCCCCTGTTGGGTCCTAGCCACTACCATTTGAAAGTACCGGCGGTAAAAATATATGCCTTTCCCTTAGGCTTCATAATGCTCCAAAAACGCTTAATGATTTTTCGGTCCTCCTTATAATAACGCTGGGCAGAACCGGCGCCTTCGGACCAGTACACGCTGTTCTTGCCATGAAAAATAACGCTGATCGATTTTATCTTGGTGATCTCGGTAACGTGCAAGATAACTGTGCCGCGTACGATCGCTCCTGCTGCTTCATTGACTGTCCCATGCAAGAAGACCTCGTCGGACTTAAGGTGAAGCGATAGTTCTGATCTTTGAGAGGGATGCATACAGTGCGAGAAGGAGTGGATGGGTGTCTGTGGAAAGCGTATGTGTATTTGTGTATTTGTGCGTGTTGAAGAACTGGGGAAGGGACACCACCAGAAGGGACCCATCATTTATTTCTATTTGGATTTTACCCGAGCAAGCAATAAACACTTTGACAATTTGTCATCCACGATATCATCGGCGGGAAAACTCTTGCCCCGCCTGCTAAACTTGGCAATAACCCCCTTTCGACACAACCTCCACCCCGCCCCATTCAGAAGTCGCGCAAGATGACAAATCAAATGCCGAATACATTGGAAACAAGATGTCGCGCCAAATGCTTTGTCGATTTCTTTTTCTTCTATGCAACTTCAACATTCCGACATAAGTTTCTTTACGAAGGCTGAAAGGCCTTATTCTTTAGTAATCTGATTGCCCTGGGCCTCTGGGTTTTGATGTCGATGATGAGACGTACTCTTTTCGGTCTGTTCTTTCTCCACACGAAATACGTATCTGTGTAGCCCAAGGCGATTCTGCGTTTGTTATTATACATAGAACAAAGCGAAGAGACAAGCTTCTAACGAGAGCAGCAGGTATTTTGCACAGTTACACAACTCAACACTGACCAAGGCAAAATTATGAAGGGCATCATCGTACCAAAGGATTTTGATAGCAGTTTTGATAAAAGATGGAGCCAGGAGTCAATCGCATATTCACAGCGAAGGGTAGTAGAGGATTAACAAGTTTCGACCCATTGATGTAGAGCAATGTATAAAGCAACTTTGCAAGAGATTTGTGATCCTAAACGATGCTCCATTGATTTATGAAAAGCGAAGACAATTTACTTTATTTTCAAAAATAAATGTTGTAAACAAGATAAAGTTGTCGTATCAATAGGTAAAAAGATTTCGCATCCATGGATTAAAACCTGTTAGTCAACAGAAAACACTACCCTGCATACGCTTTAACTTACACTCAAGTGCCCCGAAGGACCCACGAGTTATCCTGGGTAGTCTCGGCGATAACAGGGACGGAGAGACAGGACGAGAGAGCCAGCACGCCAGAAGAGACAGGCGGCGGCGGAGGGAAGGAGCGGAATGGGGCCTGAGGTGGCAGCGTAAAAAGAGCGGAAGGGTATTCAGGAACTCCTCTCTTCCGCGGCTCATCGAGCACGGGTACGATTGGTTAATCTATAAAGGACAGTGGACGTTAGTTGCAATAAAATAATTTGGTATTATAGCGATCATACCGGATAAGACCATGGAAGAGAGGGCCGGGATGAAGTTGATGGAGAAAGGAGATTTCTCGGCTGTCTATTATTTATAGGAAATCAACGAGGAGCAGAAGAAATTTCTTTGTGATAAACGATGCTGCAGTAGATACAGCGGCGGATCACATGCTCTTTCCATCGACGCTTTTTATCATTTACTGATACTGTTTATTTTGGTATTTTTAGCCCTAGGCCGCTCGCATAGTGTATTTCAGCAATTGACATGTCGTCCGTGATGCTGTTAGAAACGGGATTGTATTGGGCGTATTCAGGGTCGGTTTGATAAGAATTGCATGTGCATTTATGTTATAGTGGTCGCCCGTTATAGCGATACCCTCGGTTCCAGGAAATCGAATCACTATAACGAATTGGAGCAAGTTATACCTGGTAATTTTGTCCTGTATAAAGTGTATCGCTATAATGAATTATCATTATAATGAATATCACTATGAAGGGCGGCCACTGTAATTGATTTCCCGTTAATCCTACCATCTGAATGCTTGTATGAGACTAGTCAAATAAGAAAGAATAGATAATATGTACTTCCGCGAAGAAAACCGCTTGCTTACTCTCACTCGTTCTTTTTCTTTGATACACTCGTCTCATCAACAACATACCGTACTAACACAATCCTTTCATGTATGAAAGTTCATCGACCTGCAGATTACGAAGGCGCCAAGATGGTTGTTGCTTACGCTAATAACGTTCAAGTGCGATTCGACCAACACTTTCGGCGGGCTATCAATGTCTTGCTGAATATTCGACACCGGAAAGAGGAGCTTGAAGAGCAGCTGATTGGCCAAGGTCTGGACGCGACACAAATCAGTCAATGCATCTGAGAGGCATCATTACACCCGCAACAACATTCAAACAGATTGTAGCTCGTCAAAACGTACCCAGAGACGACGTCCCCGAAGACCCAGCCTATCTTCAGGAAGCTTCCGACCCCCATCCGGCCAATTTTTCGATGCCTACAGCAGTACCCACGCCTTTGACAACCTTAGCATCTACTACGATGCAAAGATTCATCCAATCCAACATATGGCAGCCTTTTACCAGCTCGGTCTCTTTTTCGAGAGACTTCGGTTGCCTACATTTGCCTGTTTCCCTCTTCGTGGGCCATGGTCTCCGTCATAAATAATGATTGACGCAAAGATCATATGGCAAAACATTCTGGGTCGCTCATGGACCAAATAGGTTTCTTATCCTGGTAGATGGAATAAGGTCATCGATGTCCATCCCAAAGCTCTCAAGCCTGCAGAAAATGGAGTACTTCGATTTCGTGCTACACTTGAAACGGATGGCGTAGGAGTCTCCATTATCAAGAAGAGAAGGGACAGGGACGCGCCCCCAAGAGCCGGTGCAGCTCCGAAGGTGGAGGAGCAGTCGGATCACAGTTGTTCCCATTACGGCAGTTAACTAAGCACATATGAGAATGAGAAATGAAACCTTCAAAATCGCTCAGCTTTAAGCTGTTGGATGCCTCGCTGATCTGTGTTATCAACGTCTCGCTTTCCAAGAACATATTGCATTTAACTTTGCCTTTGACCACTGACCAAAACTGCTCAATAGAATTGGGTTCAGGCGAGTATGGTGGAAGATAAGCACATCGATATCCCTAAGACTCGATGTATTCAGAGATATCATGAGCCATATGGATAGGTGTATTATCCATTACCAAATAATGGCCCTTCATATGTTCATACTTACCATCTCGTCCATCGTTGCCTTAAGAAGCTGAGATGATGTACAGTTGCAGTTCCTCTGCTCTCAACTTCAGATTGACTGCGCTCTTCTTTTCTTGATCGATGACTGCGGAAGTCTCAAACTACATTGGATGATGCGTGATGCTGAGATTGCGCCTACGATTGTGGTTGTCTTTGGTACTGTAACTACTGCAGGGGTCCCTTTCTTGGACCACGCGATGCTGCATTTCATGTTAATATGGAACCCAGACTCATCAAAGAAAAACGCAGCTTTTTGAAGTCGATGTCAGTCCTATCCCATCTGCGTACTCAAGTCAAGGCGCTCTTGGATCTTCGCAGCACTATTCCTGCCTATAGGCTGAAACCGAACCATTTTTAATGACAAGTTGCATCCATTTTCATAAATCGATGGAGCGTCGTTTTAGATGCTTTGAGACACTCAGATCGTTGGAGCAGCTACTCTAGGACAATGGATGGGCCTTCATCAACGCATTCTAAAACAATGCGCCTATGCTCTTCATTGAGAATACGCGAACGATCCCCCCGTGTTAGGTTTCTTAAAGATGCTGTCAGGGTCCTCCTCGTACTGTAATACCCATCGCTGGGCTGAACGAATATGGAGTCCTAGCAGCTGATGCGCTCAAGATCTTCTCAAACATCCGTTTGAAAATCTGACCTTGACTTGGTCAGTTTATGCTGTGTAACTGCGCTTGATCCCAGCTTCTTCCATCCGAATGTCTGTATCTTTTTGCTGGGGAATGTGTGTGGGAGTAAGCTCAGGGCTATCTTTGCACGATATGCTACGCAGATATTCAGTGTGAGAACAAACGGATTGAAGTGAGTACATCTTCTCATCAATGGCATAGTCCATAGGTTCATAACAGCCACGCTCATCAACGACATGACCTTGGCCATTTTGGTAGAAAATTAGGCTGCTCATTTCAGAATGGAAATATGTATAGAAGAGAAAGCTTTTTCTGCGTGCGACATCTTTTCGTGTATGTGTGTGACATTCGATTTGTCATCACGCGTAAAGATTTCTGGGAAAAATGCGATTTGTATTTTTGCGATCCTGCGACTTCAAAACTGGCAGAGTGCGACTTTGATTTTGAAAAATAGTGTATAATTAAGAAAAAAAGAGCACGCTCTGGGTTTCTGGAAAAGAGTGATGATGCAAAGATCCAAACGCCCCTGGACCAGTTGCGCTGATGGGACATGACTGAAATTTGGCCTTAGAAGCTGGATATCCCAGGTCAATCTGGGGTCCATATTAGCATGATGCACAGCATGGCATGGTCGAAGAAAAAGACATTCGAAGCGGTAACGGTACCAAGAACAGCAACATTTTTGGGAGTAATCTCGCCATCAATGCAGCTTACGAGTCCCGCACAGCTATCAGCCAAGAAAGAAAAGAGAGAGAATTCTTCAGTTGCCTAATGAAATCTTTACCTGCTGGGTACGACGACTGTACCTTTTAAAACAATAGCGTATGAAATACGAAAAAAGAGACGTATCAATAGATAAAAAGATTTCGCTTAAATGTGCTAAAGTATGTTACTCTTCTTCAAACCCGTGAACTTGCAACACACTGTTCTTCCAACGGAAGAGGACTCACTCCAAGGGCTGTGGTTACCCTGAGTGCGTCAGCGATAACTGATGCGGAAAATGATTGGTCGTGCCGATGTCGTCTTGATCGGCCTGAGCGTGTACGTCGTGGTCTTCCTGGCCTTGCTCGCCGGGGTCTCACGTTCCGCTGTTCTGATTAAGGTGAGCGTGGCCTTCCATGAGCTGCAGAAACTTGCGCAGTACTTGATCTCTGAAACCTTACTGGGATGATGCCATCTTCCCGAAGACCACAAGGATAGGATCCATGTTAAGAGCCGCCCCCAGATCCTGATTGCATGATCTTGGTTGACGAACGCTCTCTGCCATTCATGCTGTACAGTTTTGGTTTGAACATCTATTGAAACATCAATATATTAGGAAATTCTGTCTATTTAGCCTACGGTAGACTTCCCAAGCTCTATTACTTGCAAGATTGCTGGTTCGATCGACAAAACAACTAGAATTTGAGCAGTTCAGAGAATAGGATAATGTACCTAACCTCAACCCGATGATACGGTAGCCGAAAAGGATCAGGAACATCCAATTTGGGTTACTACAACGAATAGCGGTAGTCAATTTTCCAGTGGCATTTGCGCCTGACAGAGCTTGACGGTAACTCGAATGCTGACTGTATTCTCTCAATCTTATTTCCATGTATGCAACATTAGATTTGTTGCCTCGTGCAGAGAATTTTAGGCAGAAGCGACTTCTATTGCTGCCGTCTGACGATTTCAGAATTGCGTGGCGTGCGACTTTTCTTTTGTGTAGAAAACACCTGCAGTCCAGCCAGGATCCCGCGGTTGCACCACGAACCTTCTCTTCTAACTTTCCTCCCTTCCTCCCCAAAATGGAAGCAGTAGTCATTTTAGTATCTTTAAATGATTGATCTGCAGCTGACAAGGGGATGTATTCCAGATCTCAGGGAGAAAAAGGAAAGAAAATAGGACCCAGTCTGAAGTAAAACGAGCACTCAGTTTTGCATGAATTCTTTACGTTGTGTTTCCTTGCTCCGGTTAGCTGAGGAAAATATAAAGATGGATCTCCATCTTCCATTACCATAGCATAGGATGGTAACAGTAGCAGTAAAAACCATAATGGAAGAAGGAGGTAGTGATTATAGTTTGCGCGGGTTCACTCCTATTGTTTCTTAGCATCCAATAATATCCTTTGTCAAGTGTACGCGCCGCTGTTATTCCTTCGCCAAAATTCATAATAGTGCCTTACTTCCTTGGAATTTTAATGGATGTGGCCATTGAGGAAGGAGACAGGGGAGAAAAAGCAGGCGTGGGGATGGATGTACATGAAAAAAAAGAGTCAGAAAGGGGTACATGATAAAGAGTAGTTGTAGATGTACATGCACGACAGTCCAAAAGCAGGCTGCGATAAATTTTGTGTTTTCCTTCCACTAAGTTGCGTGAACTATCCGTCGGTATTGCCGGGAACCCCCGCTCGGATACGGGTTAATGAGCATTGGACATTTCCAACTCTGTTCTATCTGAAGCTCACCTTTCTGCAATTCATCGGCAATTCAGCTGATTTAGTCAATAACCCATCCAATGTGCATGACACGAGTGGAAAGACGTGGTCCACGTGGCCCACGTTTATTGCAAGCTTTGTTGATCACAAACATTTGGGGGGAGAGGAAGGTGAACGGGTATAAGATATCATTGGATGGACACTATAAGGAGCCTCCTCTATGTCCAATGCCAGATCATAATGCCATCCCGCCAAGGAAGCTGTAAACCTTTCATCCACATATAGGTATGGTAACATGCTTCGATTTCTTTTTTTTTGGATTTGGGTCAATATGAGTAGATTTAACACCTGCAAGTTGGCGATCTTGAAGAACTTGGGGTTCATGACCGGGGAGTTCCCGCGCTGTTGCGTACAGGAGATATGAATTCTTTCCCATTTGGTTCTAGTACTTGTTTTGCATGGTAAATGGGACACGATTAAAGCAATGGATACAAGATCACTGTTCGCTGCACATTATGAGAAAAGACGAAGGTCCCATGACATAGCTGCATAAAGATGTGTTTGTGTTTTGCATGTGCTATGTCTTTTATGTAGGTAGTTCTCGTTCTCTCTTTTTTTTTTTGAGGAGGATCCCGCCCAAACATCGCAGCGGAAGAAACAGGTTAATGTTGCGGTTGGTAGGGAGGCTCTTTACTTCTTCCCACCGAAATATGGTCGCGGGGAGAGATCGTTTCTGGGATTCAAAGCAACATCAAGTGATTGCGTTTACTGATATGGTATACTGGAAAGACAAGGCGCGCTTCTCCACACACGAGTCTCCCCCTCCCCCAAAAAATAAGGAGGGAGGTTGATGACAATGCGGAAACTGAACAGTGGCTCAAGATAACCTACAGCCTTCGCTTTCTTTTCTCCCTCTTACCTTTTTTCAGCTCTCTTGTACATTTGATCGCAATCTCATTTCTTCAATCCTCCATTGTCTTCCCTCATTTACCTTTCCAACTGGCCGCATGATCATTTTAAATTTTAACACACTTCCAGCACAAGACCTTTTTATTATTGAGAGGGTATAGAAACAGCACTGCCACCATTCCTCTCCACCTTTGAAAAAACCAAACTGCTCACATTTTCCCTCTTCTAGCGCTTAGTCTGCTGGCGCGCCCTTAAATCAACAGAGAAGAAATCATCCGTATCACCCATCAATCCGAACTTTAATGTGCTCGACTATAGTCGCACAGAAATGTACAGTCATCTTCTGGGCATCTTTGAAAAGCTGCATGTACTCGACACACTTGAAACAACGCCCTCGGAGCTACTCGATTTCCTGATCGACGTCGACTCTAGCTATATCAATACGCCCTACCACTCATTTTATCACGCTGTCGACGTTGTTACCGTTCTCTACTACATTCTCAACGACCTCGGTGCGGACCAGTATCTTTCCGAGACCGATATCGCCGCTCTTTTATTAGCAGCTCTCTGTCACGACGCTGGCCATGTGAGTTCCTCTTTCCTTTTGTTCCTTTTTGGTCCAGATGGTTGATCTATGTATGGTTATAGCCCGGATACAGCAATATCTTTCAAGTTGCGCGCAAGACAGAACTTGCTGTTCGGTATAAAGATACCTCTGTGCTTGAGTCATATTCCGTTGACATCACTCGACATCTTTTCCAGAAGCACAGGCTTTTAGGGCGCCTTAAAGCCGAAAATAATGATGCTTCAGAAATGGAAATTCGCTTTACCAATCGGGTGGCATCGCTGATTCTCTCGACGGACATGGTGCGTCATCCTGAGATGCTTGATCATGCCCATAGGCTCGGTGCGATGCTGACGGCATGTTATGGAGGCAGCGGCGACATGTGCACCTTCAGTAGCAGGAAGGATGAACAGTTTTTATTTTCGGATAGAGATAGACTTGCTTTTAGTGAGGTCATCCTGCATGCTGCGGACATTAGCAACACCGTCCGGCCATGGCCAATCTCTAAGCAGTGGTCGGACCTCATCGTGCAGGAATTCTTTCGCCAGGGCGATGCAGAAAAAGAAGCAGGTCTGACAGTGTCACCCGGCATGGACCGTGACCAATCAACCCAGGCTGAGATCAGCCTCAACTTTGGCGACCTTTTGGTCAAGCCTTATTATGAGGCCCTTGCTGGTCTTCTTCCTGGTGCACGTGCTTTACTGAATATCCTTGCAACCAACCGACGCTCGTGGGAACATCTGCGACAGTCTCCGGATCCGCCGGCGTCCTCCTTTTTTAACTCCCCTCCACCTCCTCTCCTAAGGTTACCACAGGCAACACGCTCGAAACGAATGTTAGGAGGACGATGGCGGCGGCGAGTGACAATGGCTACTGGGACGCTGGTGCTACCGGATCAGCAGTATAGCAACAGAATAGTCAAGCGAGAACGGTATCGGCGATCGAGTCAGGTCACGATGCAATCCTTCTGCCCGCGTGGTTCTTTATACTTTTATCCTCGAGATCAGCACCATCGCTGCTTAGCATCGCCCATCTTCAAGGACGATCCGCCGCAGCTTGATTGGCAACTATCGTTTTCTTTGTCGAAAACACCCTTACCATCTTCCTCTTCCGATGCCACCTGCTCCTCCGCCTCATCATCATCATCGCCTGTCTTACTCCATCCTCATACAGCCGTCAGTTTGGGTCAGGAATGATAAACGGTGCAGAAAACATGCATGTACAATTCCGCAATTTCTGTAGATTCTCCTTTTCTTGTATACTTTCCTTCTTACTCCATCATTTGTACCATACTGAGATATTCATGTTTATAAATCCTAAAGACATAAAGTGGAATTTGGTGTGTTCCTGGTTCAATCCAAAAAGAGCTATGAATCAGCAAGATAAAGTATAAGATATAAACACTTTTATGTCTCCTTGTACAAGATACTGGTAATGTGCAGGAGAATGGGGTAAAAAAAAGAAGGCTCCAATATGTATTTTATCCATCTGGATGAACGTAGATGTAGGTTTGCACCTGTCTGGAGTCAGAGGTTGAATGCCCCTTGAGGGGATTGTCAATAAACTGTTTTGCAGACACACACACATTCGTACCCATGACCAGCGATCTTTTTTAAAGGCAAAAGGTGCCAAAAATTCTTTTTTTTTTTTTCATGCGCGGTGCATACACACACATAGAGAGAGATCTATATGCAAAACAAACTAAAATAGGCGATAAACAAGAGTAGACAGTGGCACTGCTACCTGTTCGCGCAAACTCCTTTTTTTCTTTTTGGAACATCAAAGGGGTTGGGAGATATGCACGTTCTCTATAGCCTGTTATGCCCAACAAAACAGGTTTTCGTTACCGGGGCTGAAAATATCTCGCTTGTTCCCATCGCAAGTGTCCTATGTTTGTACGCCATGTCTCTCTCTCTTTTTTCTCTCTCTCTCGCTTTCATCCCAAATTGCCACATGGCCTACCTCTTTACACCATAATGAATTACCTCTCTTTTTTTCCTTTTCTCTTTCCCTCCCCCTCTCTTTCCTCTATCGTATCCGTTTAATCTGTCCCTCCATGTCCTTCTGTACAGCACCGCCCGTCTCGCTCGAAGCCATTCTCTACGACCGATCCACCGACTATTTTCGCCAGTTCACAGCATTTGTCCATTCCACGTTTTGCACAGAAAACCTTGCTTTCTGGCTTGCAGTACAGCAGTACAACGACCTCTGTCACAAACATATCGGCTACCACGTTGGGGCTGACTGTTCCTCCTCCGCATCTTTGCTGAAGAGCGAACGGTGCTTCTGCGCATCGCACGATAATAACGACAAACAGAGCACCATGCGGTTGTTGCTGTTGGCTCCTTCGGCGGCGGACCCCCTGGGCCCTTATCATTGTCGGACGACAACGATGACAACGGGCAGCGCGCCTGCGGCCGGGACGACGGCGGCGGCGACAACCACCACCAACACCGCCGCAGCCGCAGCCGCCGTCGCCACACCGGCCTATGTCGGTGAGATCCAGGAGGCCTGTCACGCTATTTTGCGTAGCCACATCCGGCCGAATTCGCCCCAGGAGATCAACATCCCATGCGAGATGCGCCAGCAGATTCTGCATCGCGTTGAGAAGGATGGCAACTACCATCCTGCCATCTTCATTCCCGCCACCGAGTCCGTCCTGGAGCTCATGCGAGCCAATTCGTTTGTCCCCTGGTGCTCTTCTATAACTGCCTCTGCTCCTTCCTCACCGCTTCTACCGTCCCCTTTATCCTATGAAGAGCAACAGCAACAGCGTAGAGGAGGCATCGAGCCTGCAAGCCAGCAAGATTCGCTTCTGCGCCGGTGGTGGGTCAGGCATCAGCGGCGCTTTGGCAGTAGTAGCCGCAGGAGCAGCCGCAGTGATGGTGATCTCTATTTCACTCCCGCAAGACCTTGCCTCTCTGCGCCGTCCACCCCACGATCTTCCGGTGAATCCTTCCGGAATTGGTCTCCTTGGCGAAAACTCCATTTGCATCGTTAATAGCAATTCTTTGTGGCAATATTAGAGCCGTTCTGTACATTACACACATCTTCACTCTCTCCCTCTCCCCTTGTAACATACTGTAGAATAAGAAAGGGGAAGGGGGTCCTTTTTTGGTTACGAACAAACCCAAGAGAAAATTGTTGAAAAATCAAATCTACCTTGTATTGTGCTTTTGTCCTTGAGAGAACAGAGTCTAAAGCTTTTCCTGAGTGTGTGTGCGTAAACCAACTGACACCACCATTCAGGAACACGTATGATCACGTCGCACTAGACTCCTTCTTATCGTCATGTGCAACGCGGAAGACCTACGTACACCATGGTAAAAAATTTCGGTTAATTTAGGCGACTCCCTGTGAATATCGGTGTTGGTTAAAATGGCACTTTTACCAAAATCCGCCAAAGTTCACCATCACCGAAAACAACCTCTTTTCATCTAGTTTAACCTTGATTAACCGAAACAATAAGAGATTGTATGCCCATACAGTGTTACTGAAGCTGCCTAAACAATAACCAGCTTATTTTTCTTTTGAACGGGCTTTATTTTTTTCCCCAAATTCTATTCTACTGGGGCCATTTCTCTTCTATCTCCTATACGATGTGGCCCTATGGATGCTACTTCTGGTCTCAAGTGTTTACCCTACCTCGTCCTCGTCCTCGTCGTCGTCCTCGATTTGCTGTATGTGGCTGTCCTTCAGCAATTGTGTCTGCGTGAGGAGCACTACCCTCATCCGGTACTGATTAATATTACAAGACATCCAGTGAAATATAATACATCTACCTTTCTTCATCACGATGAATAGCATCCCTAGGTGAAGGGAGCTCAATCAAGGTCGTGGCGCTTCTGCATATAGGAAATTAGTTCTTGCTCGCTGTCTGAATATCAACGCTTACGTGCTCGAATTGACCAGTCCTGGAACAGAAGACAGCTTAATAAACAAGCAACCAATACACTGTTGCCGACAGTGTTGTTAAGGAAAGTACACATTACCACTGAGTGTCATCCAAAGGTCCAGGAACATTTCTACTAGAAGTATTACTAGCAAGAGCAATATTAAGACAAGCAGCAGGGCGATGCAGTATTGAACGATAGTCAAGGGGAAACGAACCAAATTGGGAAGAAGTTTACGCACTGTCAGAAAGAGCTGCAGATCCGGAGATGTGGGGTGTTATTCAGGATGAGAACAGTTTGCCAGCCATTGCAGCAAAGTTTTCAGTCGAAGTTGGGACAAATGCTGCAATACTATTGGAAACGAATCAAGGAATTGCCATCATACTCAGCCATAGACGACAAAGTTGTAGTTGGCAAGCGGATGCTATCTTACGGGACTTTATACGACTCCACGTTCTATTGTTACATGCGTGTCAAACGGCCCTCAACATTAGCGAAGCTAACACTGCCTATAGATGTTTACGCCAGATCAACCCGAAGGAAGACACGCTTCTTAGTGGGGAAAGGTTTTTGGTGAACCTCTGTTATTTTTCGCCCATACTTTTAATGACGGTAATGCGTCACATGACCGACAAACACAGTTTTGAGAAACGAAGACTGATTTTATCTTTTCGAACAAGTAGGCTCAGAAGAATTACTTGTGCTTATGCGAATTCTCAAGGGAGTCCGTGTCTCAAAAGTCGCTGGAATATCATGTCGGCTAAAGCCAATTGAAGAAAACGGAATCCTTTACATCGCCGATACGAAGGACATCGATTGCCTGATAAGAACATTGCCATCTACTCTTTCCGAGAACAGAGTGTTCTTTGTGTATCCTGGAATGCGTCCTAATGCTATGGACTTGGGTGATACTACCAAACTATGTCCTTAATTTTATAACAGCTTTTATTCTAGGAAAGCTTATCATACTAAGCGTAGATTTACACTATGCAATTATTTTATTCACCAAGAGAAGCATTTTATGAATGACATCCTATATGGCTCCGTCATAATTAACGTGTATTCACTGAAATTAAGAGATCTTTTCCTGTGGCTTTCGGTGAAAGGTAAAAATCCACCACTTATTATTTGTAACATCTTTTCACCATGATTAACAGAAAATTTCGTGATGTCTTTTGCACATGTCCTTAAGGTTTGACCTAATGTGTCCGTCGCTTATTCTCAAGTAAAATTAGCGACGAATGCAAGTCATCGGCATTAATTCGTATAATCTTTACATATCACATATAGCACCACATTGATATAAAATAAATAAATAAATAAATGCTCCAATACACATCAGCGCTCCTTGGTCGTACTGTATATTTGTGACAGAAACTTGATTATATCAACAATACGCTATTCGCACTTGTCCTTCCGTGAGAGTATCGATGTACGCGTAAATCGACTATGTGTCTGATTATAAAATATCAGAGATGGGTGACAAGAAGCTCAACTTGACCATGGCCAGAATTTTCTGCCGGACCGCACACTACTATCCAATAAACACTTTCTGCTTAGGGGTCAAATGACAACCAAGTGTTGGTACATTCTACTGCGAAAAGAAAAATCTTCAAAGCTGCACAAGCTACTTCCCTTCTTCTAGGGCGTCCTCCAATTGGAACATACCGAGTGAATCTTCCTGATCACAGAGATTTTGCGAGGACAGTTTGCTTGTGCGTGGGCAACTCGGAAAAAGCGATAAAATTTCAATACGCTAGACTCAGGATGCCTCATTGACGTTTAATATGACAGTCTTAATAGGTGCGATGTGGTCAAGTACAGATATATGTGGGAGACCATTCAAGCCATAGGAGAAATGGTGTAGTCATATAGGTCTAGGAGATGATGGAGGAGTACAAGGGAGGCTGAAGACAGATAAGATGGAGGTAAAGTGTGTGGTGCAAGGCGTGTCGTCCGATTATTGCCGTATATGCCGGTCTATTCAGACGTCCATTCTTTAAACACTGTTCTGTGGACGTCTTCTGGATTATTCATGGAACATACCTTGAAACAAATGGTGCAAGGCGTGTCGTCCGATTATTGCCGTATCTGCCGGTCTATCAGATGTCCATTCTTTAAATACTGTACTGTAGACGTCTTCTGGATTATTCATGGAACATACCTCGAAACGAGTGGTGCACTGGCTGCGAGAGTCAACGCCTCTCTCTCGCGGTATTCGGTTATGGCCGCACTGTATACGTCGGCTGCCATGTTCAACCGATCTACAAAGGAAACCATGCTTTCCATTTAATAAAGAACGGGTGTCTTGCTGGGACCATTAAGCGATCATCAAATAAACAATACCTTGTAAAATATGACATCCTGCAGGAACATCTCCCGCTGGCGTTGTCGGCCTAGCCGACGGCCCAAGATCATCCCCAACAGAGCGTCGACGAATAATCTATCCAAATCTCCAAACGCATAACATTTAAGTTATGGGTTTGGAGATTTGCATACATTATTCCCCGAAACTCTCCTGGCGATGGTCTTGGGTCGTCGTGCACGGCCCACGGCGTAACTGCATCTCCAACGCAACCTCGAAAAAGAGCATATTCCTAACCTCCCAACGCAAATCTAAAAGATCTACGCTGGGAAAGTGTCGAATATGCCCGCTTCGAAGCTACGTTGTGACACCCTTACGTCGCGGGACGTGCACCGGTACTGCGATGAGTGTCCATTGTCTATGCATGTTGAACAGGTTGTTAGATCACTGGATATCTCTTCTACACTGGTCAGAGAAACTTACATCATGAAGCGGTCGTCATTGCTTAGAGAGAAGCTAGGTCTCTCTCTTCCTCCGTCTACGGCCATGGAGCACACTGTAATACGTCGTGTGGCATGCAACCGGACTTGAGGGAATCTTCATTTGACAATGCCATAGATATAGATTAAAAGAGTGGTTAGATTATTGACCGTCGTTCTTGGGTTTCTTCATTCAGCTTACTTTTTGTATGTAGGAGGTTTCTTGTTGCAAAATGCAAGGCTCTGTCACCCATGGCAAATGACATGGGTCAAAGCACTAAAGGAGCCTTACGCAAGTCTCTGTCACCCATGGCAACTGGCATGGGCCAAAACACTAAAGGAGCCTTACGCTGAGATAGAAGGGGAACCCAAGAATGGACAGAGCCGTAGATTTGAAAGTGTGATTAGATCTCTGATCGCAGTGCAACGATCACGCAGCAACCATACCTGGAAAGGAATTGATGCAAGCAGCGAGAGAACATCTCTCTCCCATTTGTCGTCAGGCTTGCATTGCTCTGAACTGTCGGTGGTACAACCAAAGAAAGCATTCAATTCCGTTTTTTTTGTTTCTAAGATAAAGTGGTTAGATCAATAGGCTTCTCTCTCCGTTGTCACTTGGATAACACACTTGAGAAGATAGACGACCGCGCCCCAAGTTCAGAGGCTCTTTAGGGGGAGCTTGACTATACACTATAAAGCAATCAGATCACTTGATACATTTGAAGTCTTTCTTCCCTTAATCAAAATACCTTAAATAGGATGTCATGTACGCATCTCAAGTGCTCTCATTTCTACTGATCTTTGCTGTCATAGACAGCACAGTAAGAAAATCATTGAGCGTGCACCACACTATTCCGAGAACGACCACCAGTATCTACTAGAACCATAGATTCAAAAAATAATTAGATATTTCGACGGGCTTTTCCTTTTCTGTTTTGTAAAAAAGTATGTTGACCTACCGAGAAAGCCAATCGCCGGAACTCAATTGCCCGAATCTCAATCGCCCGAATCCCAGTATCGTGCCATGCACCACACACTAAGGAGATGTTTGCAGTATTGAAGCGGATGAATTGTTATAATGGATAAGGGAAAATTTTGTCGCCAACGAAACAAGTAAAGTCGCCGCACAGAACGCTAGCCGTCAATGGAGAGAGAAACCGCCGCCAGAGAAGGAATCCTTGTCGCCGCTGAAAGGAGGAACCGCCGCCGCCGCCGCCAGGAAAGGGTACTTGTAATTCAATGAAAGGACGTGAATCTTTAGAACTGGAGATGGCTTTATGGATTATTCATGGAACATACCTCGAAGCGAATGGTGCACTGGCTGCGAGAGTCAACGCCTCTCTCTCGCGGTATTTCGGTTATGGCCGCACTGTATACGTCGGCTGCCATGTTCAACCGATCTACAAAGGAAACCATGCTTTCCATTTAATAAACGGGTGTCTTGCTGGGACCATTAAGCGATCATCAAATAAACAATACCTTGTAACATATGACATCCTGCAGGAACATCTCCCGCTGGCGTTGTCGGCCCAGCCGACGGCCCAAGATCATCCCCAACAGAGCGTCGACGAATAATCTATCCAAATCTCCAAACGCATAACATTTAAGTTATGGGTTTGGAGATTTGCATACATTATTCCCCGAAACTCTCCTGGCGATGGTCTTGGGTCGTCGTGCACGGCCCACGGCGTAACTGCATCTCCAACGCAACCTCGAAATAAAGCATATTCCTAACCTCCCAACGCAAATCTAAAAGATCTACGCTGGGAAAGTGTCGAATATGCCCGCTTCGAAGCTACGTTGTGACACCCTTACGTCGCGGGACATGCACCGGTACTGCGATGAGTGTCCATTGTCTATGCATGTTGAACAGGTTGTTAGATCACTGGGTATCGCTTCTGCACTGGTCAGAGAAACTTACATCATGAAGCGGTCGTCATTGCTTAGAGAGAAGCTAGGTCTCTCTCTTCCTCCGTCTACGGCCATGGAGCACACTGTAATACGTCGTGTGGCATGCAACCGGACTTGAGGGAATCTTCATTTGACAATACCATGGATATAGATTAAAAGAGTGGTTAGATTATTGACCGCCGTTCTTGGGCTTCTTCATTCAGCTTACTTTTGTATGTAGGAGGTTCCTGCTTGTACAACGCAAGTCTCTGTCACCCATGGCAACTGGCATGGGTCAAAGCACTAAAGGAGCCTTACGCTTCAGCGAGAGGCAAAGCATCACGGTGAGATAGAATGGCAACCCAAGAATGGACAGAGCCGTAGATTTGGAAGTATGGTTAGAACTCTGAAACGCAGTGCAACGATCACGCAGCAACCATACCTGGAAAGGAATTGATGCAAGCAGCGAGAGAACATCTCTCTCCCATTTGTCGTCAGGCTTGCATTGCTCTGAACTGTCGGTGGTACAACCAAAGAAAGCATTCAATTCCGTTTTTTTTGTGTCTAAGATAAAGTGGTTAGATCACTAGGCTTCTCTCTCCGTTGTCACTTGGATAACACACTTTAGGAGATGGACGACCGCGCTGCAAGTTCAGAGGCTCTTTAGGGGGAGCTTGACTATACACTATAAAGCAATCAGACCACTTGATACGTTTAAAGTCTTTTTTCTTAAATCAAAATACCTTAAATAGGATGTCATGTACACATCTCAAGTGCTCTCATTTCTACTGATCTTTGCTGTCATAGACAGCACAGTAAGAAAATCATTGAGCGTGCACCATTCTATGGCCAAACTATAATCAGCAGGCAATAAAGCAGTTAGCGAAGAAAAAGTTGCGCATCTACCTTGTTTCCTTTACCTTTGCCAGGAGGGTAGGGAAAGAAATGTAAAAAGGCCAGAAAGGACAAAAAAGGGTAATCTGAGGTAGCACAAGCGGCCGCGGGATATCAAAGAGGAACCAATGAGCTTCTATGCCAAGAAATAACAGAGTGAGATACGCTGTTCCTCCACCCCAGACAGATCAGAACCACTACAAATTAATCAAAGCATCAGCCTATCTATCTAGCTTGACCGATGTACCCATCCCACTTGCTTCAATAATGAAGTATAGTGAAACGAGAGGAGGCATGCAAGAAAGGACGCACCAAAATGGATAGCTTATTCATCCACCGCCCAAGAGACGGAAGCAACAACCAAGATGATGCTGCGGACGGCAACTGTTCCCTGAATATTGTCCGTTGTCAATCCGTCTTCGCCGCTGAGGTTGCGCCATGAAATGGCTTCTTCATGTGTGGTTGCTCTGTTTCCTAGATGAAAATCGTTTAAAACGTGATCACGCGTTTCATTCCGGTATGTTCGTTGGACTTATCTTCTTAACATCGATTTCTGCATGATAAGTCATGGTATAACGAAACGCCACCTATCCCTTCTTGCTGTTAATTGTCTTTCCAACAGCTGTTAGGTTGCTTGCCAATGTCAGAGACTACATCAGCGCTTCGACAAGAGGGGATAAAGAAGGCATACCATGAGAAAAAGTAAAGGTGCGATGGCGCCACTGTTGGCAGCGTTGGGAATCGGGAAAGAGATGTGAAGCTTTGCGGGGTAGCATTTCTGTTATTTTTATTCGAAACAGCATGATCATGTTCTGCTCTTACTTGAAGACCGGAATCCCCTTCTACACACTTCGTCTCTCCACACTGCCTCGCTCGCTTTCCCTTTCGGTTGCATAGCGTTGTATTTGCTGTAAACATGGACTTTCCGGTTCTTGTCGAACTTGCCCGGTCTTTTTCCGCCAACGCTTTGGCAAACTAGCATTTGAGAGTATGGTGCATACTGTTTGGAATTAATGTGGGGTAGCTTAGCATTCCGGATCGGGGTTTCGGGACAACAAAATTTATCCCGGCTGATCATTTTGTTGATACGCTGCAATACACTCACAACAGCGCTTACGAAATATGAATGTATTGGTCTGGTCATTCGAGAGGTAAGAAAAATCACGAAGGTATAAACGAGAGGCATGCAGGTGCGTTACATAATGAATGCCATCGACGCTTGCAAAGTCGACGCCGTATTTTGACTTCCAGTGCTGTTTCCTCCGTTTTGGGAAATCCATACTATACGCAAATATTTTGAAATCAGGTGGGCATGACAACATCGGCGATCAGATGTGAGCTTTGTGCAAAGGATCAAAACTTTACAGAACTGATCTTCTGTATGTATGTACCATGCACACATACGAATAGTCGCATCGTATCCTCGTGCACGGCCATGGCTTCGACTCTCGGCGAGCTCCTCGATCATATAATTTTTACATCAAAGTTTCCCGGGAGGAAGACCATGCATGAGAATGCCAAGCCGTCGACCAAGACCATTAAGGATACGCCCTCGAGGGCTGCCAATACTGAAGCTGAGCAATATCCCCCAACATGTTCCAGATGGCGGCTTATGGCAGCACTGACGTCATGACAGCCTGCAAGGTTAATGTCAAGCGAGTGTATCTGCGATTAGCAACGATGAACGCGAGTTCTGTCAGAGTCTGTGAGAGAGAATATGGACCCCAGCGCGTCCAATGAAGAAGACGCCGCGGAGCAACATCGCCGAATTCAGCGAACTCCCGTTTACTTTATCCTAAGTCAAACGCATTCAATGACAGACATACAGAAAGCTTTTATGATTAATGATGGCATACGGGAACGCCTGTATCATCGTTCTCAAGACCACTGAGGCAAAGAAGAACCTTAGTCACAAGCGAAATCGGACTGATGCCGACCGGATCACCACTGATGGCATGTGTTGTGGAGCATTCCCACCTTCATCGGGTATGGCAGTAAATCGAGCGAACCAGGTAAAGGGGCTTGTGCTTATTTGCTGACGCAATGGTTTATTAGTGTCCAGTTGTGGTTATTGCCACTAACACAATCAAAAGGCATGGATGACTCGCTTTCTCTTCCGCGGAATCTTTATGAAGTTAGACACGAAAATACAATGGTGAGGAAGCTTTTTTGTTGGTGGGACAATAGCACACCTCACGTCAAACGTGGCGTTGACTTCAAGCAACTTATTCTATACTACGTTACCACCAGGTATGACCTCTGAGCTCCGGACTCTTGATGTCGCTCCAAGTCCTTGGGAAAGATCTGTTGCCATTCATATGGCAATATACACAAGATTGGATTGAGGCAAGCATTTGACAATGTTGTCACTGCAAGAATACGTGTCTTCAAAGACACTATTGCAAAGTTCAGGAGTTACACAACATTTCTTGCTGGTCCAGTTTCTACGCGATCGATAACGCAGAAGGAAAGAGAACATTTTGTCCCTCTTGGTGAGCTTCTCAGCAAGGATGTTTATGCCGCCCCAATTGCTGTTATTATTGAGGCCGAAAATGCGAGTATCCACGAAATGCTCATATGAGACGAGCAGGTTGATGGGAAAGAAAGAAAAACAGCAAGAGATTGATAAAGATATTGTATGCAAGAAAAAGTCGCAGCATTTGAAAGGGGAGATCGCAATCCTGGCAAATGAATACTACATTCCTGTCTACAGCTGAAGCCGAGCCATTTTCAGTAACAAGTTGCATGCGTTTTTCATAAATCGATGGTGTGCCGTTTTAGATACTTTGAGGTCCTCAAATCTTTGGAGCAGTTGCTCCATCAGCTACTCCAGGAAAATAGAGTGATTCTCATCAGCTCACTCTAAAATAACGCTCCTATGCTCTTCATTGAGAATGCTCGAACGACCCTTTGCGGTGGGTTTCTTAAAGATGCTGTCAGGGTCCTTCTCGTACTGTAATACCCATCGCTGAGCTGAACGAACATGGATTCCTAGCAGCTGATACACTCAATACCTTCTCAAACATCCGTTTGAAAAATCTGATCTTGTCTTGGTCAGTGAACGCTGTGTAACTGCGCTTGATCCCCGCTTTTTTCATCCGAATGTCTGTATCCTTTCTCTTGGGAATGTGCGTGGCAGTAAGCTCAGAGTTATCTTTGCAAGATATGCTACGCAGATATTCTGTAAGAGAAAAAACGGATTGCAGAGTACATTTCTTCATCAACGATATGGCCTTGACCATCGTAAAAAAATAGATTGCTCATTTCAGAATGTAAATGGGTAGAGATGAATTTGCCAAGTTTTGCCGTGTATTGAGACATTTGCTTTGTCATCATGCGTAAAGATTTCTGGGCAAATCACGACTTCTATTTTTGTAATCCTGCGACTTCAGAACTGGCAGGGTGCGACTTTGGTTTTGGAAAAGAGTGTATGTTCTGCGGACTCGATTGGGCAATAGCTCTCCTCCACCCTCTCCCATCTCCAAAACGTGAATGGGGCAGTGCTATGTCAAGCTTGCCTGATTTTTTCCATTTCAAGCAAGCAAAAACAAAACACAACGTGTTCCTGATATTTGCTTATACCCCTCTTTTCCATTTACCTCGCATGGAGTCGAACCCGTGTCCGCTTGTTCACGCTGTATGTACGCTACAAAAAAATCTCGCGAGAGACTGCTCAGTAATGATATCAATGGATTGTTTCAAACGGATGGCGATAGATACCCAGAAGAACCTGTATATATAGGTGAATAATCCAATCACCGTCCGTATGTAGACCAAGAGCTGAGCTATAAGGTTGGGTTTGCGGTTGGTTAGAGGATCATGAGGAAAGATATATCCAACCGCGGCGTGTGCGCGGGACATGGACTTTTATCTAATCACAAAGAATGCAATGAGGCAGTTTTTTCAGCCTTTATCAGGCTTTGATTACTCTTTGTCTAGATGAACCCCCTCCTCTTCTCGATCCCAGAGGATTGTCTACAGCAAGCATCTGTGGGATATTTCCGGCTCATGCCGAACTACGAAGAAGCAGAGGAATTACCCAGGTTACACTCCACCCTTAATTTTCGCGTCCGTGTGTAAAATATTCCCGCCCATTCTCTTTCTCTCTCTCCTTTTCTCTTTTGTAAACCCATCCATTCAATCTCACAGCCGCCATGAACAATCCCCTTGTTAAGGCAGGGGCAAAGTACTTTTTAGCACCCTACCGACCCAACGCGCCAGGCTCCAAACCCTACCGCCATGATGTCGAGTTAGCATCATCATCCACGACCAGCGGTCAATCCCAGCAGAGGCGGTATTTCTGGCAGCGAAAAGCCGACCCCACCGAGATCCTGACGACCCATGAGCGGCTTGTGCTGAAAAAAGTCAAGCAGCGTGCGCATTGGCTCGACTCTGGCTTTGGCTGCTGTTGTTGCCGCGTTGGCATCGATCCTCTCATTGGTATATATATATATATATACATAAAACACTGGGCGGTGCATAAAAGTTTGCATAAAAGAAAGAAAGAAAGAGAGGATGGAGGGGGCCGTTGATTGTTATCCACCTTTCTCTCGTTTTGCGCATGATGAACTGAACATTATCCCACTGACAATCGCCAAAACAAAAACGATAGGACTTATTCCAGGTGAATAAAGGAAGAGTCAAGGAGACCCCCACCCCACTTTCCTCGTCCTCATGTGCTTCTTCCTAGTTGTCGGTGACTTTGCGGGAGTCTTGTTGGCGCTTTACATTGTTCAAGTCTCCTCGCGCGCGAGTTTACCTCAAGCAGTGCTGTCGCAAATGATGATGAACATTGTCATGGATTTCGTCGCAAGTAGTTCTGCTTTTTTTTTTAGTCCTTTTGTGTGCCTGCGTGTGTATGGGAGAGGCCGAATTGCTCATTTGGCATTAATGCCCGCTTGAAAAAAACAAAAAACAAAAAACTAGGTCGGCTTGGTACCTGTCCTAGGTGATATCATGGACTTTGCCTTCAAGTGTAATACCCGCAATGCCGTCTTACTCGAGACGTACCTCTACAAACGCGCCCACGAACGAATACAGCAACAGGACACTACGTCTCATCCGAAGGAACCATTGTTGCCAGCTACCAAAGTGGCTATTGACATCGATCCTACTCACGCGTCTTCTTCAACATCAGTATAACAACCGGGCTTTTGAGCATAACCTGGCCTCGCCACACAGTCATAAGATAAAAGGAGAATAGGCAATAAAATAAGGTTGGACGGGTCAGTTGGGACGGGCGGGTGGAAGGGTAAAAATTGAGTTAGATACATTATTTGGCTAAATACAGATATTTGGTATCGATTAAGGGAATAAGTCCTTGGCTTGGCTGATGAGATAGTCGATGGTTGCGTTTTTGGAACTGATATCAAGCAGGTCTCGGGACGGATCCTTGTCCCGCATCAATGTCGGCGCAAATACCACTGCGAGGTTTTTGCACGTCATCAAGTTTTCATTGCTCCTTACGCACACCCTACGTATATATTATAGGTATGCGTTTAAAAAACATGGTCTCCGTTTGTCCACCTTCCATTTTACCTGCTGAGATGAAGTATGAGCGCCCTCAGTGTATTATAGTTAGCCTTTGGAAGCTGTGCTAATAACGACAGAGAGAGTTCAAGCTTTGGCTGTCCGGCCTCCATCGCTGTAGATTCAGTGCAATCAGTTAGTTATCTAGCGATTTGTTTTCATCCCCCCTCCCCCGCCCTAACTCACATGCAAGCTCGATAAATTTGCTATACAGCTCGTAGGTCATGAGCGGATTGGGAAGCTCTCGGAAATAATGCTTCAACACACTTGTGACTGCACAGATATCACTGACTTCGTCCTCATCGCTCAGGTCAATCGGTAGACCTTGCTCAAATGCTTGCTGCAGCATCCGCATCTGTGCCGCACCACCTGATTTTCGATAAATACCCTCATAGTCCATGCCACGTAGCTCCACAGCCTGGATGCATTGCTCGACAATACGCGGAACCAGCCGCTCTTCCTTGTTAGATTGATCCGATAGATCATTGCCAAACAAGCTCGAACCTACAATACAGATCAGAAAAGATGAAAAGGTTTAAGAATATATATATATATATATATATATACTTGGTGACAGTAAGTCCTCGTGGAGATCCAATGTGCTTGCTTCAAAGCAAAGTTGTGGCGCTTGACTCAGGCATTTAGCGTGTGACACAAATCCGCACCCTTTTAATGAAGAGCAGATGAGTAACAAGTGGCTGCTCTTTTTTTTTTGTCGTACCTTGACAACGTAAGTCGGAACGGCCCCACACCTTATCATTGCACACATCACACCGGACAAGTCGCATGAAAGATGTCGGCTGGAAGGAGTGGCCCGAAGTGGACGGGGCCTTGGTGTGCTCGCGCTTGAGAGCCATATTGTTGTTGTTATTGTTGCTGCTGTGCACCTGCGTGTCTTTTTTGAACTTGCTAAACACTTTGCTCTTCTTGAATTTGAAGACCTTGGGAGCCTGAGTGCCATTGAAACTGTCGCGCTGGACTACACGTGTGGTGCCATGGTCGCCTGATGAATCACGTCGAACAAAGCTCGTGCCTGCCATGACAGCAGCCGCCTCACGCTCGCGCTCGGTCATACGGCGCGAAAGATCGTTGTTCATGTTCGTCAGCTCGGCATTCTTGGTGTTAAGCATGATCATCTCATTGATCACTTCGTCACGGGCCTTGGTCAACTGACGCGCATCCGCTTCGAGGGCAGCGCGCTCGTTGCGCAACGATTGCAATTCGGCAGCAAGCGAACTAGCAATGACGGAATTCACCTCGTGCCCCTCGATGTCCTTCATAAGCAGGCTGCGGAGGTGTTTGAGCTCCTGGCAGGACCGCTCAAGACTAGCGCGCATATGGGCTATTCGCTCAATGTCGGCGCGAGCTCTCGCCGCAAAACTAGACGGTTCCTGGGCCTGAAGGATGAGGGCCACCTGCTCTCGCAGTTGCTGGATAGTGACTTCATGCTGTTGGCGAATTGCTGTTTCTTTGGCAAACTCCTCTTTGGCACGCGAGAACTCTTCCAAGGCACGCTTCGAGGCTTGCTATTGGTTTTACAGGTGTTGTTTCATTAACCAGTAAGGAGAAAGGGGAGGGATAGCATACCTTGATCTTTTGGAAATTCGCTTCAGCCTCTGCGAGTTTCCGTTTGGTATTGTCAAGCTCTTGTTGAAGCTGCGACGTATCGTTATTCATCCCATCCGATTCGTCTTCTACGATGGGCGACTCGGGGACTTCCAGGAGAGTGATCATCTCATTCACAGCTTCGCTCTGTTCTTTCCTGAGATCTAGTTCGATGCTGGCGCCGAGGTCTTTGGAGAGGTTGAGGATTTCGGCCGAATCATTTTCGAAAAAAGACAGATTCAGGGACGGTAAGGCGAGGTCTAAAGTCGATGAAGATTCGCTATGTTGACCCGGGATTCGGGACAGGCGTTTTCGATTGCTCGTGGTGCTGTTATTGCTAGTTGGGGATAGCGGATGGAGAAGGTTCTGGCGAGAAGAGGACTCGGATCGAGATGGAACGGGACTGAGGGCAGCCGGTCGCTTATCGGTGACCGATGACGAACGAGAGCGAATAGGCGTGGGGAACTCTGTGCGCGATGACTCCTCGTTCTGTATAAAGTCCGTAACCGCCTGAGGGTCCATGAGTCGACTGGCATGCCGGTTAGACATGTACGGTCGTTTGATAGCCGGCCGAGGAATGGCTGCATGAGAATTATTGGTGGTGGGAGCGTTGAGGGTTGGTGAGATTGGTAATGGCTCCTCTGATACCTAAACGATGATGATGTGCATTTTTGAGTTTCAGGGCGAACAAACGAACGAACGAACGAACTCTCATTGTGGTTGAAAGGGTAGATTGTCGTACCACCAGACCTGCAGGCAAGGATGGGAGACTCTTGGCGGCAAACGAAAGGTTGTATTGTTGTTTTCGACGCTCACGCTCTTCTCGGCGCTTTTGCTTTTCTGCTCTGCGCTTCTCATGGCACGGCGTGCAATAGATCCCCTTTTTGATGATCGGCCCATGTCAATACTACATGATGTATGCAGAAAATAAAAAAGGAAGTTGGGTGTGCTACCTTTGTTGTTTGGGTGAAAACAAGATCATCAATCTTGCGTTTACATGAAACGCAGCGGAAACAACTTGCATGATACGCTTCTTCACCTGTGGAAAGGAAATAAACAGATAAGCAGAATTAGACGGATATAGTAATTCGGTGGTGTGCGCACTTGCCCGTCATGATGGCCTCGTCTCGAATGACCTGTTTGCACATTGCACAAATGTATGAGCAATCTTCGCACACGGGTCGTCCATCGCTGAGAATGAGGAGATTCGATTCACAGTCGGCAGGACGATTACATTTTGCGCATGTGAAGCTAAGGATAAAGAAAAGAACGAGTGAGTTTCAGAGAATTTTTGTCGTATTGGATCGGTACCAGTCGAGATGAAAAAGGGCGTCACCGAAGGCTATTACGGCGCCCTCTTCAATACTCTGGTTGCAGCCACTGCAGTCTGGCCCGTATTCGCCATCGTCATCTACAAGCGATAGGGTGGAATACATAGTTTCTTTCTAGCGTATATATTGTATATGGTTTGTCTGTCTGTCTGGATGATTGTACGAAAAAATAAGAGGATGCGAGAAGAGAGGGAAAGTAAATGGAATTAACATTGTACACCATTTTTGCAACAATAGAGTTCTCGTGCTACCCTAAAACATTTGCGACGAGGAACACAATGTGCGACTTGCAACCTGTCCCCCCCCACCCCAGTAACAGAGAACAAAATAAACCTCAGATTATCCTTGGATGAATAAAAAGTATGACTGTACTCAGACAGCGCGTCCGTGCTGTATGGATGTATGTGTGCATGTACATATCGGGCAATGAGAAGAGTGAGTGTGCATTGGTATCTGTGCATGAGCGGGTTACATGTATGGACGTTGTGTAGATTTGTTTTTTTTTGGGGGGGGAGAGTTTAGAAGAGAGAATATCGTCTGGTGGGTGTATGTGTGTCTGGACCCGATTTGCATGAATTCAACACTCCTCAGTGACCTGCTAGCACCTACGCGCAGTCCGGAAGCTATCCTCAGATGGTGTGCGAGGTGGCACTACAGAACAAGTCCTGCTTCGTGTTCTATTAATGTTACGCATTCATTCATGTGCCGGCCTATATACTCTCTCTCTCTCTCTCTCTCTCTCTCTCTCTCTCTCTCTCTCTCTCTCTCTCTCTCTTTCGCTCTCTAAGCATTGGTCACTAAGTCAGTTCAATAAGCTGGCTGCTCTTTAACGTATCATTCTTAGTCGCATTGACGCTGTTCGTAACCTTTCCATTTTCTATTTTTACCGCCTGATACGTACGTATCTTTGTAGGAGCGGCGATCGATTGATTCCAATACTTGTACATCACACACATGTTCTCTCTCTGTCTTGTTTCTCTAATTTTCACAGTACCTGCTATGTGTACCTGATTTGGTGATCGGATCAAAAAAATATATCCAAAATTCCCCTATAATTACATGCACTCATCGGCTGTTAACATTAAATACGACGATGAGCAATCCACACTAGAGAAAGAGAGAGAGCGATCACGTTAAGACTTACTCCTTTTCTTTTCCGTGATACTCCAACGCGTTGGTGAAGATAGAAAAACACAGGAGGTTGTCCCAATCATAATTCTTTCCTTTACATGAGAATTCATGTGATTTTCAGTGAGCCATTGAGTGGTTCTTTTTTTCACTTCTATTTTGTTAAACGCATAGACTATTGTACCTCTCCACATCGGGGTGGTGATGAGGGTATGGGTGGGCGGGGTTGTGTTCGTTTCTCCGTTCAAGGTGATGTTGTACAAGATTTACTTGTCACTTGCTTCGATAAAATAAAATAAAATGAAATTGCGACCTTATTAAAGAGAATATTTTGATTCTAGCACCAGCGGTGTTCAGACACGCTTCTTCTACTACGCCTAACTTACCCTAACAAATACGCGAACTTTGTTTTGGTGGCATTGGCGGCGAAGGAAAGGAAGTGGAATTTCTAAGCTATCCAGTCAAACGGGAGATGTTGTGATAGAATGCAAAGCTAGACTTACGCTTATCGCTTAAACTCGCTCATACACGGGACTGTACGTACCGTACGTACCCGATCCTGTGAGGGCGCGAATGAGTGATAGTTACTGTCGCAGTAATTGATGAATTAATTATCTATATGAACGGATCCGCTTCCGCTTCTCATGCGGCCGTTTTATTCCGCAACAGTCAACTAATAATCTATTTTACGCGACCACGTGTACTTGACGCGTACCTTGGGGGCCTAGCCGTCAGACGTCGAGCATTTCTGCTTACATGAATAAGCAGAAATTCAATACAATGCCCGGGTACGCAAGGGTTAACGACCAGAGATACAGGTTGCGGGCGAGTTTCCTCTCCTGAACCATAGGCTAACTCTGGAGAGATAAATCGCTCGTCAGCTCAGTTGTGGACTTCGCAACTGAACTCACTCCATCCTGGCGCACGAATTTGTAGTTTGAGTAGTAACATCATTCCGGTCCTTCCACGTCTCCCCCTTTTTTCTTCTCCGGAAGAAGCATCGGAAGTGACGACCCCATCGGTCAACATATCTACTATCACAAGGATTGGAGGTTCAAGATCACAGAATGCGTAGAAACAACAAAGGATATCGATCACGGTGACGCACTACATACTGATCGAGTATTTTCTATTATTGAACATGTCGGGCTGATGACGAATATTGTACGCAGCGCTGTATCCTGTATAAACAAGGAAAGGGGTGCCTCCATCGGTCATTCCTGTGAGTCCTCCCCAGGAGAATATGTATCTAATCGAACGATCCGCATTACAGATCCCACCTCAGCAGGGCCCCGCTTGCTTTCTTTTGTCTTGTTATTATTATTCGATGGTTTTCACTGCGCTACCAATTGTAGTAAGCCGCTAAAGGTGCGCACACAAGGGTGCATACGCCCTACGTATACCATCTCAAGATTGGGGGGGGGATGCGAAGAGGACCGGGGAAAGACGATCTAGTCCAGTAGCTTTCTTTCTTCGCATTCGAAAAAGTTTTTTTTTTCATACACACCCTCTCTCTCACCCTCTACCAGCTTTAAGAAATGAGCGCACAGGAAAAGCTACAAGCACTTCAACAGCACATTGACACCATTCTCGAGACATTAAGCTGGAATCGCGACGAAATAAAGCAATGGTACACGGAGGTGTGTCTTCCAGTCCTCATGAAATTCTCTTTGATCTTCTGACCCATCATGTGCTCGTGCAGGAACAAACACATAAAACGCAGTGCGCATTCGACGATCGCCATTATGTTCCCCGCGACAAGTTGGCACAGCACGAGAAGCAGTGTCAAGACAAGCAACTCCGTATGAAGGATCGACAAGTAAGAAATGCAGATGATTCTTTTTCTTTGAAGTCAAAGGAATGCGATTGACTCGCCTTTCCCCATGCAAGCCTAAACTTCCGAGCAGCCTCAAGTATTTTTACAAATATCCGCCTAGAGAGAATCAGGGTAGAATTGTATTGGATAAACAATTAACCTACACATGTGCTCATTCCTGGTTCTTTCCCAAAAAGAAGCGACGGCAGTCGAACCATTGGATCATCCATCCAATGATTTGGGAAATGATGAAGGTAAAGTTGATGCATTTGTAAAAAAAAAAAAGAAACAGGTAATGGGGTAAGAAACGTTAAAGATGCGAAGGCGTAAACACGACTAGATACGTATGCCGGCGACCCTTTATTGGACAAATCTTCTTCGGGTGAAAGAGACATCAAGCGGCGTCCCAAGACTTATCGAGTCCGAGTGACAAAACACCGGAGGCCCATTGAGGTAAGCGGCTCCTTCACCTTCCGCCATCATGCTTTATCCTCTTTGATCTAAGCTAATGATATCGGTGCTCTAAAAAAAGGTACAGCGACAACTGGTGCAGGCATACATGCAAGAATTCCAAAGTCATCGTGATTCAAAAAAGCAGTATGACGTGCCTATTTCTGCAGCTTCCAGGCACGAGCCGAACCCACCATAGATGGTGAAGAATCCCCAATCATGCGCGGCTGACTAGGTTCATTCATAAAATAGCGGGAAACGCGCGATGCTTCTACGTTACTGCACAGTTTACCATTAAAGGCTTGGCTGCCGATGTCGACCTTTTTTTTTATTTTATTTTGTCGATTGGTTACGCAAAATTTCCTTGTTTGGGGAGGGGCTGCGCGCGGACATGACCAACAATGAAGATGGGTAGCATTTGATATTTTCAAAAGACGGAGGGAACAGAACCACCGTCGATAATTTCCGATGCATTTAGAAGGACCAATTCGCTAACACATTGGGTACAAACACATGAAAGAGAGGGTCTAAGATTGACTTGCTCAAGGCATACTCATATCAAAAGTCTACCTCTCCCCCCATTGACCCCATGCTGCCCCTCCCCCAAAACTTTCTGCTTCCCCGTGTGGCTCCACAGCAACACGACTTCCATATTTTTCTAAAAAAAAATGTAGCGTGGGGTGAGCGGGTGGGGAGACAACCATATGATCCCCGGGAGGGGGTTATCCTGTGGAGTGTGTGTATCCCAATGAATGATATTCCCATTGATAATCGGGAAGCGGGCTGTATTGGAGCGTCTCGGCAATTCATTGCCACCGTGGATATGAGATCCTCCGGACATTGCCCGCATTTCCATATCCGGAAATCATCTTGGGCTGCATTAAATTGATATTTAGCTTGCCATCGCAGTAGGACAAGCACGTCTCTCTCATGACAGCCGGGATAACATGCAACAAATGAAGTAGTCAACTTATTATACCGTGTGGCCTTTTGTTCTTTCTCTCTCATCCTGCTCAACGCCACTCTCACCCCCCCAAAAAAAAAATCACTGCCGCTCTATACCCCATTTTATTTTTATTTATTTTTTGTTACCCACACATGTTCGATGGATGAGAAACATAAAGAACAAACGACATTCTAAATAAGGCTTTTTTTTCTTGTGTATGTGTCCTGTCAAGGGACGGAAAAATGAGTGAGCGGGGCGGGCCACGGCGGAACATGCTAGTCAGCCGAGTAAGAGACATGTGTGCTTACCGGTCTAGGAAAAGACCTGTGTACACCCACCAACCTTGTATATGAAATCCAGTATCGGGACCATCATCGCTCCGATTTACATACACAATCGCAATATATATCAAACCCAAATGTATGTGCTGTGTGCACTAGAGACTGGATTGACCTTGATTTTTTTTTCTCATGTATTATCCAAGTTACTGAGTATATTGGATCTGATCTGTATCTGTCACACACATGATCAGTCGTTTTATTCTTATGTAATTAATCAATGGAAACAATAGAGCGTAATTGTACGTGGTTGAAACAAGAAGAGAAGAAGCGGAGTGCGTGCATGTACGTTTGTGCGTGTGTGTATATCATACAAAAGCGGGACTGTGAGAGGAAGCCATGCAAAGTAAGAAGAGAAGATGTGCGTTTTGTAAGGTGCGTAGGTGCTATTGTGCTGGAAATGGCGTTGATTGACTGCAAGAAGAAGAAGAAGAAAAAGACATGTTGAGATAGACGAAATAAACATATTAATGATAGCACGAGCCAGAGGGAGGTACTGGTATGACATAAGATGTGGTTTGGGAGGGGAGAAAAGGATGAAGATCCACGGTCGATGAGGACCGGATGGGTATCTGCGGACGCTGGCGCGTCTGAAGCATCTCAAACAGGTTGTCCAGAACCTGTCCACTGTTGTTGTTCATGTTCGGCTGATGCTGATGCTGCTGATGGATGCCGCTGTCCACGCCAGTCGTCATCGGCTTCGCATCGTCCTGGAAATATGAATCAAATGCGAATTCCAGCTCAAAGTTGTCCAATGCCCAGATTTCGTCTCGGTTGACATGCTGTTCCATCACCGGAGCGATCGCATAACCACCTTCACTGTGACTACTGCCAGCAGGAGCAACAGAAAGGTTATGTGAAGTGCGAAGCGAGACAGGCGGTATGGTATGGGTGGACTTGAACGATGCAGGTGGGGGAGGTGGCGAACGGTCGGGTGGTGATGTGGGCGGCGATGCCACTGCGACGGGTGCGGCTTCAACCAGGAGTGGATGATGCTGAACGGAAGGCTGGTGATGATGTTGATATTGCTGTTGACAGGGTTGTCCCATGTCTGCGCTTCCAATACTGCTCGCACTACTGGCGCTCATCATCGACGTCGGCGTCTGCCCCACCAGCTTTGCAATCTGCAAATGCATGGCCGCGACTTTGTCTCGAAGCTGCCTGTTCTCATTTCGGAGTTGCTCAATCTCCTCCGGCCAGCCCTCCATTTCCTTGACTTTGCGCTCGAGGTCCTTGACGTATTTGTCTCGCCGTTGCCGGAATGCTCGCTGTGCGGCTCTATTCTGTGCCGCTCGCTTGGATGGAATGACAGACCTTGTGGTGGATCCAACATCGACGGGACTTGTAGCGCCATCTGAAATACCTTCATACATTCTTCCGTGAGGTGATGGATACGGCGCTGCCTGAGGCCGATCGCTCAAGCGATGATGCTGTTCACGTTGGTGCTGATGCTGATTGTAGTGGTGAGTATGGTCATCCCGGTCCTGCGGATTTGATGTTGGCGAAGATGTAGCCGAGTCTGTCCAGGCTGAACGAGCTGCATGATCTGATGTGATAGACAATTGATGAAGTTCAGCTACAGTGGTGGAGCACAAGAGATAGCTATCAGCAAGACAAGGAGCGTTTGCTACGACTGCAGTGCCTGAAACGATATTTTTTACCTGGAGTGCTCATGCCAGCATGGCGAGGTAGCGATGGCAGGTAATTAGACCGTGCTGTCGATGAGTACATTGTGGTTTTATAAATGGTAAAAGAGGTAAGGAGGAGAGAGAGAGGTCTTGTCAAAAGACGAACAGTGGAGAAGTAAAAGAGACAAGAGAAAGAGGAAGCTTACATGGCAGGACAGTCGAGAAAAAAATAGTGAAACATGCTTCAGTTTCTGGAAGGCAAGTCGACCCGATGATTGGCTGGATGGAGCCGGGTTACGTGCTTTGGAGAAATACCCCGTTCATTTGCTCCTCCTCTTTTACACGAGAGCTTGTTTGTACCTGTGAACGGGCCCACTTTCCTCAGGATCCCGTCGAATCACAGGCCCTTGGTCAGAGGAAAGGGGGGAGGGTCTGCAAAATTCGCGTGACACAAACATAATGTGAATAAGTTTGCATGCAACATTTCCATACGAATAAACACTTAGATAATACATATGCGCTTTCGAATTAGTGGCCCACTCCCACTTTTGCTTTACGAGAACAATGAAGAAAAGTACCGGTGATTTCAAATAATATCATGAGTAGTACATAAAACGTTCTGGCAGATGTGCGATGGAAATAACGCACCTCACAGCTGCTTACCAACAACAGCATCACGTCAATATTTTTCTTTATTAATAGAAGTCAAGTGTTTTCTCGTGACGGGGGCAACCTGTATATGTGCACACCGGTCTGCTCTGGGCTAATGGCCGTTGACGGTTATGTGCACGACTGTTACAGGCCAAATCAGGTACCGCTTCAGACTGTTGTTCAATTCACCAGAAAGAAAAGTAAGGGTTACACGACCCTATCCCGAGCGAATACGCTCTTTTAGGAACGAAAATTCGCCTGTGGTTGCGACTTCACATCCTCAAAACTTCTTGTTTAGAAACCATGTTATATACATCATTCTCTGAATATGAGGCGGCTTAAACATCGTAGAGCACGAAGTTTGGAAGCGGATAATCGTTTGAATCAGCGTGCTACATTGACTCTTATTGAAGTAATATGGATCGATTGAACAAGCATGCCAGTAAATCGGATCACTCAAACGTTTTGTTTTGCTGTGTGTCTCTTCGCTCTTGATTACAGCCAGTGGCATTGGCTGAATCCATCGGAAGCTTAGTCGATATTCTGCGGCATCTCCATCGTTGTCCCAGTGAGAAATGGTATGGGGACGCGTCGTCTCGTTCATATGCGACAGGCCAAAATATTTAATGAAAAATCGGGTGAATGGTCCGGCACTACCGTCGTTCGCACCATAGTCAGTCTTCGATCCGCAGTGTTCTTGCTGCTGCTGCTGCTGCAGGTGGTGGCGCTTTTCGGAGGAAGGCGAAAATGGAAAGACAAACTGGCTATATTTAGTAGATAGAAGGACAGAAAAGAACGTGTGAGCAACTGGCGGGAGAGGTGAGCATCCTTCTTTGCTTTCTTGATCGGTGGACGCAACTGGCACGCTTGTGTTTAGCCGGATATGGCCGGGTTCAAATCTTTTCTATCGGAGAGCAGAAGTGTTATTTATCGCATGCCCTTTATGCATACACGGCTCCAGTGAACAGAGCCCACATGCATGCTTACATACGCAAAACACGCACACAGACGCACATGGCTTTTTGGAAAATCAGTGATCATCCCGTCCCAGAAAAGACATCGCCATTGTCAAGGAAGGAAACTAAAAATGTGGGGAAAAAAAAAGATGGGGTGGCCTTTGGATAAGTTACACGCTATATTTCCGTGTCATTCCACTGTCCATTTTTAGTAAAAATTGTCGACACTACTTGGATAATGAAAGAAATATCATTCCTTACTTGGCCTGAAGGTCTTCAAAAGCAGATGTCAATGAAAGATGTTTGGTACCTCGCGTGTTCAGCCTATCCCTGGAGGGGTGTCTTTTTGTGCCAATAGACATTGGACCATTCTATACCTCCAATGATTCTTTATAGAGCGAGACATTTTGATCTACAGGCTCCTGATCCATGAGGTCTTCCCCGCGGAGTGATGCTGAACCTGAAGCCTCGCATGGCCTCGTCAAGAGGCCCCGTTCATTGATGATGTTTCTTACGGGGCCAATCGGACAATGAATAGAGTGCATTGACGACGTACAAAGGTTGGGTCCATGCCATATTCTAGGTCATGGATTGTAGAAGGGGTTTCGGCTAAAGGAAAGAAGGACATGACATGTTTCAGTGCTAATGACATGGGTTTGCTTGTTTGTTTGTTATTCTTGCCATCGAACATGAGTCTTTTTCTAGAAAAATCCCCATTCCTTGTTTCTTTTTTGTTCTTTGGCTGGTCAACAGAAAATGAACCCGGGAGCGCCACCTTCATCGCAGAATTCGCTCATGTCAACATTAACCGTGCCATTCATCGATTCGGTCATGACCAACCTTAATCCAATGTTCCCTGCCGTTGAGAATTCACTTCTGCATGGCTCAGTTTCCATTGCATACACTGGAAAATGTCAATCTACCCCAATGCCCGTTTCCGCCAGTGAAGCGGAAACATTTGCTATTTCTGCTCCCGTGGTTCCCGCACGAACCGAACCTCCGTCCTGTACGAACAAATCCATTTTCCAGCAGCGCAGTCGCTACAGTATGCCCGATCTTTTCGCTTCTTCCTCATTCTTTTCATCCCCCACTTCAAAGCGGAGACGAAGACGGACGGTGAGTCATGTTACAACTCCAGAGGACGTGGAGCAGCGACGAATGATGTTCCTTGAGCGCAACCGACAAGGTAAAATAAAAAAAAAAAGAGTGATACCTATCCTCCTCTTTTGGTCATGCCGTTTGTCGGCTTCCCTTGCCCCGCCTTCCCAACCCTACTCGGAGCTTATATGGTTTTCTCTCCGACACTGTAGCGGCCTTGAAGTGCAGACTTCGTAAAAAACAATGGCTTGCTGATCTCCAGAGCCATATCGAACACCTCGACTCAGACAATAAGCAGCTCGAACATCTAGTTCTTAACCTTCGCGAAGAAGTTCTGAACCTGCGGACTCTCATCATTGCACATGCAGGCTGTCCGGTGGCCAAGCAACAGCAACAGCAACAGCAGCGGCAGCAACAGCAGCAGCAGCAACAGCAGCAGCAGCAGCAGCAGCAGCTACAGACAATTTTGCCGAGTAGCGAGCCATTCCATTTTTCTTCAATTAATCCCTCCTTTGCAGTCTTTGATTTCGATAGTTTATAAACCATGCGTATCTTGGAGGTATCGCAGCTTTCACTCATTCCATAATTGATCACCGTACATGTCCATACGAGCCATGACACGTGATCGTCCCAAGGCATTAATTTCTTTTGGGATCAAAGCGAGATTAAAAAAATGCGCACAGAATTAAATACGACAAGAAGAAGCCCTCTTTTGTTTGTTCCAGCACGTGGGGTACTCGAGATTAAACATAGCCAAGTGCGGATGCTCAAACAATGTGAGCAACGGTCCTTCTCCATGTGATACGTCTATTGCATCATCCCCCTCTTTTCGGAGAGGTCTGCGTCTTTTATCATGCTTTGCATTCCCATCATTGTCAACAGGTCAGCACAGACTCCTGAAAGGAAGAGAAGATGGTGTTACTGTGATGCAAGTCATCGGGAACAAAATAAGATTTCTTTTGTGTGTGGAGGGAGACGAGGAAATGCTATGGGAGATAGAATAATACGTAGGGGATAGAAGAATGCCGATTGGGAGTAATGAAATACGAGGTTGTTGGAGATGTTGTTTCACAAAGTTTGGCGCTTCGAACTTGTGGTACTGCTCATGGAGAAGGTGCGCTTGAGTTTGCGGGAGAAGTTTCTCCGCTGGTTGTTGAACTTTGCCTGGATCTGGCTCGATCGGCTCACCTTGGGTGTCGGTGGCGACGGATGTTCTTCGACGGTCCGGATCGAGGTTGCCTTACTCGCCAGTGCGGAGGAGACCGTAGCAACCGGCACAACCTTGTCGTCCATCGACTGAGGAACATACACTAGCGACGTCGATCCTGTCGAGATCTTGCTATCGCGCTTGTTCATCTCATTCTCAGATGGGGTGCCAACAGCACCTGCTTCCTTTGCCGCTACATTCGACACTGGAGCTGCATCTATCGGTGGAGATGTCTCCTTCATCGCAGCCAACTGTTCCACAGCGGCAGGTACCTCTGCAGCAACGGGGTCTTCGATAGCAGCAGGTTCCTCAACAAACACAGTCTCGTCTGTATAAACAATCGTGAGCAACATCCGATCATGAATTTTTCTTTTTAATCGCCATCTAGGAATACATACTCGGAGCGCCATCTTTAGCTGCAATGATTGCATCCTCGGCAGCATCGGCAGCAGCAGGAGCAACACTCTCCTCGGCGGCAGGATCATCGGCTATCTGCTGCTGCTCTGGCTCATCCTCTTCGAGCGTTTCAGGTTCTTCCTGAACAACAGGCAAAGTTGGCGATAAGGCCTCTCCGTCCAGCTGATGTGCCTCTTCAGGTTTTTGCCAGACTTGCTGGAGTTGAAGCACTGAGTACATACGCAACATGGTCGGGAAAAAAGCAGATGACGATGGGAAAACAAAGGTAGAGGAAGAAGGGAAAGACGGAGGTGAAAAGAAGAAAAGATACGTTCATGGGTTGACCTTGAATTATAAAAGAAAAAAAAACGTGGTGGTAATCCTTCTTGTCACCTGCTCGCTCCAACCCACCACCTGTACATTGCGTTTCATTTTTTTTTATTGTTCCGCAATCTAGATTGACGAGCCTTTTTCTCTCCCACTCTCTCCGACTCTCTTTAGTGCAACTAACATATGTGATCTACTGCTATCATCTCGCGCACCCAAAGAGATATCCACACATATCAACTCTCAAGATCAACCATGCAGCCCACATACAAAACCGCCAACAGGATATAAAGAGAGAGAATTTCTTGTTCTATATCAAAAGTATTACTCCGACTTTGCAGGCATGTACACGCGCACGATGATCAATCACCTGGGATTTTAGCGCGTACATTCAGGTGCTTGTACTCTATCTTGCCAGTCATTTACTAGTCCCTTTCCGTCAACGCTTGATACTATCCGTGGGCCATTTGAAGGGATCGATGGTTACTGCTGGAGCGCAGTGGCAGGTTATTTGAAAAGCCGGATCTTACTGTACTCGTACTTTATTCCAAAAAAATAAAAATAAAAACAATGTCGCACGAAACACAAAAAGTCGAATAGATTTATCCAAGGTTTCATTAGACAATAGGAAACATGATCCTATCTACGGCTGCATATACGAATAGGTGGGTTATCCATTATCAACGAGCTGCACATCCTATGATAGCCGTTAAGTAAACTGAGAGGGTGTCCAGCCCCAGTTCCCTTACTTGCAATGTTGGATTTTCCTTTTTCTTGGTTGCTGACTGCAGGAGTCTTATGCTACATTGGATGATACCGGATGCCGAGATTGTCCCCCCCCAAAAAAAACAAATTGCCGTTATCTTTGGTATCGAAACAGATCCGTCGCTTAGTCTATGTTATGCTACGTATGATTCATGTTAATATGGAACCCAGACGTGTAAGGGAAAGCCCTGTTTCTTTTAAAGTCAATGTCGGTCATGCCCCATTGGCGCACCTGGCTAAGGCCACACACGCCCTTACTTGTACATCATTACTCCTGCCTTGCAGGACTGAAAGCAAGCCTTTTCAATGCCGCATTGCTTTCGTTTTTATAAACCGCTTGAGATGGATTCTTCGTCGACACATTCTACCGGAAGTAACGTACGCTCTTCATTGATAATGCACGAACAACTTCTGCTCCTACGATTCTTAAAAATGTCGTCGGGATCTATGTTTTTTTATACGTAACAGTAATGTGCATCACTATGTTAAGCGAACAGGCCTTCCTACATAGCTGCTTAGCAGCAGCTGATGGATCCAAATCTTCCCAAAACATCAACTTGGAAGATCTGACCTTGTCTTTTGGTCCGTATAAGTTGCGTAACTGAGCATAAAACCTGCTGCTTTCGTCAGAATGTCTGTGTTCCCTTTTCGCTTGGGAATATGCGTGGCACAGTCCCAGAGTTAGGGTTGCTTACGTAGATAGTAGACTACAATAGGTTGTTCTGCGCGGGAGCAAATAGATTGACAAGAGTTTGTCCCATGGTATAGTCGATAAGCTCAGGGCAACCATGCTCATCAACAATATGGCCCTTCCCACCTTCGTAAAGAACTTGATTACTTATCTCAGAATGATGAACGTGTATAGAAGCAAAAGGATCATAAGATGAAAAAAGCTGACGTATTGATTTTAGAATATTGTGCATATCACGCGGAGCCTAATCAGGAAAGAGTATGCGGTTGCACAGCGGACATGTCTCTTTTTTCATAAAGAACAAATCCAAGTACGAGAATGCTTATCATCGACAGCGGCGGACACATGGAGGAGGTACAAGAGCGTATATCCTTCGCCCATGACACCACATAAAAATAAAAATGGATCGGAGAACGCATCGACTTCCAACTTGGAGCGGTCTAGATGTCGATACACAAGATCACCATGCATATCGATTGCATACAGTATTGTCCGCATTCACCATCACAGATATACCGCTCCCGTGGGAGGAGCCATGTCAGCAGTTTGCCAAGTTACTTTTTCCATGGGGGAGGGTTTCGTGTGTGCCGGTTGGTACGTCCATAAGAAAGTTAAAACAAATGAACTCGGCACCAACAGTTATTCTGATATGACCAGGAGGATTCTCATGCCCAAGCCACTGCTCATTCTGGCCAGCATCATCCATCGTTTTTCCATCCCATGCATGGATATAGAGTTTAATTATTCGTTAGGTGGATCATTTTCCTTTTTATGCGAGTGTACTCTCTAACATTCTTTTGTTCTATCCACGTTGTCTCGTCTTTTTACATGCCCCTATACATAAAAGATAAGTTACAAAGGATGAGAAAGGCACATGTTTCTTTAATGGACCAACAACCTCCGTCTTCCTGGATTTCAACGACTTACCGATTTTTCATTTGCATGATCAGAGCGACTTTCTTGCCTACCATGGCACCAAATAGCTTTCGGTTGCGCTCAATATTCTTGCGTCTTCTTGCGACCGTCGGCTTCTCATAGTATCGATTGTCCCGCACTTCCCGTCTGATGTTGTTGCGGTTGCAAAGAGCATTCAATCGACGGAATGCCTGCATGGAGTTGCCAACATTGCCAATCGATCGGCCAGAATAGGCATCGAGCGATGAAGGGAGATCTCTAGTAGCTCTCCATTCGCGCGCAAGCGTGACGCCCGCATTCGTGAGATCCGGCTGAGCTTGTTCGCTTTCGAAGTGGGTTGAGGTGGAAGAGAAGGGTCGGGACCAAGCAATGCGCGTGGAGATAGGGGAGGTGATGCGGCGAGCCAGACCGACAAGAGACGTCCGTAATGCCATGGTATAATTTATGAGTCAGGAAAAAAAAAGAGGAAATAACTTTTTTTTATTATTATCTTCCGCAGACTCTCGAAACCCGTTTGGGGGAAGGGTTGAGGAGGGGGAGAACAAGGGAGCGGGGAAATCGTGACAAGCAAAAAAAAAATCAAAACAATGTCCTTTTGTTCATATGGGTTGAGGTACAAATCGCGTTGAAATCCGTCATGTAGCATTGACACACACGGTATTAGATTGAGTGAATGGGATATCGCACTAAAGCTAATGACTTTCCTCTTCAAAACCGACGTTAACAAGGTCTGATCATCCAACCCTTCCTGGTCGCGGGGGGTCAAAACGTCACGGCGGGTGGGTGGGGGGAGGAAGGGGGTGCCGCTGAGAATTTCTATTTTTTTTTTTTGTTTTCGTCTTTTTGCGGTTATATTTTATAACTACACACGCACACAAATGTCCCTGTTGAATCGATCCCTTACTCAGCTTCGAGGCGTTCCATGGACGTCTACACGACCTTCCATCAATGCCACCGGTAATTCAACGTTCTCTGATCGCTGCCATGGCGTTTACAACACTTTCTTACGCTCTCCATTCGCTCTCTCCATTCCATAGAACTTGTCCAGCTCCGATGGGCCAGTAAGAAATCAGGTGGTTCCACACGTAACGGCAGAGATTCAGCAGGTCGACGTTTGGGCGTTAAAAAGTTTGGTGGCCAGGAAGTAATTCCCGGTAATATTATTGTTCGACAGCGTGGTACGCGCTTCCATCCTGGAGACAATGTAAGCTGCAGTACCACAAGCCCACGTTCACATTTGCGAATCTTGTTAACGATTGGCGGTGGTTCATAGGTGGGTATGGGAAAAGACCACACTCTGTTCGCATTAGAGCCCGGCTTTGTTCAGTTCTATAAGGATCCTCAACAACCCAAGCGTCGTTTTGTCGGTGTGGTTTTCAACCGCGAGGACTCGTTGCCAGTCTTGCCCGGTCAGCCGAAGCCCAGACGTTTTGATTTGATGGACCTTACTACTTTGTCATGAAACCAAAACAAAAGAAGTAAAAAGCTTTCCCTTGTATGTACATAGATATCCCCGAGCCTTTCTTTTTAACAGAACTACCAAACAAAGAAGCTACTTAGAATGGGAAATGATGAAACGCCATAAATGGAGAAACTGCTGTCTGTGCTGAAACATACACTATTTTCCCAAGTCGCAGGGTCGCAAAAAAATGAAATCGCACGTTAGCCCGGAATACATATGAGGACAAATCGAATGACACATGCATCCCACGGAAAGATGTCGCTTCCATCCCTTTTCTTGACTCTTGATCTTTTATACGCTTTTACATTCTAAAATGAGCAATCTATTTTTTTAACAGTGGTCCAAGATGATGTGGGTGATGAGCGTGGCTGCCCTGAACCGATGGACTATGTTGTTGATGAAGAAATGTACTCTCTGCAATCCGTTTGTTCTCGCGCTGAATATCTGCGTAGCATACCTTGCAGGGATAACTCTGATCTTATACCATACACATTCCAAGCGTAAGGATACAGGCATTCGGATGAAAGAAGCGGGGATCAAGTGCAGTTACATTGTACACAAGGTCAGATTTTCAAACGGATGTTTGAGAAGGTCTTGAGCGCATCAGCAGCTAGGGAATCCATGTTCGTTCAGCCAAGCGATGAGCATTACATTACGAGAAAGACCCTGAAAGCATCTTTAAGAAACCTAACGCGAGGGGGTCGTTCGTGTATTCTCAATGAACATAAGAGCATTATTTTAGAATGCGCTGATGAGAATCCATCCACTGTCCTAGATCAGCTGATGGAGCGACTGCTCCAGAGATTCGAGGGCCTTAAATTCTCGAAAACGGGGCTCCGTCGATTTATAAAAAACGCATGCAACTGGTCATTGAAAATGGCTCGGTTTGAGCCTGTAGACAGGAATAGTGGCTGCGAAGATCCAAGCGCGCCTTGACTAGGTGCGCAAATGGTACGGGACCGACGTCAACTTTAGAAAAACTGCGTTTTCCTGATGATTCTGGATTCCATATTAATATGAACCGCAGCTTGGCATGGTCGAAGAAAGGGACTCATGCAGTTGCTACAATACCACAGACAGCCACACTCTTGGGAGCAACCTCTGCATTCGCCGTCATTAAATGTAGCTTGAGACCCCAGCAGCCACCAACCAAGGAAAAAAAAAAAAAAAGAGGGCAGGTCAAGCCTATTTGTTGTCACACAACAGACTGTATTGCTCTCTCGCTGCAGGAGTCAGCCTTTACGCTGGCAATTCACTCGTGACTTCTTGTGCCTGCTGCTAAGCATTCCTATGGGTTTATTATTCATGAGCCCTGACTGCCCTTCCCCTGCCAGCAGGTTGCCAGCGAAAAAATTCTACCAGTAGCCTTTGCTTTCATGAAGCAACAAGTTGAGCAGCATATAACTTGGATCAATATCAAGCATATGCGACTGATGAGTAAAGTCCTGTACCATCCCAAGTACAGTATAGTATAGAGCTACACAATGATGACCTTTTTGCGTCGAAACGGTCGTATATCGTCATCCATGGAGAAAAGCCCTTTTTTGCGGGGTGGGAATAGGGTGTGTGACAATGTTCCTATTAACAAAGCACGTCATGAGAAAGTCATTGAAGCACAAAGAAACTCTGCTCTCGCTGCCTGACAATGATACGTTCTGAGGCACGCAGTGATTTCGATGCAAGCATTTGTGATGTCGCACAATTTCATATTCCGCGGACAAAAAAGGTTCCATTGGCCGAATAGCCGGGAAAAATCCATAGCGTAAGCCATTATCTTTACAGCCCCGCTTTCAAACCTGTCAAAACAGAGCATAGACCGCTTGGATATAAATACATCTATTTGTTTTTCTCTCTTTCTTCTCACTTCCAGGTTCGTCCGCACATCCATATATACAATGCAAGTCGAGCAGCAGACCCCTTTTGTTGACGTGCATGATCACCTGGTGGTCATGAAATCCGAGCAAGACAACATTCCTGCCATCCGTGCTGCTCGCGAAAGTGAGGATTATATCGAGGTGGATCCCTACAGTCTCATGCAGGAGGAGTCTCGGAAGCAATCCATGACGGCTACGGTAATGCATATTTCTTGAAGAGTTGGGGTGTAATGAATTCATTAGTTTGGTCCCATTAGTCGCTTCGGGGGAAGGACAAGATTGTTGTGCCTCCTGTGTTGTTTTACAATAAGGCCATGACAGAGGTCGTCTCGGCCATCCATCTGGGCAAGAACCTCTGCGGACACGCAGGCATCATTCACGGTGGCATGATTGCTACATTGCTCGATGAGATTCTGGGTTGTGTGGTAAGATATCAAAAAATGACGACGTACTCATGCTTTTGATTTCAGCTCACATGGAATTAGGCTTTTGCGAATTTACCCAAACGCGTGGGATTTACCGCTAATCTTAACATTGATTACCGTAATCCGCTCCCGGCCGATCAGTGGGTGGTTCTCCGTGGTCGTCTGGATCGTGTTGAGGGCAGAAAAGCCTTCGTTGAAGCATGGATCGAAAGCGTCGATGGTGAGACCCGATACAGCGAGGCCAAGTCGCTTTACATTGGTCCCAAGTAAAAAAGGACTCGCATCATCATAATAGCACAAGTAGAGCCCATAAAAGGATCGATTTACTTCCCGCCCGCCCGCCCGCCCGCCTACCCGCCCGCCCGCCTGCCTGCCTGCCCGCCTATTCCCCTTCTGCACCAAAATAAAGTACATTGCATAATAGAGTAATATTTTCGACCACCACCGTATCGAATTTTCAATGCCACGTTTTTCAGTCAGATACTATCAGAACAACGAGATTCTCTTTTTTTGGGGGTGGAGCGCTTCATCGAAAACTGCCAAAGGTTGTTACTTTAAACAATTTTCAATGTCGCAATGGTTAGGTGTCATCCATCTTCTCAATGCTGCTGTTATTGTGTTCACTGAATCCTACATACGTGCGCATACACTCAGGAAAAGAGAAAACAAGATATAAGAGTGGCTCAAAATCGGTGCTCAGGATCATTGGGAGGACGACCGGCGATTGCGGACGCCCTGGTGTGCCTGACTGTACCTCGTTTCACTCTTACTGACACCACATATTCCACGTCATGCGCGCCAACTGTGTGTGTGTGACACAGGCTCTCACCCTTCCCCTTCTCTCCTCTCTACTCACCCCCAATCCTCGGGTTTTCTCCCTCTCTCTCTTCCCTTTTTTTTTACCTCCACGTCCTCCCTTCCACTGTACATAAACTAGTTCTGTACTTGTGCATGTCGCTTCCGGCATCAATCCCACCGTCCACCGCACGCATGCCAACCGGTATTGATACCCATTCACGCATCCCAGCCACCCACGGTGGCAGCAGTGACAGAAACAACGATACCCTTCCCTGTCATTGGGGGGATTGCAAACTTCATTTTAAAAGCCACGAATTACTTGCCAATCACCTGTCTGAAGGTAACTTCGACCTCGCAATGTCCGAATTAAAAGGCCACCGGTAACCAACCAATCATCCATCCATCTCTCGCTCTCTTTGTCCATCATAGATCATGTCGGCTGGAAACGCCCTGAATACTATTGTGACTGGAAAAACTGTGCTCGGCAGGGGGTTAAGTGCCATTCCCGCTTTGCTCTTATGATGCACTTGCGCATTCATACGGGCGAAAAGCCGTTTGTTTGCAAATTTCCAGGCTGTGATCAAGCGTAAGAAGAAAAAAAAAAGATACCGACGGAAGCACGACAAGTCCTTGACACCAATATCTTCTCAATGTTCAGGTTTGGACGGCAAGATGCATTGGTCCGACACAGAAAGGCTGAACATGAAGAAGGGGGTGGTGGAGACACTTTATCAACATCTGCTAAAGGTGCTGCTGCAGCCCAGCAGGACCTCAAACCCCTTCATCATCGGAAACTCGAATCCAAGCAATCCACCATGTCAAAGCGACGCCGTGTCTTGCCGCCACACCAGTATCAGCAGCAGCAACCATTGCAACCCATCCGTCGCGGATCGCTATCGGATGAGGACACCGGATCATCATCTCTAACTCAGACAGAAAAATATAAGCTCACAAAAGCAAAACTGCGCTACATATTACGAGAGAATGAGATCCTCAATGACGAGTGGGTTTCGATGCAAAAGAAACTTAAAAAGCTTCAGACAGAACGAAAGGTCTTGTTGGAAGTCTTGATGAGCAATAGCAACAAGTCTACAAGCACTAATGGAACGGTTCCATGCACAACTTCTGCGACAGGACATGCGGCTACTACTTTTGCTGTTGCTGCTACTGCTACTGCTGCCACCGCCACTGGCCCCGCTCCTACCACTGGTGCGCAACCGACAACTTCTTCTTCTCTCGATGCAGATGAAAGCTCGGGAGAAGGTGATGATAATGACATCTTTGATGTGGACACGCAGTACAGTCTGGAATTCGATGAAGAGGATTCTGAAGGCTAGGGAAATGCGGAAATGAAGGAGGGGATAGGTAAAAAAGTGCAACTCGATTTTCTTATATATATAAATATCTACAGTTGAAGATGAAGAAAAACAAACATTTTATGATGATGATGTGTGAATCTCCTTCGCAAACGTCTCCGCAACGATGAGAGGGAACACGAGAGATGCTTCGGCATAGACCTTGACGCTTTTGCTATCCGCACGGATCTTCCCCCATGAAACGGCCTCGTCAGGACGAGCACCAGCATCGCTACCATCGAACTCCTGGGCGGTGTTGATGTAGACCGCATAATCAGCCCCGTTGCGCATGAGGTTTGCGTTGCAGATGTGGTGCTTGATGAGGCCGCCGCCGAGAATGATCATACCGGTCTTTCGTGCGAATACTGCTTCGTTGTTCATGCTGCGAATATCGGCTGCGATATCGATGATGAGGCCGGGATTGCGGTAGGAATGGAAGTAGATCATGTCGCCGAGGGAGCCGTCTGTGATGGCGGGGCAGTAGACCGGAATGTCGTTCTTGGCGCACCAGTAGTAGATGCTGGAGGGGTCATTGATCTCTTTGCCTAAGCGATGGATCATCGTTGACGGTGTCCAGATTGTCTTTTTTTCCTTTTGTTCCTCGAGCATCTTGTCGAGGATCGGGACCACCCAGTCCTCAAACTTGCAGTAGTTGTTGTTTGGCACCAGAAGATTGCCGATTCGATTCAGGCCCTGTTTCCGAAGGTCGGATCCCTTCAGACTGAACTCGCCGAGGTAGGTCGGCGCGAGGCACTTGATGAAATCCTCCTCCACACCACCCGCCGTTGCCACGACCACATCCACCATCTTGTGTTCCACAAGGAACCGGATCACTTCGCGCATACCCGATGATACCAGGTTCGACGTATAGCCAAGGAAAATCTTGCACTTTGTGTTCCGTCGCTTTTCCATATCCCGCCACTCTTCCTGTTCATCCTCCGTGATGGGCTCGTCTGATAAGCGCCAGCGCCTCTATGGCCCCGGAAGGGCGGGGGTGGGGGAAATGTTTCGGTCAGCTCAATGCCACCTTGTCGACCCACGACCATTGAAACAACACAACAGAAGAAAACGCCCCCAGTTTACCATCTCCTTGACAATCTCGATCGCATCGCCGAGAGCACTGGCTTGGAAGCCCATGGTTCGGTAGCTGCTCATGAGATCTGTCAGGGACAGCTTCTTATTGAAGTCTGGACCCTGAACAAGAACAGCGTCCTCGGGCATTTCCACCGACTGGAGCAGCACAGCTGCTTCTGCGCCCGCAGGGCGATGGTCGTTCGATTCAGTCATGTAATAAAAAGGCAAAATAAAAGACCCCAATTTTTTTTTTTTTTTTTCACTGCTGAAAAAAAAAAATATCCAGTGTTTCGGCCAGAAATGGGAAATATGTTATGTCCCCCGCTCCAACCCCGCATTTCATGGTTTTTGGTCACTTTGGAAACATGTCACTCTCTTTTAGAGAGGAAAAACAATTAGGAATCAATTGTACCTTTTTGGTTTCTTATATCATCTTGATGATAGCCATTCAGCAGCATCTGATTTTACTGTTTTTTTTTTCTTTCTTTCTTTTATCAAGATTCCGGTGTTCATCTTTCGGGCGGATGCATGAAAAGAAAGAGAGCATGCTAAATATATGTAGGACGTCGCACAAAAAAAAACTTGGGGAATTTACTTCCATAAGCTTGCCAGTTCCTTTTCTATATACATTCAGGTTCACACCCTTTCATGAGGAAAAGCGTACGCTTTTTCAATCGGTATTGCTTTCTCTCACAGAATATGCATCTTGCCGGAATAAGATTGAGCAGTGGCGAAGGTGTCTAGTTGGCTGTTTTAATGGGGAAAGCGATGATCCGACTTGGGATACATATGTAATTCTACAGTTGAGATATAAAGATCATTACGTCTGTATGGAACCATGCGACTTTAGGTTGAAGCCCTGGATACAATGAAGGAATAGACTCTATAATTTTGAACTAAACAAGATGCCAACATGGCGTCACATCGCAAAATGTATGGGAAAGGTTCGATCACTTTTCTGATCTGTATAGAGCAACTCATCATCGAAACAAAGGATAAAGAGATTTGTCATGCATAGGAATCGTTATGAGTTTTTCGTGGTACATGTGTTCGTTAGCTTGCAATTGATAATACGAGCATAATTACACACATGTTCAAATCAGGGTCTGTTATGAGCGGAAGCACAAAGAGTCGAAGACATTGCGTGCACCGGATATAACAATAACAACTTTGGAGAGGGTTTAGTACATTGTGACTCGAGGCCTATGGCCAAGGCACACAGTGTCTCCGGGAATAATAATCCTGGCCGCATAAACTGGTCTTCGGCTACCTCATATTGTAGTGCTTCCCGAAATCATTTTCTTTTTGTCGTCATTATTCACCATCGGAGGTGAAGTCCTATATAGACAGTGAAGGTGATACCATATTCTGCTCAACGAGTCAACAATATGACCATGAATGTAGCATTTACTAGAGGTTTCGTATTTTCGCAAACATTTTAACAAGCAACTCAAGTATCATTTGTCGATGTATCCACAGCATATTTCCAAGTGGATTATATACATGGAGAAGGAAGAATTACGCAGAAATGCCCAATTCTGGTAATGGGGAAAAAGATTTGCATAGTAAACCAAGTAGGCCATGGTCCGCCCAAGGCTGACTCGCGTGTCGCGTCTATCCATGCAGCGCCTCCCCTCTGCCTTTCCTTCTCTTACGTATTTCACGAGCGATGTGACTTTTTGTTTATTGAAGTTGATGGTTTCTGCGCAACAGCATAATGGAAATTGCTATAGCTATGATGTTCTTCCAATTCGCGTTGAGCTATATCAAGCAGTTCCTGAAACTCGCTTGCCTCCGCTGGAGAACTGGGACTTGCTTCTGTTTTTGGTGTTACGGCTGCATTGTAAGCTCTCACTGCCTCTTGACTGTGGATCAAGCCATTGAGCAGATCTTCTCGAAAAAGAACGCCTAGGCGACCACCCCATAGCCCGATCGGCAACGAACGATATTTTTCGGCTTTATTGGTCGCTTCGGCAGGTATGAGCTCGCCCAGCTCGTGTGCTAGACGTGGCTTCAATCCACGGCTTTCGGCAGCATTTATAACTATCAGCAGTAAAATTTAGAGTAAGCATTATCTACATACATTGACGGATTTTCTCTTGTACAATAGAAAACGATTATGTACCATCTTGATTTAGCTTTGCCGTTGTAGGGCCAGCTGAGCATATTAAGGTGTCCATTTCCATAAGGACCAGGTATCCTTCCGGTTTGAGCAGATGCCAGCATTCGCTCACAACATGTTTGTATTCTTCATAGGTGAAGGCCAGGCACATGAGCCGAATGTGGATACAATCAAAGCTGGCACGTTGGAAATGGTGCCGTAATGGTTCAGAAAGGACGTTGAGGGCCATGAACTCACAGTTCGGTGGAACAGATATCGAATTGTCGGGAAGCATATTGGCCGCCATGTCCACGCCGATTACATGGATATCTGGATAGTCTTTGGCAAGGTCAATGCACCAGTCTCCTGTCCCACAACCAATATCCAGAACACGACCATCGATCATCATCTGCCCGAAATCAATGGGTATCGTGAATTCTCTATGAACGGTGTACATCTTCCATCAGTGTCAATCATCAAGATTTGCATGTGTGCGAGTGTAGGTGTGTATATAGGCGCGAGTGTGCAAGGAAAGTTACCCGTCAAATGCGAGTTTAATCAAGTTGTGTTTAAAGTGAATCCGGTCCGCTTCATCTTCGTCCGTCGTAAGTAGATAATGAGATTCCTTGTTATCTATATTCTGCGGATCCCGACGTCTGATGCGATGGTGTCGTCGACTTCCTTGATTGGCTAACGATCCTCGCAGTGTGGACGGCGCACTCGTGGAACCCGCCTCTCTCTTTGTGAAATTGATGTGATGATGATGCAAATGGGGATGGATGCGGGGATGTGAGTGTTTGAAGCGTTGAACTTTGGTCGGTGGTGGCTGTGTGTCTTCGTCTTCTAGGCGATGCAGTTCTCCGGTCGTATTCAGGCGCTTGAGGCCATGCCGAGCTGCGCGTGTTATTATGGACGCTAGGGCAGATGATTTGCGCCTCGTACTGCTGCCGCTCCCGTTCCGACTGCTTCTTCCGGCGCTGTTGTTGTCATTGCTGCTGCTGCTGCTGCTGCTCCCATTACGATGTGCTGATGAAGTGTCGAAAGAATGTCTCATGCCGGTGGCCGTGTTAAGGAATTAAGGAGGACGTTTCTTGATCAGCTAAAGAAAAGATAAAGTAGGTATGTTGATTGCCAAGCCAAGGACGGGGAAGTTGGAACTTGGGTGGGATGGTCCCATTTCTGAATTTATACGAGAGAAAGAATCTGGGTGTGAAACCTCAAGCGGGGAGTACCAAATCCTGGGAAATGCATTAACTTGCCACTGATAATATTCAGCACGTGAAATATCGTGGCATAAATTGACATGTGAAAGACAAAACGGATAAGAACTTCTTAAATTCAGGGAAGCATGAAAATCAGAACGACAACGGCGACTGGAAACAGCCGTTTGCATTCATAATTTTCCCACATATTTTAAACGCAAGTATACATTCGGTGAGAATCAAAAGAACCATTAGCAAAGAGAGATTTGGTTCCTTTGAGGGTAGCCAGAACGCCTGTTCATACTGTAATGACGGTCTTCAATCAATCTCTGTATAGACACGTGTGTTCCCGATCAGATGGACCCATCTATTTTTTGTCTTCCTCCTGTTCAAGTTGAGTATCTGCGCCATCTCTCTGATATTAATTCCTTTACAAGAGCGTTTTATCATTATTATCAGTACAAAATGGTGTAGGTCTAGCTGGACGCATTGCCTCGTGCTCTTGAAGACCGTTTTGATACAGCCGAAACTTGATGGTCAGCCTTAGTGAGAGCCTAAACACGTCGTCAGTACACTTCCTGAACGAAAAAAAACAAAAGACCACGCACGTTAAGCACTTGCCTGCCCTCTTTTTTTCATGGAATCTATAATATAGCTCTGTCTTTTGATTATTTCATTTTTAAGCTTATATTCGCGACTTCCTTTTGGATTCAACCAGGAAAGCAACTGTTGAATCTATTTTATCGTGTCAATACATCTCTCTATCAGCCAGCTGCCGTTTATAATCGGAATCCATTTACCTCTTCTGGCTCTGAGTAATAGCGCCACCAGCTCTCGCTAAGACAGTCATCCTGTGCCTTTGAGAACTTCTGCTCCAACCAATCGCTTTCCTCTTGGAACCCGTGGGCTCGCATCAACTCTAGTATGAACCATCGACCTCCGCCACGGCCCCACGGTGGCGGCTGCTCATCCAAACGGCCTATATTTTCCCGCTCCAGCATCATCTGTATGTCGATATGACTTGGGCATTGGACAAAAAGTCGTCCGGTGCCATAAGTTTCGGATGTGCCGACATTATCCAAATAGAGATATCGATTATAAAATCGGTCCCGCCCTAGCGGTCGTATTCGAAGTGTTGAGTATTTCCGCATGTCCTTTTCGAGTTGATCTTCCTATATCCCACGCACACGCCAAACCCTCTTAGCTATCAATGATTTTATGCTTCAAAGGCGATAGTAACATACCTTCTTCCGCAAGGCCCGTTCATCCTCCTCCAGTTTACGACGCTCCTCCGCCTTTTGCCGCAGCTCCTGGCTGCGAGCTTTAGCTGCTTCCCGCTGTTTCTGATACTGCAGTTTCCGAAGCGCTTCCAGCTCTTTGCGTCTTTCCTGTTTTTGTTTTAGTTTTTCCTGCCGTGAACGATGACGACGCTCGTGTGATCGTCGGGTATGTTCCTCACTACATAAGGAATGGTGTTATGCTCAAAGCCAACCTGAACAGATGGATTTGTTTCAACTTACGAGTCACTGTCAGCGGTTTGCTCAGAGTCATCATCCGCATCGGAATCATGAGAACCGTCTTCGGACCCCTCTCCATCATCACTACTACCAGATTCTCCATCGTCATCCTCCGCTGAATCCTTTTCCTCCTTCTCTGTACGATCCCTGCGATCCAACTCCGCCCGTCGCGCATTGCTGAAAATTTATCGGCATTTAGTTACGGCTCTCAAATCCAATGGGGACTTTACTCACATGCTTTTGCCCTCTTTGTTCAACTCCACCTTTTGCCTTCTGAACTCAGTGAGCTGTTCCTGACATTGCTCCATATAATCCCTTGCCGATCCATATAAGTTAGTGCAGATGTGCTTTCCAGTAAAAAGATGAAACTTACTTTATAGCAGTGGATTCATTAGCAGCTTCTACTAGAAATTTGAGAATCGCAAGCTTGTGCTTTAGACTGAGTGTCGGGTATTGCCTCTCTCGCTCGGATGCGGTAGAATTGTTGCGCGGCACAAGGTGCCGAAGAATGAGATCAAGGTCGGGCACAAGGTTTGGTGTGGCCACATCATTTAAGCAGCCCACGAGTACGGTCTCCCAGCCTTTGCGATCCTCGCCTATTTCCTTGTTGTCCCAATCCTTCGATAGTTTTAGCTGTTCCGCGTCTCGCCATCCGCGTTCTACCTTGCCTCGTCGAAGACGGGTGAACGCAGTGTCATGGTGACGATACTGCTGTGATGATGCCTTGTTACTTGACCCGTTCTGCTGTTCCTCACTGAGCGAATCGACATAATCTTCCATTGCTAACCCGGTCGCAATCTCGCTTACACCATCATGGTTGCGCTCATTGATCACAATGTTTAGGAGACATACATTGCTGTCGATCAGCGTTGACTTCAGTGTCTGTTGTTGCTGAGAACCGTTGGCGGTTAATGCCTGTTGGAATTCATCGATGCTAAAAGGGGCGAGATCGAGAGGTTCTGAGAAAACTGTCAAGAATACATAGACTGCAATGAACGTCTCGAATAAGTCATCTGGAATAGCCGGGTTTTTATGGGGGATAGGTCGTATTGGACGTCCACCACTTGGGTAGGGAATGACGTGCGGTCCGGTATAGACATCGGGCGACATGTCAATCAAGGCCCAGTTCGTGTTGGGATCCTTTCGGTATATTGGGAGATCGAGATCCTCCATGGGGTACTTTACTGGAATTTGTTTTCGTCTTTCAAGCCTGAATCGCTCTTCTTTGATCTGGATTTTTTGTACTACGGCTTCGTCTGATCGAATCTTTTTTTCAATCTCTTTCTCCTCTTCCGCTTTTCGTTTTCTCGCGATGCTAGCATACGCGAGATCTTGTGCTTCTTGTAAATGCCGCGGGAGCCTTGTATCAATACCATATCTCTGGGCAACAATATACTAATGACAAGTCAACCAGCTGCAGGTGCCATGACCAAGGTAGCAACTTGCCTTCACCAACCATGGCGCTCCTATATAACTATCCTTATGTGCGCATTCTCTTATAAGCCGCTGGATGATATTACGGGAAAAAACCCTCTTGTCCCTTCTAAAGCTCACCACCATGATGAGTATCGCGCTGGGCACGTTATTTAAAGCATAGTCGTTACCTAATCTCTTGAAATTGAACGATTCGCGTACATTCCTCAATCGGCTCTTCATACTCGTTTATCAGCTGAACGCGATATCTTAGAGAGAGATTTGTAGCAGGCGGCCGATCGTGGATGATGTGCACACCTGAGGCAGTATACCCGTTCATATCGCGATGCTGTGTGGATGTTTGCTGAGAAAGATGATTATTCCGACTTGACGTAGCGAGGGGTGACGTTGGAACAGGATGAAGGAAAGCGTCAGGGAAGCGAAGACGGCCATTGGGCTGGCGAGGAACATCGTCATTCTCAGATTCGGTTTCTTCGGATGATGAGGAATGGTCATTATTTTCGTGTTTTTCATGAACCTTGGTGCTAAGTGGGAAGAGTCCATGATCCGATCCAGCGTACACGTCCAAAATTTTCGCGAGATAGCTTGATGCACATGTAATAAAATGGGTGTGAGGGATTGCTTTGTGATAGCCAAATGAGTTGGATAATGCTTACATATTTTCTCCAAGTTGGCAATGGACAATCTCATTAGGTGCAAAATTGTAGCGGAAATGATTATAAATATCGTCCACCAAGGGTTCCAGACGAACGGTTTCTGGGGAGAGAGAGAGTGAAAGAGGGAGAAATGCAGACCATGAGATAAACTAGAACACGTAGGGAATATGTCATAACTTACGAAACTGGATGCGCTGGAGCATACGCCTCCGAAGTGTCTCACAGAAGCGGAACTCTGCTCTGTTCTGCTCGTCTTGTCCCTCGCTTTCTAGTGCTTGTTCGTACGTCAGATTTTGGCGGCCGGTAGCCTCGCAAGTCCATACGGGTTGGCGGTAGAGCATAAGTCGATTGACGTAGGATCTATACGATTAAACGATGCCGCGGTTAAGAATTGATGAATGGGCTGTAATGTCTCGAGCCAGAGAGATTCTTTGTTTAAGAGCTGCACGATGAAGCAGCGACAGGCAGCATATGAGTAGGAGCACAGCAGGAGAACAACGCCAGGGCAAGGCGCGGCTCAATAGCCAACAACAAAAAGCGACAAAGTACAATTTATATCCATACGTACAGTGTCGATGTGTCGTTGTCGCTTATACTGTGTAAAGCCCCCCTTCTCCACAATGTCAATAGTTATAATGAATAATAAAAAAGGATACTCGTAATTGGTGAATATTTCGTTGGTGAATCGCAGGTACCAAACTTCCTTCCGTTTTCGTCTGGGGTCGTATGGGGGTGGTGAAACGAGAGGGACACGTTTGTTGTTTAACAGAGGCATATGAAATCGTCGTATATTTCAAATGGACAGCAAGGGGCCTTGGAAGTAGGTTGTACGACTGCAGGAAGCGAGAAAAGCAAGTGTATGTGCGAGAAAGTGTAGTATTCCCCCTTGGCATCCCATTGGATAATTTAGACGGCCGACCCGTCGGTTTCTGCCGCTTTGTGTTTTTACTGATCGGTCATGTGAGCATCGGAATTTTCTGCTTGGTTGATAAGTGAAAAAAAGACTGTTTGGCTCAGAAGTCGCCCTGTGATTGACTTTTCAAGTTGCTGTGCGCGTTCAGGTGCCAGGACAGCAGCCCGTTATTCGTTCAAAGCAGGCTATTCATAGGGTTTTTATCCTTAATTTTATTGGCTAAAGCATTTCCTACTCTTTTTTTTTAAAAGTATTTTTCCTGGTCACTTTCCCTTTCCCGTCTCAAACACCTCCGCCCCGATGTTGCGATCAAAAGCATTCGTCAAACGTACACGCAAGGGAAATGTTGTCAAGGTTGTCAAGGAACACTACCTGCGCGATGACATTGCGTGTTCGTCTGCGGCCTGCACCGTCTGCGAACAACAATCGCCTCCCGTCCTTTCTAGCATACCTCGTAAAACAGACGCAATCGATCGGCCACACTATTTGATTCCGGATACCAATGTCTTCATTAATCAGGTACGAGGGCAGTTTTCTGTACTTGGAAGCTATGTATTCGGATCAGGCCGATTCACTCATTCTTTCTGTCAGCTTGATATTATGGAGCATCCCTCGATCAAAGACGTGATCGTCCTGCAGACAGTCCGCGAAGAGCTTCGACACCTCAGCTTACCGGTCTACAATCGTGTCAATGCCATTCTCGCCGATAAAAATCGACGGTTCTACCTTTTTGCCAATGAACATCATCGGTAGGGGCATTTTCTCGATCTACGGGTTATTTTTTGGCGATGTCTAACGTCGTATTTTCGAAGGGACTGCTATATCGAGAAATTGAAAGACGAGACACCGAATGATAGAAACGACAGAGGTAATATCGTAATCAGGGGAAGGAGTGGGCTTCAATGCTCATCGATGTTGGGTGCGTATGGATGATGATTATTTAGCCATCCGAGTTGCGACTCAATGGTACACAAATCACCTGAGTGGGACTGGAATTATTGCTGTGATGTTGAGCGACGATCGTGCAAACCGAGAAAAGGCGAGTTCAATAAATTTGAAGGTCTCATCAGGTAATGTTGAATAAAAAATGATATCCAGAAAGAGGTTGACGATCTTTATTTCAGTCCGCCAATACGTCGAGGGTCGGAAGGATGTACCTGAACTACTGGATATGCTCGCAGCTCCGAAATCAGTTGCGGATGATGCTGATAAAATTGTGTATGACGAGGTGAGTAGAGAAATGATAATTTTACCATAAGAACGGGATTTGAATCACTTAAGCGTATCTTCGCAGCATTTGTCGCAGGTACATATTACCAACGGTATCAAGAAGGGTACCCTCATCCAGGGTAGTCTGAATGTCAGCACGCACAATGTTCTGGAGGTAAAGTTGTAAGCAATGTCAATCTAAGCATATGGCTAAGCGTATTGTCTTTTAGGCAACCATTGTTGGCAACGTGGAAGGTGAACCCAAGACCATTTTTATTCTCGGCCGAAAAAACATGAACCGTTGTATCCAAGGAGATATCGTAGCAGTTGAACTTCTGCCGAAAGAGCAATGGAAGAAGTCCACGTCACTTGCAGTAGAAGACGAAGAGGACGAAGAAAGACTCTTTGGAGAAGAGCCTGCCGACATCACCATGGCTGAGACCAATGGTGCAGACAACAACCAGGTTGGTGAACCGACCGGAAAAGTTGTTGGCGTTATCAGAAAAAGATGGAGACCGTATGTGTGCATGTTGGTGTGGAATTCATGTGATATATTAACGTTATTACTTTCTAGATACTGCGGCTTCATTGTGAAAAAGAGCGTACATTCAAAAGCTGGCACCAATGTTGCAGAAAATGTCATTTTTAGAGCCCTTGATCGCAGAATTCCACCAATCAAGATCCGAACTGCTCAGGCTCAGTCATTGCTAGGTGCTCGCATTGTGGTATCCATCGATGCCTGGCCTGTAAACTCAGTGTATGTGAAAGCGTCCTGTTATTTTCTTGTGTGGACTGATGGTTTATTTAGACATCCTCTTGGACATTTCGTCAAGACTCTCGGTTCATCGGGTGACAAAGAAACGGAGACGGAGGTGCTCTTGCTTGAACACGATGTTCCCTATCAAGAATTTTCTAAAAATGTTCTTGATGATCTGCCCATTGAGGGAGACGAATGGGTGGTTCAAGAAAAGCATTTGAACATGGAGAACCGTCGCGATCTTCGACACTTGAACGTCTGCAGCATTGATCCTCCGGGTAAACCTAGGTTGCTGGATAACGCCCATGCTGTTCCTAACACATGTCTTGGTTAGGCTGTACGGATATCGATGACGCACTTCATGTTCGTCCACTTGAGAATGGCAATTACGAGATTGGTGTTCGTGAGTAGATACCTATGAGATATTGGGGGGAGTACACGATGCCCTGGCCCTAACTCGTTCGTTGGAAGATATCGCCGATGTCACGTATTTCGTTAAGCCCGGTCAAGCTATGGATGCCGAAGCAGCATCTCGTGGCACTACTGTATATTTGGTTGACAAGCGCATTGATATGTTACCAGCTCTACTCGGAACCAGTTAGTTTGTAAGAAGACTCTTGAATGCAACATATCGCTAAACATCAAAAAAATAGACCTTTGCTCCCTGCGTTCCAATGTAGAACGCCTGGCGTTCTCCTGTGTTTGGGTAAGGAAGTCTATCAAGATAAGTGCGGTCGATAACTTTTTTCTGATCATTCGCGAACTCCACAGGAAATAACCAAGGATGCAGACATTGTAAACGTTGACTTTTTCAAGAGTGTGATCCTCTCGAAGCACTCGTTTACTTATGAAGAAGCCCAAAATCGCATCGATGACGAGTGAGTAAAATATTGATATCCGCAGATAGCGATTAACATTTCTGATATTGAACAGGAATATGCAAGACGATGTGACAAAAGGGATTCGTGTTCTGAATCAGCTCGCGAAAAAACTTCGCCAGCGTCGTATTGACAAGGGTGCCCTTACACTCTCAAGCCCCGAAGTTCGCTTTAATCTTGAGAACGACTCTCAGGATCCGGTGGATGTTGAGATGAAAGAGCTTAAGGAGACCAATGCATTGGTCGAGGAGTTCATGTTACTCGCCAATATTTCGGTTGCAGAAAAGATCTATTCAAAGTTCCCCATGTCTGCACTTTTACGTAAGCATGGTGCTCCGCCCGCCAACAATTTTGATAACCTCAGGCGCGCATTGAGCGACGTGAATATTGCATTGAATGTTGAGAGTTCAAAGACGCTAGCGGATTCGTTAGACAGGGCAGTGGTAAGAAGCTTTTTTATAAAAAAAAAAGACTAACCTATAGGAACCAAAAAGTACTAAGCTGGCTTTGACAGATTCCTGATGATCCGTATTTTAACAAGCTTGTGCGCATCCTGACGACGCGCTGCATGATGCAAGCACAGTATTTCTGTTCTGGAACGGAATCAGAAGCGGAATTCCGGCATTACGGTCTTGCTACTCCAATTTACACCCACTTCACGTCGCCCATCCGTCGTTACTCAGGTGAGGTGAGAGTATACAAACTTAATGCACCTGTCTAACGGAGAGACGCATGATAAGACGTTATTGTCCATCGATTGCTACAGGCATCGATTGATCCAGATGTTACGTACGGCGAAGAGCTGACAGATAAGCGAAAGATGAAGGAGCTGTGCGAAGGTAGGTTGCTTTTTTAAACTTAAGTCTGGACCTATTGGCTTACCTAACACACGGACATGCGCAAATAGTACTAAACCATCGCCATCGTATGGCGCAGATGGCTGGGCGTAGCTCTGTCGAACTGTATACCAACATGTTTTTCAAGAACAAGGTGCTTGTGGAAGAAGGGCGTGTCATTCGTGTGCTCAAGAATGGTTTTGTGGTGCTTGTTCCAAAGTAAGGCGGAAAGATTGATCCGATTGCAAGGACCTGTCTGTCTTGTCCTAACGAATTTGTGTGTTTAGGTTCGGCATCGAAAGTATTGTGTACACAAGCAGCTCTGCAGGCGCCGATTCTCCTTTCGAGTTCAATGAGGAAAGGAACGAGCTGACTGCGAATGATGTGACTATCAAGATTTTCAACACGGTCAAGGTCGAAATCAGCGTGCAAGGAGACGAGAACGGCATGCGGCAAAAGATGTCCATGAAGCTTGTGTATCCATATGTCCCAGGCTTATATGACTCTGAAAAGAAGCGAAAGAATGAAGACCCAGCCGGGTCAGCAGCTAAGAAGCTGAATCGAAAAGCATAAGTCAACAATCATTTGGGTTGCCTGTATATATATATAGCTTTGTTACAAAACGATGGTAATTTATATAAAATGTGGGGCATGTGCTTGTGATAGCACATTTCGTCGTGTCTTTCATCTCCTTCCCATATTATACTAAAGGTAAAGAAAAAAGGGAGAGCGGGGAGATTAACCTGTCCATTCTTCATATTACAGTGATTTCATGAATGAGTTGATGAGTGGATTGGGAGAGGTGGGAAAAGGCATAGGATATGTGCGGAGGGGGCGATGATGGATCATATGATAGCATTTTTGCGCTACGGTGGAGAGTGTGTTGGGGGTGGGGGGAGCGTATAAGAAAGAACCATGGAATTAAAAGCAAAATATGTAAAGAAAACCAGAAAGCAAAGGGAGAAGGAAGAGGGTATGTGAGTGAAATACATGATTTGTGGGACGTTAAGAACGCACGCACACAGATCAATATGTGAGCGTGCAGAGAAAAAAAGATGATAGTGCTAATAGTAAATACTAATAATGAAATATCAAATACTAATAATGCGATTGTGCGGTGAAATAAGATGCTGAACTGAATGACTCGCGCGTAATTTTTTTTAAATCATCTGCGCTGGAATCGTTGTTGCTGCTGCTGCTGCTGCCACAGAGAATGGAGAGGAGGACGTTGAATGGCTTTCGGCCGTGGCTGGGATACATTCGAAGCAGGCGTTACCTCCAGAAGAAGAAGAAGACTCGTGGCAACCGTTAAGCGTCGATATGGGAGGAGATCCTGCTACCGAATTGGACACAGAGGATGAGGCTGTGGACGTCAAGGCCGGAGTGAACTGGTTAGACACAGACGTGGATGCTGGGGCATAGTCAAGCGTGGGCGCGGTGCTCTCAGAAAAACCGTAGAAGTCCATGGTGGAGGCGAGCGCTGCGGTGCTGTGCGCGGGCGAGCTGTAGCCGCTACTGATGCTCCAACTATTAGCTGCTGCTGCTGCTGCTGCTGCTGCTGCTGCCGCCGCCGCTATATCGTACGAGCACATATCGTTCTCAGATACCCGACGTTCCTTGCACTAAGATATGGAGCATGAGTATCAAAGTGCTTTTTTTTTAGTGGGGAAGTGGACCACACGTTCGTATGCATATTTCTTTAGGACCAATATAATTTACCTGGTAGTAATCGATTGATGATGGATCAAAGTAGGCGGTAGGAGCAGTAGACATGTCAGGACAGGATTTGCGGCGTACCAGAACTGACTCGTCCTGTTGGTGCGGGTGGTGCTGGCCCTGCTGGTGAAATACAAGCGGATGAGGCGCACTTATCCAGTTCGGGTTATTACTGGCCTGATCTGACACATTCATCTGAATGATGTTGCTGTGTTCATACGATGAAGCAGCAGCAGCGACTGCAGCAGCCACTTCAGCCACAGATCGTACATTATCAACAGGATCTCCTAGTTGTTGATGCGGATGCTGATGTTGCCATGGTAGATATCCCCAGGGTTGCGTGACAGTGGGGCTGCTGTGGTGAGGATGCTGATGCGACAACGAAAGGGCAGAGGCAGAATGGCTGTTGGCGTTGCTGTTGGGGGGCAGGTAGCTCGTGAAGGTAGATTTACCGAGTCCCATGCTGGTATTCGCACCTGCGGATGAGGGGTTATCATTGCTGGTATTGTTGGGGGAGGGATGAACATGTGCAAAGAACTGTGAAAAGAGCACAGACTGTTCCACATCTGCAGTAGCATTTTTGTATTGCTGCTGCTGCTGCTGCTGCTCCTGCTTCTGCTCCTGTTGCTTCTCATGACCATGCCCATGCTCGTGCTCATACTCATACTCATGCTCGTTAGTATTACTCGACAGCTGTTGCTGTTGCTCATTGCCAGCGGTGGTGGCGGTGGTGCTAACGGTGGCGGCAGCGGCGGCAGCGGCCTTACGTCGCTGCAGTTTTGCTTTTGCTCTTCGGTTTTGGAACCAAATCTGAACACCACGCGGTGTCATATCAAGCTTCTGGGCAAGTATGCGGCGGATGGTCGCGTTTGGCTTTGAGTTCTCGGCAAAGGATTTCTCCAAGACTTTCAACTGGGCCCGCGAGGTTCGTCTGCGATGCTTGATTTCAAAAGGGTTGTAAAAAGTGGGCCGGAAGTCACCATGCGGGAATTGGTGGAAGGTGTCAAGGTAGTAGGATGTTGAGTCAGCGACGCCGATGCTACTCGGATCAACGCTGTAGAAGGATGCCGGATCGCACTGGTGAACGACGGCGGCTGACATGAAGGAGGATGGATCGAAAGGTTGTTGCATGGTTGACATGAAATGATGTATGATTTGAATGTATTAATGAGCGGATGAATGAGTGAGTGCGTGCGCAGGATGAAAGAGTATATGTCTGTGGGGTGTGGGTGAATGTGTGAGTGTGTACGTGCGTGAGTATAAGAAAAGAAGATGATGATATAGAAAAGAGTTGATGGGATGCAGATTGATTTGAAACTTTTTACCCTAGTTTATATATAGGCTGCGAGTCTAGAGGCTAACGGGCGGCGAGGTAGAGGAATACTCACCCCACCCACAGCTCCGTCTACACGTTCACGCACAGAGAGTGATTGCAAATGAGGGTGAAGGAGTAAGAAAAATTCCAGAGAAAAAGGGGGTCGAAGGAAAAAAAAAAACGAAAAAGGGTCTTGGGGCAACATGGCACTATGGGAATGAAAGGCCCTAAAGATCCTCCTGTTCATCTCTCTCGCTCTCTCTCGCTCTCGCACACTCTCGCACACACTTTTTTTTTTCTTCAAAGGGTTCTGAGCAAAGAGTTCCCTTTTTACGCATCTGAAGTGTCCCTTTCAGAATCCCTTGCCAAGGAGGCGAGACACAAGCGCACCCATACCCGCACACACACACGCGCGCGCGTGTTCTTACTCACACACAGAGCGCGTGGGTGCCCATTGAACAAGGCGCGTGCACTTGCGAGAGTGACAACGACTTTTTCAATGATAGGAGACATATAAAGACATAAAGAGAAAGGGAGTTCATAGCGTTCTAAGCGGCACATGCGAGTAAGTGAGAGAGGGTGAATCTTGTCGTTGTGTAAAGCGCAAGTGTAAATCATTTGCTGATCACTCTTATCACTTGCTACCCATGCCATGATGAATGCAGCAACCCACTTCATCCATTTTCAATGCAATTCTTTCTCACATCGCATCCACTTAATTCACGCTGCTCCTTCTATTTCTACTTTTATTGTTTCTCTCGTTTTGCTACCGCCGTTGTCGTCGTCGCCTGTCCTTCAGGAGCCTGCGCAGTAGCATAAACATTTCGAGCGATTTTACATCCTGGAGCTAAACATGAGAGCGTCACTGGAAATGGATAAATAGAGAGCTTATTAAACGGGGCGCGCAGAGGTCTTAGAATGGGACTATTCTACTACCACAATACTATACTACGATGCCCACTAGCATATTATAACGATGGGGTAAACTCGTCCAAACTATGTTATCAACAAAAGTCAAATTAAGAAAAAGTGCTTATCATTTTCTTCTCCTCCTCTTCTCCTCCTTCTCGCCGTCGTCGTTGTCCTCCTTCGCGGTTGTTCTCGTTTCAATTCCGTTGCTGGAGTGGATCGCAACAATGCGTACTTCTTCATGTTCTGTGTGACGTGAGCCCTGCATGATGGGGTGGGGTGGGGAAAAATACAAAACCTATCATACCACAATGCTCAAGATCTCCTATATGCTTCCCATTCCGAAACGAGTGAAAGATGCTACAGGCTGCTGCACGCATTCGCGTACACATGCTCTCTTTTTTTTTTTCTCCACTTATTTGAATAGCTATAGGCCAAGAAAAATAACCTCAACTCTCAGGATCGACAAGGGTCAGCCAGGCGTGAAATAAGATATCGTAGCTAACGAAGCGAATTCGAGAAGTCGTCATAGAAGCAGCGGTAGTTGTACATACTTCAATTCATCAGTCTAGTTCTAACCAGAATTTAAACCCCTGGCAATATCGAGGGGTTGTTGGGGGGAGATGGAGGAAGAAAGAGAGGGTGGGGGGAGATGGAGGAAGAAAGAGAGGGTGGGGGGAGGTGGGGAACATTATGGGGGGAGAGGGGAACATACACACCAAGGGGAGGGATGATCTCTGTCCCTCCAAGTTGACTTGCCTTTTTGTTTCTTGTCCCAGACTCTTTCCTTCCATAGTATGTGTGTGTGTGTGGCTTGCTTTCATTTCATCATTATAATACTTACCAATCGATTTTGATCTCAGGAGACCACCGCCACTCCACCGCGCTGGATACCGTTGCTACGGCCAACCGTAAATATCGAGAGACATAGGCAAATAACAGACATGCGACCTATATACGAGCTTACCTCGATACCAACATAAACATGCACATGTGTGCAATTCTTCGTCCTATTGCTTTCTTTGTCGCACGCGCATACGCACACGCAATTTGCAATGCTCCTTGCACTGCCTTGCCTCCGCACCCCTTCTCCAAGACAACTCTGCTAATGATGTCCTAGGCACACGCGCGCATACATACTCGCCTGGATCATCAGCAAATGTCTCCACTTGTCATATCTTGAGAGCTTGTCTATGTGTGTGAATGAGTCTGCTGTAGAAGTAGTACTAGGGACACACGCGTGCTGAAGGCAGAAAAAGCACGGATTATTTTATTTGAGTTTGTTCATCGGGCTTCACCCAATTTACTTAGTCTTCCCATTTGCCAACTTTTTTTTTTATCTAATCCAATCGACTTGCACGCGCCCCCACGCGCTCAACACGTTCCATAAAACACAACACAAACGCACGCACATCTACAAGAGTGGAACATGTTTTGACAACCCGATAGCTTAAGACGGAGTAATCTTGGGGTGATCCTGCCAGCAAATATTTGACAAACAACAGGTGGCTGTGCTCTCTCCCCTTGGGACGCGTGCACGTTTATCTACTGCTTTCTTTCTTTTTTCTTCGCATGATAAGCAACAACAACACAGGAGCAGCATAGGAGAAATATCGAGGCAGATTAAGTGGGTGTGCACTGCGCGTACAGTACCAATAAATGGGGAACTATATACAGCATGTCACGCGCCCAGCACGAACGAGATAATAAGTGCCAAGGTTTAGGCGGGTAAATTTCACAATCTCTGTTTTTTTTTTCTCCTTTCGTCCACCTCTTTACCCAACGAGACCCCGAAGCAGAAAAAAAAACATCCTCTTGACCAACAATCATTCTATTTCTGGACGTCCTCACAACACGTGCAAACGCTGTCTCTGACAAACGTTGACCTAAAATATATATAAAAAAAAAGCCAAAAACCAATATGTCGAGACAAAAGTCTTTTTTTAATATCTCACAGGGTGAAGCATTATGAGATGTGTCAAGCCCAGTTTGAATCGATAAGGCACGCTATTGTGCCCCTGACATAGAGTATGTGCCTTCCCTCTTGCGTAGGGAGATCGTCATTTTTTCTTTTGCTAATCTAAGAACCTAACTAGACCATATATGTAAGCGCTCCCGGCGGTCCGGGCGCGCGTCGATTAACTTTATGTTTTCTTTGGGGGGAGGGAGGAGTGCATGGATGGCTCATCCTGGAATCGGATCGACTTGACTCATTTATTAAATGACGACGAGGACGAAGCTTGTATCCTCCCTCCCACATGCAAAGCTTGGTATTGTCAAACGCTGTTGTCCTGTCTGGACTCTTTTCTTCCCTCGTCTGATAGAGAGAGATAGAGATAGAGATAGAGCGTATATGTGTATATATGTGCTGTCATTTTCCTGTCCACCCTCCTTTCCACAACCCGCCCCTCCCCGAAAAAAAATTCAACGTGGATCTTTCCCTTTTGTGATGTCTCAATGGAAGCGGCTTGTCCAAGTCTAAAGCGCGCCTCCTTGTTCCAAACCTGCAGCTGGCATGAGGGATGTGCTCATTGGTTTCTGCTCGTTGATTGACATGCACCCCTCCCTTCAAACTTACGTGCGTAAGTTTCCATATATATATCCTGCATCGATTACTAGATGAACCAAGTTGGGGGAGGGAGGGAGATGGATGTGCAGGAACACATCTCCTATGCGCATATTCTATCCGTCCATTTATCACTCAAAGTTACACAAGACCTGACCCCTCCACACACACATACCCCTTTTGTTCCTGTCAACAAGTGTTGCATTTTCTAGCGACGAATTGGGATGTAGCATCCACACACACACATACACGCGCTCTCCTCCCCTCCCCCCCGGGAGGAGGAGGAGGAGGAGGGATTCTGACGTATGCATGAAGGGCGGCAACAAATTAATACCACAAAGTTTTTTTTATATAGATCGCAAAGCCATCTTATAGAATTTTCTTTTGGCTATTCGTTTACTGCTAGTTCCTCCCCTTTTTCCAAAGTAATGACCTCTACCCGTGAAACCAACCATGGCGAAAATGAACAAACAGAACGTTCCGGTATAGAATCAAAAGCAAAAGTATACAGAGCGAGGCCCGATGTCTATGTATATACACACGCACACACAAACACACACGAAAAGGAAAGAAAGGCAGAAAATGATATTTCTGAAAAGCTTCTAGATGGATTATTATTGTTTAGCAGACTTGTGACGCACATACAGGTAATGCGGGGTCGTATGTAGTGAAATCGAGCGGGCCATTTGTCTTCAAACTAGGCGCGTCCCTCATACTGTCGACCTCCCAACACCCCTCCCCCATCCTCCTTTCTTTAACCCCTCCCCTTTAAACTTGTGTCAATCAAGTTTCATGCACTTTTCTTCAAGCCACTAGAAAAAAGGGGGTGACACCCATCTTTCTTGTGCGTGTGCGTATGTGTGGTGCCAGCGAGACACACGCACTAAATCGGGAACCGGTTTATGGTAACTGGTCCCGATTTGATAATATGCACGTTTTTGGAAATGTATTTGATTAAAGCAGTTAGTTGTTTTAGACTCCTTTCTATCATTATCCATTCTAGAACATGACCTTTGGAAGCCATGATGCAGTTTTCTACAAGTTTGATCTTTATGCAGCTAGTTCCACAACATTTAAGATATTCTGATGATCTATTTTCAATGTGATCCTCCTTCGTTCCATGCAATAACACCCATCAGGCCCAGCCCAACGAGCATTGCAGCAAACTCGGCCAAGGCCTGTCGTCGATCCTTTTGGATACGCCCTGTCACCTCCAGCAATTCGGGGATAACACCCACCGTCGCAATATACATGAATCCGCCTGCAGTAAATGGAATCACAAGGTCGCCCCAGGTTAGGTCTGTGCCGAGAATTCCTGTATCTACATGGTGGTGATGGTCGTGGTGGTGGTGTTGTTCACCTTCTCCGGCCCGTGAGACCTGCTCAATGATGATACCGATAATCGTGCCTAGGAAGGCACCGATGGCCGTGGTGAATTGTGCCATCATCGCCCGCTTCTTCGAGAAGCCTGACTGGATCAAGATGGCATAGTCGCCGACCTCATGGGGAATCTCGTGGAAAAAGACAGCAACCGCAGTAGTCGCGCCAACGCTAGGCGAAGCATAAAAGGATGCTGCCATAGCGAGTCCATCCGTCATGTTGTGTGTAAAATCCGCAAAGAGATTGAGGTACGCGCTCAATTTGATACCGTTGTCTGTAGACTGGCTACGTTTATGTTCTTCAGTCTCCTTTTGCTCTTTTTCCTTCTGTGTCGTTGTTTTGCGCTGACGTAACCCGTCGGAACCTTCAGAGGACTCCTTAACTGCAGCCGCCACTTCATCCTTCTTGGCTTTACCGTCATTGTCGTCGCTGTCATGATGATGATGATGATGATGGTCATGGCCGCCACCGCCGTTGAGGACGCGCATCATTTTGTCCATCACGAAAAAGAAGAACAGACCGCCAAAGATACCCATGCCGATGAGGACATTTTTATGTTCATCTACGTGGACATGAGGCTGGCTCTCAGTGTGTTCACCAAGAAAGGCATGGGGAAGTAGATGCAAGAATACATCGCCAAGGAGACCACCTAGATGTATATATTTTTTTGGGCACGATAAGCAGATGAGACAGCTCCAATGGGGGGGTGCGTATACACGGCTTTACCAACAGCAAAGCTGACCAGAACATTCAAGGAGGACGTGTTAATATCAGGAGGAACAAAATATAATAAAAGATTGGGAAAGATGGAAATGTAGGCCGTCGCAAGCAGGGAGTTCACCATAGGGCTACCTGGAAACAGGTAGGCAAACGCGGTTGCTTGGAATGACATTGGGCTGAAGAAGGAGCGGAAAAACTAGTGATAAGAAGTTGCTCGAGGGGAAGGCAAGTGCTCTCTCCAGTTGCCCAAGCATCTGCGAGCGGAGCTTCAGAGGAGCAGCAGCGGAATCGTGCCATAGCACGCACCAAAAACCGAAGTACTGCTCTTTATGTCCCACGTCTTATCCCCACTGATCAAATGCCGGATGCGTACACAAATGTTTAATACAGTACATTGCTTTCAGCATCCTTGATATATTACGTATTTCGGACCGCAAAAGATGCGTCGGATAATAGAGTTGGTACCGTCTCGTATCGACATGAGACGCACCAACGGCGAGAATCCCATCAGAATCATAACTTCAAGCTGGTGCCTATGTACCTTTTGCGCCTTAATTGATAGATGCCATTTTTTCTATTGTAAGTCCTGAGAGGTGCTCCGACATGCATCTTTTGCGGCCGCTTGAAAATTACGTAGATTTGCCAGTACTAGTTTGGTTATATTTTAAAAGAATGATTTGGATGATCATCTTTACATCCTCGCATATCTGGGGGTGGAAAGATGGTGTGACTCAGTAAACTGATCTCGCTTGTGTACATATTATTTCTTGTGGCCACTTCTAAAGAACATGTAGCAAGTACATGAGGCATCGCCTAATAGTATAGTTCCAATAATTCGAGTCATCCATCTAATAGGCCCATTTTAGGCTGTGCGATTCATCGTTTTTGATCACACTTGTCTTGCGATCGAGAACATCGGCCACTTTTTGTTTCACGCCCTGCTTGCCCTTGCGCTCACGGACGAAATACTCGATGACTTCTTCTCGGTTGAGAGCATACTGGCCCACATCAGCAGCCTCTCCGGTTACGACATTCTGAATGTCGCTTTCCGATGGTAGCGTATACTTGCGATGAGGATATTCCATGTAGTCCTTGTCTGAAAGGAGTGTAAGCTGTAACGGAAGAGTGGCGTCAAAATAGTCGCTCTTGATCTTTGCAGCATCCACTTCACTGATGGTTGAAGGCTTCCATGTAGCTTTGCGGCGAGGCTTTTCGAGTGTAGCATTGACACCTTCTTCGAAATCGTGTCCCTCCTGCAAGTTCCGTTTTCAACGTGAGCAATATGTGATTTCTTGCACAAGGCCATTTCTTACCAGAAACTTTTGAACAAGGCGGTATTCAAGCTTTAAGCAGTCTCCCAAGGACATCTTTCTACCGGCTCGCAGCTGCTGCAAGGTAACCTTCAATGACGTGGGGGACACCTCGCGAAACCGTTCGAGAGTCTCCTCTTTCCACTGGGAATCCTCTTCCTTTTCCACAGCAGCGATGATCTCCTCGACCGTGTTATATCCAAAGCAGCTACATGTAGTGATGAGAAAAGGAATCAACGAGCATAGATCAAGGAGAAGTCCCTTCAGTATTTCGATAAATATGCATACCGGTCAATGGCACTCATCACTGAACCCCCAAGCGAGAAGCCTGACTCTGAGCCAAGGTCAGCCGAGAACTCCTCGATAGCCGTATTGATGAGTTCATGAGTCGGGTTATTGATCTCGGCCAATCGGGACTCCAGCGCAGGCAAACGAGATGAGGGTACATAGTGTGTGGCGACACCAGCATAGCTTTTGGATGATATGTTTCAGACAAGGTGTGTAATATATGACCAGCATTCGCAAACAACTTACAGAACATCGACACCCTTCAACCGCTTGCCCGTCAAACCAAGATATGTTCCCAAAAAGCCATCTAGGCGAGGCAAGAAGAAGCTCCCGCCCACTTCTGGCAAGAATCCGATACCAGTCTCTGGCATGGCGAAGACTGTTTTCTCTGTGGCAATGCGGAAGGGTGCATGTACAGAGAGACCGACGCCACCTCCCACTTTGATTGTCATTGGATCAGGTTCCCATGTAGCTATCCCTACCCTCTTTCTATAGTCACACGTACTTGTGATACCGTCCATTACAGCAACATAGGGGGTCTTCAAGACGCCGATGAGATGATCGAGTTGATATTCAAGTTCAAAGAACCTGATGGCCGCTGCATGATTTCCAACTGCAGCGAGATCGACCACCGCTATTGGAGCGATGGCATGAGCGTCGGAATTATGGAGTATACATACCCACAACCTACTTTTAACATCACCGCCTGCGCAGAACCCTTTACCACCGCTGCTCTTGATCAAGATGATTTTTGCGAGGTCGGACTTTTCCCATGCCTGAATCAAACATTCAGATTGCATAAGCAAGAAGCCTTTTTTTGTGCGCGCGCGTGTGTGTGTGTGTGTGATCGACCAAAAACCTGAATCTCGGGTGTCATGAGCTCGACCATATTCTGGTTCAAGGCGTTGAGTTTTTTAGGGCGGTTGAGGACGACTTCGCGAAGTGAACCTTTGCTCGCGGTCACAATCTCAACCTGTATAAAGAACTGTCAATTCCAATAAGACGGGCGCGGGGATAGAACTTTCATAAATGCCTACATCGCCAGCTGCAGAAGCAGCACCACCATTCCCAGCATTGCCTGCGGTCGATAACTTCATTGTTGCGTGTGGGTGTGAAAAGTAAAAGTAAGGAGCGTGGGAAGAATGAGAAAAAGACAGGAAGAAGAGCTAGCTAGCGTGCTTGCTTGCCTGAGCTTTCGGCTGAGAGAGCCAGCGGTGAATGACTGAAAGCCGCCGCCTTGGTGCATTCTGATTTCTGAAGAATGACATTGAAATGGCGCGTATGGCTGCGGATTGTGTTACAACTAAGGGACGTAAGGTCGTGTGTATATAGTTCTGAGGACGTGGCCAGAGACCGGAAGAAGCGAGGACACGTGAAGAGAAAGCACGGCGGGTCATGAAGATGTCAAGAATATCTCTGCGCAGAAATATCGAATGCGTTAGTTTCAAACGGCAGTCCAGAAACCGCCGCTGGCTGTTGACCGGGGTGGGGGAGTTGGTTGGCTGGTTGGGAGTGGGATGTTTGTTTGTTAGGCCGGAGGGATGGCGCGTCTCCCCTTTTTGAGTGAGGTGAATCCAGGTTTTGGTATGGGTCACTCAACCCAAGCTCTATGTTTGAATGGGTTGGATTGGACCGGGCGGGGCAGACGGCTCGGTCCCCACCAACGTATATTTTCACATGCTCTCTGCATGTCTTCGTGTTTCAAAAGGTTGCACGCGATAAGGGTCTGTGTATTATGGTAGAATGAAAATGGGAAAGGGTAATGGAGGGTATATCGCTTATAGGTAATAAGATAATATGGTAAAGAAGTTTATCATGTTTCTGTTACGACTGGGGCCGTCAAATTGTGTGCTTTGCTCCGGACGCAAATGCCTTCCGCATAGTGATTTCGTTTTCGTCCAGGTCGTACAGCTCGACTCTGCTGGACAGTGCAGCTTGACCTTCCTCAATGAGGGACTGCAGACGCTCTTCCATGCGAGCGATCATTTCATCCTCTTTCTGTTGCTGCTGAGCGGCCTGCGCACTGTCCTTTGTTGCTACTGCTGCGGTATTGCTGATGCCTTCAATCTTGAGAGGTGCAGGCGCGGAAAACTTGCGCCGCTTGGGGTGTTCGGACGCTGGCGTCAGAGGTGGGGTGATGAGTGAAGCGGGGCCCTAGTCGCAGGAAAAGAGTTAAATGGAGGTTAAAAGACCTGTGGAAAGGCTGCTGCTAACCTCATTATGGCAAAGGCCAGTATTATGTTCCTGATGTTGCTGCTGATCTGCCAACGAGGATGCTGCCTTGGCCATGGTTTCGGCCCACAGCATGGTGCGCCGGCGACGCGAGTCCTCTAGGGAATGTTTGCTTGCAGATCCCACAGCACTGCTGTCAGCGTGGGGCAATTTAGATGCATACGTTTGTCGCCATTGTCGTATATCCGTTGTAAAAACCGTCGAAGACGACGACACGGATGGCTCCGGGCCCGCCGTGATTGCTGTGTTCGTTGGTGGATTGCTTCTGAGTGTTCCGGTCCAGTAACTGTATGCCGTGATAGCAATAGCCGACGTAAAAATCAGCGCATCCAACAACTTTGTAAATAACAGTTCGATTATATCTGTCGACACCGGTGCTGGTGCCGGTGTTGATTTCGGTGATGACTGTAATGAGCTGTGTGAACTTTGCGAGCGATTTCGGCAATGGTGATCGCGAGTGTGCTGGCGGCTGCTGGTGTTCGGGACTGATATCCGGTCAGGCACCGGACTCATCGGATTCCGGGTTCGCTCAGTTTCAAAACGACGAGAATAACCCCCTTGATCGAGTGAACGTCGAGAATGCAGTTGATACTGCTGATTTTCAGGATCCCGGTGTGTCATGATAACGCAAGAAACGAAAGGGTGAAAAGACGGGGTGAGGTAGAAGAAAAGAAAAAAAAAAAAAGAGGGCGGAAAATAAACGAGAGAGTCTTTTCTTTTTTTTTTATGGTATCAGCTGAAAAATTAAATGGTCGTACAAGAAACGCGCTGCGTAATCATGAGTGCATATTTTCACTAGAGACAACCAAGGCAACAGGACGGTCTTACTTCTTGCGACACACATAGTTGGATCAATAGCCTTACAGTGCACAACATTATCCAGAGAAATGATCCAATTTTACACCGAAATTCATTATAAAACGGCTGGAGTAAAGGGGAGGGAGCTACCACTCCTAGATATCTTTTAAAAATGTTCAACCTCCCCTCCCCCATTTTCACAAGTACCAAAGCATATGATTTCCATTGCTTACTACAGCAAATCGGAGCGGCAACAAACTACCTGTAAAGCAAGTCAATGGATCCATGGGAATCATAACACGTTACCCTCGCGAAAAACAACAAAATGCAGTGCATAAAAACTGCTATTATTTTTTTTTATCCAGTACGCAACAGATACTGCTCTTTGAAATCATTTCATGACACGTGTTAGTCAAAGGTAGATACGCAAGCATCCCAAGTATTAAGTCGCAAGCTTCTTGACACGCAGATCGCTGTAATCATTATGTCCCACATTGGTAACACGCTAGGGACTATGGTTTCTCCAAGCAACTCTTAAAAAAAAGGTCTTGGCTCCCCCATTTACCCGAATCCCCCCCTTCCCTATGAGATTGCTTTTTCAAACTGCGACGGCCACTTGCCACACTGCTAGTACTTGCATTACTATTCATGTGGTAGAGCGCTAAACGGTTAGAGCCAACGGTCATGACGGCTTTTCCTATTCCAAATTTTACGTTCTTCATAAAATAATTGTTCCATATGGAGAGATACAGATGGATGCGTACACACACACACACACGCACGCACACGCACACCCCATCATTATCAGAACCACTCCAATTTCTAATATGCTTTTGGGAGCATCTTCTGCTGGACTGTCACCTTCCATTTATTTGTGCATCATCTGCCGGCCCAGTCTATTACAGAATCTGCCTATTTTTCACATGCTGGAGCCTAGTTCATATTATTAATATTGAAACGTGGCTTCTTGGTCCATGTGTGTCGGTGCAACATAAAAAGGACAATAGCGGTTCTTAATGTGCGTAGGACCGCAAAGTACTTTACATGCCGATACACAAAAAGTGAAATTAGATACCAAACACGTTTTGGTAGTAACAGCATCCCCTCCCCATCATATCCGCTGCAGAAACCCAATACAAAACAAACCCTTTCACCCTATCTGCAAAAACGAGCAAGAAACTCTTGTTTGCACCAAACACGCTCCATCTGTCTGGTGCAGCTGGTGCGAATGACCTTGGCCGAATTGCCTGAACTACGCACAGTACGTACTGTACCGGCTCTGCAGCCGCATCGGGCTGTTACAGTAATAAAACTTGACCTTTGATTGGGCATGTCGCCTCTATGAAAATGACAAAGAAGTCATACGACAGAGGGTGAAAGCTACTGAGAATATTACAGTGTAGTACATAGACCTATACCTCTGGCTTTTACACTCGCTGGTATGTGTTATGATACCCTTTTTTTTGTGCCTTGCCAAGATCCTTACCGTGATACGCTTCAGTTATAATCTAAAAGGTCGCTCGAATCTATATGAATTGCGCCTATGGACTGATACAGAGAGATGATGTTTATTCTACATATTGCTGCATCCGTGAATGAAATAGAGAAAGAGAGTGCGTGAGTGGGCCGCGATAGGGGGGAGAAGTATGGTTGTTAGTGGCGGTGAGGGCGATGACGACTATACGTTATCCTCCGAAACCGAAAAGCTGGGGAGGGATGCAAGAGATGTTTTTGCTAAGTAGTCTATCATACTATATTTTTGACTCTCTTGGTAACCAGATAGTTGGTTCATTCGCGTAGGGATGCTGCGGCTGGGTTTGTCGATGCAAATCTGTTCAATGGCTAGGGCCCAACCCCAACGGATGCGTATATATATATATATATATATATACGTATGTGTGTGTGTGGATGCCATCAGTAAAAGAAGGAGCGAACGATCTTCTTTAGCTTACCGAAAAATGGGCCTCACAATCCCCCTTGTAAACGAACCCCCATTTCTCGTTATCGTCGTCACAGGCCTGGAGATGGACATCCTGAAGGAGAGATGCATAGGCTATCGATGATTTCTGCTGCTGCTTCTTTTCTTGCTGTTTCTTCAAGCAGACTTGCCCAATATACTTGTCAACATGCTGCTTCCGGGACTCCCAGGCAGTGGATCTTTCAAACATGAGCGAAAAATCAACGCCTCGCCCGCGCATGGCCTTTTCCTTGTGTTGTTGCCTTGCTTTAGAACGACGGCGGTTTATCAGCAGCTCATACGCAGAGGCAGCCACTGCTGCGCCATAGTGAAACCCATCCAGCGCTCTGCCGATGACGGTGGAGGTGAGTGAACAGCACTGACGTACGACGATAGGGTGTTTTTTCTCTGTCACCACCTGCCAAGGATGATGCTCCGTTTGCTGCTGCTGCTCTCGCTGGAAGGGGTCATAGTAGTCGGGGCAAAGGAGTCTGCGTTTCAAAGCGCTCAATTTGCGACCCAGTTTGGTGAGCCGCCTCGACTGCTGGTGCTCCTTTGCGTGAAGAGCGGTCATCGGTGGATCCCTCACGATGGGGAAAAAAAATAATCTTGAATCTTGGCTGTGGAGATTGCGTGCGTAAAAAAAAAACAGCGCTGAAGGCAGCGCTCTTTGAGATTGTTTTACGCAAAAGCGGAAAGAGGAGTGTGCAGGAGCTCCAAAAGGCCAAACCTAGCACACACTAGCCCCCATCCCTCAAGTACCACATGATTTATCCTGTCCGGACGAGCTCCTCAGCCAAGAGTTAGACACGTATCAACCACGTCTCGTCCTGCGCATGTGATGAGAAATACGTGGCTGAAAACCGAAAAAAAACGAGCAGATGAGAATATGTATCTTCATAGCCCATCCTCAAAGGTGGGGGGGGGGAAGGCGCAACTTGCTTAGTTCTTTAAACCAATGAGAAGTGCGGGAATGAACTTGAACAATTTTTGGTTTTAGTGAGCGGAAAAAACGAGAGAGGTCGTTTCGTTGTCTCTCTTTCTCCCCATTTATTGTGCAAATGTATAACGGAATTGGACTGAATACCCCGCGTGGCTCAGGTATATATTCATCATATCCCACTGAAATGATCCATTCGACTGACCTTTCTTTTTTATAAAAAATAAAAGGCACAAATGGCTATGTCGTTCGTAATTTATCGTTTGTCCGGCCCCCCCAAGTCGATCGAAAACTCGAATCTCTCAATGACCTGAAAGCACCCGGCCCCACCATGAAACAGCCCAACAAGGACATTTTGCTTCATGATCGCAAACGGAAGATTGAAGTCCAGTGCATGGAGCTCAGAATCAAGTTGGAAGATGAGGGTGTGGACGCCGACACAGTTGAAACCAAGGTTCAGGAACTTCGCCAGTCGCTGATGAACACATTTGAGGAAATCCAGCCTCGGGATGCAAAGAGGTAAGAGAAAAGGAAGAAGACGTCTTGTGTGGGCAAGGAGAACTTATATGTAAATATTTTGTAGCTTGCAGGATTTTGAGACTCATCAGCGATCGGCAGCGAAAGAGCTGGAGAATAAGAAAATGATGCGAGCGCTTCGGATTGATAGCGATTATGTGGAGGGCGCAGCATTTGATCACGAATTACAAGAAAAGAAAAGACTTGAACGCATTGCCAAGCGCCAAGCGATGGAAGAGGCTCGACAAAGGAATCTTGAGAAGCGGAATAGTCGTCGACACAGCCGTAGCCGCAGCCGCAGCCGTAGCCCATCCCGCAGCCGTAGCCCACGCCGCCGGTCGAGTCGACGGGATGAGGACAGAGATGACCGACGGGGGCGTGATCGTAGCCGTCGGGCCCAACACAGACGTCGTTATCATCGATCACCCACTTCTTCTCGCAGTCGATCCCCGGCATCTTCTGGGACGTCGGCGAGCAGCCGATCCCGTAGCCGTAGCTCATCCCGTAGCCGGAGCCCACCGCGCCGTAGAAGATGATGTGTTTGCTCCTTTGTATACATAATATATTTCCAAATACTGGCAGGAAGCAATGGAAAGGAATAAGGGAGCAGGAAATTATTATTTAATTCGGTGTTTATGAGTTAAATGTCTTTGAAGTAATTGATCTGAACCTTGGGTTCTTTGTGCGGTTTTTTGGCCGATCCTTCTTTCTTTGACTTTGAGGATTTGCTTTTGCTTGGCTGAATTGACAGTTCACCAGAAGAGTTGGAATGGGTGACGGATTTTGGCTTTGCGGGCAAAATGGGCATGTTAAAGTCAGCCATGAAGTCCATCAGGTTTTTCTGGGGACCATTCTGCGGTTTCCCAAGAGATTTCCGGACGGGTGAGGTTGGAGAGGAGGGATTCGACCTTGGAGAAGGATAGGAATGGCTTGCGATCGTGGTTGTCGGTGATAGGGGCTGGCCAAAGCGGGTGGACCCGTTTCCAGCCGAGTTCCCAGGGATGGATTCGGCATAGACGGATTGTCCGTCTCGTGAAGAGGAGGACGAGGAGGAGATGGATGGTTGCTGCTGCTGGAACTGGTGATATTGCTGTTGTTGTTGTTGTTGTTGTTGTTGCTGCTGCTGTTGTTGTTGCTGCTGCTGCTGTTGAATCATCTTCTTTGCTGCAATCATCATCTTGAGCGCGCGGACCTGGAGGCTCGTCTGATGAGAAAGCGCAGCTGTCTCAAATACCAATGGCGCGGTGGACATGTTCAGCATCTGGTGCAGCGCGTGAGTGGCGAGTTCGCGGAGGCGTGGCAGATTATACATATCAGCGAGAAGGAGAAGCTGTGACAAGATGCTCGGTTGATATTGCTGTGCGGTCAGAAGATTGTCGGTGTATAGAAACTGGACGAGAGCAATGACGACCGGATAGGGGTAGGGCAGTGACATGGAATGGGTGCGAAGAATGGGGGTGGCAGACTCGTTATCGTCATCATTAGGACAGAGGTTTGTTTTCATCAGCTCTTGAAAATAAGGCCAGCGCTGCGAAAGGATGGAAGAGTTGACGGAGATGGATTGGTTTTCGGAGGTGAAGATCCGAAAGTCGTTGATGGCCGTTTCGCGGAGAAGGTTTAGACCCATTTCCTGTGCCAGCACGGAGCATGTGGTCTGTGGGAGGTTGTAGATGCCAAAGGCCTCAAGATCAACAAACGCGAGATGATCAAAGTTCACTTGGCGGTGGTTATAGTCCTCGAGCAAACTACGGTTGCTGTTGCCAAAAACAACGAAGCGATTCGTCCCACTGTGCAGGACGCCACGGTTCCACGAGCCCTGACCAAATACCGACCCCGTTTCAATGCGCGACCAAGTCAGGGTCTCAAGATCAAGCGCCCAAATGGAGAACGCCTGCGCTTGCGGTGACAAGTACGTTCCTGCAAGAATGAGATGGTGCCCAAGCGTAAACCCACTCGGGAACCGGATTCCTGGAGGCATGGCTGCCCCGGTCATGTACATTGAGTAGTCCTCGACCATGGAGGAGGCTCCCGAAGGAGAGAAAATCACTTGAAGCTCGCGCTTGACATCCGCGAAATTGTAGTTTGTGTACATGTAAATCGGACTACCGCTGCCCGCCGTATGTGGAGAGCTTTGCATGTTGTTATTGTTACTGCCAGCAGCATCGTATGTCTTGTTTGACGTTTCCCCGACTACCACAGGAAGTTGCGCACCAGGCGGGTTGGTGATGGCAATCGATCGGTATGCGCCTGCTTGGTTATCGAATGACTTTGCATGCACCCATTCCCATGTCGTGAGATCCAGAACGTTGATCTCCCCTAGGTAGCCGTTGTTGATGTCCTGTCCACCAATCACCACGAGTTTACCGTCCGCCACCGTCGACAGGTGGGCGTAGCGCGGCCGCGGAGCAAAGAGCGACGGCTCTACGGTGGGCCGTCGCCAGGTCATTGTTTCCACGTCGAAGACCGAGATATCGTCCAGGACGCACAGCCCGTCCGTTGAGATGCGCGAGTATCCCATCCCGCCAAATACAACGATCAGATTTTTGTGCACATTCGCCGAATGGAAGTACCGAGGCTTTGGGGGCTTCCCAGAGTCGGGTGGTGGAATATGCCGTTCCCATTCCAACGTATTGAGATTGAGAACGTACATGTAGTTTGTCATTTTGCGAGATGTCACCAACCGACCTGCGAAAACAAACACTCGATCATCCACTACCGTCACAGACGCTCCAACAAGCGGTGGAGGCTTCTCTCCAGAGGTGGTATGTATCTGCGTGATGATTCCCGAGATGGACTGCATCTGCATTGCGACAGAGGGCATGAGAAGTGAGTTCGTGCGTGCGCAGGAGGACTTGTATGTAAAGACACTAGCAAGTTGCGCAAATCTGAAACCTCCCTACGATATAGGGATAGGGACAAAAGGAAGAAAAGTAGATGTTGGAAGAGTGCGAAAAAATCAATAATAGATCGAACGCGAGCACCGTTCCTCTTTTTCCTAAAAAGGTCGAGCCAAACCAAGGAAGAGTTTACATTCATGGAAATGAAACTGAGTACCTGTGTGCAACCGTGGCGACAAAAGCGATCTCCTATCGCGTGCCTTCCATGAAAGAGTGGCGCGGTTCCACTTGTAATGACAAATAAAATTGCCGGCTAATCCCCTCATGATCCATATGATGATGTGCTTCGTGCGTTCGTGCTAACGCAACAGAAAGACGAAAAAGAAAAACCAAGGTTATCGTCGGAGAGCAATTAAATAGAGTTGCACATTGCACAAGAGCTTGAGAAACCTTAAAATGTATCTTTCTTTACATGCGTGTATTCCACTTGGGGATCGCACCATCACACCTAATAACACCAGGAGCTTTTATCATTAGCCACATGAATAGCGACGCTGCACAATCATGAGCTTTTGGAGAGCGAACAAGCTATCACGAAAAGAATAAGCTGCGATCCACCTCTCTCGCGATTGATGCCTCCAAGACCCCACACCCCCTAGCACGCACACAAAGGCACCTAACCGATGGAGATAAAGTAATAAAATTTACAATACACAGAAAAAAAATGAGAGAATTCTTTTATATTGTTGTAACCGACCAAATGTCCAGGAATAGAAAATGAGAACATAGCGGCGACGGCTACTTCTCTTACAGATGTACCGTTTATTTCTTGCCAGCAGCAGCCTTGGCCTTCTTGGTACCGCGGAACTTCTTGGCACGGTTCTTCTTTTCCTTGCGCTGCTTGCGGCCACCCTTGGGTGCCTCGGCAAGACCAATCTTTTTTTTTTTAAAAAAAAAAAAAAGGTGTGCATGAGCTTCGCATGCCTACGAAATGCGAAATAGGGTAAGGATACTTACGCGGACGAGGCGGTACTTGGGCTCGAACTTCTTAAGGGACTCGACAGAGTCGTAGATCAAGGCGAAGCCAGTGGTCTTGCCACCACCGAAATGGGCCTTCAAGCCAAAGACGGAGACGACCTCCTTGCTGGCCTTGTACATCTTGGCAAGCTTCTCGCGGAGCTCGTCCTTGGAAATGCTGGGAAGACCAGGGTGGATGACATCCACAACCATTTGCTTGCGCTGAAGCAGGCGGTTCGTAAGGAACTTGCGGGTGCGGATAGTAACGGTAGCGTCGGCCTAAATTGAGATTTTCACCACATGCAAATGACAAAAAATGCAGTAGTTGAAATCAGCATTGAGCGATATATCCCCCTTTTCCTTCGAAAACCGCCTTCACCCTTGTCCATCCATCTAACCACACCATCCATCCAGTCGCCCTGTTGTCCATCCTCATGATCCCAGCCCATTCCTCCTCCTCCAGGTCGAGTGCGTGCACATACCATATTGGAAAGAGGGAGCACCTTCACTTCATTCCACCGGGCTCTTTGGCGCCTGGCATCGCCCTGCGCGGGGCAGCACTTCTAACTCCGCTCACGAACAATGACTACAAATAGAAAACCCAGCTCTTAAGATAATCCAGGAGCATTTTTTTTATTGACGCTAAAGACACATTAACAACAAAAAGCTAAAGCTTTGTAAAGTTGGGAAAAGATTAGCAAAGCTAGACAATCAGCGGCACACTTTCCTTCACTTGGACTTACAATGGTATCCATCTTTGTGAGCACGTTGAGCACGGCCGCTACTACCTCCAACGAGAGTTCTGATCCATGCGTAATATCGATTTTTGCTCCGAGGCCGGAGAATGGCCAAGAGGAGAAATCATTCATCAGCTCATCAACCTTGTTAAAGGCTTGTTCTCGGAGATCAGGCTGAAGGAAGTGGAGGGCGTTTTCAAGCACGTTAGCAGCGTAAGCAGCACAGATCATGCTGACTGTTCGTAGGAAGGTGTGGGGTACTTGGGATTGCGCATCGACCGAAGTGGGCGAGACACGGGTAACGAGCATGGTGCACACACGCTTGACAATCTCTTCTTTACATGCAGAATCAGCAATGGGATGGGTTGCCATATCGAATAGCAGAAAGTTCTTCTTTTCCGTTCGAAGCACGCCCTTGTCCACAAGACCTTTTGCAAGCCGTTCGCGCACCTGTTTGAGCTGATAACCTATCTTCATCACGTTCCACGTCTCACCTACAGAGAGGCCTAGTTAGCGTTTCTGGCTGCATACATACGCATCCCACGGTTTTGCTTTACCGCTCATCAGATCAATCCAGCTCGCTGCACCCATCTTCTCGCTGACTTTCATCATTTTCAATGCCTCGTCCAGCAAGACCTCGCCCGTCAATTTGTCATTCACCACCTCAATGTGGCGATCAGTCAACTGGTATTTCCGTCTGTTGCTGTCTTTGACCATGGCGATTCTTCCGCGGAATGCTAACTCCATCACGATGCAGCCTCGCAGAGCATAGCTAATGCTGTCGTTCCAGAATGAGAGATATCCCTATTTTCCCCAGCTGCCATTCAGCATCTCCAAACATACCTGCCTGAACCCATCATCAGGTCACATTCCTCCCTTTCCTCCCTTTCTTTCTCTGTACCTGTCGGTCTTTAAGACCCAGCAACAACACCTCTTCCATCAACGTGAGACGGGGTGTGCTCTTCGACTCGTCAATGTCTCGAGGATCATATGCGATTTTTTTCTCAGTCGGTGAATCATAGGCATTGTTCGAGTGACTCGACTCGGTCGCATTCTCATCTGTTGTCTGGTTGCTGGTCGACCCTCCTCCGCCTCCGGCTACTCGACGTCGGGTGATGGTTGACATTATTTAAATTCCTTTTTAATGGCGACAACAGTAGATTGGATTGTTCAAAAATATGGAAGGCAGTCTCGATGCTTTTTAAAAACGCATATATAGCAGCAGACAAGAAAAGGGGGAGAAAAAAAAAGAAAACGAAAAAGACAAGGTGAAAAAAGGATATCCACCCGCTCGGTCGCTTTCCCTTTTTCGCCTTACTCGGCCTTTTTGCTGTGCTGCTCCGTGCTTGCGCATTCGTCCTCCGCTCCTCTTTCTCTTTTTTTTTTTTATCACATACTCTATTACCTCGTCTCTCAGTACATCCCATCCTCTGGTTTTAGTGAGGGAGCGTATGCAAAGACAAGACCGATTATTTAAAGAAAGGAGAGAAAGCCAATTCGGATTTTTTTGCTATCATTCTTTGGGTGTGGATCACTAAGAAATGAAATAACCGTCAGCTTTTGGTACGTGCAACCATCTCCAACAGCAGCTATCAGGGTTCCAAGTCACCCTCCCCCTTCTCCAGGCATCCAAACCAATCCTCTTTTTCTGTCAGATAACTCTTTCCCGACTACTGCAAGAACTCATTGGACTCCAGGGGGGAAAGAAAAGAAGATGCAAGAACAGTAGTGCACGAAAAGATAGATAAGAATCATCTGAACAGATTGGTTCGTTAGCTATATATATATGTAAATATATGAAGTGTATATACCATGCAACCATCGCTAGGATAACAGCCAGATACCAGGAGCGCACGCACCGTCACACCGGACACACAGCTGGAAACAAATCGTTTTGTGTGGATCAACCAGGCTTAGAAGTTTCAACATTCTTTGAAACTGTAATCAGCAGCAGCCAGAGTAATTTCAAGAAAAATCCCCAGGAAAGCTCTTCCTGAGCGCGTTCACCGTGCAAGATGTGCATTTCCTGGTCATGATGTATTTCCAACTGTCTCTCCAATAAATGAAAAGGAAATCTGACTATGATCATTGCTTTCCGAGACATGGATCTCTTTCTCTCTTCCCTTTTATTATGCACTACATACTTTGATAAACAGTAACATTGCTGTATTTCCAAGGCAGTGTCCGGCAAAAAAGGTGAGATTTGCTCAAAGAGGGACGGATTGTAAGGTGAAATTGTAATATAATATATAAATATAGTTCATTCAGTATACATGGAACACAAAAGCAGCAATTAGATTCTTCGTTGCTTTTTTCCTTCACTTAGTTTACAGTGGATCTAACATAAAAGAGATTATATGCAGCGCGACTCTGTTTAAGAAAGCAAGATATTAGTTAGACTATGTAAATATTTCCTTCTTGCGTATTAGCTCACTTACAATAGCCTTGCCTTCGTCACACACAGAGAATCGGGTATCATCAAAATAATGCCATTCCTGGCGATATCCATTACGCACACATGCCGTGTCTATTCAGTGAAAGCTATTAGAATCCCTTCGGAAATTGGTGATTACGCCTTATCACTCAACTTACAGTGTCCAGCAGTTAAGGATCCATAATGATTCTACAACATTGATGAGCACACATGCTTTGAAAAGCTATCATCCGGTCAACTGAGAAAAAAAACTTACTGATACACCATAGAGATCATAACGATGTATGGGCCGTTCCCTCGTCCCTGACGGGTACATGGTGTCAGGCACATATCGAGAAAGGTCCAAGTCCCTGATAAATTTAACAAAAGCCATATCAGAGATTTAGAACTTATCCCGATAACATTTCTCTCTATCGCCACGATACCTAGCAGGAAAATTAACCATGGTTTCCAGCTTGTTGTGGAAGGGTCCTTCAAACGAAAAGCGTTTAAGATGGATTAACAGCACAACAGGCAAGCGCGATATGGTCAATATCTTCGTCGACCGACGCAATGTTTTGCAGTGTGGGCAATGCCTAAATGAAAGACCAGGAAAAATGAGTGCTCAAAAAACAGCAAGATATCGCTTACGCAATTCTTACCATGCATCATCCTTTTCCAAGACTTCCTCCTTCACAAACATATCAAGGCACTGGTAGAGAGAGACAGCCGATTTGCCCTTTGGAATCGGTAGAGAAAGCGACATGAACGTATTATATGTGGTAGAGGTCTATACATCAAAGGATTATGTATTAGCCAAATAATTCACCTTCCGTCCCCATTCACGCATACCAACCCCCCTCAGAGGGACCCCACTCACCCAACCCCACTCTTAATACCAGTTATACTTGCATGTTTACACGTCAGACATGTTAATCTACTACGATATTGGCCCTGGAACAGATCCACAACTATGCTTCGGTTGCGCTCCATATATTTCGCCCATGCAATTGCGCTTGCTTCCCAATCTGACAACCGCTCAAATCGCGCCTCTTCTTCAGGGTTCTCTGGCTGCGGTGATGGTCGCTCCTTAATCAGGTTAATATCCTCGTGCAATCCGTCTAGCAGAAAGAGAAGGAATTCCTGGGAATCTTGCTGATCTGTTCCTGCAAACTGCGGAGCAAATCGAGCAAGAGCTTCCTAAGAAAAATCGCCCGTCAGGCACAATTCCCCAAAGAATACTTTCCTGCTCCAGACCATCCAACATACTCTGAACGCAACAGGGGATATAAAGCTATAGCTTCCACTCCACATCGTACGAAGCAGGTCCGCAAAACTTTGAACCAACACACCGCCAGTACCTAGTGGATTGCTCTTATTGACGTCGCGCTTGTAGGTACCAGCTTGAATAGAAAGAAAGGATGAGAATTAGCATACAAACATGGATTACTACTAAGTAACAACCTACAGATGAGATAACGCGCCAGAGGAATGGTGCCGCTTAAACATTGGACGATCGAGTTCATGAAGCATGTATTCCCTAGATTTTTTAACCCGGTTGTACCAATCACCACTGACCCAAGTTGTGATATTGAACTGTCTGAAACGGGTGCTTGGCGAGTGTCAGTAATTGCGTGTTGTGAGGTCATCAACTCCGCCGGCTTTGCTGGAAGAGTCGGTGGCATGGACTGTGTGATAGATTGTGGTGGCGCGGATGGCGGATGCGGCGGGGGACTAGCGTCAACTGCATGCGGTGGTGGAGCAGGAGGCGAACGAAGTGGGAGTCTCGGTTTGGGAGGAATAGGTGGCACCTCGTACAAATCGTTCTTTGTTTCAGTGAATCCGTTGAAAGGGTTATCAATATATGTGTTCTGTCGGCGAACAGTAAAAGCGCCCGAACGATTCGGCCTGATTTCCGGATAATTGGTATAGGTGGGATCTTTGAGAGATATATTCGCTTCATCTGTAGAAGGCGCGTGGGATCCACTGGGATGGGCGATTGGCATGGTTATTGGCAAGCTACCATCGCTATAAGGATTGGGTTCGAGTGAATTTGCGAACGTGCCTTGCAGTGGCGGTACACGGGTTTCAGGACGCTCGGCTGGCGGCGGGATATCATTGAGCTTTTGCTTGTTCATGAACTACTCCATCCCAACATCGAGATATTAGCGTTGGCTATTTACAGCTGCTGCTGCTCACTCACATAGTCAAATGTTGAACTATGAACATGTCCATTCAGATCAACGGGTCCCCTCCCAACTACATTTCGTAACCAATGATCATTCATTCGTTCCTTTCTCGGTGTTATAGTGACCGAGTCTTTCACGTAGGTGCCGTGAGTCGGAGCAGCATTGTTCAAAGGCTGAGAACCGGGCCTGGATGCGTTCAAGACAAAAACGCCCCGATCTCCAATGGCTTTACGCCAACCAGAGAATCCACCTGCGAGCATCATTGGAACCCGCGGTAGCGTAGTGTTGAATTCATTTTCATAGATCGCTAGGCGAAGATTTCGGAGGGGGTCATGAGCATCCTCAAGTCTCTTCGAGTCCTGGTCGTAATAAACAATCAGATCAAACTCATGCCGCCTTTTAAAAAGCTCTTGATGGGTTTCATTGCTCATCGTCAATGATGTCTGTATCTTATCGGACGTAACCCTTGCAAGATGCACATCAGAATAACTATCGCTTCGATTCTCATACAGTGCGGCAGAACTTACCCCTGCCGAAGTATCAAAGGCTCGATCTGGCATACCCACCGGTGCCGTATGCATGCATCCTCATACATAGATCTGGGACGAACATCAAGCAAGAGAACACTTGGTTGGTTTGGCTTGTTGGCGATCCAGTGTGCCAGCACGTCCGGATCGACTACCATAGTCTGGGGGAAGTTAAAGTTGGTGAGACCGGGAATTGGGAGTCCTTTACTGCTGGGATTGCCAGGTACAGGTCTGGAGTTTTGCGGTAAATGGAAATGTTGATCCGAACCAGGAGGTTGAGGCGTCGTCATGTCCATCTTCTGCAACGCCTGAGCGGGAATAGTCGGCGAAACCGGCTTTCGTGTACTTACTGGAAGTGGCTCAGGAGTCGGAACCCGTCCGCCTGCGTGGGGATCATGGGTTGGCGCTGGTGGAAGCAATTTCTGGAGATAGGTAATTTCGGGGTCTAAGCTGCCCATCGAATCGTCATCCAAATCAGTGAGTTCCGGGTATTTTTTAAGTGCGCGTCCAATGTCCACTTCATCTTCTGAGGTGGATAGAGATTGGGGATATTGCTGTGAAGGCAGCTGTTGTACTTGCTCAATATTCTTTTTTAAGCGGTAAAGGTTGTCGAGAATTTCATCGCTTGTGCGCTATATCTGCATGAGTCGAATAACATCTTTCTTTCCCTCAGTCTTTATAAGACCTTTAATTTCCACCCTACTCACTTTTAGCGTTTCGATATAGTCGGGTTCCTGCTGCACCTGATTGAGCCTCGGATGGCGGTTCAGGATTTCGACCATGATACTAAGTTCTGTGATGAGTCCAGTTGCTGTTTCGGAGGGCGCTTATGCATAACTCTGTCCCTTACTTGCAGCCTTTGAGATAGTAGTAATAGGCCATTTTCTGGTTGTTGCAACGTTTATTTCGATCACCCTAGAAGAATAGAAATTGGTAAGTGACCTGACAATGTCGCTCTCGCTCTCAAAAATACATGCCTCTTTGTACAGCTTGGCGATCGCGGAGAGCCACTGTTTTGGTGTGTATTTTATCGTATCGGCCACATCAATGGACGCCTTATCTTGTAACTCCTTCAGAGTCATCTGGGTCCAGTCTGAAGACTGCGGTGGTTTGCCATTGCTACTCATTTTAGATTTATCAGGAAGAGAATGAAAGGAAAGGGCGTGCCAAGCTTAAAGGGCTCTTTGCAGCCCAGCTGCCGGCGCCAGAAAAAATTGAAAAAGAGAAGACGTCGGACATTCAACTTTAGACTAATGCTTGGTGGCTCGTATTCATTTCTTGTCCTTTCTCGCTTCTCTCTTACTACTGCCGAAAACTATGCAACAAGCCAGTCTCCGCAAAAGTGCGCGTATAGCAACTCAGCCAGCTATCACCTATTACAATAAACGGCCAATAAGTACCGTAGAGGGCGCAACACGGTAAGTTTTTCCTCCCAATTGTTCGTCCTTTGCCATTGCTTCTCATTCCTTGCCTGAAGAAAACGCGCAGCTCCTGCTAAGGTATATACCTGCGAATAATATAACCTCACGTCAAGCTTTTTAGTCTTTTGACAGACGACTATAGAAGAACAACAAGACGAACTCGCCTATTAGCGCTGTACCAACGATATCTACGGACGTGAATCCTGTGATACAAGATCCGCAGCATAATAAAGATATCGTGAATCAGGGGCCGACAGCGCTTGTCCAAAGTGTGCTCGTCCGCACTTTTGACATGCACAAGGCCGTGGCACACCTTCGCAAAGTGGATCAAAGTTGGGAGCTCTCATGACGGATGAACGCATCGCGACTTTTGTCGCGCGAGTACAAAAGGCGGACTCGTCCAATCCGTTCCGGTAAGAATGATGATCTATGACAACCATCCTTAGTGCACAATTTCTTGTTAACGTCTATGGAACTTATAGAGAGCTGGCCACCGCCATCATATACCAGCAACTCTCTGGAAAGGTAGCCGAGAAAATTGAGCGGCGCTTTATTGATCTTTTTGGACCGCCTGAGAATGCGCATAAATTATGGTTTCCTACACCAGAGCGCGTGGTCGATCAAAGCATCGAGACGCTGAGATCGGTCGGGCTCTCGATTCGTAAAGCAGAATATATCAAAGGCCTGGCCGAGAAATTTATCGACAAAACTATCACAATAGAGAAGCTGAGTACCCTCTCAGATGAAGAGTTATCCAAGCTCTTGTGTTCTGTTCGAGGCATTGGCCCGGTATGAGTGTGTTCATCAAGAGTGGGGTGGTGGTAGGTGCGTGTTTGACTAAATGGTAGTATACACATTTCTATTATGTGCAGTGGACTGCGGACATGTATCTTATGCTGAATCTGGGCCATCCCGACGTTCTGCCCGTCTCTGATCTGGGTGTGCGCAAAGGAGTTGGCATCCATTTTGAGCTTAAGAACAAACTTCCGAGTCCGAAGGAAATGGAAGAAGCCACTAATATATGGCGGGTAAGTGAAGATACGGGACACCAGAAACTTTATATGATTGAGAGTTCACTGAATGGTTGCTTTTGCGGGTTACAAAAGCCATATAGGAGCGTTGGTTCATGGTTCATGTGGCAGCTCATGAGTATCACTACTTTGTGATCTGACTCGCAACGACCGCAAATAAACCTTTTGCAACATGAAACTACAGTGCTTTAGTGTAGGATGAAGAGTACTAACCGAAACGAGATGATTTATGCCGACTAGTTTGTAGGTCTAACTTGTCGGGCGATGATTATGGATGTAGTTTTGTTAAGAGCATAATGATGATGCAACTGAAAGTTGAAGCTGGTTAATCATTCTTCTTGTCTGTCTGAATGACACCTGGATCAAGTGCGGCGGCAAGCGAGCATGGAACTGCAGCGGCCTTTGCATATCGGAAAACGGCATGAAGAAGAATAGCAAACAAAACAATATCGACCAAGGGAATGATACAAATGGTGGTTATTTCAGGCATTGTTCAATGCAAGTTGTTAGAAAGAGAGAGAGAAAGAAAGAGAGGGCTGTGAGGGCACGTGTACGGTTAAGACGGACAGAAAGGTGTTTTTTCCGTTGACGCAACAAATGCAAGGTTAGGGTCACACGCTTCGAGACGCAAGGTTCTAATTGGTTGACAAGATCTCCATTTCCACTGAGTAAAGGGCCATGTGATGTACTCACCCAACATGTGAAAAATTCAAGGCAATACGGATCCAACTCCGCCCCTGACTTCACACATCCCATCCCTTTTGTACGTGTGTGTGCATCGAGAGATCAGCCCCAAACTTCCCCGGGGCCCTTTCTTTCGCGCAACAGTAACAAAACCATGCAACGCTTCGTCCGCCTGTCACCGTCCATTGCACGACGCGCTTTCTCCTCTGCCGCTGGCCCTGCTGCCCAGACAGGTCTTTCTTTCACCTTATCCGAGGAGCAAAAGTCCATCCAGGAACTCTCTCGCAAGTTCGCTCGTGAAGAGATTATCCCCGTGGCTGCCGAGTACGATCGCACTGGGAAATACCCCACAGGTTCGAAATGGGCTTTCTTTGGCGGGATGAGGGATATAGGTTGTTAAAGCTAAAAGTTTCTTCCTTCTTCCTTTTCCAATAAGATATCATCAAAAAGGCTTGGGAGCTCGGTTTGGTCAATACGCATATTGAGCAAGCCTATGGTGGTATGGGGCTGGGCGTGGTAGACAGCGCCATTATTTCCGAAGAACTTGGCTATGGCTGCACTGGTATCCAGACCGCCATCGAGGCCAACAATTTGGCGGAGGCGCCTTTGATTGTGGCCGCCAATGAGGAGCAAAAGAAAAAGTATCTTGGCCGAATGACTGAGGCCCCTCTGATGGCTTCATACGGCGTTACCGAACCAGGTGCAGGTAAAGAACACAATTCTCTTTATCCTCGGTCTGGATTCTCACATCTTGCTTTTTCTCTCTCCCCCCCAAAAAAAAAAGGATCGGACGTGGCTGGACTCAAGACGTCGGCTGTCAAGAAAGGGAACCAATGGATTCTCAATGGACAAAAGATGTGGATCACTAATGCAGGTCATGCCAATTGGTTTTTCGTGCTTGCGCGCACCGAAACGGGCGTCTCAACAGGCAAAGCATTCACTGGCTTTATTGTGGATGGAGACTCGCCCGGTCTGATTCGTGGCCGTAAGGAGATCAACATGGGCCAACGCGCATCAGACACACGTGGGGTGACCTTCGAGGACGTCGTTGTCCCCGAAGAAAACGTGCTCGGTAGCCCTGGTCAGGGATTCAAGATTGCCATGAACGCATTTGATATAACTCGCCCGCTTGTCGCGGCCGGTGCCATTGGTCTTGCGCGGCGTGCAATGGAGGAGTCTCTCCAATACTCACTCGAGCGCAAAACCATGGGTACTCAAATCTTTAATCATCAAGCCGTGGCGTTCATGCTCGCTGATATGGCGTAAGTCTGCAATGGAATCCGTTCTTCCCTTTCCTGGTCCAGTACTTAATGGTGGTATCTGCTTACGAAATGATAGGATTGGGATTGAGAGTGCGCGCATGATGGTCTATCGCTCGGCCTTGATGCGTGATCAAAACATCAAGAACACGTGGCACGCCAGTATTGCAAAGGGTAAATAGATACAATTGCATTATCTTCATCGGATCGTAGGGAGTGCGAGGAGATAACTCATAGTTCCTGTACAGCCTTAGCTAGTGAGGTGGCTAATAAGACGGCGGCAGACGCTGTCCAGATCTTTGGCGGCAATGGCTTCAACACTGAATATCCTGTTGAGAAGCTTATGCGCGATGCAAAGATCTTCCAGATTTACGAGGGTACCTCCCAAATCCAACGTCTTGTCATCTCAAGAGGCTTGGCCGATATGGCAAAGGCTGGCGCGAGTGCTCTTGGAGGACTGTAGCATTCTGCATCTTCAAAAATAAAAGAGATAATATAGGAGATAGAATAGATCGTCACATCGCTCGGCTCTGCGCATCAGCTACGAAGGTAGTGTATACCCGTCTTCTTATCTTGTATACAATGCTGTTGGCGCCCCTTATTCTTACCTTGGACCATCTGACACCATGTTTCATGTTATTGCGAACCCAGAATCATCAAGGAAAGCGCAACTTTTTTAGTGTATGATTGAACATCGCTTCATTAATCTCAGATACCCGTATCCTTCACAAGAGATATATTACTACTTAAACCGTCTGCTCAGAAACAGATATTTGGAAATCGCTTCACCGGCGGCATGGTCCAACGATTCGGGACAACCATTCTCATCAGCATGACTCTGCTCATCGTCGTAAAGAAATTATGCTCACTTTAGAAAGTTGAATGTGAGCGCAGAAATAAAAGGATCAACAGGTCTGAAAAAGCGGACACCATTTTTATTGTGGCTTTTTCTCGTTTTGGTGGAGACAATCATAATCCTCGATGCGGATGATCGGCCCATTGTAACCCTTCTGTTGTATAGAAAAAGTCACGTGAATTTGCTGTCATCCGTTTATGCGGCATCCTAGACAAACCTTTTGAGCAACCACCGAATACCAGGACATGTACGTCTGGTATGTCTCAACCTCATCATGCAGTTCATCAAGAATAGCAGCCAGCTGCTTTTCCCCAATCCATTTGTTCTGTATCCAAGTTTGCTTGGATGCTTCAATGATGCGGTCCCAATGCTCCAGCAGCAGCGCGCCGACAGCACCCCCATGTCGTCCTATGGGAGTGTCAATATGTTTGAGCTGCATACCCATCAGTTGGTTGATCGCTGCCATTCGATTTGGCAAGGGGTTGAGCGTCATCGACCCAGTCGACGAAGGAGCTGCTTCTATAGTCGGCGATGAAGATCCATTATGATTGATGACTATCGTATCAAATGAGAATTCGGATATTACTAAAGCCTTCTTCTCTGCACACAACATCGATGCTCACGTTGCATAAGTGTCGCCATCCCGGGGCCGACATCGAAGAGGTCAGGGTATGTCTCGAGGCACTCAATAGTCGCACCTTTCTTCATGATTCGCACTAGTTCGTTCAGCACTGCGTCCCATTCTTCATCGGGGACCACGTCCATCATGCATCGGATAAAGATATAATCAAATGTATCACTCTCGTATGGTAGCGGTAATTCCAACAAATCCACGCGCTGGAATACCACATTCCTTGCTACGCCACTTTAAAGACATATAAGTGGTAAGCTCCCCGAAATGGAGTTATAGAAACAATATTCTGATACCTGCCTCTGAGGAAATGTATCCTTATTGATGTCAATCCCAGTAAAGTGCGATAGGGGGTATTTTGCTGCCATGTCCTAAGCACACGCACGCACACCCCTTCCTCGCGTTAATTTTGGAAAAGGAGTACACGTTTCAGTTAAAATTACCGTTGTCCAAAAGCCTGCGCCGCATCTAGTTTTAAGTCATTTAATCAAAAGTGTAAAGAATCCAGAACACCGCCCTGATCTTTATTTTATCCTTTGACTTACCCTACATCAAGTATTTCATTGCCGCCAGATTTGAATAGCTGGTGCATAGGCGCCTGAAAGTCGCTGGAAGGCGTTGTATGCATGAGTTTGAAGATGTATGCGTTGGGGGAGCGGAGGGACGGGAAGAAAGGGAAATAAAAGAAACGTACCCGTCCAAGGCGATTTTCAGCGCGCTATGTCGGATCCAGTCTCGCTCAATATCCGTGGTGGCGTTCAATGACTGAGGCCGTGAAGGCTTGCCGTTGGCTGATCGCCATTTTGATCGCAGAAAGCTTGTGAAGGTGGAAGGGGCGGTTGCTTTCTGCGTTTGTGATACCATGGGCATGTTCTGGTCGACAAAAACCAGGAAAAACGTGCTCTGTGAAGTGGACTATTTACAAGATGGCGATGAGGAAGAGAGGGTAAAAAAAGGAGGCGAATGTTGTCTTTCTTTTATCGTCCTCTTGCAATGCAAGGTATGAATATGAAAACGGCTGGAGGAGGTAGGAGTGCCACAACTCAGTTTTGGATCCCAGCCTTAGTTCATGCCTTTTTTTAAACACACCAAAAAAGGAGGAGCGGAGAGGAAAGGGGGGGAACACTCCCGACACCTTTCTCCTCTAACACCCCCCCCAGAGATATTATCTTACCAATCAGATCGCTTTAATACCGCTTTTCATTGGTGGCTGTTCCTGCACTTTTATGACGTTTACACAGCCTTGGATTGCCATGTTGCTGAAGATTAAAGGCAACCCGTTGCCCGCTTCCCGCTCCCCCCCCAACCCACTCTCTTCCTCCCTTCCCTTCTCTCTCTCTCTCGCTTTTTTCCCTAGTCTAAGGAAACATTCCATCATCATGCTATCCGTGAGTACAATTCTCTGCCAATCACAATACTCCACAACACGAAAACAATCCCTTCTCAACGCCCCCATCTCTTCGTTCCCAGGTTGCAAGAATCTCTGCTATGAGGCATAAACTGCCTGACGTCCCGGTTGTTTTCGTTCAACGTTATACGACCGGACAGGTCGATTCTCACTCTTCTCCTCAGTTGCACCAGCAGCTCCCTCCATCAATGGTTAAGTCTGTCTCCACGCCGGCCGGCGCAGCTGATCAGAAACAGAAGAAAACATCGCTTCCGTCACAACAGCAACAGCAACAGTCGCAAATGTTCTCTGACGAAACCAGAGCTCGATTAGCGCGTTTACGCCAGTTCCAGTTCCACCCCTCCAATATCCCTGACTCTCCTGATTTTGGTATCAATCAACACATTACCATCAATGAGGAGCTCAAGCAGCAGCTCAAGGACATCGTGTCGCGGTTCCATGCGCCGATTCGCTATGCTTTTGCTTATGGTAGTGGCGTATTTCGTCAAGGGGGGTATGACGCCCAGGTGAGATGAAAGCCGGTCCGTTTCTTTCATCCATTCCATCGATACTAATTGTTATTGCCGAGGGTTTAGAAAAAGCCGATGCTTGATTTTATTTTCGGCGTGTCCCATCCTGGGCACTGGCACGCCTTGAACATGCACCAGAACCCGCATCATTACTCGGGTCTGCGCTTTCTTGGATCCAGCACCGTGACCCTCATCCAAGAGAAATTAGGTGCCGGTGTCTACTTTAATCCCTATGTCGAAGTGGACGGCATGGTAAGTCTCCGGGTGGCCGCGAACTGCACGGCGGATATTTAGTTAATCCGGGGAACGGGAATACCAGATGATCAAATACGGCGTGGTCTCGATCGACCGACTTTGCAAGGATCTCATTGACTGGGAAACCCTATATCTTGCTGGTCGTATGCACAAACCCGTATGTAGACGAAAATAGAGAGATCGGTGTATTGAGGTATTCACTGGTCTCCATTCTCCTTTTAGGTCAAGATTCTCCGGGACGACGCGCGCGTGCGTCTGGCCAATCAGGTCAATTTGACCGAGGCTGTCCGTGTAGCTCTCCTGACGCTACCCGAAAATTTTAGTGATGAAGAATTATTTGAGCGGATTGCAGGTATCAGTTACACCGGTGATTTCCGTATGATTGTGGGTGAGAATCCACATAAGGTCCGGAACATCGTTCATGCGCAGATGCCGCACTTCCATCGCTTGTATTATGGCTTGCTAGATGACTTGCCCAATGTGGCTGTCCTGAGGGATGGTCGCTTCCAGGTAAACAAACACAGAGAACGAAAAGGGCGAGCGGAAGTTAATGCTGACACGTGGAAATAGCAAAATGTCAATCCTCGGTTCCGAGAATTGATGATCCGTAAGCTTCCCAATACACTGTACAAAAAGGTAGTGGAAGAGCATAAACTTTACGCGCTTCGGAACAAGCTTGCTCTTCCAGAAGATAAGGTTGAGCTGCATCAGCAGATCGCGATGTCGCCTGGCTTGCCAAAGATCATGCAAACTGGTAGGATAATTGATGCGTGCGTGAAAATTTTTTTAGGATACTGACATTTTTTGTTCGTTTAGCCTTGCGGCAAATCATTGCTGGTCCCGCATTGACCCAGAGTGCCAAGGGTATTATCACCGCCGGTCCGCTCAAGACCTCCCGCTACGCACTTGAAAAACTCGTCAAGTGGCAGCAGGCCAAGAAATAAGTAGAGCTTATCAAAGGCGGAGACTTTCCCTGTTCCGATGCTTTCATCGACTTCATTTCCATTTGACTGTATCATAGAGACATACCCCCCCAGCAACAATATGACATCTCCGTTTCCACTGCACACACACACTCTCTCTCCTGTTTTCCATGACACTTTTGATTGCCTTGTTTTATCATTGTTCTCTTATCATGTTCACCAGCTCCCTCCCCTCCCCCCAAGTTAAAAAAAGATCTCAAACCCCTATCGCGACCACACAACAATTTTGGATCTAGATGGAAAAAAAAAATACAAATACCGCTGTTTCGCGATGACTCTTTTTTCACCTTTTTGCCACAAATCGTAAGTCGCAGGTCCTAAAGATGCGAAACACGAAACCTCGAATTTTCTTTCTCCATTGTTTTGGGTTAAAAATGGGCGGGACAGCTTCGTCAATGACCATGTCGGAAAGAATTTAAAGGAACAATGTCGCCGAGGAGAAAGTGATGCATAGTGTTTTGAGGCACTATGCGTGAGAAAGTTTGATACGTTTTTCTCAAGCAAACGGTTTGAGTAACAGGGCAATATTGCGCATAGCACAAGTAATGGCGTGGCCAGAAAAATCAAAAATTCTGATACAGGACCCAGAAAGTATTCTTCCTGAGAGGGAACTGTCCAATCTCATACAATCTCTCAAATCTTTTCATACGCCTACCGCCCACCCCCCCCCGTTCGCTACATGTGCCCATCGATGATAAAGTATATCGCGTCATAAATTTCTGTTCCGAGATAATACACTCTGGATTTCCACCGCCAAACAGGGAAATGGGTGATTATCTCCAATCCCCCATTGCGTTTTTGGTGCGTAGACCCTCCAAGGTCGAGGAAGATGAGGCCCTGTAAAGATGCTATTGATTGGTAATATAGGAACATTATGAACATCTATATATACATAGTTTTATCCATACCGTCTATTGCCATCACCAGCCTTTACACGCATCCTCTGGACATCCAAACGGGCAAAACGTACCTGCAGTACGGCAGTTCGAGAGAGGGAGGTTGGCAATGTACCTGAGCTGCGCCGATTCTGTGCATCCACTCGTAATATGCCGTGGGTGTATACTTAAACTGGGCAGTCTGCTAATGAGGAGATGCGGCTGTCAGTCATAATATGTAGACATTTGATTTCCACGAAGAAGAGGTCGAGTTATAGTGCGTACGTCAGTGAACGGATGGAAGATAATGCATATATGTGAATGAATTATATCATGTTATGCTTTATTCGAAAATCACCAAACCTCCTTTCGCGACATTAAATAGCTAAAAAATGATATACATATATATATACATAGTGGTAAGACGAACGAGACCGAGCATCGCACTGCCAGGATGAGTTATTGGAGGAACTCATACCTTTTTTTTTCATGCTCGACTACGACGGGTATGTGCTGTCAAAACGCAAGTTTCTTCCGCGTTTGAAAATCCTCATAAGTATCTATCTGCAACCCTCAGCTACCTAATCCCATAGGTTATCCTTTCGAACGTTTTCGATACCAACACCTATGCAAGAAGCAACAGGACGACGGAGATGCAGAGAAAAATGCCGCCCGCTCTCTCTCGGCGACTTGAGACGCTGGTGCCGGCGGTGGTAAAAGTGTCTGTCCGATATGTAAATTGGGTTCTATCTTCGATATAGATCTACTACGTATTGTCGAGAATCTATTCGAGATAGTTATATAGGCTCTGCACGGTGATAAAACGAACAAAATGCGACGTGTACCTAGATAGACGGCATTTAAGACTAGTTACTATTGACATTTCATGCGAGCACAAGACAACTTGCAAAAATGATGACTAGTCACAATGGCATACGCCATAGTCTACTGCTCCTCTGGAGAGGAAAATTTTGTCACCCCATGGATATCCTAATCAATGCTGTACAATTAAGTATCGCAAGGCACGCTTGTTAACCGAAGGTGGGAGTACGTAATGTCAAGACAAGGAAAACTGCGAAGACGCAGACCTGGACAGATCATGAAGAATATGACGATCACCGCAGGCAGCGATGATATTAGTTTATGTGAGATGACGGAAGTGAATCCGCGGTGCGCCTTGCAGTTCGGGACAAGGCTTCGATAATATATTAACAGTATCTGACCATGACAAATTGTGCATATATTATACATATCTATAGATGTATCTGGAGATTGATGGTAAGAGGGAGATGGGAGGAAGGGGTAAGGGCGGGTAAGAGAGCTTCATTTATTCTAGTTATTCACGTTAAGGAGCAGGTGGCTGCCATTGTTTCCTCTATTGCTTGGCAAGTAAGTGACATTGTGGGATGCAGAGAGCGTGGCAGCGATCTCCTTCGACGCTTCAATACGACGGAACTCGACAAGACCCTCCCCAGCCTTGGCAAGGGATTCTGAGATAAGCTCAGCTGCCTGCGAATCGCCCTCAGCACGGATGATAGCCGCCTCACGCTCATGCTCGGCGCGCTCCACAATGAATTTAGCACGCTCGGCCTCCTGCTGTGCAATCTGCTTTTGCTCAACTGCATTGGTGAAATCACGGCCAAATGTCATGTGTGTCTAATCATTCGCGCACGCCCGCCCACCCCATAATATTAGTTCAATTCATCAACATTATTCTTTACACTCACAATTGACACATCTTCCAACGCAATGTTGAAGTCTTTCGCACGCTTGTACAGCTCCTCGCGGATCTTGGCAGAAACCACCTCACGCTGCGTAATAAGCTCAGAAGCATCGAACTGAGCAACAATAGCCTTGAGCACCTCATTGCCAATGGAAGGAAGCACACGCTCGTCATAGTCCAGGCCCAGGTTCTGATAGATGACAGGCAGCTTTTTGATCTCGGGTCGGTGCAAAACACGGAGCGTCAAGCTGATCATTTGCATATCTTGGAATATACATATAATATAAGCCTCTTGTCATCATCCGCCATTCTCAATAGTATCCATGCATTTCTCTCGTTTCCCCCTTGTATCTTACCCTTTGAGCCCGTTGTGGTCGAAATGTTACGGGGCTTGGTCCGCACATCAAAAATGACTGCACGCTGCAGCCACGGCACCAGAAAGTGGGTACCCTCACCCGTCGATACATCCTTCACACCCTGAATACGGTCAAAAATAACAGCACGGTGCCCGCCCTGGACTAAAATGGGTATAAGAAATGAGCTTCCACAGAGAAAATGTTCCTGGCCAGGACAGTTGCAATGAAACAGCTACCCCGGAGCAGGTGCATGCATGGAAGAAGAGCTATTACCATCGTACATGGCTGACTGAATACCGCCAACGAGAAGACCGGCGGGAATAGCAAGCTTGGCAATCTTTTCGAGAATGGCAGCCATTACTGCAGGGAGGAATATAAGCTATTCGTTTTCGGGGGGGGCGGTTGTGCGGGGTAAGATGGAGGCAGCCTTCATGTTCCCAATGCGGACTGTTGTGACGGCTCTTTAACTTGGCAACACACACCGCTCTTCCAAGGGAAGAAGCCCTTTCTTCTTTTTTCCAAAGGGTGTGGTTATCCGAGTACGCCAGCAATATTCGATGTGGTACCTAGCAATCCTTTCTGGCTCTTACCTGTCGAGGATCCCCTGCTCCGCTGGGTACGGGTTTTGGTGTGCGAGCTAAGGCCCTCCACCAAATTACAAACGGTTCCTCTCTAAAATTTTGATGATTGACCGCATCTTCCTGTAACTACCCGAACGGTCGATACACCGTATGACTCGCATTTCCACCATGGATTGGGAAAATACCTCTTTGTCATACCAGCTGCCCAATTTTGTAGAGCAACCTCGCTGGTCTTTGACAATGGAGGCTCAAGTAGTCGGGAATCGTTATCGCATAGAACAAAGTTTGAGAACTTGCTATAGCAAGAGTAAATAGATAAACAGATGGTTTTCTTATACTTCATGTGCAGCACACATTGTTTTTTATCATAGCCACTGTTCTATCCACTATGTTCATCACTTACTGATCCGGTTTATTATGACACTTTTAACCTCGCGCTATTTGCTTGCGAAGCATATCGATCAGCAATAGACATGCTATCCCGGAAAATGTTACTACCGAGTGCTTGACACATGTCCTCGTTCTCTATTTACTTACCCGCAGTGACAGGAGCCACAAAGACTACTTTACGTGCATCACGATGCTGTCGCATTTTTGAAATGATGGGAGTGACTTGCTGGTTCCATGAACGCTGCAGTTGATTACTGCGTAGCAAAACTCGCAGCAAGTCTCACCGGTTTTTCTTACAGGATACGTCCCATATTGAGAAAGCTGATAATGGGTTACTCTGTTCCCTTGCAGCTGCCCACCAAGATGCCGGTGAGTACTAGCTTGGTAGCGTAGGAGAGGACGCAGAGGAGTCGATGAACAACCATAATAGCATCTGAGTAGATAGTACTATCTTCAATCTTTACAAGCGCTGCTTCCTTTGGTACAGTGCATGTCAACATAGACCACTTCCGTAGGGTGATAGGGACATGCGCTTTATCCCAGTTGGCTGCTTGCGCGAGACCAATCAAATAAGACTACACCATTGCACACTCTCACAGCGACGCATTCTCGAAATCTGTAATAAATACAGTAGCAGTGAATCCGGTGGGGGCACCTCCACAGTCATTCATTCCGCCGATATCTGCCTAAACAATCCTTTACATACACGGGATCATCCCATGCTTTAAGTACTGTGCTCTTATGACGTCTTTGTATTTCTTCAACCATTTGCCCTATACGATTTCTTTCCTCTTCCAAGAAGAAACGTCATCCAGGACTCGCGGGATCAATGTGTGCCACAAACAAATTCCACAATGAATACCATAAGTAGGATGCATAGAGGATCTCGGAGGGAGGGAATTTAATCAATTCGGACCGAACCCTGGAGAAGGCTGACACGGAGCTTAGCGGGCGGGACTCAAGATCCAAAAGTACGTGTACGCTGGATAACATTGAATCACTTTGTCCTCTCATTCCCTCGTCCACCCTGCACACTTTGCATTCATATTTTCACGGTTTGTGTCTACTGTAGCGGATTCTGGTGTTCAAGCGGGGAAATAGGAGAGAAGCCAGCTGTGATGGTTGCTTGTCATTCTGTACATAGTTTCGAATTTGGGCACGTCTGCTTTATAAGGATATGAAATAAAATATATACGTATAACAGGATTAAGAGAAATTAAAGAGGTTTAATTGGCAAAACGGTTGATCATATCCTTAACGCGATTGTTGGGTGAGCGCGCGCGCGGTGCGGTATGGTTTGATGAGGTGCTATTGTTCGTTGACAAGTTTATCTCAAACTTGTTGCGCAACGAGGCGATCTCTGGTGTTTTTGTCCGCGATGATGTGGCACTAGCAGCAGAAATTTTACCGTCACTGGGCGGGGTAGCCGGAGGATCCGGCAAATGAACAGCAACCGAGGCAACTTCTTCGTCATGATCATGGGATGACTCTTCTAGGACCGATTTGGCAACTTGCTCTATCGTTACTTCAGTCTTGGCGAAGTGCTCTTCCTCTATCTCGGATTCAAGCTTGACTTCAGTATGCTTGCTTTCGTTCCCTTCATCCGACTCTTCCATCCCAGTTTTGGTATCAGCCAGCTCCTTCTCTTCAGATGCGGATTCTTCAGAAGCATGATGCTCTTCTACTTGCTCATCATTTTGTTTGTTTTCTTCATGGTCATGGTCATTCGTCTCCTTATTCTTCTTCGCTCCACTGGTGTTAGATGGATGGGAGGTCTTCTTTGTTTTTAGAGTATGACTGGTTGCTGTTGCCGTTGTCTGGATTACATCAAGTTCATGTTAGAGTCTCGAGCCTATGTGTATTAAGTATGCTATAAGCGTTACCTTTGTGGTGCCTGCGGCAACGCGTCGGACAACACGCTTAGTAGCGGGGGCTGTATCTGGCGTGGCTGACGCTGATTTGGTAGTGTTCCGGGTACTTGCTGCGGTGGCTGTGTGCGATCCTCCAGCAGCGGTGGTTCTCTTGACAGCACCCGACTTATGCTCTGTTGCTGTTTTGGCAGCCGTGTTGCTTGGACTGACACGCCGAGGTGGAGAATGGGTGGCTGCGGTACTGGTAGCAGTGGTTGTTGCCACTGTTGTTGCCTTCTTCTTGGATACTCCGCTAGCTCGTGTGGGTCTCGAGGATGCTGCTGTGATAGTTTCTTCACTATGATGACGCGAACTAGCTGTGGAAGTAGCCGCCAGGCGCGAGAAAACTGATGTACGCGATGACTTCTTTGCCGGAGCGGTAGCAACAGCCTCACCATCTTTCTTAGGAGCAGCCCCTGCATTCTTTTTCGAAGTAGCTTCGTCGTCCTTTTTAGAGGCATTCTCGTCGTCCTTTTTGGGAGCAGCCTTCTTGAGGACACGATGAGTGCCACGAGTAGTCCGTGCGGTAGCTGCCGTTCGTTTCGCAGTCGTCGCGTCCGAATCTTCAGTTGCCGTTGTTGTTGGGGTCGTAGTTGGCGAAGCTCGTCGAGTCGTATGATCTGGCCGAGTCTTCGACACTTTGGTTGTGGTAGCGCCGGCTACCGTCGTCTTGACAGTGCGTTTAGTGGTGCCGGCAACGGGTTTCTTGGGATGGTGTTCCTCCTTGGGCTTCTGCTTGGGTTTAGACGCGACAGTTCCTGGCGTGCTTCGAAGTGGAGATCGGGTAGGCGATTTGGACTTTGGCAAGTCCTTGGTGTGGTTGTCATGTGAGACCTTCGTAGCAGATGATCCGGATACTTCTGTGCTATTAGAAGTGTTCTCTGAATGTGTGGGTTCGCACTCAGACTTGGCAAGTGTCTCTTCAGATGTTGTTTCCTCGCTCTCGGGCCCTTGTACTTCATCCTTTGTTTCAGATTTCTCTTCTTCTGAAGCCTCAGATTCCATTTCGTCCGCTGAAGTCACAACGGCAGTTGTGTCCTTCTCTATAGATGAGGGAGAAGCAGCCGACTCGACGTCCTCCTTCTTGTCTGCGGCGGAAACAACAGGTTCCTCGATCGTAGCTTCAACAACCTGTGAAGTCTCGACCGCCGCGGTGGCTATGATCTCCACAGAAGCAGCGGATGCCACAGCGGGAGCAGCAGGTTTTTTCTCCTCAACCTCTTCCTTCTTTTCAGCTGGAGGGGCTCTGACGGTAGATCGCTTGTTCTCTTCAGAAGGGGCTGTTGTTTCCTTTTGAGGGACGTCAAAGATCTTCTTAGGTGGAAATTCTCGGACGATCTTTTTCATAGGCGGGGGCGGCTTCTCTGTTTTTGGCCCATCGGTTTCAAACATGGCCATTAATTTTGATATACCACCAGGTTTTGATTGACCGATAGCTTTTTTCACTTCCACTTTGGCAACTGGAGCGACATGCTTCTCAGGAACAGCAATTTCTGCCTTGGACGTCTTCTTCGGTGCTTCGACGGACTTCTCGAGAACAGCTGTTTTAAGGCTGGGGATCTCCTTGGCATCTTCAGTATGCTTCTCTGGAGCAGCAACTTCAGTCTTGGGCATTTCTTCTGCTTCGACTGGCTTCTCCAGTTTAACGACCTTAGCTTTAGATACTTCGGCTTCTTCGGTAGATTTCTCTGATGCAATGGCTTCCCCCTTTGATGCTTTATTGTCGTCTTCGACAATCTTTTCGGGAATGGTAGCGTCAAGTGTGGACGCTTCCTTCGCTACTTCGACAGGCTTCACTGCTACAGTCATCTTAGCTTTGCACTCAGTTTGTTCAGCAGGCTTTTTTGAGTCAACGGCCTCAGTCTTGGGGGCTTCCTTGGCTTCTTCGACAGTCTTCACTGCTACAGTCACCTCAGCTTTGCACTCATTAGTTTCTTCCGTAGGTTTCTTTGAGTCATCGGCCTCAGTCTTGGGGGCTTCCTTGGCTTCTTCAACAGGCTTCACCGTTACAGTCATTTCAGTTTTGGACTCTTCTTTAGCTTCTTCAACAGATTTCTCTCGGCTATCAGCCTCAGTGCTGGGCGTTTCTGTGGCTTTTTCGATGGGCTTCTCATCCATTACGGAATTTTCGTTCCTGTCTGCTTCCGCAATTTCGATAGTAGTACAAGTGGATTTTTTGTTAACGGTTTCCTCCAAGTCCTTGATTACTGTTTTTTCCGAGGTGACCTTTTCGATGACATTACCCTGCTCAGGGTTAACGTGAATAGTGTCGGTAAGCTCCTCATCCCGAAGCGCCTCCTGGACGGAGCTTGTATCGTTAGCTAGTTTTTTGCCTGTTACTTCAGCGGCAGGCAACGGGGTAGCTGACTCCTGAATTGTCGGAGGTGCTGCAGTTTCAAGTGCTTCGCTAGTAAACTTGGTTGTCTCGGATGCCTCTTCCTGCATCGCCCTGAGTGTCTCGGAATCCTGTTTTAACGATGCCGGTGCTATTAAAGTTGTGTCGGCTGCTTCGTCAAGCACACCACACTGCGGCTGCTGGTTCAAAGGTGCCTCCTTTCCATCGTTTGTCTTTGTAATAGAAACGATGTCAATATTTTCAGACGGTGCATCCTTCTGCTGGTGCAAAACAGGATCGATAAACTCCTTATCAACCCGAGTGCTGTCTGCGTTGCCGATTTGCTCTTTTATAGTTGCCGCCTCCTTAGCTCCAATAGTGTCGCTAATTGTGGCGACAGATTCGACTTTTTCGTTCACCTCAACAAAGTCGTTTGCATCAACAGACTGTTGCTCTTGTTCAACTGAAACGGTTGTTGCAATCGCTCCGGCGGCAGGATCTGATGGGAGATCTGATTCGTTTACGGCAATGGATTCTTTCTCATTTTTACCAGAGCGCTGCTCTACCTGCAGAGGGACCTCGACGGCTATTTCGATATTTTCTTCCGCCTTCTTTGAGCTGTCCTGGGTTTCTTCCGCCACAATGCTCGTGATCTCTTCGACATTTACATCTTTCTCAGGAGGCTTTTCATCCGAACTCTCAGTAGTGGAGATAGTGGTGGTAACAACTGTGGAGGAAAGCATGCCCTCTAACTGTTGACCTGACTCAGCGATCTCTTCAGCATCAACGATCAAGTTCTCTGATAGAGCCGCAGCGGGTGATTTTTTAGGCAGTTCCATGTCAATAGCTGGTTCTGCTTTGTCTTTTCTTTCGCCTTTGTCTGATCTGTTGATGGACTTCTCCTCCATTTCTTCGGGGACAGTCTCATTGGTCGCAGTGGCTTGCTGCTGTTCGTCGTTATACTTTGCGACAGTGACCTCGGAGGATTCCAATATCGATGTTGTCGTTACCGTCTTCTCTTCAGGTTTTGCTGTGGAATCAATGGCAGAATCCTCGGCGGTGGTGACTGTTGTTCGTTCGATGTTCTTTTGAGCATCTTCTTTCTCCTCTGCAGGAACGGACTCTCTGATGGTGGCACTAGTCTTCGCTGCGAAAACGTTGAAGATAATGTCAATTTCTCGATCTGCGCTCGCTTGGCAATCGCTGCCGTGGGTTGCGTTGCTCATCCCGTTGGTACCGAACTGGGCGCGGATGCTAAAGACATATCGTTTTCGCACATAACACTTTTAGTTTCTTGTTTCCTTTGCAGGGGTGCAGATGCTATACTAAAGCGTACCTATTAGGCTCAAGTTCACGTGCCTTACTGGGGTCTGTGGGACCCATCAGGGACCGCCAATCTCGGATCGCATTTGTTTTTTCTAAAACCAACGCATGAATGGGTGCGCTAAGAGAGAGACGGGAAGTAGGCGTCATGTGTTAAAATAAGGGTATAAATAAAGGGGACATTATTACCCGTTTTTTTTTTTACCTGCTCATCCAGTTTGTCAGTTCGGCGTAGAAAGGTTTCCCTTCATGCTCTTGATAAAACAGGCAAGCCTGGTCCTTGGTCAGATGCAACTCAGCATCCTGGACAACCAAGAATCCGGCTTCTGCAATCCTTTGCATAATAGCATTCTTCGCGTTAGCTTCCACGGCGTCGGGTTTGATAAGCGCCAACGTGCGCTGGACCGGGTCTGCTGCAGTATCTGATGACTGGGTTTGTGCCTCAAGCAGCTCTTCGTTGTTGCTGATGATGGTGTTTTCTTTTTCCAAGAGTGATGTTGTGTCTACCGACTGTGGTGGTGAGTCCGTTTCTAAATCTGCGGCAGCGGCTGCGTCAACGTCTGCGGCTGCGTGTATTGCTTCTGCTGCAGGAGCAGCCACCTTGACTTGAGAAGCGGCGATTGGTTCAGCAGGCTGTGCAGCGAGTTGTTGATTCTCCGGCACCGATTCGGTTTTCTCCTTTGAGGCTGCGTTGAAGGCGGTGGTGGTGGTGATAGCGGTTGGCTGAGACTCCGCAGAAGAATCTTCTGATGTGGCTTCTTCCATAGCTGCTGGTGATGTCTGCGGTTGTGCAGGCATCTCACCAGGAGAATCGATAGTGGGATCGCCATTTTTGTTATCAAGCGGCAGTGAAGCAGGAGCAATCTCTACTTTTTCCTGGAGACGTTTGTCTTGTTCGGCAATAACTAATTTTTTTGCGCGCGGCAAGCGCGTCAGATCCAGAAGTCTCAGGAACTCAGCCGGAGCGTGAGAGAAGGGGGAGGGGGGAGCAAATAATAATAAAAAACTCACCTGGTTTTGGTTCGAGTGGTGGTGCGGGTACCGGGTGCTCCTGCGAAGGAACGAAGTTAGCACGAGATGAGGGTTATCATCATGTTGAGAAATGAGCAAGTTACCTCGCTTTGAGTCATTGCGATAGTTGGAGAAAGGAGAGATAAGAAAAGGTAGAGGGGGAATGAAAGGTGGTTATATAAGTATAAAAGAAAGAGAGAAATGAAGATTAAAAAAAGGGGGGAGGAGAGAAGACCGAGTTGTTGTAGGTTTTTATTGTTAGAGAGTGAGCGAGCGCGAGTGTGAGTGTGAATGAATGATATGTTTCGTTCTCCCCCTACCGGGGAGGAGCTAGCATGCTCACTTGTCCCACTAGGCAAACATTTTTTTTACTGCCAGTCCGGTTGCACAATCGGTTCGCGGAAGAGATCCTCCTCTCGTGTATTAGGAACCATAATTTGCTGTCATACGAGAAAAAAAAAGAGCAATAAAGAATGAGTTTTGCTGCAAAATCATGCAATCATGACCGCTCCTCGAATATTTGAAATATTCCTGTGTCTCTGCTGCCACTGCAAAGGTAAAGGGAAAACCTGGTATTACCGTCCGAGAGAAGGGAAGTATATCTGCTACACCAAGTGATAAGGACACTGTTGGGTTGGGGACGTGGAGAAAACTCTCAGAGAATGTTGTGTGTTACGAAATAGACCGAACGAATCCTCCACCTTGATCTTAGTCTATCAAGTTTGGGAGGTCTCCAAATGCTGAGCGCGATGGCGCCTATCTAAGTGTAGTCGAGCTGACGCCCAGCAGTTTCTAACCCATCTGAACACAACAAGAGGCTGGTAGCGATATACTGTCATGCATAACATTGGTGTATTATTAGCTTCCTTTATGAGTAGATTCAAGAATTTTTGAGAGTGAAGACAATGAAACCGGGAATCCTCATAAAGAGTGTAGCTCTGTATTTACAATGAAGAATACGATTTTCAACAATGGTTCTCGGTGCCTTATATTCGTAGCGACCCAAACAAGGAACATTCGGTACAATGGTGCTTCGCGGCGTAGCACTGGGTCTCCTGGATTTGCATGCAAGAAACTGACACGATTTCTTTCTTCTCCAGGGATGATTACCTGCAGCAGCGTCCCGACACCCATGATAACAATTTCGTCTCACACTCAATCGCACATATACACACATCGATAACGAGGTACATAAAAAGAAAGAAAAAAGAAAGATGGTGCTATTGTTAAAGAGGGGAAAAGAAGACGGATATTTCGAGTCCAGTATATGGTCAGTTTATGGCATTTGTACATAGGGACTAGGAGGAAGGGGAAGACGGTTTGTTGACAATGACCGGCGTTTTTTCTAGCTGGGCCTTGAGTTTTCGGCGTGCTTCCATCCTTGCAGCCTTGTTGTTGTTATCGTACGCAGGACAAGGGAAAAACGTAGGCGCAGCAACGGTTGCCACAGCTCCCAAAGCGACAATGACGAAAAGATTGGACGTGATGCGCTGCTTTTGTAAATGATTGAGCGGCCGAATTTTGGAACCGGTAAACATGGCAAAGCAATTAGGCGTGTGTATATATATATATACGTGTATAAAAGAGAGGGGAAGGTTTGTTGAGAGTGCTATTGAATTGCTGAGGGTGTGTAGGTTACGACGTCGTACTTGTCATAACACACGTATTTTTTATTCTCTCTCTTGGCGGGCCTTTTCGGTTTGCGTACGTTTGGATGTTTAATCTGTACGTGGGGGTCGGCAGTGGTGTGTGTTTTTTACCAACGATCGGTCAGATTTTGGGAGCCAGCATAGCGTGACAATTTTGTGACTTGCAATTATATTCGAATGGCCTGGGACCGATTTCTACCCCCCTTCCACACACACGCGCGTGGCATTGAAACCAATGCTGCTACTGCTGAAACAGGCGGATTGGTGCTCAAAACCATTCCGCGAAACATCTTTGTAGGTACTATTGAGTTATAGATATGCTTGTTCTTCTTCTTCTGCCCAACATCTACATGTCAGATCCAATACACACATACCAATGTAATATAGAGAGAGTGACAGAAATAACTACTTGATAATTTAATAAGTTTGGATAAAAAGGATGCGATTGAGAAAAGATTACAGTCTGTTCTCGTAAACAACGCATCTACGCAAAAAGAACAGCGTAAATTACACAACCAATGGCAGCCCAGAAACTGGCTAGCTGAGGGTAGACATGGGCTCCCATACCAGTCTCGGAAGACTGAGACTGAGAAGCAGTCTGGGAAGCGACAGCACTCGACCCAGCAGATTCAATGCTCTTGCTGGCGGTTGCAATGGCCGAAGAAGCGAGAGAAGAGGCTGAGGCCCAAGCCGACGAGGCGGCTCCGGAAAGACTTTCAGACATGGCAGAGGTAGCGGAAGCAACAGCGCTGCTCACCGATGCGCTTATCGACGAAGTAGCAGCTACATCAGACGATGACGTGGCAAGGGGTGACGACGACGATGAAGGGGAGGGCGAATACCCGGGCCAACTCTTTACGCATTCACTGACGCAATCCTTGTTTCCGTTGCATTTCGAGATACAGTCATTTGTGCTGCTGACTGCATTTGATTGGATTGAGTCGAAGCTGATATATCTATATTACATTCTTTCTCCAACTTACCACAGTCTTCGTAACACTGCAAATCTGATGAATCACATCCGCAGACAGACTGATGCTTCGCATTGGCCATTACGGTGTAAACAATGGAGATAGCGAGCAAGAAAAAGGGCAGATAGAGCTTCATTTCGTTTTTGTGTGGCAATATAAGATACAGGGTCTGGGAGTTAGCGTAGTATGACTGCACTCATTTTCTCTCTTTTTTATAACAACTTGGGGATACTCACATCTGGTTTCGATGAGCTCATTGCATTTTGAGCGAGCATCTTTGGCGTTTCCCTTTTGAGTATCGTCTATGTGTATATGTGTGCTTACACACTCTAGCAATCGGTCGCCGCCCAACAACTGTTTTGGCGCTAGTAATTTGTTAGGGATAGAGCAAAACCGTGTGTTGTGCTGTCCTATAATGACAAATTTCCCAATACTTGCTGGCTGCTGAGAAGTTATCATCTGTCTGTCATGTTGCCTATTTCCTCCTGTGCTTGAAAAGCTTTGATGTCCTTCTTTCAGCTTTAACCGAAAGAGCTGAGGTCAATGTCACTTTAGCCGTGTTCTGTTGTTGCATATATATGTATCATCTGTGTTGCCTTTCGCCCTTCCGTTTCGATAGACCTTAAGCAATGGTCGCACAGGAGTCATGCGAAATATCGCTAGGGAATCCCAGGCAACATTACGCATGATAAAGGTAGCAAGATAAACATTCATGATGCTCCCCACCTCATGGCATAACCAATCTTATCCAAATGAAAGGGTTCGAGTAACTGCTGCTTCTCATCTTCCAAAGACGCGCGTTATAATCGTTAATAGGGAGACAAGATGATGCATCAGCTACTCTTCAGCGTTCAATGCCAACCTGCGGTACTAATATTTACTTACGTCAATCAATAAAAGAATGGGCAACAGGTTAAAATAAGAACTACCATATTAGGGTTTACGTGCATTCCTTCTAATCTCCCGGGGTCCGATCTTGTCCAATTCAAAAGACCTAGCTTTTCTTGGAATGGGTGGAGAATATCCATGACGCTTTTACTGCTTCTGATGCGATTGTGATTTGACAAATATTGCTCTCTAAAAATGCAGCGTTAAGGTATATACTTATTTGACGATATTCGTCGTCTTTCACGAAATAATATATAGAAAATGTCCGTGGTGTAACGTGGTTTTGCGTTGATGAGACATCATTTTAAAAGAACGTGCATTTACGCAGTCTGTGAACCTACGTACACAATGGTAGTGCACGTTTCGAAATAAGGAGTAGGCAATAAGCAAACCATTGCATACAGTAGTAGCCTGCAGGCATCCAACGATACGTTAGCAAAGCTTTTTTTTCAGCATACACTATCGTCCATTTAAATTCGCTTCTTTTTATTTCTCCTATTGATAAAACATGGGTATTTAATAGTATAGTACAAGGGAAAAATCGAGTCGCGGAAGGAGAGAAAATATAAAAAAGACGACAGGAGGAAGTTATAAAGTTTCGGTTGAACTACTATATTGGATATGTTGTTTCCAAAAGTGAGGTTCATGAGGCTCGCGGCGGAGCGATAGAAAAGGAAAGAGAAGGTTTGGAAGACATCATGTCAGAGGTTGTGGTGATGTGAATCGTGGCATTGCTTCCATGACGTTCAGAACCACATCTATCGTTTACACGCCAACCCGTGGTTGATAAGCTTTCGTTTGCATTTCCCTCTCCAACCTCGCTTTACCTATTGGCATATCCTCCGTGATTGCTGCAAACGTAAAATTACTCTCATCTTTGCTATACTCACTTTGGTCGTCTTCCATGATCGGTGCCTCGACACCCTCCATGGCTTGGTCTTCCTCCTCGTCACCCCCACTATGAACTTCTGGAAAGTGCTCAGCATACTTTTCGCGGTTGAGATACATCTGCCGCCGAATTGCCATCATTTCCTCAAGTCGCTGTCCGAGATACACCACAATATCGACACTATTATCCATTCGGTTCGGCGGCTTCTGATTGGGGCACAAGAACCAGTACTTTCTAAGAAAACTAGGTGGTACAAACCAGTGATCCTGATTTCCTGGCGAACCGCCCAAGAACATGGACGAGTTAAACAAAAAGCTGAAGAGCTCGTTAGCGTCGTAATAGTCTTGGAAGAGGATCATTTGATCCCGCATCACAGCGCCAGGAATAATATCAATCCGAATATCATGCGGCACATTTCGTTGAAGCTCGGCTGAGAGAGTGTTTTTTCATGTGAATCTTTCCAGTAATTGGGCGGCGGACGTATAAAAATTATACTTTGTTAAGACTTACTTGGCTCAAAGAAAGCCCAGGTTTTCTTATCCGTCCGTTGAATCGTCCGCATTTCGTGGACAAACTCCATCGGGGTCATTGGTGGATAGATACGTTCATTGTTGGGACCGATCGTGTACCGGGGAGCGCTGGCGGCTGATGTCGTGGATCCCTGACGACCGTCGTCAGCAGCATTGAGCGAGGTATCACTGTCATTCCATTGGCCAGAGCTTTCAGTGGCCTCTTGTTTTACAAAGCTTTCGGTTGTCTTATCCACTCTAGATTTGATATTAAATTCATGCAAAGACGAACGCCACTCTGGCGGAATGAGGGACGCCAGTTCTGGAGGAGTCTGATCAATTGTAAATTCAGGTCGGGTGACTTGGTCAATGAAGGTGGAGACAAGGTCAGTCTGTATCAGGGTCTGAAGAAGATCAGAATCGAGCTGGCCGAGCTGGCTTGCGGTTGTGTTCATGGCTGATAATTGTGGTAGAAGGGCAGTGGCGGTCTGGGTCAAATCAAGGGGCGGAAGTGGTTCGGCAGCAGCTAGTTGGTTTTCGCCAAAATCAAAGCTGCCGGGCATGGTCTTCTGGAAAAGCTGCGGAGATAGCAGAAATTGGTCGAGTGATGACGACGATTGAATGCTGCTGTCAACGCTGTGACTCGATGGCGAAGATGCATAGGTGGAATCGGTGACGCTCTGGGGTTCAAGGTTTTTTGGTAGATTATCGTCTTGAAGACTGGTGATATATCCATTACGGTTCAGGAAAAACTCGAGCTTCTGTGGCATTGTCTTTGAGCCGGAGACCATAAAATTCTCGTTGCCAAGTTCATCTCGTGCACCCGTGTCGGAATAGTTGGGAACATCAATTCGCCTGGCGTTACATGTTAACTTGAGCGTGAGGACAAAACCTTTAAGGTATTTGTTTTCGTATTCAAGGTCTTTCACCCGCCGACGCAGCTTGTTAACTTCGCTTAGGGCTTGGTCTCTAACGTAATGGGCCCGCTTTACACTCGCCTCAGCCTCTCGCATTTCACGGCGCTTGCGCTCGCGAAAAGCGCGCTGAGCGGCCCGGTTTTGGGCCTTACGCTGGGCAGGAGAAGGAGGATTTGGTTTACGGCCAGGCTTTTTGCGAGGACGGATGGGCCTGCCGTTTTCGTCAACGTTGCATAGTTCGATTTCCGGGTCAAAGTGTTCGAAAGAGATATCGGTCATAGATGGTAAATATGCAAGGGGGAAGGGGATAAAGTGGTTGGAAGGAGTGGTGGAAAGAGAGAGAGTAAAAAAAAACCCAGAGCGTAATGCAAAACTTAATTAAGCACTCTCTTTTTGGGGGGTGGGGAAGAGACCAAGACTTTCTATCAGATGGCGTGGCTGGAATGAACGGCGGCCGATCGAAGCCAAGACACAAACAAAGCCTTCATCGTCATCTTTAAGGCAAACACGTTTTTTAATTACATGACGCACCATTTTTCATCCTGCTCTGCTCACTTTTTGCAACAGCAAGCCTTTTGAGGATGCAGTTTCCACAAGCTAGGCGTTTTGGTGGGAATAAGTCTATTTTTTCACATGGTCATCATTCCTTTGAACCTTCATTGTAGCCATTTCGTTACACAAGAAGACTAATATGGTGCGCACGCGACTTGCTTGGTGGTGGATAGTACAGCCCGTTTCAAAGACAGCCGCAATATGACAGTATGACTTACCGCTCCATCAGAATATAGAAATATGAACTTAGGGAGGAAGCAAACCCGAATCGTATAAAGCTCGGCCTGGTAGCTTTTTGATGGCTCGCACCATCTTCTATCCTGAAGCTAAATAACGCATCTATGGCCGTAAAGCTGCTGTCTGCCCTATTTATCTTATGCACTCTATTTTCCCTTATTCTTGCTTCCTGCGATTGCGACGACGCTGATCGAGAGTGTGTCACTCAATGCGGTAAGATGACAGCCGGACACATTGGGTCCACAAGCAACACTAATCAGTTCAACGCACAGTTTTGGATGCCGAGGACTGTATCATAGGATGCGGGGATGATACACAATGCTATGAGTCGTGTATCACAGACAAATGGTCAGGAATATCAATTCTCAACGTCCGTATCGGCTATTGTTCATTGACGAATATATGTGTATGTTATTTAGGCCACATGCGAACGATCTGATAGAAGAGGAAGTCTACTCTGGGAACAACGATCTCCCAGCCTTTGGCAGCGATGGGATACCAATCCAATCGAATCCTGGCTTTGGCACTGGTGCGTCTAACAGTTTCTGAGCTACACGCGAGATTAAATTTTGGGATTATTATTATTATCATTAGAATCTCCGTTGCCTTACTCTCCTTCCACAACGCGCTATGGTTCCCCGACGACAAACACCGCAACAACCACGGCTTCAGGCACGGCTAACCCTTCAAATGCAAGCGCCGCTTCTTCCTTGCGCTCTTCTGTGAACGCTCTCGTCTCCTTATTGGCTGCGTTCGGAATTGCCATGTGGCTTTTCCGTACAAATTAGATTTAGCGTGGTTTACATATCAATCCAGTTAGCGCCCCTTCTCCGTACCCTCATCAATAAAGCAATCCACACATAGTGTAAGTGTTGACCTAAAGATACGACAAACGAACATCATGGCATGTGACTTTTGGGGAGGGTGGACAAGGGACACGTTGAATGGGAGTAGGACCCTAAAGCGGCCTAATAGTAGATAATTATACTTGAATGGGCATAGAAGACTGTCTTTCCTAAACTCTGCGACCTTACCCACTGAAAAATGATAAATAGCATAAAAAGCAATAGCTTTTGATTGACCTTGAAAAGCTGATATCGGTCAGTTAGATTGTTGCGTTCGCAAAGAGAGGATTGACAACGACACTAAACAGAAAATGATTAAGCAACTGCATGCCAAAGGACGGTGACACGGATGAATCTTTTGAATCACAGGAAGGTATATATGTTATTGATAGCTACAGAACTTATACAACACATAGGAAACACCCAAAGCCAGTAGTTTGTCTTAAAAGAGCTCCATCGGATATTCAGCAGGGTGCATCTACTAACTTCCCAAAACACATGGAGAGCTGCAAACTTCTTCTATGGAATAGAAATTAAGGCATTTGCCATGTAAACTATTTTCGCGATCACGGGAAAATCTGTCTGCTAAATAGGGGGAGGCTGCTTAGCAGACGATGGATGTCTTTATCTCCTAACGCGCTTGGCGTGAGCTATCATATGTCAGTATAGCTATATTGGTGACAAAAGAAGACTAGCCTTATCGAACATTGAAAGGAAGATGTCCCCGAAACCATTCCATATCTCGCATGTCAAATAGCAGCCAGGTTAATCTTGCCTCAACCATCCATGCGGGTAATATAACGGCTATATAATTAGCCGCATTAATGCTCTTGGCGAGAAAGCGTTGTCTGCGGGGTAAGAGAAGATGTCATAGCAGCTCCCGACTCGTATCAATATCTATAAAGAAGTTGGTTATCTATCCAGAACTCATAAAATCGTTGATCGTGTGGGGGCGGTAATGGCTCATCGCCCATAAAATGGAGAAATTCGTTTGTCCGAAACGTTTAAAAACTCAGCGGGAAATGGGATTAACTTCGTTCCGAGGACTTCATGCTTTACTGTGCGATCTTTCAACATGGATCAATATGATAATGACATTCTTGATTTCTTCCTTCATAATGAGGACTTCACTTGGTCACAACATGCCGAGGTTCAGCAACAGCAAATATTACAACAACACACAGGCGGAACTATGCCGGCTGCTCAAACCTTCACCGCAGTAGACAGTGCAATTCCACTCATTCCCCTTCAGCTACATCCCTACTCTCCTCTCCACGATCCGCCATTTAACCTTTCCGGAAATTCCGTCGAAGCGAGCATGGCACAGCCACAATCATTACCTTTACGGCCGCAAGAAGCTTCTTCAACGCTGGGGCAACCGAAAATCCGCAAAAAGCCAGGGCGGAAACCAAATCCAGCCACCCCCTTCTTGCGAAAAGCGCAAAACCGGGCAGCTCAACGTGCTTTCCGCGAGCGTAAAGAGAAACACCTTCGCGACCTTGAGATCCTAGTTCAGAGTCTCAAGAAGGAGCGAAAGGCGATGGCAAAGGAACTCTTGCGAGCCAGGAATGATGTGCGAACGTACAAGGCCGAGTGTTGCTATCTCAAGGGGCTTCTGCTCACGCTTCATCTCGTGTGCCTTCACCATGACATCACTATCCCAAACCACACACCGTTCATGTCGATGGTCGAGGTTAACGAGATGGGCCGTAAGTCGCCTTTTGTCATCGACGCTTATGAGTTAGCTCAGAAGCAGTACGAGACTGAAATGAGAGAGCTGATGAATAATGACCTCTCTATTGGCTCACTCGGTGACGGAAAAGCATGTGATGAGCTTATAACAAATAATGACGAAGGGGATGCTTTTGCAAGAAAATCTAATGTTGCATTGACCTCCCCGAAGGGCCCTTCAGAAAGCGCAGCAGAAGTAGCAGCAGCAGCAGCAGCATTGTCGCCTGAGACCTCTCTCAATGAAGAGAATCGCGCTGCGATCGTTCCTGCTGCTACTTCGCCAGAAACATCTATCATGACAAAGGAGCAAGAAGCGATCGGTCAACTGCGTCACCAGTTGCGGATCCAGGCAAAAGACCCTACTATTGATACCTTCACATCTGGGCTTCGACCGAGCTTCTTGCAGATGATTGTGCCGCACGATGCGCGTATCGACCTCATTCCTAACGCGTATATGCGCGACCGATTGATCCTCTTTCGAGATCTCATCGATTATGAAACTTGCTTCAAAACACTTATCAACGGCTCTGTTTTTCACGGAACCGACCCAACTGATCCGACCAGCTGGGAGGTGTCGGTCGATTTCTTGAGCGAGTATTGGTAAGTTACATCTAAAGCACTCTTCTGTGAGGGACCACGCTCCGAATGCCTAATAGGTCAACTATATATATAGGTACTTATGCGCCAAGTATGACGGACGCTACCATAAAGGATGGTGTATACTTAAATCACTCCTCTACTGCGACGATGTATCGAGGGAGAGCATGAATGACGACATGACAAGAGACTTACGCACAAAGTCATATGGCGATATTTTCAACGAATTTGTCGACATTATTCCGAGCCTCCACCCACAACATGACGACAATACGAAAGCAATTACTAATCAGAATAATCATTCGCGCAAAGCCACCCCATATATCATGTTTCGGTCACCTCCCGCATTAAGGGACCCTATCCAGTCACCCACCCTGGGTGGGTAATAGCAAACTAGAAGCAGATCAGTAATCATGATGACTAACTCTATTTTAACAGATACAATGGTCGAAATAATGAATATACCCCATTCACCGCAGGCAGAAATATAGAATCTAATTTGTCTTCATTTTTTACTATGTCAATGTTAAAAGACTGGAGTAGTTTCTGAAATAATTGTACTAATATAGGGCAAATGGTGCACCTGGAGGAGAGAGAATGTGTGCGTTCGGAGGGCTGTGGTTGCCATAGCTACATTACCAATAACTAACGCAGGAAAGATGGGCTACTTCGGTGCAGTAGCAACGCTTCCCCTTTGTTTCAAGGATGGCTTGCTGAGTATAATGCCGTGCGATTTATTCTTTCCCTTTTCCAAACCGTTTCTGCTTCTTCCTTAGTTATATTATCCAGAATAGATGTAATATAAGCTCACAACCGTTAGCAGATAATAAAGGACGGCTGAGACATACTCTACTTGTAACAAGTATTATCATCACTCGCCACTGCTGAAGGTGAATGTTTATCTATGCCGCGAGAAGACGCCGTTTTGCGAGCGACATCTCATCGCCATCCTCTACATCATCGTTCCCTGTATGTATAAAACGACGCAACAATTGTTTACTTATCTTACAACGCCCAGCTCTTGGTCGACACGCTGTCCTTTATGTTCAAAGCAGCCTCAACAAACCGTATGTTGATGTTTAATCATTAGGACGTATACGCGTCCTATCTTCGCATCCTAATTGACATTCTCAAGGAGGAAATGCCTATACATATATATATATATATATACACTAAGGTACGGTATTTCTACGCTATTTCCATTTTATCGTGTTCTCCCCTATCCCGCCCACTTCATGGATATGTTTCATCTCCTGCGTGCTAAAGATAGTGTACGTAGGTATAAATGCAAAAGATAGCGCACGAAAAGACAAGGAGAAGAAGCATCGCCTTCATAGTGACTTGCGGACGTACATATGAATTCCTACAGAGAGATGAGGGGAAAAGAGTTTGATGCATCCATGGGTAAGCTACATTCATCTTTCACGTGGATATGGTACAAACCTGTGGAAGTGATGAGACCTCATGCTCGTGCGTGAATATACGTATGGGACCCGATACGAGCATGTACGACGTACTCCAATCAGGCCGGAAACAAACATGGCCAGCGGAGGATGAGGTTCTCTGTATGAGCTCATGACATATAGCCGACCCCATCTCCGAGGAATGATATTGGAAGTTTGATAAACATGGCGAGCAGGATCTCAATATCGGCTATGTATTTCCACATTCTCATTGTGGATAATACTTGCCATGCAATGCCCAAAGTGGTTTTTTTTTGCCCTCTCAATGACAACTCCATCTTGTGAATTATACCATTCTTTTTCTCGCCAATAAACTGGGCGGGGCACAAAAGAAGCTACCCTCATTCTTCTCAACACATACGTAGGGTGATCCTCGGAAGTGGAACAAAATATACAACGGTGCAGTATTCGCCGCGAAAGGCTTTGCTCGTACACTAAATAAGATTCACGTTGTACGCACGCTCCAAACACTGACCCTTGATTAACCTGCAAGAGTGGGGTGGGGGTGGAAGAGAGCCGCTTGCCGTATTACAACTTTATGAACGCTTGTGAAAGGGTTCAGCGGAATCTCGCAAGGTTCTTGTTCACTTACTTCTTTATCCTTCTAAATTACATCCGCACTGTGTCTCTCCCCCCCCCCGCCGTCCTACTTTATACATATATAACGCTCGGGCGGTTCAAGCATCTCTCCTAACAAACATACCGCAAGCTTAGAAGCCGTGCTTGTACAACTTTTTTTTTTGATGAAGTCTACTACAAAAATGTTCGTTGGCGATGTGCGTGTGAGAGGCAAACAAGCTGTATGTTATACATCTACATAGTCAACTGTTCAGTTTCTTCCCAGCGTACATACGCTGTGCACATGTCTTTCTCAGCCGGGATGATTTATTCACTCACGAGATACGCATTCATGCTAACATCCTCTATCTCTCGCTGGGTTTGCATGGATTTCCTTGCTGGTATTTCATTTGAAAGCGAAATAGATTAGAGTGGAAAATGGCCGTTATATAAGTATGATATTATTGTTTGACCAGTTGATTTATTAATATGGTAGAGGCGCAGTACTTGGGAGATACATGAATGTTTAGCGAAAGTAATAGTAAAATGTAGAGAGAGAGTGTGTGTGTGTGTGAAAGAGAAAAGTGAGGATTGGCCAGCAACATTACTATGTAAAATGGTGCCATTTAATCCTTTCCATCGAGAGAAGTAGCAACAGCCTTCTCCTCAGCGATGTGAGCAGGAATTTTGTTGGCGCGGAAGGCGAGCACAGGACCGTTGAAGACGGCATCCATCTCCTCAAGGGACTTGCCCTTGGTCTCGGGGTAGAAGAGGAAGACCAAGAGAGACATGACTATGGATTAGGATGATGAGTGCAAACGGCTACGCAAGGCGAATGGCGCCCCTCTCCCGCTGTTCAGTACTGTAGATGTACTTACCCATGCAGCAGCATCCAAAGAAGATGTAGGTACCCCAGGTAATGTTGGCAAGCATAATAGGGCAGATTTCGGAAATGACAAAGCTGCAAAAGGCGGGTTAGTAAAAATTAAAGATTTTGCACTTGCTCAAAACTCACTTCATCAGCCAGTTAGCAGCAGTGGCCAGGGAAGTACCCTTAGCACGAACGTTGAGCGGGAAGATCTCGGCGGGATAGACCCAACCGACAGGTCCCCAGGAGTAGGCGAAACCGGCGACAAAGAAGTAGATCATGACGATACAGAAGTAAGAAGCAGCTGTGTTTCCGCTCATGTCGATCGATTTCTTTTGCTGGGATTCGTCAAAGTAAACTTCACCGCATGCAGCCATGACAATGCCGCAGAGAAGAATGGCAGTACCCATAAGCCAGGCACCGGTCATCAGAGTCATACGGCGACCGAGCTTGTCTAGATAGAGAATAGCGGGAATGGTGGCCAGCATGTTCAAGACACCGTTGACACCTGAGGCAATCAAGGTAGCGGATGTGTTCTGAATACCAGCCTGCTGGAAGATGGTGGGGGCGTAGTACATGATGGAGTTGATACCGGTGAATTGCTGGAAGACCTGAATAAGGACGCCCAAGGCAAGACGTCTGCGGTTACGCTGGCTGAAGATCTCGGTGTAATCAATGTTCGCAATGCGACGGTCTTGGTCGATTTGCTCACGGATTTCATTGTACTCGGAAACAACCAAAGGAGCACTCCTGTCACCGTTACCGTGCAGCATGGCAAGAACGTCAAGAGCTTCCTCTTCGCGACCTTTGGCCATCAACCAACGGGGGGAGTAGGGCAAGAAGATACAGCCGATGCCAAGAACGACGGCAGGGAACATCTGAATACCAAGCGGAACACGCCACTGAGCATCACTGTCATACTTTTCAGTACCAACATCAACCCAGAAAGCAAGCATAATGCCGACAGTAATCATGAGCTGCTGGAGTGAGATGAGACGACCACGGATATCCTTAGGAGCTGTTGACGTCGCGTTAGAAACGCATGGTCAATTTTGTACTTTTCACTCACCAAGTTCAGACTGGTAAAGCGGAACAACCATAGACAAGGTACCGATGCCAACGCCGGCAATGGCACGACCAGTGACCATCATGGCATAACCATTAGTACCGGTCTGAAGCGCAGCTCCGAGGACGAAGACGGCACAGCCAATCATGATAGTACGTTTACGGCTGAAGATTTCAGCAGCTTGACCTGTTTTTTTTTAAAAAAAAAAAAAATAACGTCAGAAATGCATTCTTCTTCTCTAGAAAGCGATAGAATAGACTTATTACCGGCAAACAAAGCACCAACGAAACAGCCAGCGAGCAACAGACCCGTAAGGGTACCTTGTTCCAAGGGCGTCAAGAACAGACGTCCTTTCATTGTTTGTTTAAAATGTTTCATGGTAAGGATGGACTAGTTGGTGTGTGATCAAGAAGGGAGGAGTCCATATTAGTGATGAGAAGAAGGGTGCTTTGTCGAGACAGAAACATACACCCAAGACACCGGTATCGTAACCGAAACAGAGACCGCCAATAGCAGCGAACAAGCAGACAACGTAGATTCGCCAGCTATAGCCCATTGTTATTATAAAGCAAGTTGTTGAAGCTGTTGGATAATGTTGGAAAACAAGAAGCTGACAGCGGGGGCCATTTTATATCAATTTAAACTGGACGTCCCGTTCTGGATCTAGCAAGGAGCTTCTGTTTCCTGTGGAACCGGAAAAGCGTTCCAACCCGGGGCATGGAAAAAGCATGGATTTAGTCGCGGGGGAAAGGCTCTCAGGGTGGCAAAAGTGCCCTATTCCGCGTTTCCGCAGTGTGCCCATTTGCTCCCAACCACACACACTCGCGCCCCCCCCTTCTCCTTCCTCGGTTCTTCAAGCGGCGACCCAACGCTATTCTCCCATGACTGATCCCATCCACACCATCGTCTGGAGGGAAAAAAACTTCCTCCTCCTCCAGATCAGGGAAAAAAGTCTCTTGTTCCACATGTTTTGGGATTTGGAGTGGAAATCCATCTGGTACTTCGACCTATCACGTTCGCCTGCATTAGCTGCTCTTACGCTCTATCTAACCCATCTTGATCCAGTACTGGCCAAGCATATTGGTTCTGCCGAAACAAAACAACAAGATGGGAAGAGGGGACAATTGGATAACATCAGATGTGCTGGGACCGTCAGTTCAGGAACCGGATTTACCGCCATCCTGTTTCTCCATATTCCATGAGAATTTCCTTTTACCCCGGATGAGGGAAACCTTTTCTATCCCAGATCAAGAGGGTTCTCCAAAAACCCTGAAACAATTGCTAAGCAGCACAAGCGAACCGTCCCGCGGCTAAAACAGGTAAATTTAACGATGGTTACATTGCTGGGAAGAGCTTGGTGCAGTTATAGGAAATAGTATTATTTACAGTATGTACATAAACGAGAAGACACTAGCAGTCTTCTGCTTGCTCTTTACTTTTATGTCGTCCAACCCATTTGCTGTGCGCATTGGCACCTATATACCGCCGAAATTAGGACTGTTTCTATTCGTGTAGTAGCGTTTCCCAACCACATGCATTACCTTGGCTAGCATAGCGATTAACATGAACAACTTGTGGAGACTCGTGTTCACCGTATTTGCATCTACGGCTTGGTGCCGTTTTGGAACGACGCAAGCGGGTTGCGGGAACACCAAGCTTGTCTGCTCGAAATACAGGAACATATGATATGTCGCGGATAGATTCTTCAGCGCGGCCTTCGATGGATTCTTCTTCTATAAGAAAAAAGGAAATGGGGGGAGGGTGGACGTTAGACGTGGTTCTCCATCCAAAAATGGGGTTGCCTGATCCCTACCAATCCCAGCGGTTTGTGAAGTGGCCTGCGTATCCTCAAGACTCTGTGGAATGGCAAACCTTGTCTGATTCTCCACAAGAAATTGAATCACACGCTGGGATTCTTTGTAACTGGCGGGGTCCATGTTATCATGCGGATGGCAGAGGATGCCCTAAATTTTGGGAGCATGTGAATTTTCATATCTTGTGCGCACAAACAAGAGTACGGTTTTACAGGAGTGAACAGGACGGCGAGGGAAGGGATATCCATGAGGGTTGATTTGGTATGCGATGCGAAGACTCCAAGAAGATCAAGGAGATAGAGCAACAGGTATTGGTTTGCTAGAGGTAAACTTTCAATCAGGCCCTGGAAGGCGTTCACCTTGGCATCGTGGTCTGGAAAAGATTTGTCTTTTTTTTGGGGGGTGTGTTAAGCAATGATCGAAACCATTTCTTGAGAAGGATGTTTCTTACTGATCATTTCTTTAAAGAGGTGGTAATGATCGTGCGTAATGACAGGTTCGGGGAGGCAATTGAGAAATCGTCGTAGGACACTAGCAGCATCATATGTGGTATAACCTCTCCAGTCAAGCTTTATCCCGTAACCGTGATCGGGTGAATCAAATATAGCTTGAAGGACACCTATACGCTTTGCATTGCCACACAGCCGGAAAATTCCTTTCACCGCCAGAGCTAACCAAATGAATCAGTTACAATCGTATGTCCTTTCTCATTGTACTACAACAGGGATCTGAACCTTCTTCCTTCAGAAAGGAACCGCACTTTGCTACGATAACTGGGATCGCTCCATAGCACTTCTTGCCGGTGCGGTCGTCTATGTAAGATATACTAACACGGGCATACTTTATGGATTCCGCCAGCGGAATGCCAAATACTGCTTTACCTTGGTGTTGTACAATAGCAGGTAAGCTGAAAGTGATACACGACGTATTGTCAACGAGCACCAGTATATATATATCTATATATATTACCGACAATCGGCATCTCCATTGTTTTGAAGTTGCTGGCTTTTGGGTACGTTGTTGTTACTTTTTTCCACCATGTACGCAGCGTCTCTTTCTGAGATGAGGTAAAAACACCCGGAATGGCAACATCTGAAGATGACATGTTGGTCAAATGAAAGTAGAGCACGAGGAAGGAGAACAAGAGCAGGTGAGATGGATCGTGACTGTCCGCTCATAAAAGGAGGGATGGGGTGAGATTAACATTTTAGGCCTACTCCGCCTAGGTGAGATTTTTGAGTGGATGGGACGAAGACAAAACCAAGCTGGTATCACAGGGTATTGCGTATCATCGTCCTCCCGTTTGTGACGATTCGCAACCGTAGTCTCATCTATTCTCTCCATGGATCTTATGAACCCGGGAGAAAAAGGGGAGGGACATATCTGGAAACCCAAAGACTTCAAATTTATTCCTCCGAATGTGTTCTGTGGCTCTTGTCTGTCGGATGCCCGTAGCATGTACTTTATTTTCAAAAATAAATGTCGTAAACAAGATAAAATAATGTCGTGCAAAATACAAAGAAATGTCGCATTGAATTATATAAATTTGTCGTATCAATAGGCAAAAAGATTTCGCATCCATGAATTAAAACCTGTTAGTCAACAGAAAAACACTACTCCTCCATACGCTTTAACTTACACTCAAGCGCCCCAAAGGACCCAGGAGTTATCCTGGGTAGTCCCGGCGATAACCGGGACGGAGAGACAGGAGGAGAGAGCCAGTACACAAGAAGAGACAGGCGGCGGCGGAGGGAAGGAGCGAAATGGGGCCTGCGGTGGCAGCGAAAAAGAGCGGAAGGAGCGGAAGGGTGTTCGGGAACTCCTCTCTTCCATGGCTCATCAAGCATGGGTACGATTGGTTAACCTATAAAGGACAGTGGATGTTAGTTGCAATAAAATAATTTGGTATTATAGCGATCATACCGGATAAGACCATGGAAGAGAGAGTCGGGATGAAGTCGATGGAGAAAGGAGATTTCTCAGTTGTCCATTATTTATAGGAAATCAAGGAGGAGCAGAAGAAATTTCTTTGTGATAAACGATGCTGCAGTAGATACAGCGGCGGATCATATGCTCTTTTCATCGACTCGCTGATCCTTTAATCGGTACAGGAGCTTGGAAACGTCCTGCTATTGCATTCCGAGAGTACTTGCACAATTTCTTTGTGATGAACGATGCTGCAGTAAATACAGCGGCGGGTCACATGCTCTTTTCATTGACGATTTCCATCATTTATTGATACTGTTTATTTTGTTTTTTTTTTTTTAGTCCTAGGCGGTTCGCATAGCGTATTTCAGCAATCGACATACCGTCCGTGGTGCTGTTAGAAACGAAATTGTATTGGGCGTATTCAGAGGTCGGCTTGATAAGAATTGGATGTTCATTTATGTTATAGTGGCCGCCTGTTATAGTGATACCCTCGGTTCCAGGAAATCGCATCACTATAATGAATTGGAATAAGCCTTACCTGGTGATTTTGTTCTGTAAAGTGTATCGCTACAATGAATTATCATTATAATGAATATCACTATGAGGGGGGCCCACTGTACATAATTGATTTCCCGTTAATCCTACCATCTGAATGCTTGTATGAGACTAGTCAAATAAGAAAGAATAGATAATATATACTTTCGCGTGGAAAACCGCTTGTTTACTCTCACTCTTTCTTTTTCTTTGATATACTCGTTCCATCGACAATCTACCATCACTAAAACAATCATTCTAAGTATGAACGTCCATCGACCCGAAACCAGCGATCGTACCATGGTTGTGAAAGCATCCATTGACATCATAGGCTAGAGACAAGAGTACCGCGAAAAGTTGAACCATTTGGTCGACCTTGTGAATATAACGACAATGCATGCATACGCACTATCAAAATATATTTTTCTCCACGAGTTCCAAGCCAATGAAAATTTTGACATGAGGGCTTTTATCAACGAAAGATTCTTTGCTGAAGTCTGGCTCGCATTGATCGATTACAAACGACGTGGCTGTGGCGAGGAAACGACTCGATACCGGAATCTGATTGATGAATACTCGACGCCATACCTCTTATATACAAATTATGAACGACCATCCTTTCCATACTCCCAGCAATGTGCAAATTACGAAGGCGCCAAGATCGTGCTGCTTACACCAATAATATTCAAATGCGATTCGGCCAACATTTTCGGCGGGCTATATATCAATGCCTTGCTGAATATTCGACAGCGGAAAGAGGAGCTTGAAGAGCAGCTGATTGACCAAGGTCTGGACCCGACAGAAATCAGTCAACGAATCCGAGAGACAATCATTACACCCGCAACAACATTAAGCAGATTGTAGCTCGTCGAAACGTATCCAGAGATGACATCCCCGACGACCCAGCTTATCTTCAGGAAGCTTTCGACGCCATCCGGCCAATTTTCGATGCCTACATCAGTACCCACGCCTTTGACAACGATAGCATCTACTACGATGCAAAGGCTCATCCAATCCAACATATGGCAGCCTTTTACCAGCTCGCTCTCCTTTTTGAGCGACTTCAGCTGCCTGCATTTGCCTGTTCCCTCTTCGTCGGTCATGGTCTCCGTCATACAGAATGATTGACGCAAAAATCATATGGCAAAACATTCTGGGTCGCTCATGGACCAAAAAATTTCCTTATCCTGGCGGATGGGATGAGGTCATCGATTTCTATTCGAAAGCTCTCAAGTCTTCAGAGAATGGAGTACTTCGATTTCGTGGTACACTTGAAACGGATGGCGTAGGAGTCTCCATTATCAAGAAGAGAAGGAACAGGGATGTACTCCCAAGAACCGGAGCAGCTCCGAAGGTGGATCACAGTTGTTCCCATTACGGCAGTTAACTAAGCACATATAAGAATGAGAACGAAACCTCCGAAATCGCTCAGCTTTAAGCTATTGGATGCCTCGCAGATCTATGTTATCAACGTCTCGCTTTCCAAGAACCTATTGCATTTAACTTTACCCTTGACCACTGACCAAAACTGCTCAATAGAATTGAGTTCAGGCGAGTATAGTGGAAGATAAGCATATCGATATCCCCGAGACTCGATGTATTCAGAAATATCCTAAGCCGTATGGATAGGTGCATTATCCATTACCAACTAATGGCCCTTCATATGTTCATACTTATCCATCTCGTCCATTGTTGCCTTAAGGAAGCTGAGATGATGTTCAGTTGCAGTTCCTCTGCTCGCAACTTCAGATTGACCTGCCTTCTTCTTTTCTTGATTGGTGGCTGCGAGAGTCTCAAGCTACATTGAATGATGCCTGATGCTGAGATTGCTCCCACGATTGTGGCTGCCTTTGGTACTGTAACCACTGCAGGGGTCCCTTTCTTGGACCACACCATGCTGCATTTCATGTTAATATGGAATCCAGACTCATCAAAGAAAAAACGCAGCTTTTGAAGTCGATGTCGGTCCTATCCCGTCTGCATACTCAGTCAAGGGGCTCTTGGATCTTCGCAGCATTATTCCTGTCTATAGGCTGAAACCGAGCCATTTTTAATGGCAAGTTGCATACGTTTTCATAAATCGATGGAGCGTCGTTTTAGATGCTTTGAGACCCTCAAATCGTTGGAGCAGCTACTCTAGAACAATGGATGGGTGTTCATCAACGCATTCTAAAAGAATGCGCTTATGCTCTTCATTGAGAATACGCGAACGGTCCCCCCGTGTTAGGTTTCTGAAAAGATGCTGTCAGGGCCCTTCTTGTACTGTAATGCCCATCGCTGGGCTGAACGAATATGGAGACCTAGCAGCTGACGCACTCAAGATCTTCTCAAACATCCGTTTGAAAAATCTGACCTTGTCTTGGTCAGTTTATGCTGTGTAACTGCGCTTGATCCCAGCTTCTTTCATCCGAATGTCTGTATCCTTTCGCTGGGGAATGCGTGTGGGAGTAAGCTCAGAGTTATCTTTGCACAATATGCTACGCAGATATTCAGTGTGAGAACAAACGGATTGAAGTGAGTACATTTTCTCATCAATGGCATAGTCCATAGGTTCAAAACAGCCACGCTCATCAACGACATGACCTTGGCCATCTTGGTAGAAAATTAGGTTGCCCATTTCAGAATGTTAAAATGTATAAAAGAGAAAGCTTCTTTTTTTGTGCGACATCTTTCCGTGCATGTGTGTGACATTCGATTTGTCATCACGCGTAAAGATTTCTGGGCAAGATGCGATTTGTATTTTTGCAATCCTGCGACTTCAGAACTGGCAGAGTGCGAATTTGATTTTGAAAAAGAGTGTATAACCATCGATTTGTCGTGAGGAGAGGATGCGTGTGTGTGTAGCAACAACAACGAAAGCTATTCAATGCATATCTTCGTTGTAGACAAGTATGATTATTTTGGCCATCATTATGCAGCGACTATTTTCGCTGTATTTCTCGATGAAAGAACATCTTTCGGAAACTTATCAACGCAAACATTGAGTGATGTTTATGCTGCTGGGATCCATGGCAGTGGAACAAGTCAAAAAATAAGATTGTTTATCTTTACAGTTTATTTTTCACTCGGGCCCCCTTCCTTCTTAAAAAGCACAGTATAAAGTAAGCTAGAACGTCATGATCACCTTGAAATGGGTTAGTCCACTTACCAAAAAATTGAGATACCAAAGCCCCTCAGGATCTAGTGAAAATACCTCCTGTGTTGGATAATATGTAATGAATGTCGGTACCTCGAAAGAGAAGACGCATGTCTATCCTCCACACGCATCGACTTGTCGTGGTCCCTGCGCACATGTCCTCCAAAGGAGAGGAAGTTCAGTGTTTGACTTTGCAGTTGTAAAATATGGTAGAATTTGGGATATACCTCAAGAATGCCTGTGGCCATATATATATATATATATGTGTGTGTGTGTCTCCCTCTGCTATGCGAAGTGAGTCAATCAATGTGAAAATGAGATAGGAGGCCGATATATTTGCTGATGTCTTTCGCTTTATTTTTTGTTATCTGCTTTACTGAAGGAACGGAAATGAGTCCCAGTAGCTACCGAAGGTAGTACTGGGCATATATGCCATTAATAAGGAACGATGGCGTAGAAGTTAGATACAAGACGCTTTGGGATTGACGCTCAAAGACCGGTCGTTGCTCTTTTGCACACGTCATCTGTTTTTTTCCAGCAGAGCCTTGATAAAGTTACATATGACGTGCGTATTCTTCTCTTGCCATGATCACTATCTCGCATCGTGTAAGGGCTTTGGGTTTAGGTGTTGATATGGTCCCGTCAGATGAGTTAATGCTGTTAACGTTTGCGTTAGTAGTGCCAGTGTTAATAAAGTCGTCTTTGCTTCGCAGTGATGATGTTGACATGGTACTTGAAGAAGAGCGAGAAAAAAGAATAAAGGACCATCTGGTGGGATAGTTTCTCTCTTGTCTTCTGCGCATAGAAGCAAGATAAACAACATGCAAAGTCGAAATATATGAGGGTAGCGCAATTTTCCGCGTGTTACTGGTCATCATCCCGCAATGCCTTTTATTTTCTTTATACCTGCATTAGCGTACGTATGAGTTGTTTCCCTATATACTATCATTGGTCTTTGTCTCCGAGCTGGTCATGATACGTATAATCACCCAAAAGACTGGAGACATGGATCCATGTTATTGATAATAGGATAAAGCAAACAGACAACACGTATAACAATGATCTAAACTTGCACTGCTAGTAAAGAAAATACCAGTGAGTGAGCGGCTTCATTTCCAGCATCAACTCTCCTGGTCTGGGAACGTTCTCCAAGGGTAGCGCGTGCTGAATAAAGACATCGATGGCCTCCATAGCGGGAGGATGAGCGAATCATCGCCGGGATAGACCGTTGATGAAGAGGCCACTGATAATTCCGACTCATGAAATACACATATGGCACTTGGCTCACTTTAAGCCGAAGCAAAGACTATGGATCGGAAAGGAGACAATCGCGGCCCATCATTAGGTAAATGTGTTTTGGGGTGAGGGAACTGGGGATTCCGGTGGCAAAGTAGCAGTACAGTATGTATCGTAGTTGGTATCTCATCTTCAGCCCGGTGTATCACCTTATCGATTGACGCATGCCATGTAAAGATATATTTCGCGTCAGCATTCACTCCTCGCTTGCCTCAAACCGTCATTGCCAGTCATCCAGAGGACGGAAAGCATGGCAAGCCAATCCAAGCTTATGTATCAGATAGCCAACCAAAACTCACCCCTCGCTTCCGTAACATCCCCCGCTTCTCCTCCTCTCTTTCAACCCTCCCTCCCCCCCAAAAAAAACAGAAGAGAGATGACAGGGGATACACCATTATACAGATGGACGTCTTCGCGCTTTATTGTACGATGAAAGACGACCTGTAATATTTTTATGCAATTCCGCTAGAGAAATGCTGGAGCAACGTTCCGTGATTAGACTGGCGTGTCGGTAAGGGCAAGCTAAATTTGGATGAAGGTATTATCGCATCTCTCTGAGAGTGCGGTTGCATGCTGTTACATCAAACTATCAAAAGAGACCAACCGTCGTGCGGAAGTGACACTACTATCTGATTGTTCATTCTATCGATAGCTGTGAAATTAAGCAGAGAATTGGGTTGGACATATGCTGATGTCTTTCGGACTGATGCCATGTAGTTTACGCACTACGTATCTGTCAGGAGGGAAGAAGCGCCTTTTTTCGTGGAGTGAATAGGAAGAAAAGCTGGTTTAGGAATCCCCTTCACAGCAACCATCTTGGAGAAAGAGAGAGAGTGTGTGTATACGAACGCATAACCCCCTTTATTTTTTAAAAGTGCCCCCCTCTTGCGGTCTCCTGCACCTCTCGTATCTTCTTTTTCTCTTTTTCACTTGTATACTTTCTTTTGGAAGTTCGTCTGTCTACTCGAATGAAGCGCAACAGTACCACCGTTGATACAACGCTTGCGGCTATCATTTTTGGAGCTGCCGTCCTCTTGAGTCATATGGCAACTGCCCAGGGCGATGCTGTTGGCGCTGGTGTTGGCATAGCGTTGAACGACACCTCTGTGGTCGCCCCAGAGCCTACAGCGTCGACAGCAATGCAGCCCACGTCAACGACAACAGCGAGTTGTGCCGCCCAGACTGTGTAAGTTCGTAATCAGATGCCTCCAAGAGAATGCTGCTCTGACAAGCATTGAATCCAGGTTTGATCAATGCAAGCAAAATGAGGACAATTATCTCCATACCTGTAAACAAGAAGGTAGGACGCTCATCCGCATGACGATCTTGAGCCAATGGGATTGACCCTGCGAGCGTGCTTTTTTTTTATATCGGTTAGACTATGCGTGTCTTTGCAGAGTAAGCCTGTCCCTACTTCCTTCCCTTATGAGGGCGACGGCATAGTTGTACCTGTACTGAGCCGAACAAACTTTTATAATAGTGGCAGACGGCCAAGGTGTCTTGTTGGGATACCTGTCCGGAGGATACCGAGAAAGAAGCGCAGAAATCGTTGATGACGTCGTACTGCTCGCATCCTGGAGCAAATGTGTATGATAAATAGATCGAAGCACAGCAACAAATGAACCTTGTGCCTAACTTTATTTTCATAGAACGGTGTCGACTAGTAGCTGGCTTCCTATAAGTTCATCGGTGGTGTCTTCCGTTGCCAGCACAACCAATGCAGTCATTCCTCCTACCGCGGGTCCTACAACGAGTAGCGCATCAGGATTTGCAACCTCGTACGCCTCTCAAGCCGTCTTCACAAGTGGCATTGCCAGCTGTCTCGGCATTCTTGCTGGGCTTTATATGCTTCAATAGAAGTCCCGAAAGGAGGACGATTGCCTTTTTTCACTTTGCTGGTGGCTCCTTGTTTGTCATTACATCGCCCTCTCCCCTCCCCCTTCGCACAAGCACACCCACCCACACACACACACACACCCATTTTCTCTCACGCTTTCATTCTCTCGGTAACTCCCCCCCTCCTTCTTTTTTTTTGCCTCAGCTATTGTACAACAGATACAAAAGCTGATTTTTTTTCACACTCGCTTGCTCTTCCCTTATCTTCATTGTACGAATTGCCGACGACACACACACACACACACAAACACACTTACTACTATATAGGCAACAAAACGATATATCATCAAAACATCGTTTGACGATGATATATAAATTATTTTCTATTTCATACCCTGCATTAGCAGCGTTTCCCTTTTTATGTTTATTGATGTCAACGGCTTTATTGTTGCATAAACATCAAAGCGACCTTTATCGTCATATAATAAACCGTCGATCGCGAAATCAGGTGACCCGCTATGCCTCCCCCCTTTCCCTTGTTTATTATTGGAAAGAATAAAAAAAGGCACTTGAACCCGTTCATCATGGCTGCGGTTTATCTTTTAATAGAAGCGAGAGAAAGAGGCGGTTGTATGCGAGGTGCATGCCCTAATCTTCTGCTCGTTCTCGTCCCCGCCGCCCAAACCCGGTACACAAAGATAGGCACGCACACACCATCAGACTCCAAAAATAAACCTTCTTACCTTCTGGCCACTTCTTTCCTCCCCAAACATCTCCGACAACGAAGCTTAGCATTACATCGTTGCCACTAGTCACAAACGTCTATTCCGTTGGGATAGCCAAGAGAAGAGTCTGGACCGGGGTGTTAATTTTTTGACTCAGCCCCGAGGTTTGTTCTTTGTAATGCATTAGCCACTCTTTGTCCCGATCAGAACCATCATGTCTTCATCTGTATATTTATATATATCTCCATTCAAACAATGACAGATCTCGTGAGACTGGTACATGACAAGACAAAAAATATTTGCTTTACTATACCGGGAGAAGACTGTTGTAGAAGATTCCATTGAAGCGTGCGTATATTTTTAGTACCGGAGTCCAACAGGCCACGTCAAAACAAAAAAGAAAACCAGCAATAGGCATGTACGATAGATACACATGACAACAAAACGAGAAGATCCTCTTTTGATAATGGCGATCAACCTAAATACCTCCGCCATCCGCACCTCCCTTCTATTCGGCCGGGCCAGCTTGCTATGAATCAAGTAGGCCGCGCTGTCGTTGGCACGGACGCGCTGGGTTCAAGGCAAAGCTTATGACGTACAGCAATCGCGGAGGATGGGGAACGGGGACGGGGGAGGGATGTGATGTCGATGAAGAGGAGCAGCGAGTATAATTGTCGGATATAAATCTGTGTGCGTGTGCGTTTGTGTGCCTGTATACGTGTGACAAGAAAGAAAGAGGCCTTTGGATATATAAACGACCAGCCTCTCGACTTTTTCTTTTCGGCCCTTGTCTGTTCACAACCAAAACTTTTCCTCCCCCAACCTCCCACTTCCTCCCTCAACCCTCGCCTGAGAAAAAAAGAAAGCAACAAGGCATATCTCTTCCCAATGATCCAAAAAGGCGCTCTTTTCTTGTTGGCTTCTACGCTCCTAGCCCTCCCCGGCCAGGCCGATGCCTTGCAACGCATTCCTCTTCATCGCCGAGCCAACGACGGCACCATGAAAACCGCAGAAATGACTTTCGACGAAGGCTCCGTAAGTGTCTAGGCGCTGTACGCGTCATTATGTGTGTCTCTGTATGTGTGTTTATGTTTGTGCTTCTTGGCTGCGCACACAAACACACACGGGCCTGGAGCTGTTCCCCTTAACGCCAACAAAACCTTTGTTTATTGCCTGTAGCTCGTGGGATCTATTAAAATCGGAAGCCCGGCGAAAGAGTATTCGGTGTTGTTCGATACTGGTTCTAGCCTGACCTGGGTCCCGTCGACAAAGGTAAGCAAGTCCTTTCTTTTCTGGATGATGACGACAACCACCACGGCAACGACAACGACTAGTACCACCAACACTACCATCGCACACACAAAATGCTCGCACATGTCCTTACAAAATATTCCACTTGCGCACGCACTATTTTGTAGTGTCACAGCCACGATTGCAGAGCGTATTCTCAATCCCCCTATGATGCCGAGCAGTCGTCGTCTGCTTTTAGCCTCAATAAAAAACAGTCGATCAAATACGACAACGATTCCTGCATCGACGTTGAGCTCTATACGGTAAAATAAATAATCTTCTCTGCGCCCCAGCCGAAGCTAATTGGCCGCGGGACCCTTATCCTTTTAGGAAACCATCACCGTCGCTGGCCTGACAGTCGAGAACCAGTTGTTTGGTGCCGCTTACAGCGTCAAGAACATTGGCGATGATAAGTACGGTACGTATCATTATCATCTTGTCATACATACACTCCACAGGCTCACAATACGTCCGCTCAAATACAGTGGGTTACATCGGCCTTGGCGGCTTCGCTGAGGATGGGTCCACAAACTTTATCAACGACGACTCGGAAGATGCTTCTGGTATGTTTGTTGAACACAAGAGAAAAAAATTTCTATTTTTTGCGCATCCCGTCTAACCGACATGTTTACTATTTTTACTCGTCCTCCAAAAAAGACCTCTCAAAGAGATACTGTAAGTGATACAAATGTTTTTCCTCCTCACTCACGCTCCCCTCTCTCACACACTCTTGTTCACTCTACTATCTTAGTTGTGAATTCCTACGGCTTTGCTCAGAATGCATTCCAGAGCTCGTATGGCGTTGGTTCACAGCAGTTCAGCATGGTGACGTACAACTCAAATGGCTTCTACCAGAAGAAGCGTTCGAACAGCGCCGACGGCGAGTTCATCTTTGGTGGTATTGACCACGAGATCTATGATGGCAGCATTGCTTACTTCCCCCTGCCCACTTGCGACTATGGCAACTCCCCTTACTGGAAGGCCTCTGTGAGCTGCGTCAGACTAGGCGATGCTGCAGATATTAAACTTGCGCCCAAGTCGCTTGCTTCGTTTGCCAGTAACGGCTATTACATCACCGGCCCAGCAGAGCAGGTGGATGTGTTACACACCGCCATGGGCGCGCATTATGATAGCGCCTCGGGCAAATATCTCCTCAAGTGCTGCGATGCCGATGAATTGCCCGATCTCGACATCAGCTTCGACCACTACAAAGTCTCGCTTCCCCACAGCTCCTGGATCAAGACTGTGTCCGAGGATGGTGAGTGGTGCGAGGCCCTGATCCGTCCTAACGCCAACGAAAAGGAGTGGTCCCTTGGTGGCGCATTCCTCAACAACTTTTACCACATCTACGATCTTGGTAACAAGCGCACTGGTATCGCCATCCCCAAGGGTAGCAAGACCAACGTCAAGATCACCAAGACCGGTAGCCGTGCCAGCCAGGACTAACTAACTAAATCATACCCTCTCGCTCGCACGTAAACAAAAAAAAAAGTCAATCCTAACTCATTACATTCACTTGCAAGATAACCATGTTGTTCCTAACCATCATCATATATACACATCCCATTGCGTTCCTTTCTCCCTTGTAGATTTCTTTGATTCCACTTCCGCCTATTCTTTCCGATGTACACACTCATAAAAGGACATCTTTTTCTACTACTCCCCCAAGTAACCTTCCCGCCAATATCCCCTCCTCCTCCCATATTATACACTCCCCGTAAACCAAAGGGAAGGGTAGGAGAGGGGTGCCACTGTCTTTTGGTCCACCAATGCAACATAACACTGTGAGTTAATAAAAGAATGACCATCGACCACAAGCTTTTTTATTTCTATTCTTTTTCTTTTTAGGTGAGCGTGTGTATGTGAAACGAGATGTCCGTGAAAGTTGCTATTTTCAGATACTTTGAGCCATTCTGAGCTGACGTGTCCACCTGCTTCTCCCACAATCCCCCCCCCCCAACAACCCAATATTTTCTTTTGGGTACTCATGTGGCCCCACAACATTTCCACCCCGTCTTCTTTCGGTCCCTTTTTAATGTCACACCTGTGTTGTCTCGCTGTGTGCACGTCTCACCGACAGCATCTCAGGACGTGATAAATGACCTATCCTTTTCCTCCCTGTATATGTGTGGTCTTGTCAAGTTTGGTTTACTAGATTTTTTTTTGAAATAAATAAATAACTGAGCTTGTCTATATAGTACAGAAAATAAAAAGAAAGAAAAACAAAACGAAGTGGGGAGAGGGAAAGAGAGAGAGAGAAAAAGAGAAAAGAGAGAAGGGTATATCGGGGGACGGAAGGTGGTGGATGGCGAATGAATTTGCAAATATGTATGTATAGAGAAGGTACGTTGGAAGAAGAAGATCTTCTAGACACGGAGTTTCTTCTTCATACCCCGCCAAAAGGTCGCACCTTCCTTTGATCGCAAGGAATGGATGAAGCTCTGACGCTTGTCGACATCAATGTCCTTGAATTTTTCATGCATGCGTCGCTCAAATTCCTCGAGATCTTCGGACTGCCACAGATGAAGGTCGTCGATCTCCTTGGACACAGAGAGCCGTGTCTGGAGCTGTTCCGCAAACTCACGGTATGCGCGCTCCGAGTGATGGTCGTCAAAAAGCACGCTGGAGGCGTTGTCATGGGTGATGATCGACGAGGACGAGTAGACCGACGGCGGCGCGTTGTCCGGGATGGACGACGAAGAAACCGGCAGGGGCGGCAAAGGATCCGTCGGTGGCGGTGCGGCCGGAGGCAGAGGCCCACCCGTATAACGAGCCGTGCGCGGTGCGCGGCCGGTGCTCATGATACTCATTCGATCGTCGTCGTGGTGATGGTGGTGCCGGCAGCTGCAGCCGCAGGAGCGATGATGATGATGATGACCTTCTTGTTCTTTCTCTTCCAGCTGCCGTCGCATGGCCTCGATTTTTTCTGCAATTTGAGTACGTTGCACTTCGACCTCAGCCGCGACCTCGCGCAGCGCATCCTGCATCTGCACCAACACATGCCGGCTAGCGTCCTGCTCGTGCTGGACCTTGTGCATGGCGTGCTGGATGCCCTTTTTGGTACCCGTCAGGGTGTCTATCGCCACCCAAAGCTGGTTAACGGCCTCGCGCGTGCGCTGCAGTTCCTGGATGTCGTCCCGCCTCTCCAAATCCCGCTGCATCGCGGCAATCATCTGCTCCTGGTACACCACCAGCTCGGCCAATTGCCGCGCCTTGCGCGCCTCCGCCTCCTTCTCGCTAAGCTGCGCACTCAGTATCTCCTGGACGTGCCTTGCCCATTGCGCATGCTGCTGCTCCGCGTGTTCCGCCCGTCTTACCGCTGCCGCATACTGGCTTTTCAGCTCCTTTATACGCTGTTGCTGATGCTGGTCTCGTGTTGTTGTTATTGTCGTCGTCATCGATTCGACGTCCATTGAGATCACCGAGTCACGTCGGGGTCGGCTGTTTTTATTGTTCGAGCCCTCTGAGCCAACGCTGGAGGACAATGGTTGCTGCTGCTCCCGCTCCTGCTCCTGCTCCTGCTGCTGCTGTCGCTGTGGTTGCTGTTGTTCATCCTGACCACCACCACCATTGCTCAGCTCGGAGCAGGAGTCAGACGGAGGCGGCAACGCTACCGTGCTTACCCAGTGTTCCACACGATCTTGATGCTGCGTTCGATAGGCATCCTCGAACATTTCAATTAACTCTCGCTCAATCTCATCAAGCTCAGCTTGCTTTAGGCGCCGAAGGTTCCGCGATGACGCTGACGACGACGACGACGACACATGGATCGCTGTTGCTCCGCTTCTGCTATGGTAACTGCTGGCGCTGTTGCTACGATGGCTGCGAGCCGATGACCCAAACCGCATGTCAGGAAAGCTTGACATTGTCGTTGGTCGGTGGTGATGGTGATATGACGTCGAGGACGAGACAGAAGGGGTGGGCGATGGTCCGCTGCTGACTATTGTGATCGACTGCGGCTCTTGCGCAAAGCTTCGGCTGATGCCAGAAACCATGGCAAGGCTTTTGATGCGTTGCAATTCTCGATCAACCATCCGCGGTGGTTTGGAAGGAGATACGGACATGGATATGCTTGTAGGTCGACTTGCCCATTTGATCGGTTGCTTATTCATATCACCATTGCTGTCTACAGAGGATGTCATCCTTTCTTTTTTCTCTTTTTCTTTTTTGTTTGTTGTTGTCTGTGCGTGGCGTTCGGAGGAAAAAATAAAAGGACAGAAAGAGAGAAGAAGATGGTTAAAAAAAGGGGAGCCGCCCACACTTTATCGAACATGGCCTTATTATTTTTTCTTTATTATTTGCTTATTTAATTCAATCGGAGTGATCTGCGACAATGGGTGGCGATTTCCCTTGCTCCCTCTCCCTCCCTCCCTCCCTCCCACTCCCTCTCTCCCTTTATTGTTATGGTATAATTTGGATTCATTAACATGCCCGAACCATTTTGATCACTGTGACACTAAAAATTAACCCACGCATATTAGATGTGAATGGGCCGGAACAGACAATTCCCCCAATCGGGAGGCAGTACGTAGATAGGAAATGTCGGTGCGTGCGCTGTCTGCCCTTTCAAAACAAAACAAAAAACCTATTGCTGCTTCGCCGCATACACTTTAAAGACCTTTGGATTATGTTCTCGCAATATTTGCTTTAAAACCAAAGGAGTGTGCGTACTGATTTTGCCACGAGGTTCTTGCTTTCAGGGGCAACTATATCGAGCCTTTACATCTATAAATAAAATCAAGTGTACTAAGATTCTAGTTCACGATATGTGTCTTTGTGCGTTCGTTCGTTTTTAACCAAGACACAGCAGAGAGCACACACACACACACGCGCGCGCAGCATACAGAGATAGAGAACGTCGTTCTTTCATGCATTTTATTCAAGTTTTAAAACCTGGACACTTAAGCACGGCTAGCAGCCTTGAAGTAGTTGTTAAGTTCGCCCTTGTTGGGAAGGAACTTGACGTAGCAACCGTCGGGCTGGAGACGACCCTCAGCACGGGCCTTGACGTAGTCCTCACGAGAGAGGGGAGTGAAACCCCACTTCTTGGAGACGATGATCTTCTGCTGACCGGGGAACTTGTACTTGCAGCGTCTCAACGCCTCAATGGCGATGGCCTTATTGGCATCCTTGGTGCGGACAGAGAAGATGACCTGGCCAATGTTGACACGAGCAACAAGACCTTTTCAAAGAGGAAAAAAAAACGCTTAGTGAGTCAGTCCATGGGGTGGGGGGGATTTAAGCGCAGAAGCGAGATTTATTTTAGGATAAAAGGGAAGGTGTGGAGAGAGAGAGGGGGGAGTACACTTACCCTGAGGCTTGCCGAAAGCACCACGCATACCGGTCTGCAATCTATCAGCACCGGCGCACGAAAGCATCTTGTTGATACGGATGACGTGGAAGGGATGGACGCGGATACGCATGTGGAAGGCGTCCTTACCGGCGGTCTTGACAAAGTACTTGTTGCAGCAAATACGGCCAGCTTCCAAGGCCTCAGCAGAAAGCTGCTCGTACTCGTTGGAGACCAGATGCACACAGAGAGGGAAGTCATCAACATGGGCCTTCTTGCGACCCAAGTCAAAGATTCTGACCTTGGCGTCAGGGACACCACGGCAGTATCTGCTCTTGGGGTAGGGCTTGTTCTTGCAGTAACGGTAGCAGCGAGCAGGACGGCGACCCATTTTTCTAGAAAAAAATGCATTAGCTTGGCTCCACTGGAATTGGCTTCATTCAGCTAGAGACACAGGAAACAGCATGCATGGACGGAGAAATAATCTGAATTGGTTGCTGGTATTCTCTCGCTCTCTCGCTCTCTGTGTGTGTATAAGTATGTACGTGCTATGTGCTGTTGATGCTGTTCTACGCTGTCTTTAGTGCTGAGCTTTAGCCAGAACAATGGGGAAATGCCGCCTTCGGTCTGGCGAGAATAAGGATCGGCTTTCCTCCATATATCGATATCGTCTGTTCATCCGTTTCTAGAATTCATCCAGGAGACCATACCATCCATCCATTCGATTCATCCGCTTCTCGGATGCTTGGAAAAACTCGCACGGGGTCCCCTGTGTCTCTGCTTCATCCAAATAACACTTACACAACTACGAAGTATGGAGGAAGGAAAGTTGCTCAGAGGGCCCGACTCACCTACATACACATCTCTCGCTGCTGCTGCAAATTGAATCGCCGACTGTTGGTCGGGGCCGAGCAAAGTTTATTATGCTTGCAAGCACTAACACCCCAACCAAAGCAGCGTGTCGACTTGTAGGACAACCATCGAATCCGTCATTGACCTAAACTAGAGGTTGTTGCTACCAAGAGAAAAGATACAGAGTGCTTTAGTGAGGTTCAATGCTACCATTATGTGTGTATCTGTACAAAGTAAGGCCATTATCTAGAATATATACAGCTAGCTAGTTTTTTGTCATTTACATATTCGCACTACTCGTTGTTTCATTCTGCACCACGGAAGTACCGCCTTGATGGGCTATGTATGTATCCGTAACCATCCGGCCTCATCATCCCACGTTGGTCAGAGTGCAAGTAGACATCTTCGTAGTGCTCAAACCTTGGATATAATGTTCTCCGCATGGTCTCAGGTGTGCTGCATTGCTTTACGATTGTCAATGTCGATTTTCCCGCCGTATTCCGCCCAAACCATTTTGCAGTTGCAGCATCCTCATCAAGCGTCATTTCCACCGAAGGATCCAATTCGCCAGCAATTGTTGCTGCTACCGCCGGGGATAACATATCCATTTCATCCCGATGGATAGAATGTTTATGGTCACTCGATCTGCGTCCAACTGTATGGTCCACGGAAGAAGGGTGTCTACTCGTGGGTGTTTTCTCCTCGTTGAAGTTCTCGATCACTTGATTAACAACGAGGTCGCTATAGCCTGGATATCGATTATCCATAGGGGACACTCTTGCTGAAAGCGGTGTAAAGGCGGTAGATCTATCCGGAGTAGAACTATAACGGCGGGCTTGTTCCGGGCTTGCTGGGACCTGTACCTTGCTATCTTCATCCTCCGTATGTATGACCTCATGACTCCAATGTCTCTTTTCCTGCTCTTTAGGCGAACTGGCTACTTGTTGAACGAATAAACGTTCTTGAATCACGTCAACCTCTTGCTTCACACGAGCAATCTCTTCTGCAGTTGAAACAGTGTCTAAGAGGACAGAAAGGGAGGTGAATAGAGCAATTTTATCGACGTCGTGCTTATAATACATACTCCGAAATAAAGGCGAGTACTCGTATTCGGAGATTAGCACAACATCCATTGGTTCCTCAAGTCGAAGTGGTTTGAATATATCGCTGGTTACTCGCGGAGGTGCCCTTTGTCTAATGACTTAAATAAGGATGGATGTACTTTTCCTCTTGTCTTATGGTATCTACTTGCTCTTTGTAAAAATCTTTTAATTCAGGAGACTTGAGTAATGCGACTGCTTCCAAAGTCGAACTCGGCCTTGTAGATGGATTTTTCCTATTTTCAAAATCGCCATATTTAGCTCAAGAATATATATTCGACAAGTGATTCATGAATCAACGCTTACCGCTGAGAAAGACTATAAGGTTTGTATTCGATAGGTTTCTTTAAGGTGGATGCATGGATGGGACGAATCGCCCTTTTTTCGTGCGTTTCAAGAGGTTTCGACGATTTCCTTCGAAGGCAGAGTCAGGATGAGCTTACGTGCCAGTAGATACTAAGCTTCTCACCTTTCAATTCCCTTCCACTTCTCAGAATACCGTGACGTAAACTTTGGAGGGAGACTTGATCGAACTCTATCGGAACCAGAGAGTTATTAATATTACAGCCACAAAATTATTATATTCACGTGACTACGCACGGATCCTGAGCCGTCGATGTTTTTTGCTGGTGATCTGCAAGAGGTCTGGCGGTTCTTGTAGTTTGTACGTGAAAAGATGGTTTCATAATCGGCTCATTAACAGGCACTTTGTTACTAATGCTTCTGTTGCTTATTAGAAAAAGGCGATAACGATTAAATTCATCTGTAGTTACGAGATTCTTCGGGCATCTTGACATTCGGGTATAAGGGATGATACTTGAGGCGTGGTCATCGCTTGCTGTGTTGGGTTATTTTCTGAAGAAGATGGCAGCAATTCACTGGCATGTGGAGAAATAATCGATTTAGGTGAGTGCGCTCTAGAGGAACATGAGCCTAGCGCAATAGCATACCCAGATAATATTTTGTCGGATATGGGATCTGACACCGTACTTGTTGATGCGGCCATTTCTTCCACTCCAACTTTGAGGGATATACTACTAGCTGATTAAATAATGATGTATGCGGAGTATTTACATCAATTGTTCCAACTTACGGGTGCTCTTTCTCGCGTTTCCTTTGTGAAAGAGATGAAGAAGCTATAGTCATGTTAATATACCGTATGCAAGTTCTCCAATTGCTCCTCTTCCGCTACAATGCGTGTCTCATCTGACATAAAGACTTACTATTCTCTGATATTAGCGACCTTGCAATATGTGTCCACCGTCTCGGGGGTAATTCAGGCGCTGTATGCTTCAATGCCATAGATGTTCGGCGCATGGATTCCTTGTAACCGCCACAAACAAAGTCCAGTTAGTCACACCTACAGTTGATCTGGGATCTTACAAGTGTTACCTCAAGCTCCTTTTTCATAGCATATTTGGAAGTAGGTCTGTATGCATCCTTTCCCAGGAGCCGAATTGGGGGCATTGCTGAATAGGGAGGAAGATATCAATGAGAAAAAAGACCAGAACGTATAGGTCATATTAATCACATTTGACTACTCCTGTGTACATGTACGTACCAGAAGTAGATGCCATTTTGCTATACAAATTTTCAACTTTGCCTTGAAGCACGTAGGTTGATAATGCCATCATGATGGTCTCCATTTTTTGGCCTCTGCAGTCCTCAAACAAGCTCTTACGTAGGACCAAATCGTTTGGCATTAAGCAGTTGTCTCGGCGCAGATCTTCTAACCAGCGGAAGGCGGCAGTGACATATTCTCGCGATTGTCGCCGAAACTCAACAATAGGCCAGCAGGTTTGGAACACTCTGCGGGCCCGTCTTGGATTGAGCTTTGTAAAAAGAAAATGGCTCGTTGCAATGAATGCTTTGACATTGTTCGCGTGTGAGAACATGTTCTCGTCAAACACAACATGCTCATAAAGTCCGATGGCATGATCACGCGCATGAAAGCCAAGAAGTTGAAGATTGTTGAGGAAGACTGTTTTATGTGGAGTTGGATCCATGTTAGGGATCGATTATTGGAGAAAAAAAGAAACAGACACGGAATGTGCGGCCGACCTGTCGGGCTCTTTTGCATTGAGAGCAATCTCTGAATCTGTGCAACAATAATAATTGATTGCCGCTATGCTGCTGATTGTTATTGCTCAACCTTTCTGCAAGAGTTTTCCTGAGGCCTCTTTAAAGGTCAAGAAGTGAGCAGCAAATCCCATGGTTGATTGAGGTAGGTGTTCCCTTTAATGGACAGCCCTGTAGCTTTTATCTCAGGATTAGCCTGGGGCAACGAAATTAATCGATATGCGGGGACACCTAAACTGCTCTACCCATCGTACGTGCCCCCCTTCCCATTTTTTTGCGGCATGCCCTTTTGTCTATCTGTCATAATCAGCCTTTACTGCCCTTCCATTCTCCAGTATAGCCTCTTATGTACTTGATAGTCTAACCTTGTATCAATAACATAGTCAAAATAATACAGTGCTGTGGAGTACTAGACCTGGCGCATATTTGTCAAAGAACATCAAATCCAAAGCAGGCACTATTTGAAAAAGGTCGGAAAAACTTTCGTTTTCTGAAGACCTTCTCAGTCAAAAACTCAGGCGCGCGAGCCGAGTTGAACGAAAGAGCTGGGAGCTGCCGAAACCCTCCCCCCCTTCAGTGCCATCTTGTTCCCCGCCCACCACCCTTGCTCAATCGATTTTCGTCATGGCCGACAGCTATAGCCATTCAGAAGCAAGTTGTACAGCCAATACCAACAGCATTGAAAAATGTGCGTGGTTCTTTACGTAATTTAAAGATCGCCACAAGGGAAAAAAAAAAAAAAACTGACTCGTTTCGAAAAATATACGCAGCATCTCGGCAAAGCGGTTCGTGCTCGAATGAACACGCAGTCGTGGTGGACTTGACACGAAGACAAATGATTGACAAGGAAGGATCTGTGTCGCCGCTGAAGGTAGGAGTGCTCTTAGCGATAATCAACCCATACCACCCGCCTGTATTCCACAGGAGTCTTCCCGGGTGGGTGGGTGGATATCTGTTCAAGATGGTCTTGGGCTGCTGCTAGGCTACAGTGTTTAGCAGCAAAAGAGCCAGATGGGGCGATATGTGGCGGGGTTTCTGATATCTATCTATGCAACATAAAGCGGAAAGAGGAAGACGACTATGCGTCCGATCTGTATCAGCTAGACACCAAACGCATCCAGACAGAAAATAGACACAAGTATGCACGGGAAACGATCAATGCGGACAGTGAATTATGGGAAACTCTTACGGCGCTAAGCGAGGAGAGCAGGACAGCAGGTGAGATGAGAAGAGCAAAGCCCATGATGTTCGAAAGAAAAAAAAGGGGATCTATAATAATCGGGCGGCTGCGAAACTGCGTAGGCGTTATTCCGAGACTTGGACCGCAGTTCAGAAACCTAAGCCGTAAGGGCACCACTGCTGCTGCATACCTTTGTAGCCCATATACGGACCATATTGGAACTGGGATAATGGATCTTGGCTGGGGCTGTGGATATCGCAATTGCCAAATGCTAATGACATTTCTCCAACGCAAGCAAGAAGCAGGCGATTACCTTCTGAGACAGGTGGCGGACATTGGAGGTTTACAACTCCTTCTTGAACGAGCGTGGCGTGAAGGTATGCGCTTTTCTGCTCTCAGTGATAAAGTTGAACCCAAGAGACCTTCTAGGATTTGATCAGCAAGGAGCCAAGCAGTTGGATCACCATGTATACAAGACTCATAAGTGGATTGGAACGACAGAAGTGTACTGTATGCTTGTCTATCTGGGTATCCGTTGCACCATCCTAGATTTTCATCGGCCATCAGGTCCAAATAATCAACACGATGGCATGTTTGACTGGATACAGTCGTACTTTGAGAGTGGCGCGCTAGACAGCACATCGTCCATATCTTCATCCTCTTCTCATACATCGTCAACCCAGTGTCCAACTCCTAAACAGAACGAGGAAGAAATAGTGCACATCACAGACCGCCCTCCGCTGTATCTGCAGCACTCGGGGCACAGCAGAACAGTCATCGGCATTGAGCTTCTCAAGGATGGCAAAAGAAATCTCATCATGTTCGATCCCGGACGTCGCATGCTCCGGTCGTACCGGAGTTCGATAACCGGCCCAGATGACGACACGGCTGTTTCGTCAGCCAACTCGGATGCTGATAGCGTGGATGAGTCACAAAAGCCCCATCAAGAAAGCCAACGCTCGTTCTCCCGGCTGCTTTCGACATGGAAACCCCGGGGTGGTCTTCCTGCGAACCTGCTCCGCCCATTCCGCGTCGACGCTAAGGCAATAGCTAAAAATAACCAATATCAAGTCTTGGCCTTAGGTGAGGTACAGGACCTGCGTGCCAGTGGAGGCGGATTATTTTGGAATGGCGACAAGGGCTTTCTGTTGGACGAGATTGAGCGGGAAGCTATGAAGAATGTGACGAGTGTCGAGGCTCAAAGATAGGTGATCTCTCTCTCTCTCTCTCTCTCTCTCTCTCTTCGTTTCTCGCAGAATATACCCCCTCTCGCTCGTATCGGCCCAAAGCAAAAATATTAAAAACAACACGACACACCCACATATATATGTATATATATACAAAGTATCGCGAGAGACTGCAGGAAAAAATAGCGTCTTTGTGAGGCGGTGACATTTTCGTGCAACGTCATTGGTCAGTGCGCGCATGATCGGTTTAAAGCAGTCAGGTTTCTGGGTTTGAAAGTTTTGATTGCAGGAAAAAGAAACAGCAAATAGAAAAAAAAAGAGAGAGGGTTTTCTCGATTTTTTTTTTCCTTCTTCACTTTTCTGTTTCGGGTATACGAAAAAAGACCATGTACCGACTGCTGAACTGCAACACTGTGAACAGAAGTTCGCCCCTTTGGCATAAGGCAAGTAGAGCTCTCGGAGAACGTGCTTACGTGAAACTAACAGCGGACGGGATGTGAGCAGACAACTGGTATGGCTCTTCGTGCGGCCAGGTGAGAAAAATAGCACATATACCCAGGCGAAAAAAAAGATTTTACTAACTGTTATTTAGTCAAAAAGTGCAAGGACAAGTCATTGGTATCGATCTTGGCACTACCAACAGCTGTGTATCTGTAATGGAAGGAAAGACCCCGCGCGTCATTGAAAACTCTGAAGGCGGCCGCACCACGCCATCTGTTGTTGCATTCACAAAGGATGGAGAGCGTCTTGTGGGTGTACCCGCGAAGCGACAGGTATGTTTGTCTGCGCAAAAAGAAATACAAGCGTTAGCGCGCGCTCTCTCTCTCTCGATTTTCAGCTCGATTATCCCACACACCCGTCTACAACACATATGACCATCCTTTCCCCATGCCAAAAGACGCGTGCATTTGGAGTGCGTGCGGGTTGTGCGCGTATGATGATTCTCACGCTATCACCGAACGTCGTTCTGTTTCTGATAGGCCGTTGTAAACCCAGAAAATACACTATTTGCCACCAAGCGTCTCATCGGCCGACGATTCACCGATAACGAAGTGCAGCGTGATATCAAGGAAGTTCCTTATAAGATTGTTGCACATTCTAACGGTGACGCGTGGGTTGAGGCGCGCGGTGAAAAGTATAGCCCAGCACAGATTGGTGCATTCGTCGTGAGCAAAATGAAGGAGACAGCAGAGAGCTATCTGGGAAAGAAAGTCAAGAACGGCGGTACGTCTTCGAACATAATTAGTTATTTGTATTTTCTCGGCAATCATTCGCTCATATCATGCATTGTACAATTAGTTATCACCGTGCCGGCTTATTTTAATGACTCACAGCGCCAGGCTACGAAAGACGCCGGCACCATTGCTGGATTGAACGTGCTTCGTGTAATTAATGAGCCTACGGCTGCCGCGCTCGCGTACGGTCTTGACAAAGAAAAAGCCGGTGACAAGGCCGTCGCTGTCTTTGATTTGGGTGGTGGTACGTTCGATATTTCCATTCTCGAAATCCAGTCTGGTGTTTTTGAAGTCAAGAGCACGAATGGTGATACCCATCTTGGCGGTGAGGATTTCGATATTACGCTTGTGCGTTGGATGGTGAATGAATTCAAGAAGGAGGTTTGTTCATTTCATAAAAGAAAGAAAAAAAACCAAAAAAAAATAACCATTCATTTAGTCCGGCATCGACTTGGGTAATGACCGAATGGCGGTCCAACGTATCCGCGAAGCTGCCGAAAAGGCTAAGATTGAGCTTTCATCCACTGTCCAGGTAAGAAGGAACTATTTCCATTGCGCACACTTCAGCAGTATTGACTTTATTTTCTTTCCCCAGACGGACATCAACCTTCCATTTATCACTGCAGATGCGTCGGGTCCCAAACACATCAACTACAAGCTGACGCGATCCAAGTTTGAGGAAATGGTCAAGCCTCTAATTGATAGGACGACAGAACCCTGCAAAAAGGCCTTACGTGATGCGGGTGTAAAGCCAACGGATATTGGCGAGGTCATCCTTGTTGGTGGCATGTCTCGTATGCCCAAGGTGCAAGAGATTGTGAAGTCCATTTTCGGCCGAGAACCTACCAAAAGCGTGAATCCTGATGAAGGTGAGGGTCATTTATTTTATGTCCATGGATAGAGACTGATTAGATGCCTCGGGTTTTCCCTCTCCCTTGCTTATTTTGTGTGTGTGCATGCGGGCGCTGAATCCCTGAAGCCGTTGCCATGGGTGCTGCTATCCAAGGCGGTGTGCTTGCGGGTAGTGTCACTGATTTGTTGCTTTTGGATGTCACACCCCTGTCGCTCGGTATTGAGACACTCGGCGGTGTTTTCACCCGTTTGATCAACCGCAACACCACGATCCCTACTAAGAAGGCCCAAGTCTTCTCGACCGCGGCTGATGGCCAGAACGCGGTAGACATCAAGGTGTACCAGGGCGAGCGCGAACTTGTCCGTGACAACAAATTGCTCGGCAACTTCCAGTTGACTGGCATTCCACCTGCCCCACGTGGCGTGCCTCAGATCGAAGTCCAGTTTGATATTGATGCGGACGGCATCGTGAACGTCAGTGCGAAGGACAAGGCTACTGGCAAGGACCAATCCATGACCATTGCTGCCTCGTCGGGCTTGTCTGAGGAGGAAATCGAAAACATGGTCAAACAAGCCGAGGCAAATGCGGAGGCCGACCGTCAGCGACGTGATGCGATCGAGATGGCCAACCGCGCTGACTCTGTGGCCAGGGATACGGAGAAAGCGCTCGACGATTTCAAGGATCAATTGGACCAGAGTGAGGCGGATAAACTCCGTTCGCAGATGCAAGCGTTGCGGGAGGAAGCCGCCAAGGTTCAGGGAGGCGATGCTTCTGTGCAGCCCGAGGCAATTAAGGCCAAGATCGACGAGCTTCAGCAGTCAAGCTTGAAGCTTTTTGAAATGGTGTATAAACAGCGTGCCGCGCAGAACGAGGGCTCCACCGGCTCTACCGGCTCCACCGGCACGACTGAGGGCGAATTCCGAGACGTGAATGACAAGGATGACAAGAAATAGATTACTGAGAGTGGTATCAAAAAAATAAATAAAAAAAAAAGTGGAAACCGAAAATAAGGTGTCCGCGCCTTATATGATCGAACAGCTGTAAGTAGGATAATTTGATGACTTTATTTAGAATGCCATGTGCGTGCGGAGGGTGTGTGAAAAGCAATATACAAAGGTATCTGTTTGAAATGTACAATGGAATGCAGTGAATAGAGGAGATTAAGGGTGAGGATGAAGCGAGAAAATAATATATATAGAGGGGATGGATGGCGATGAAGGAAAAGAGTGAAGGGATTTTCATTGCTGGACGACGCCGGTCCAACCAAACGAGCGCTTGACGGCCTCTTTCCAGCCATGGTACATGCTCTCCCGCTTCTCCTGGGTGGCGGCGGGACGGAACGTTGTCTGGCCTGCGCTGTTCACCTTCTGAAGATCGGCGATCGAGTTCCAGATCCCGACCGCCAAGCCCGCGGCTATGGCCGAGCCAAGTGCGGTGGATTCACGCATGCTGGGCCGCTCGACGGCGATGCCGAGAACGTCTGCCTGGATCTGCATGCAGAGGTCCGAGTTCGATATGCCGCCGTCGACCTTGAGTGTCTTTAGCGGAGCCTTAGCCTCGATATTCATTTCATCGAGGATAGCGCGGGATTGATAGCACATGGCTTCCAGCGCGGCACGGCAGAGGTGGCTGATGGTCGAATATTGTGTGAGGCCGCAGATCGTGCCGCGTGCATCACTCCGCCAGTAGGGTGCAAACAGACCGCCGAAGGCAGTAACAAAGTACACGCCCGCTGTGTCGGCCACCTCCGAGGCAAGCTCGTTGAGCTGCGCAACGGACGTAATGAGCTTGAGATTGTCGCGGAGCCAGCTGATGGATGACCCTGCCACGGCCACAGACCCCTCGAGCGCATAGGCAGGGGATACACCGGGCCCTAGTTGATAAGCAACAGTCGTGATGAGACCGCGCTCTGAAAAGACCGGGGTGACGCCCGTGTTGAATAACATGAAGCATCCAGTGCCGTAGGTATTCTTTGCGTCGCCTCGTTCGAAGCATTTTTGTCCGACCAAAGCCGCTTGCTGGTCGCCAAGGCATCCAGCAATCGGCACCCCTGCGAGGGTGCCCTCATGGAGCGTGCCGTAGATTTGCGATGAGGAGGCAATCTTCGGCAGAACTGTGGCCTCGAGACCAAAAAAGTCGAGTGCCTCTTGGCTCCACTGAAGCGTGTGCAGGTCCATGAGCATGGTTCTGCTTGCATTGGTAACATCAGTCACGAGGACACCGTTGTGTTCAGCCCCACCTGTCAAATTCTATTGTGGGGAAAGACACGTAATGAGTAAGGCAATTTTTTTTTCGCTCGGTGGTAGAAGGGGCGAGGGAAATCAAGAGCGTACGTAGATAAGCCAGGTGTCAAGTGTACCAAACTGGAGCCGACCTTGCTCTTGAGCCTCGGATACCATGGGGATATTATCCAGGAGCCACCGCATTTTGAGAGCAGAAAAATAGGAAGCGAGCGGGAGACCTGTGACGTTTCGCAGGGCGTCGACACCCTTGGGATGGCTTGCAACGAGCGTGTCTACAATTTCGGTAGTGCGTGTGTCGCTCCAAATGATGGCAGGGTAAAGAGGCAGGCCGGTCATACTATCCCACGCTAGGGTCGTTTCGCGCTGGTTGGTGATCCCGATAGCCTGAACGTCGGATGCGCTATAACCTGCGTCTGCCAGCTTGCGCACACCATGTTCGATGCATGCCTTGGCCAGGTCGAGCATTTCATAAGGATCTTGTTCAACCCATCTACAACATTGTATGATTGTGTGTGTATATAGATGAGTGAGAGGGTGCCGATAATGTATTGTCTCTTTTTTTTTCGGTGGCCTACCCTGGCTGAGGATAGTGCTGAGTGGATTGGATTTGATGAAATGCAACGATCGAGCCATTCTCGTCGAAAATGACGAAGCGCGTGGATGTCGTGCCTTGATCAATGGCGCCAACGAGTTTCATATGGTATACAAACAAAAAGAGTTGAAATGCAAGAAAAGAAGTAAAAGGTGGGGTTGGGGGCGGCTGAGAGAACTATTAAAAATTATTCTTTCTCTTTCTCTCTCTCTCCCTCTCCATTTTGTCCCGTTCACATGCTAAAAATCGTCCCGACAGAAGAAGTTGCATGGCCGCTCTTTCCCGTGGGATTCTTTATTGGTCCCATTAACCTAAATACCCCGCTTTAGAAGCGCGTTCCTCGGGACAATATTCAGGGATCGACCAGCAACGTGCCGCGATTGGTGCATTTTTCTCGTCTTTACTAATCCAGATTTGGCAAAATTGTCATGGTGATACGCTACACGCTCTTTTTCCGCGCTTTCTAATTTTAGCCCCTTTGCAAACCATATGCCACCATTATGCCCGTGCACGGCTTTTTGTTGTTGCGGAATGGATCATCGATTTCTGTCTTCGTCCCTACCCCCCTTTTTTTTTTTTAAAAAAAAAAGGCGGGAAAAATGGTGTGCGGAGTTCCTAGGTATTCGATTTACTGATTGCAAAAAAGGGAGAAGCAAAATAAAACATACAGTATATTGGATGTAGATAATTGATACGGAAACACTAGGAAACATCAGGAGGAAAAGATGTGACCGCAGTTGGGGGGAGGGGGAAGGCGAAGGAAACAGATGCTTTCATAGCAATAACAGTAGCGATGACACGTCCAACGTGCTGGTAACTGACCTTCATTGTTTTCTATACGCCGGCTGAACACATGCCAGGTCGGCAGTGGCTGGTGAACGGAGCTAGTTCGGTTTCAATTTGGAGCGTTGAGTGATGAACTCCAAACTCGTCGCAGATGATACGCTGGCTCGTCGATAGCACCTCATCATGCCGGATATGGTCGTCCTTACTCACCAAAATATGAACCGTTAACGATACTTTGCCAGGTGAAAGGCACCAGACATGAAGATCATGGATCGCAAGGACCCCTGGAACGGCGGTCAGCGACTGGACAATGGCTTCAGGCCTCAGGTGCTTTGGAGCACCTTCCATTAAGACACTTATCGAGTCGGCAATGAGCTGAAATGTGGTGTACAAGACAATCAACGCGAACACGAAGGTGCATATAGGATCCACAATAGTGTACGCAGGCTTCAACAACAGCACCACGGACGAGATCAATACACCTAATATGATCCACTCTTCTTAAGATGTTTCTCTCTTTTTTGCATTTCTTCTCAATCTCATACCAATAGAAGCCAAGAGATCGCCGAGAACATGGAGTGTTGCGGCGCGAAGGTTAATATTGGCATCCTAAACCAGCAGACTGAATAAAACAGGAGTTTTGACAATTATAAAGCACTCACGTGATGATGTCTTTGTTCTTCACGATGATGATGATGATGATGACCACCAAGAATAAGCGCTAGGCTATGGAGCGGGATATTCAGTATGGAAGCCTCCTTCATTTTCACTCTTGTCCGCATACGTGATATTAATTACGACCCCGATAGCGGCTGTCACACACATCTGATAACAATTTGCGTAAAACCACAAGTCAGCCAGTATGAGTATCCTTCTACACATAGACACACACACACACACACAAAGAATGGTACCAATGGAGCATCGATTTCCTGTGGATGAAGAACTCGTTGAATGGCTTCATGGACCAAAAATGCTGTCAAGACCCAAATTGTCATCACGGACAGGACGGCGGCAAGGACTTCGGCGCGGTGAAAGCCATAGGTGTGGTCTGCGTATTAGGGTAAAAGCTGTTTCAGAACCGATACGTTCCTGTGGATGTATGTAGTCCATGACGATAGATAAAACCATACATTTTGTAGCTGGGCGCTCGGCCAAGTAAATGGCAATCAGGGCCACAACAAAGCTTGCCACATCCGATAACAAATGAAAAGCATCCGACACAAGTGCTTGCAAACCGGAAAGGGAAGATTCATAAAATCAGGGGTAAGGCAAGCCAGGTGGGGGTATTTCTTTTCATTTTACCCAACGAGTTTGCAAAATAGCCTGCCACCAGCTCAGTAACAAAGAAAAGTAGAGCAAGGCTGACTGCAAGCAACAGTTTCCGCTTGGGTGACCGAGCACACGTACTGTTCTTGGCCGTAATGTTGACACACGATGTTGTGGAAGATGTAACTTTATCCGATGAACAGGTTGTATTATTGTTGCACTGCTGTTGGTAATGACCTGCATGCTTTGCCATGAGGGGTGTGCACTCATCGATTTCCGGTCCTTCGTGTGGTATCACCATATTGATTCGAAAAGGCCGAGCGGGGGTTGATTAGTTGGCTAGGCAAACGTCGTGTGTCTTGTGTGGAAATGGACCACCTCAAGAAAGGGAAGGAAAGAAAAGAAATGCTGCAGTGCTTGCGGGGACTCCTGCTCTGTATAACATTTGCTCATGTTACAGAGCAAATGCGGCTTATACAGTATTCTTTAGCAGGTGATAAGGCCAAGTACATCCTTTTTTCTTTTCTTTCTTGAGAACGACCTATGCACAGATCCTGAGCCAAGAAAATGCTCGAGAAATACAAAGCCAGCAGCACCAATTTAACATTGTGCATACAATATTTGACCATTTCAATTTAATCCTCTTGTTCTTTTCTCTCTTTCAGTGTCTTTCGCACCCGCGGTTCGCTCCTTTTCAAATACCCAGTTCTTTTTTGTCCACCTGTCCCAGAATGGACAATCTTAAAAGGCGACATCCTGTTCCTCAACCTGCTTCAAATCACAGTGAGGAGCAACATTCCGAGGTCATCTTTCATTCCCAGTACGAGGCATCGAGTACTCCACACATCTATTCTGCCTATGACGAGAAACAGAAACTCTATAAGCAGCCAGCTCAGCAACATCTTGTCTATTCCTCAAATAAGGTAGTACATAAAAGCACGGGATGTGCATGCAAAGCGCGTATAGAGGCTGATCGCAAATGGGAACGTATATAGTACATTGCTTTTTGTCAACGGTACCATCGCGTCTTGATCCCTGCCGCTCTTACGCTCATTTCCTTCTGGACGCGTTTTCGCAAGATTGGATGGTCCAATATTGTCGTATGGGATGAGGTATTAATACCGGGTTGTGATATATGGGGAAACACTGGAGTTCATATTCACTCAATTGGCCTTTCTTTTGCCACCCATCCATACTAGGCCCATTTCGGCAAGGTAAGGATGCAAACAAGTCTTTGAATTATCATCTGGGGACTGAAGGAGAAATATATGTTATCGTTAGTTTGGGTCACATTATCTGCAACACGAGTTCTATTTCGACGTTCACCCTCCTCTTGGAAAGATCTTGGTCGGTCTTTCGGGTTGGCTTGCAGGGTATGATGGGTCCTTTGGCTTTGAATCGGGTCACACATATCCTGAGAACCTGAATTATACCGCCATGCGTGTCTTTAACGCTTTTTGGGGTGCCCTTCTTGTTCCTCTTGCGTATCTTACTGCACGCCAATTCCAAATGTCGTATAAGGCTAGCATCCTAGCAGCCATGATGGTACTTTTTGGTAAATGGTGAAACTGGAAATTAAAAACGAGAGATGAAGCGAGGAAGGACTAATCAATTGCATGCGATAGACACGGCCTATTTGTGCATCAGCCGATTTATTTTGCTGGATTCGATGCTGCTATTTTTCACAAGCTTGACATTGTATTGTCTCTCGGTCTTTCACAATCTCCGCGGCGAGTAAGTTGGATAACGCACAGAAAAGCAACTACATCGCTTATACACAGCATCTAGGCCATTCTCAGAAAAATGGTGGGCATGGTTGGCTGCAACGGGTTTTTCTTTGGGATGCGTAACAAGGCAAGTGCTGACAAAGAAATTTAAAGGCAAAAGAATGCTTACACGTGGTTGATTTATCTCTCTTTGTCTCATTAGTGTCAAATGGGTTGGCCTTTTTGTTGTGGCTCTCGTTGGTCTTTACACGGTAGAGGATCTTTGGAATATGCTAGGGGACCGTCAGATGCCGAAGAAGACATACGTCACCCATTGGCTTGCACGTATCTCTTGCTTGATCCTTCTTCCGATCTCAATTTATTTGTTCTCCTTTGTTCTCCATTTTGCCATCTTGTACCGAAGTGGACCTGGAGATGCCCAGATGAGCTCTCTATTCCAGGCAAGGCTTGTTGGAAACTCATTCGAAAAGAATCCGCTGGGTATGTTAGTCAGAAAGCGATATTGTAGAATGATGGCTTATAAAAGCCATAGAAATTGCCTACGGCTCAAAGGTGACTATCAAGAACTACGGTTATGGAGGTGGTTTGCTTCATTCCCACATCCAGACATATCCCGAAGGGTCAAAGCAACAACAGGTGACCTGTTATCACTACAAGGATGACAATAACCATTGGGTCATTCGACCTCCTCGCCATAATGACGGAAGCTCGAATTTATTTGAACCTGAGGATGGATCTGTTGTATTCATCAAGGATGGCGATGTGGTTCGTCTTATGCACAATCCCACCGGTCGCAACCTGCATAGCCATCCGATCAACGCACCAATTACCAGTGGCCAATGGGAAGTGAGCGCTTACGGTAATGAGACTGTAGGCGATCTGCAGGATAACTGGAGGGTTGAGATTGTGAACGACGTTGCCCATAATGACAAGAGCCGGATACGGTCATTGACAACGAGGTTCCGCCTTCGACACACGCAACTTAATTGCCTTCTCACTGCGAACAATGTGGTTTTACCTCAATGGGGTTTCAAGCAAGTCGAAGTGATATGTGACAAGCGCAACCGGGAAGATGATCCGCACACATGGTGGAACATAGAAGAGCATTGGAATGATAAACGTAGGTATTATATAGCGGAATATTGCTGGCTATATTAATGTTTTCTCATGGATAGTCCCGCCTGCTCCAAAGAACGCATACAAATCAAAGTTCCTCCATGATTTTTGGCATTTAAACGTTGCCATGTGGACCTCGAACAACGCCTTGATACCAGACCCTGATAAGGAAGACATTCTTTCTTCCACACCCACTGAATGGCCCTTGGCATCAGTGGGTCTCCGCATGTGCGGCTGGGCAGATGATATAATCAAGTTCTATCTTCTAGGTAGTCCTGCCGTTTGGTGGCCATCATTCTTCGCTGTCTTGATTTTTGTCGCCACCGCAGGGTTCTATATCATCCGCATGCAGCGTAAAATTTTTGATCTCCCGAGCAGTAAGTTTTGGACAGGATGGTAGCTCTTCTGGCACTGATGCAATGCTAAATGTCGGAACATATCCCACATAGCCCAATGGGAGCACTTCTTTTTTGTCGGCAAGACGCTGTTTCTCGGTTGGTTCTTGCACTATATCCCGTTCTTTATCATGGGGCGGGTTACCTACCTACATCACTATTTCCCTGCGCTCTATTTCACCATTCTTATGGTTCCCTTCCTGCTCGAGCATTTCACAGCTAACAGGTCTTTACGGATTCAATGGGCCGTATTTGGCACTATGTATGCCATTGTCATCGGGGTTTTCATCTACTTTGCGCCAGTGGCGTACGGCATGGCTGGTCCCATCTCGCAATTCAGCGGCCGAAGATGGCTCAAGAGCTGGAACCTCACTGACTAATATATGCCTTGTTTTTCTTCTCAAGCAATACACCCAAAAACATCTTTATTCGAAATGAAACTCGCGTACATGTAGTCGTATCAATATCCCTTCTTCATAACTTTTACCTTGCTACCCAGCTCAACTCAGATGTGACCCGGTAATCCTCGCCGCAGATCAATGGAGATACCTCGATATCTTGAGAGGAGTCCTTTGCGTTATGAATAGGTACTTTATTCATTATTGAATGAAGCCCTTTATATACTTATACTTATCGTCTCACCCGTTGTAGTCTTGAGGAAACTGAGATAACAGTATAATTACAGCTTTCTTGATTGCAACTTCAGATTTTTCTTGGCTGGTACTGTATCCGGTGACGTCTCAAGCTACACAGCGTGGAGCCCATATGCTGAAATAGTTCCAGGACTGTCGTTGATTTTGCTTTTGTTATTGATACTGCAATCATTGCGAGGTCCCTTTCTTGAACGAAGTATTTCTTGTGCTCCGTCTTAATATGGAGTCCATGGCATCAAGAAATCTATACTTCTCTCTTAAGTCACTTTCAATCATATCCTATCGGCACGCACAATAAAGATGTTTTTAAATTCTTGCATACATTTTTTTTATACAAAGTGGCCATGATCATGTCGTTGATGACCCTGGCTGTCCTGAACATATGGACTATGCCGTAGATGAAGAGATGTACTCTCTGCAATCCGTTTGTTCTCGCACTGAATATCTGCGTAGCATATCTTGTAGAGATAACTCTGAGCTTACTACCATACACATTTCCAAGCGTAAGGGCAGATACTTCCGGATGAAAGAAGCAGAGATCAAGCGCAGGTATACATCGTGCACTGACCAAGACAAGGTCAGATTCTTCAGACGGATGTTTGAAAAGGTCTGGAGCGCATCGGCTGCTAGGAATCCATGTTCGTTCAGCCCAGCGAGGGGTCGTTCGCGTATTCTCAATGAAAAACATAACAGCGTTACTTTAGAATGCATGGATGCGAATCCATCCATTGTTCTAGAGCAGCTGATGGAAGCAATTGCTTCAAAGATTTGAGGGTCTCACCGTCTCTAAAACGACACTCCATCGAGAATGGCGGAAAATACTCATGGGTGGTATTACCGCTTGGGGAGACATTATAAAAAGGTTTCCTTAACAAAGCTTTGCATGTAAGAGGGATTATGCTATAGAAGGTCTCCAAAGACATGCATCAATCACTGCAGACGTAAATTGCTTGGTGCAATCCATTGTTATGGTCTGACATTGACCGACTCATCTGCCGACAGCATCCGCACCGGTGCCCTGCACCGTCGTGCGTAGGGTTGCCACAAACAGCCTTTTGAACGGGTGAGAAGCCGGGCTTGAATAAAGTATTCGCCCCGCGCAAACAATGCCCATAGACAGTACGCCGAAAGAGATGTTGGCTCATTCGAAAGCGGTCGAGCGCGAGTTGATCCGACATGTAAACGTAAGCTCTTTGCACTTTTGATGCGGCCCGCGGTTGATGGATACGCTTGCAAGTACTGATATACTCACGACCTCTCGGGGGTCTTTTGTTTCCTCCTCTTCATACAAAGGATATTTGGACGCGGAACACATGCGTGTCAAAGTTGGTGTTTTGTTCATGGCGCACAGGAAATTTTGCAGTCTGTTTATCTTTGGCCCTTCTCAACGTCTTGTTCTACAGGCATTTAACATTCTGATGCGAACAGCCAAGTTATTTACAAATGTCTAAAGGAAAAAAAAAAGTTGTTGTTGTCTTGCGCTTATAAGCTGCGCGGCAGACAACGAGACGCTGACACTGTATTTTTTTTGATATGCAACTTTTTTTTTGAAAGATGGTGGTACAAACACTTTACAAAAATATGAAATCAATTGGCTCCAAAAATTCTCTTTTTTTTATATCCCAACTTGTCAGAATGTTCAACAAGGGATTTTGGGCATTACAAGTCGCTCCCGGCCAGTCATATACACAGATCGTGTCTGAGCCATTTCGCATTAGTTTGGTACATTTGATTTGCGGTTGTGTGTGTGAGAGAGGGTGGAGGGGGGAAGCAAGTAGCATACTCATTTCTGCCATGCAACCAAGGCAACGGTAGTCCCGGTGAACCCACAAGCAGGCGGACGCACAACTTTGTTTGTTCGAGTGAACACAAAGGAATTTGTGTTATGCACCTTACGACCGGGACAGGTTCGTTTTCTTCTAGAAGCATTCGTTAGGGCGGAAACGATAGCGTCAAAGAGACTGAAGGAATACAAACGTTTAGATTGAGCAGCAGCAGTTGGACATCACATTTGCAGTGGATGAAGAAGTTTCTTTTTACGTTCGTGGATCATCTGCGTATGTTTTAAGCACCTTTGAATCCGCTGCTTTGCTGGAAAACTAAAGTCGCTATCATCATCTATACATCTGCGGGCAAAACAGCTGCCCGGTTCAACTGATAGGAAATACCCTCATGACCGAAGAAGATATTTTCCGGGACGAATTGGCAAAGTAATGCATGCATATTCCCCTCTCTCCTCCTCCTTACAGCTCGTACCAAGGCAGATGCACAGTTGCTCATAATCAGTATCCAAATTAGACTTGCTGGGAAACTCAACCATGACGAACTGAGTATGTGGATGATTGCTGAACGTAAGAAGCTACGAAGGGATGGTCATTCTAATGTACTTGTTTGGTGCAGTATCTGTTCTCAATCGCATGGGTGATCCCGATGATGAAATTGACTCGGATGACATACCTTCATCAACGGAGGAGGATGCGGAAGAGGATTCACAGAGTAAAGACTCGGAAGAAGAAGACTCTGAAGAAGAAGAAGAGGACTCTGAAGAAGAAGAAAGGAAACCCGTACCAGAGAAAAAGCGCATGACCCTGTCCGCAGACGATAATGGTCGAGCCAAAAAGTCAAAAGTATCCCCCGACGGACAGACTGTCAAAACTGATATCCAGAAGTTGAAGAAATTACCGTCCGGGCTGGAGGTCAAAACGGTCAAAGAAGGCAATGGGCGTACTGCCAAACAGGGAGACAAGGTAAATAGTGAAGAGCCCAGAGATGTTTATGCTTTGCCCCGCTAGAACAAGCGTTGGATTTATCTTGAAAAAGGTCGGCGTCCGATACATTGGCAAACTGGAGAATGGCAAATTGTTTGATAAAAGCCCAGTTGGGGAAACGTTTAGCTTTACCCTGGGCGCGTCGGAGGTAATCAAAGGATGGGACCTTGGCATTCACGGTATGAAAGTAGGCGAGGTGCGAGACTTGAAGATTCCATCTGCACTGGCGTACGGCGCGCGCGGAGCACCACCTCGGATTCCGCCAAATACAGCCCTCGTTTTTAAGGTAAATGCAGAAAGAAATACATGGGCGTTTGTCGATCTAAAAATGTATATGCGTTTATCTATAGGTCAAACTCATCTCGCTTAAATAAGGAATTATAGCTTAGAAAGCAAATATGAATACTGATGATAATATCAAGATGACTGAAATGTAATCAACATGCGCAGAAACTGCTCTCTTGCGGGAGAGGCGAGGTCGATTCTGCCAAATCCACCTTTGTAACTAATTGGGGATAAAATCAGCTACGTCTCCACTCGACCATTCTTTCTGTTGACTTACGGTGCTCTCTCTGCTCATCTGTCATTCCGCCGTCCATTCCCTGTAATGCATGGCCAATCTTGCGGAAGAGTGACTTGACCTAAGAGAATTTGTCAGCCGATCCACAATCGTTTGGCATATAGATCAACAAACTGACATTGTATCCAACTTTGGCACTTGTTTCGATAAACATGATGTCATACTCCTTGGCCAGCGCCTCCCCTTCTTCGACTGTCACATGACTAGTCAAGAATATCAGTGAGGATCCAGGCATGATCTTTACTGCCATTTCCCATTCCTTACCGCTTGTCCTTCAGGTCCGTCTTGTTGCCCACTAGTACGATGATCACATCGCGATCGCGCTCTGCCCGTACATCGTCGATCCATTTTCTCGTGTTTGCAAACGAGTTTCGGCCTTTTGCTTTAAAGTAAGATAATCTCCGGATTTCTTATCTCTCTAACACTCACTAGTGATATCGTACACCACAACACACACTGACGAGTCCCGGATGTAACTAGGTATTAAAGATCGGAACCGCTCCTACTAGTTTGACACAACCGTAAGCAAAAAAGAAAACAAGTTGTGCGAGTCGACCGCACCCGGAAATACAACCTGGCCAGCCGTGTCCCCTATTTTTTGTCATAAAAATTAGCGATTTCGATGAGAGACGCTCTGGCGCTTTTTTTTTTCTTTCTTACAAAGCTGCAGTCGGATTGTCCTGTCATCCAAATACATGGTTTTCGATAAAAAGTCTATACCGATAGTCGCCTGAAGGGCTGGTGAGCAAGAGCAGAAACCTTTTCGGACATTGAGGTGCGGGCACTCGCTCCTTCCCGGTTTATACCTGATAGGTGTTGTCAAAAGTGTCGTACATAAACCGTGTGATGAGCGATGTCTTGCCCACTGGAATACAAAAGGTCTAAGTCCACTGAAAGTAGCGAGAAGGGAAACAAAAGAACTATCGCAATGGACCAAGCCATTTGTCCCTGGGCTTACCGCTCTGTTCACCAAGAAAGACCAGCTTGAACTTTTTCAAAGGATTGCCGAAATCGCTATTGGACATTGGGGCGGTGGTGGTGGTGGAATGAAGTTAAAAAGGACGGGAAGACAAATTTTCTCGGTGCTAAAGGGAGTGGATACACACACAACACACAGAGGAATGTCATTGAAAGAAGTCAGTGTAACACAGGCGTATTTCATTTTCTTTCCCGACATGTGCTATGCACGATCTACCTCTCCAGAGGATGAAGAAGCGGGGAGGGGCTCTTGTCAGGAGCAAGAGCATTCTTGAAAAATGGCGTTGAACAACGGGGAATAAAGTAATGGCGCCCTAGCGGATGCAAACCAAAGCGCGTGTATACATCGCAATGCTCAATTTATTAAGCTAACTGTTCTGGCCCTGGAGTTTTAAGGTTTGAAGACTACAAACCAAAGTCAGCTTTACTCGGAGAGTTGAAGCGCTCGGCTTCGCGTGTTACACAATCGGGCGGCCGTTGCCGCAGAATATTCAAGTGGTTGAACTTGCTCATACCTTGATCCCCGCCAAATCATATTACTATTGTACTTTAAATCTCATTCGAAACACGATATGTTAGTCAACATAAACCATCTCCTTTACGCTTTAACTTGCCAACCAGACGCACCCAGATGTGCACGTGGCGATAACCACGGTGGAGAGATGGGCGGTGCGCCAAGGATCAAGGACGGGCAACGCCAGGAGCAATCGCAGGAGCACAATGGCGAGCACCAAACCGCCGAAAGGCGAATTACACCGAGTGGACGCGGGGAAAACGAAGACGACATGCACAGGCAACGCAAAAAAGCAAAAAAAGATAAAGGGGAAAGCCCTGTCTGAAGGCAGCCAAATCATATCTCCACCCAATGATGCGATTCCGTTTTGACCTCTCTTCCATGCCTCATCAAGCACAGGTACGATTGGTCTATCTACAAAGGACAGAGGGTTCTTAGATTCGAATAACAAGAAAGTCGATATAAAGAGTTATACCAGGAAACCCATGAAAGAGAGGTTATGGAAAGATTTGATCAAGAGGAAATTGTTCGCTCAGAACCTCTATTATTTATGAGAAATCAGTCTTTCATGCGATTGCCAATATTGAAACAAGTGCCGCGATGTATCAAATGTTATCCTCCGTCAGTAAACTTACATCCACGACTCCCATCGCTGCCATTTCAGGATGTTTCTTGTTTGTCAGCCCATAGCTTCGTTGTAGACAAGTTCAAATGGGCACTTTGATTTTTCGTATTGTCGGCGTGATCACCGAGATACAAACAGGAGACGACTCAGTATAACGTGTGTTCGGCAGCAAAGCATTGCATCAGGGATAGTCCAACTTGTCAGAATGTGGCAGACGGAGAGACAATGGTTGATTACGAGGCAGCAAGGACGCCTGCATTGTTGCATCAAACTTGTTGTCTCATATCAATGATTGACAACAAACGCTCCACCAAGATCTCGCAGCATGACAAAGCTCTTCATCGTCTTTCGCCGATAAATTCTCCTATACAAATAACACAAGAGACCACTCACCCGCCATAGCTATAGAATCTATTTCTTTGTTTTATCATAGGTCCAACCTAATACTGCAACATTGCATATAGGAATAATGCTTTTTATATCTCAACAATCCTTTCAACATATCCAAAGAAATCTGGGATCCAATTTCTTCTCGTATTCACTCTTTTCCTCCCTTTTTAACATATTCTGCTGTAACCATATATATACTGTGATAGTCTCTATAGAATTACCACAAGTCGGATCATAGTTTTCCCCCACTACGACAGTTAACTAGTCACCTGTAAGAATGGAAGACGAATCCTTCCGAAAATCGTTAACTTTAAGCTATTCGATGCTTCATTGATTCGGGGCATCAATGTCTCACTTTCCAAGAGCCTATTGCGTTTTACTTCTCTGTTCACGACCGTCCAAAACTGTTCAATAGGATCGAGTTCAGGTGATTAGGATGGAAGATACGCGTATGGATATCCTCAGCCTTATGGATAGGTGCATTATCCATTACCAAATAATGTCCCTCCATATATTTATACTTATCCATTGTAGCCTTAAAGAAGCTGAGATAATGTTCAGTTACAGTTCCTCTGCTCGCAATTTCATATGGACCTGCTCTTTTTCTTTTCTTGATTGGTGGCTGTGGGAGTCTCAAGCTACATTAAATGATGTCTGGTGCTGAGATTGCTCCCAAGATTGTGGTAGTCTTTGCTCTTGGCTTTGGTAGTGTGACCACTGCAGGAGTCCCTTTCTTGGACCATGCCATGCTGTGTTCGTATTAATATGGAATCCAGACTCATAAGTCGGACGTGTCCCATTTGCGCACCCAGTCAAGGCACGCTTGGATCTTGGCAGCACGATTCCTGTCTACAGGCTGAAACCGAGCCATTTTCAATGGCAAATGAATTCGTCTTTCATACATCGATGGAGTGTCGTTTTAGAGACGGTGAAACCCTCAAAATCTTTGAAGCAGTTGCTTCCATCAGCTGCTCTAGAACAATGGATGGATTCGCATCCATGCATTCTAAAGTAACGCTGTTATGTTTTTCATTGAGAATACGCGAACGACCCCTTGCTGGGCTGAACGAACATGGATTCCCAGCAGCCGATGCGCTCCAGACCTTTTCAAACATCCGTTTGAAGAATCTGACCTTGTCTTGGTCAGTGCACGATGTATACCTGCGCTTGATCTCTGGTTCTTTCATCCGGAAGTCTCTGCCCTTACGCTTGGAAATGTGTATGGTAGTAAGCTCAGAGTTATCTCTGCAAGATATGCTACGCAGATATTCAGTGCGAGAACAAACGGATTATACAGATTGCATTTTTCTCATCAACGACATTGTCTTGGTCATCGTAAGAAAAATAGATCGCTTATTTCAGAATGCAAAAGGCATAAAAGAAAAGGATCCACAGGGAAAAAAGCTGATCAACATTTATAGACTTGGAAGCTTTTCTGTGTGACATCTTCCTCTGAACATGCGACATTTGCTTTGTCGTGGCGAACACGACTTCTATTTTGGAAACGGTGTATAACGGGCGATCGTTCTACGCTCTTACTAGTAGGTTCATGACAATCAATGCTATTGTCTGTTTTGCCCAGTCGTCTTCTGCTCCTCCGTAGAGGGCGGCTTGTACGCCTGCGGATTTCCATTTTCAACAGTCATCGTCAATTTGAGACTCTGACGCGCGTAAATGGCATTCCGGACAGCACACACACACCTGCCATCGTGAGGTGGAGTGGCGTTTCTTTTTATTTACTCATCACTGCAGGACGGAAAACAAAAGCGTTCTAACAATTTTCAGGTCATCCTGGAGCTGTTCTCGCTTATCGCCAAAAGAGTCCATAAAGAGCGTACGTTGATCCCTATAATCCCTCCACAATTTTCCAATTTCTTCGGCTAGATCTTGTCTATCGCCCAAGTCGGGACTCAGCTCGATCCAGGTCAACATGCAAAGGACCAGTCGCGCAAGCGTCTTGATCGGGACAGACTCAGCAGCTGGGCTGGTCTCAAACATGGCTCTGTCCAGCCAAGTGGCGAATGCATGCGTCCAAGCCGAGTAGCACAGCGAGCAGCATTCCGCCCACGTGATGGACTAGGTAACAAGTACTCAACGTTATTTCTATGTTCAACCCCCTGGATCTCCACTCCTTTCCTTGTCTTTTCCCCTCTTTCATTGTAATTTTGGCTTGCATTTTACCTGCTTATGGTGAAATTGAAGAAATACCTGCATCAATGAGGTGATAAAAAGCGTAATCTGCACTGCAAACCTAAATGTCCGTTTTAGAGAATGCCCTCCCATCGCACATGCAGTAGCGCTAATCCCCGATTAAGGTATCAAGTTACTTGCCTGGGATGCACAGCTCCTAATACACGCCCACTTTCATCCAACAGTCCGGCGACATCCTCTGGATGATCCACAAGCCAGTGCTCGTCCGCTACTTGGCACAGGACATTGCTGTCGGGTTTCAATAGGGCCGGTCTCTGGGTGACATGGAGAGACAGAAAAAAAAGGAGGGCATAATTAATTCCTTTTTGACTTGGTCTCCTGAAAAAGAAAATGGGGGGGGTCCTACCTCGAGATCTGCAAAGAAATGGTCGACAATGTTGTCGATCTCCTGCTCCAAGATTAAAAGAACGCGCGCAGGACAGCGTTTGATTGCCTGCTTCCAATCATGCGAGAGCTGCAGCTGACAGTGAGCCCATGCTGTGTTTCACCCTGGAAAGCAAACCCCCTATGTGGTGTACATATGTACATGGATGTGTGCCGCGTGTATGTGTGTTTGTGATATATACCTGGAAGTTATCATTGGGCACAATAAGTTTGAGATCCGTAAGGTGTTTCAGCAGCGGCCCCGTCTCAATTGGTCGGAGCGCACTGCACAATGCGATGCTGCAAATGATAAATCACAATCCGATGTGAAACCTTCTTCCCCTGATTAATGCACCTAAAAGAGTCAAGCACTTACCGAATTTGGATTGACATTGAATTGGCAACAACGTCTGGTGGGATCGCCTATCATCGGATAAGCGCTTTTAGATAATAAACAAAGAAACCCCTCATCATAAGCAGAGATGACGAACGGATAGAGTCTCATTCCCATTACATCCACTTGCCTCTGCAAAAGCCTGGGCCTTGAGAGCCGCCAGTGATGGGCATTGCAATTGTTCTTCAAGGAGACGATCGCATTCTGCTATGCTTTTTAGGGCTAAATTTGAGGCAACACAAAACAACAATGCACAAGAAAAATAAAGGCCGAGCTTACCAGGATTGGTAATGCATACGTGAACTCGACTGAAGCTCAGATATCCAGACAGACGAAGGGACGCGGAGATCTTGGAGTAATGAGAGCAGCATATGATGCACAATATGATCAGAAAGCCCTTCAGTGTGCCAGAGCTATATAATATATTCCCGTTCATCACTCCCAAATGAGTTTTGCTAATGCGAGCGAAAAATGCGCAAACACCCTCTCCAGAAAAAAAGATAAAGCGCAACAGACACAAAAAAAAAGCAAAGGAGCGACTGAGTTTGACATGGCTCCCCTCTCTTTTTACCTTTAGACATCGTGCGAAGATTGTGTTCCGCATTCCAAACGCAGGAGCATTATGAAGAAAGGAACAGCAGTCGTTTCTTAAAAAACTCAAAGCCCATGCAAGAAGGGCACAGTGAGGCTGAAGCTGCTCGGAAAGGAATGTCGCCGCCGTAAGACGGAATGAGTAGCGGTTATTATCGTCATTCTCCATTTCAATAATGCTTTTTAACAGAATGTCAAGCTGTGCAGGGTGGCACAGCCTCTCGGCAAGCAATGCATCCAGCAGCCATTTGGCGTGGAGCTACGACAGGGGAAATACACATGAGGGGGTTGCGTATTTTTGGTTCTTGTTGGTCAGAAAGAAAGCACGGTTGACGTTGAAAGAGTTTGGGGGGGGTGGAGGAAGCTAACGAAAAGAAGTCGGGGGTGGAGGGGTGGTTGGGGGTTGTGTGTGTGTGTGGATGTGGAGAAGAGTATGTACCTTGTATTTTTCGTCAGAGTAAAGTTGATTAGCAGCGTTGTTATACCGCAGTGTTTGTACAAAAGACTGTATGTGGAAACTGGAAACAAATAGGCCATTAGTCTAAAAATGATATAGATATTCTGTAATGGGAGACGTACTTGTGTTCTAAAGGGTAGTTTTGCAAGAAGGTGTGGAGGATGGAGAGTAGTTGGTGGGGGTCCATAACGAGAAAAAGTTAAGTGGAAAAAAAAGAAGGAGCGTGACTTTTGCAAAAAAAAAAAGAGAAGGAAAATAAGGCACACGAATTTAGCAAGCGAAAGAAGTTTCTTCGAATTCCCCCCGTTCAATTTTATTACCTTGTATGGGTAAAATAAAAAGGATGGTCCTCTTTTCTTCCCAACTTCCTTTTAGCCAAAATGTCCCGGCAATCTATCGAGTTTTGTCTTCATCCTCCTTCTCCTCCCCGGCTTCCGTCGGTGAGCACCCTCTTGCGGGAAACCTCGCGGTCGCCAGCTCCATCAGAGGATAACGCCCTGCCACCGCTTTCGCCGCGGCCACTGCCCTGTCCGCAGATCAATGAGCCACCTGAGCTACCACCACCAGCGCTGACGGTGTCCATACCCAACTCGCCTTGCTCTTCGCCCTCAATGTCTTCGCTTCCGTACCATATGGACACACCCCAATCCTCTCCCCTCTCTTCACCCCATCCAGCGCCGCATCTGCTACTGCCTCCACCGTGTGACACAAGAAGGTGCCGCTCACTCTCCAGCGCTTCCACTTCATCGCTCTCCTCGCTGTCCTCATTTTCATCACCCGCATCACCCATCCATCGTCGGCTTTCAGACCCGCCCCTTTATTCCGCATTCGACCACGACCCCTCAAGTTCTTGGCAGCCATCCGTCTCTCCTTCCTCGTCATCCACTTCCTCCCAGCGTCCAACATCACCCCCAATAAGCTCGTCTGCCGCGTCTATCGCTGCGCCCATTGGAAACGCTGGGAGCAGGATAAGTAGCAATAGTCAGCGCAGCATAAAGAATCCCCTCGTCCTAAAGCGTAAACGTGGCCGGCCGCCGAATGCAACACGCCATGCCAAGGACAATAACTGGACCTTTGTCACACCCACTGTATGGGAAGTCAAACGATCCTCTTCGACTCAACATGATCATCGCGAAGAGCACCGAGAGCCTCGTCATCCACCGGCCTTTGATCAACCCAATCTGGACTTGACAGTATTGCATTGGCCGGACGACAACGATACCAGTGACGTATCCGGACTCAATAACGGCCATAATAACCCTGGCCCTGTCGGGCCTCTCAGTATGAGTAATAGCAGTACCAGCGTACGCTCGGGATGTCCTGAAGCTCTCAACAACACCTTTGCAAACACAAAGATGGATACACCTCTCAGTATGCCGAGGAAAAAACGAGGCCGCAAGCCTAAAATGCAACTCGCTGGCAACTCGTGCTTCGTCTGGCGTGATCTCACCGCTCGTCGAGGGGCCAATCGAAATAGGCGGCGACATGACGAGGATCGCCTTGCATCGCGGGTAGAAGACCTCAAGCTCTGACTGCTTCTCTGCCCATGTGACAAGACCTTTTTGTTTTATCATGTTTTCTTCACCCTCATGTGCGTGCGTGTATTAATAAACCCCCCCCCGCCTTCCACTTTTGCCTCCCTTTCTTAGTCAGACCTCTCTACATACTGTTGAGTCTTGGCATGCATGCATGCATGAATGACGACGACGACGATAACAAAAGAACGCATGCGTGCAGTGCAATGAGTAGTGGGCTGACAGAAGGAAATTATCCAAAAGTGCCATTACCAACGAAACTCTTAAAATATGGTTTTGTTATGGCTGAACATCGTCCTTGCTCTCCTGCCTCACACACCGTGCGCGTTTCGATATAGAGGCATGTGCAGTGTGCAACACGGATGGACTGAGCAAACGAGGGTGAGGTAGGAAACGTAAAAAAGGAGCTAGTCGACCCGCCCGTCCACCCTCCCCAATCTCCATAGTAGATATACACCTGGCAGGATGAATATCGGCGTTGCCAGTCTACGGGAGCATGAATGCTTACTTTATTTCCAAAATAAATTTCGTAAATGAGATAAAACAATGTCGTACAAAATACAAAATAATGACGCATAGAATTGTATAAAGTTGTCGTATCAATAGGTAAAACGATTTCGGATCCACGGATTGGAACATGTTAGACAACAAAAAACATTACCTCTTCTCCATACCCTTTGACCTGCTTTCGAAGAGTACTGTAGTATGGGTGTCCTGGCGATAACCAGGACAGAAGAAGTGGAGGAGGAGGAGGAGGAGGCTAACAGAAACAGGGGAAGAGGCCAGTGGCGGCGGCCGAAAAGGAATAAAAGGAGTAGAGTGGGGCCAGAGGCGGCAGTGAAAAGGAGCAGAAGGAGCGGAAGGGTGCCCAGGATCTCCTCTCTTCCATGGCTCATCATGTACTGGTACGATTGGTTAATCTACAAAGAAGAGTGGATCTTCGATTGCAATAAAAGAATTTAGTATTATAGTGATTATACCGGATAAGACCATGGAAGAGAGGGTCGGGGTGTAGTTGATGAAGAAAGCAGATTGCTCAACTATCCATTATTTATAGAAAATCAAGGATCATGCTATACTCCTTTTGATACGCAACTTTCATCACTTATGCTGGACTGACACAGAGGCTTGAAAACGCCTTGTTACACAGTCTTCGCAGTTCCGCAGAAAAGGAATTCGATAATAGTATTCAGTTTCTTAACTTTCAGGGTTTGCTAACTGAATCGTTGGAAATGGTCATTAAATACCGATATATTGAGTTATCCCGGTACAGGCATGTCGTCACCCGCTACATTAACTATGAGTGTCTCCAGCATTCACGATGCCAGGGACCGGATTCTTTCGGTAAAATGTAGTATTCAAGGCATCGGCTGGTGAGAAGAGCACCGTGGGCGGCTACTAGAGGTAGTCGACATTGCCTATGCCACAACAGTGCACACGTTCTTTTTCTCAAAATATATCTTCCTAAACGAACTTCAAACCAATCAAGACTTTGACATTATGATCTTCTTGAACAGCCGTTTTTTTTCTAAAGTATGGCTCTCTTTAGTGGAATACGATAGATGCGCACTTAGATCATCCATCATGGTCAGAAACCGAGCTCTGATCAATGAGTACTTGTCTGGGTATCTTCACCATGCAAATTACATGAGCCCATATTTTCCGCATACACAGCAATGGTCGACATATGAAGGCTGCAACATAAATGCAGCGTACAGCAGAAATATCAACATGCGAGGTCAAAAGGCTATAATGGAAAGATACATGTTCGATCAGGGCTTGATCACCGAAGAAATGAGCGCCCGTACTCTGGAAAGCGTGATCGAGCCTGCCAGGCGCTTCAAGTTGGCAATTAGTACCCGACAGATTAACACGGATCTCATCGGGCAGCCACCGGATGTTTCTGGGGAGGCTTTGCAGGTCTTGTTGCCTATTCTCACCTCTTATCCTGCAAGTTACAGATTTTAGAAAAACAATATCTACTACAACAGCAACTCCCGCCCCGCCAACCACATGAAAGCCTTTTACCAGCTCGTTTGCTTGTTTCTCATTTCGTCGCAGATGGTCCTCGTGTTATATGTTTACCGACAGCAAAATATTTTGCCAAAACATTCTGCAACGATCTTGGAACAATGACGACAAACTCGTCAACTTGGACTATTGGCATGAGGTTGTTGACCCCAATTCGAAAGCTTTCAGGTCCCATAAAGAAGCTGATCTCACGTTCCGTGGCATGACCAGTACAGATGGCGATGGGGTTACTGTATTTAAAAAGCTGAGAGCATCACCGATATCAATCGCGATACCTCTAAAAGCAAACAAGAACTTATCTCTTACATCACAAACCTGAGCCCGGCGGGTCATGAAGAAATATCGGGTCGATGTGTAGCCGTCAATCCAGGCCGATGGGACCTTATGTACTGCGTGCACGAGGAATCAACAAATATCGTGCCTTGATAGTTCCGGTATACCAAATCCTAGCTGGACCAGGCATACAAGAGCAAAGAGTCCCGTCGGTTGAAGCAGCTGCACAAGGTGCAACAACCGGAAGTTGCATATGCGGAGCACCACCTGTCTGAGGAGCGAGCCGTACACTGGTTTTGGATGACTTCTGCCGCTTTCCCCGTGTAAGATCCGAGGTGTCTGACGTTCTCCAGGGGTTTTATAGTCATACCATGACCGACCACATGCCCCAAGCCTTTCTCTTCCAAAAATTCCGTCTGTCATCTTATTTCACAAACAACTCGCTGACTGCAGTGCTGCCAAAAGAGAAGTTTGGCAGCGCTGTAGTCTTCATTTTCGGGAACTGGTCAGCTCCTATGAGTCAATGTCATGAGCTCATACGTGGCAAGGGCTCCAGGGGACTCCTGCGGTAGCATGGATTCGAGGCTTATCTAATAGACGAGTTTAAAACCAGTAAGTGCTATACATCCTGCAGTAATGGTATTAAATCCTCAGCGACACCAGCAGCGTCAACAGTGATATCATATATAAATATAATCAACACAGTCCCATGCTCTTCACTGAAGGTTCATTTCTTAAATTTGCTGTCAAGGTCCTTTTCATACTGTAATGCCCATTGATGTGCTGCGCAAACATAGATCTTATCTTTGTCGGTGTAGCCGCGCTTAAAGTCTGCCACTTTCATCTGAATCCTTTTGCTTGTGGATATGCGTAGCAATAAGGTCAGGATCACCCTTGCAAGGTAGACTACGTAGACATTCTGTGTGAAAACAAACGGATTGAAGAAAGTTCATTGCCTCTTCAACGGCATGGTCCATGGATTCAGGGCATCCACGATCATCAACAATTTGGCCTTGCCCATTGTAAAGAAAAAGAAATAGATTGCTCGTTTCAGAATGTACAATGGCATGCGACGTTTGCATTGGGCAAAACCCGACTTGTATTTTGTTTGATCCTGCAATTTTGTATATCTCCGCTCCACACTCTTTTTTTTTGTTTGCACCCCTTTTCACCTACAATGTCAGCAGGTCCACAGCCTCCCCCGCACTTAACCTCCCGGCGTCAGCGTAAGCTGTGGGAACAACAACAACTCGAAAACGCCGCGAAACGTCAAAAGAAAGATGGTTATGAAAATAAAACCCCATTTCGTCATGCCGAGCGTTATTATAAGCAGATTCCTACGCCAGATCTCTCCGAGGTCGTCGACTTTGATCGTCCCGAGGCTGAGGCCTTCAAAGATCGCATTGTCCACGTCAGTCTGTCACATAAGTTGCCCCTCTCCCTATTCGGCAAGGAGACATCTGAGGCATATGTGTTGAAAGACGCAAGTATTAGTATTTCTTCTCTATGCTTGGTGTTGCAGTCTTAAAGCTCATGTTATATTCAAGGTTGTGTTTATGCGCGTGCGTCTCTCTCTCTCTCTTTTTTTTTTTCTTCAATCCACACCTCTGACAGTGTAGTGGACTCATCGTCATCCCGAATCCTTTTTCGCCCGACCGACAACGATATTTCATCAAGCAATGTCTATCGCGTTATGCTCTACCGCCGAACAGAAGCAATCTTGATCCACATTACCGCATTCCTGCGTCGGGTCTTTGGAAGTCCTACTGGGACGAAAAATACCATGGCAAAATCGAGCGTATTCCAAAAGTAGGGAGCAGCAGTGAGGCGGATGACAAAGACTCGGTGCTTCCTTCGGATATCTTTCACAGATTACGGTGGATCACACTCGGGTATCAGTATGACTGGACCACGAAAGAGTACCGACCTGGAGAACAATATATGATTGAGGACGATCTGTGCCAGTTGACGAAGGCCATTGTTGCCGCGGTAGAAGACGTGGGCATTGAGGATTGGAAAAACACGTACAAAAGCGATCGGTTCAAGTCAGAGGCGGGGGTGATCAACTATTATCAGCTCAAAGACACTTTGATGGGCCATGTAGACCAAAGTGAGCGCAATATGGCCGCTCCACTCGTATCGGTCAGGTAGTTGACAAAAGAAGAAAAAGACAAGGCAGGAGGAAAGGAAATTCTCTGATGACAATGCAACATTAGTTTTGGTCATTCTTGTATCTACTTGCTAGGAGGCGAAACGCGCGAGACCCCACCCTTACCCATCCTCCTTAAAAGTGGCGATGTGCTTATCATGACGGGTGCTTGTCGCAAAGCCTATCATGGTAAAGATGTTTTGTCTAGACCGATGTTGAAATCTCATCTGATCTTCGTCTTTCTCCGTTAGGTGTGCCACGAATACTAGAGGGTTCGCTTCCGTCATATCTTTCTGCTGATGTATCCGACCCTAACTGGGATCTCTATGGACAATACATGAGCACCTCGCGCATCAATCTTAATGTTCGACAAGTGGAATTATGACGCAACCCGTATAAAAGCAATAGATGTAAATTTATAATACTCGGGAGGAACTCGAGAGTCCGGAATGTGTTACTTTACAAGGATAACTAGCTACATCAGACGTTGCCCTTCACGGCGCTGCTCTAACGGCAATAGTGATTATCGGTCTTGACCAAGGGCTTGCCGTATTCACCGAGGGCGCTGATGAGGCGGTTATATGTCTTGCCGCTAACATCGTGATTAGTGTTTGTGTACAGATAATAGAAGGCTTGGTTTCCTATAAAGGCACAGAAGATGAGGGGCGATAATTGCCTTTAGTATAACCCACTTACCGGAAACACCAAATTCGAACAACACATCATTAGCGTGAGCACCGGGCTTAGATGAGCCGATAAAAAAGTTAAGGAGCGCTTCTTCGCCATCGGGGATCTCAATGTCCACGCGGCCGCCCATGTTATTGTTAGGGGTATAATACTGCTCATCTGTTCAAATAAAAGGGGAGTGTGTAAGCAACATGCTGTGGCGCGAGGAATGTAGTTGTTATACTTGCAAAGGTCATAGCTGAAAGAGTATTCTTCATTGTTAAATTTCTGTAATGTGAGCGTTGCCTCAAGATCCAGGTTGCCTTCAAAGACCTCCTTCTTGTATACATCGCAGGTCGTGTGCATGGTCATTGTTTTGTCAGTAAGATACGTGAGCTTCGTCCTCACACATTCGCATGAGGTCCCCCAAGCGCCAATGGTTTGCTCGTACACAAAGGAGACGACAGGAGTCAATGCCTTGGAGTACCCTACAGAGGCGGTTACATAATGTTCATGTTTTTTTGTCGTTGGGTGGTGGCTCTAGGCTAAAACCCTTTACATGAGCCTTCGAGCACAGAAATGTCTGTTTGCTCATAGCCGTCCTGACGTCGCTCATACGGCAAAGCGGACGCGACGAGGACATAAGATAGGGCGAGTACAGACAAGACGGCTTTCATAGTATATGTGGGGATGCAAACAAGCTGGACTCTTGTTGGTCCCGTTTTATATTCATCATTGCCACCCATAATAATAAGAGAACAAGGAACTGCTAAGCAGGCTATGTCAACCGCTCAGTATCTTATTTGGCAATCTCAGGCTGATGCACATCACAATACAACCACTCAGTACCATCTAACGATTGTTACATATTCACATCGCATATCATCCATAATCCACATATGCCTCTTTAGCTATACTGTTGCTGTGGAAGAATCGTATGCTGTTCTCTCAATAACTTCTTTTTTTTTTCACAGGAACGCGACATAACACATTTCGGGAAACAAGATGACTGGATTGCCATTTTCGACTAACTACCTCATTGTTTATGGAAAGTTTTCCATGTTGGGAATCACGCGGTTCGGTTTGTGCTCAGACGCTTGTAAAAGCTTATCAAAAAGAAAAAGTATGCGACGCAGCTGGACGACAGTATAGTACTACGTACAGTGGAAACGGTGCTTATTCGAATACCAGAGAAAAGAAAAAGGCGTGTCTGGGAATGAAAGCCCATAAATTTAGCCACACCTTGGCCCAAATGAACGTTGGTATCCAAGATATTGAGACATTTACTCTCTTGGCTGCCATATGTCTTGTTTGTAATTGCGACCACAACGATCTATGATGCCATTTATGCGACTGGTGAGATGTAGCAAATGTATTTTCGATACAGTAGAAACATAAACTGCAACCTTATCTCCAGGTACGGAAAGTGCCATCGCTACAAACAAAGGCGAGTAAGTTGTGGCACAGTGTTAGAACCCTAAGTTTGCTACGACGATGACACAATACCTCGTCTATCGTCTCCAATCGTGTAAAAACTGACCATCTTGATAAAATTAACCACCCGCACAATATGATGTATGTAAATGATGCTATCAATTCATTGCTGGTAAGGATTATATTATGCGTGATGTCACGCAGCGTTCTTCAGCTTGTCAATATCCCTAAATACAAACATTTCATCGGTAGGGAATTGGGCTGGTTGATTGGGTGTTCGGGAGTTTAATCTGGTTTTTGGGTTGAGGCGCGTTCTCCCCGAGCGAGGCAAAAACCGCCATCGACGTACATTGACAGGTCCTTCCTTTTTTTGAGCACCTCAGAGTCGTAAGTAACATGACAGCTGTCCAGATCTGTCGATTCAATGCGTTGGCAGAGAAATGATCTTGTTCGATGCACGGATCAATGGACAGATGGATGGATGGATGGATGAATATCGAGATGGATTGATCTAATGCATCACCGAATTTTTTTTATCTCACTCCATGTATCTTCCTACGAAAAAAAGGCCACATTTCAGAGATGTCGAACGTTCCCAGCAGTAAGTATTCTCTACAACTTCATTGTCTCCGAAACAACTGGCTAATGCCGCCCCATTAAGTTCTTAACCCCACCGAGGAGGATATCCAGCTCTTGTTGAGCGCTCAGTGCCACATCGGTACCAAGAACGTCACTACCCGCATGACCCCCTACGTCTTCAAGCGCCGTGCTGATGGTGTCAACCTTATCAACCTTGGCAAGACCTGGGAGAAGCTTATCTTTGCTGCCCGTGTCATTGCTGCTATTGAGAACGTAAGTTTTTTTTTTTGCTCTTCATGTACAGACCCGTGTTGGCAACCCATGGACGTGAGATATTGACCTGGATCGATTATAGCCCCAGGACATTGTTGTGATCTCTGCCCGTCCCTATGGCCACCGTGCTGCCTTGAAGTTCGCCAAGTACATTGGTGCCGAGGCCATCGTTGGTCGCTTCACCCCTGGTACCTTCACTAACTACATCACCCGCTCGTTCCGTGAGCCCCGTCTCATCATCACCACGGATCCCCGCACTGACTTCCAGGCTATCAAGGAGGCTTCGTATGTCAACATCCCCGTCATCTCCCTTGCTGACACCGATGCTCTTCTCCAGTACGTCGACGTTGCTATCCCCACCAACAACAAGGGTAAGCACGCTCTTGGTTTGATCTACTGGCTCTTGGCCCGTGCCGTCCTCCGTCTCCGCGGTACCCTCGACTACGCTACCCCCTGGGAGGTCATGGTTGACATGTTCTTCTACCGCGATCCCGAGGAGGCTGAGAAGGAGCAGGAGGCTGCTGCCGCTCTTGAGGATGAGGAGGCTGCTGAGCCCACTGGTGACTGGGCCGTTGAGGGTGCCGAGGGCACCATTGCTGCCAACGCTGACTGGTCTGCCCCTACCGACTGGGCTGAGGATGGCGTCGTTCAGTCTACTACTGAAGCCGCTGCTTCTTCCTCCTGGGATGCTTAAGTTTGAATAGATTTGTTTGTGGTGCCATAGAGTAATACTTGTAATTTATTTGATAAAATCAAAGTTACATCTTTTTGAAGACATCTGCACTCTGCTGTTATACATGCGAGGAATCAATTAGTTTTGCGGCCTTGTAGGTTCACTACGATAGATTACGCGTCGACAAGAGAGAGAAGCACTCAAAGGCATTATGCGTAACCATTCCTTACCGCCCCTCTCCCCAAAGAAAGAAACTCAGCGGGGAAAGATCAAAAAGACCAATATTACAGGAGTTAGCGTACTATTTGTTATTTTTCGCTTCTCCTTTTCGCCTCCCCTCTTTTTTTTTTCGTACCTTCCTCGCCGAGCGAATCTTCGGTGGACAACATATAATGCAAGTCGACCAGCAAGCAAATCTGGTGAACGGCAGTGGAAATGACGGCGCAGACGCTCTCAACCCCGCCACCTTAGGCTCGCCAACATCTCCGGCCTCGTCATCACAGTCCCTGGCTGGCCCACAGACCGCATCCCTTCCTTCATCGACCGTCGCCGCTGATATTCATAGCACTACTGATCTGCGGCAACCTACTGATCTACCTGGTTCGCCTCCTGCTGCGAATATTGGAAACACCGATTCACTCAATAGAACGACAGGGACCGAGGAACAAGAACTATACCCCATTGCTGTACTTGTAGATGAACTTAAGAATGAAGACGTTCAGCATCGTCTCAACGCCATTCAAAATCTGGGTACAATTGCGATGGCTCTTGGACCGCAAAGAACTCGAGATGAGCTTATCCCATTCCTTAATGGTAAACTTTCCATTCCATATATATTGCATCACATCACACTCATAGACATATAACGTCGTTTTCCTATGAATTGGTGGCTACTATTCTATATCCGACTCCAATTGAGCGTAGACTCGATCGACGATGAAGATGAGGTACTCCTAGAGGTGGCACGGGAACTTGAGCGGTTCACGGATTACGTTGGCGGGCCTGAATATGCCCATTATCTCCTAAGTCCGTTGGAGAGCCTTGCGGCTGTTGAAGAAGTATTAGTGAGAGATAAAGTGAGTAATGAGCACTCCATAGAATTTTGAGATGAGGAACAGAGGTCGTCATGGCGAGTTCTCTAACTTTTTTTTTTCTATAGGCCGTCGAGTCACTCTGCACAATTGTTGCTGTCTTAAGCGCAAGCCAGGTCGAACTTTACTTCATCCCTCTTTTGAAGCGCCTGAGCAACGGTGAATGGTTCACTAGCCGTATTTCTGCAACTGGACTCTATGCATCAGCCTACCCCAAGTGTAGTAGTGAGCAGCAAACCGAACTTCGAAGGTGGGTTTGGTATTGTGGAGCATAGACTATAATTCTCACTCTGCCGTTGAATACAGCATGTTTGGTCAATTAATCCAAGATGATACACCTATGGTTCGAAGAGCGGCTACAAAGGCATTCGGGGTTAGTTATTTGAATGATCTACGCTCGATCATCTTCTTAACCATCCATGTTCCCCGCAGAATTTTGTGAAGCAGCTTTCAAAAGAAGAGCTGATGTCTCAGTTTATGCCCTTATTCGTGAGGCTCACAAATGACGATCAAGACACTGTGCGACATTTAACTGTGGAAGACCTTGCCGAAATTTCTCGCATATTATCACCGGAAGAAAACAAGCAAACGCTCCTCCCGATTCTTAAAGCACTAGGTCAAGACAGATCGTGGAGAGTGAGATATGTGGTGGCTTCTAGTTTTACGAAAGTATGGACCCGTTTTGCTCATATGCCAAGCGGTATCATTAACTCGGTCGTCCTAGCTTTGCGAAACTCTAGGGGAAAGTATTACCCGTGAAGAGTTGGTCAGTCTTTTCGTCAGTTTGATCAAGGACAGCGAGGGAGAAGTGAAGGCGTCGGCCATCGGACAGATTGCTGGTAAGGACGATCATGCGCGTGGCTAGCTTATCTTACTTAAGATCATGGCGGGACAGCTTTTAGCAGAATGGTGGACGAGCTAACTGTCATGGATAAGGTTCTTCCATGCATCAAAGATCTCGTTATTGACACCAACCAGGTTGTTCGTGCAGCGGTAGCGAACAATATCTGTGAGTTAGCCCCGATTCTGGGCAAAGACATGTAAGGCAAGGAGAATGGTTTGAATCGACATATAAGCTCATGGTTACAAAGTACGATCGAATATCTCCTGCCCCTCTTCCTCCAGCTGCTGAAAGACGATTATCCTGACGTGAGGCTGAATATTATTTCAAAACTTGTCAATGTGAATCCAGGTACCGCGTATAGGAGTCAGACGTATCGCGGGGACCTGTGTGTGCTAACCGCTATGTTAGTCATCGGTATCGAGCGCCTCTCGCAATCGCTGCTGCCTGCTATTGTTGATCTCGCACAGGATAAGCAATGGCGAGTGCGTCTGGCAATCATCGAGTATATTCCTTTGCTTGCCAAAGAGCTTGGTGTCCAGTTCTTTGATGAGAAATTGCTGGGCTTGTGCATGTCCTGGCTTGGCGATGCGGTATTTTCCATTCGAGATGCTGCTACGATCAATTTGAGGCAGCTTGTTGATATCTTTGGCTCCGACTGGGCTATGAAGGAGGTCATTCCCCAAGTATTGAAGATGGCACAGAACGAGAACTATCTCTATCGCATGACCATGTTATTCGCGCTAACAGTAAGCCTAAGGATGAAGGTGGTGCATTGATCTTGAGATTTTGAGCAACAACAACGTCAACAAACAAATAGACTATGGCGGGTTCTCTCTCCTTGCAGATCGTTAAGGACAATGTTTTGCCTACTGTCCTCAACCTACAACAGGATCCCATTCCGAACGTCCGCTTCAACGTTGCCAAATCATTGGAGGTACTGGCTCCTATCCTTAAACGGGAGGCAGATGCTGCAGGCCTTGTGCCCTCCCAAATAGCACCAGCGCTCCAGAAGCTCAGCTCGGACGCGGATCCTGATGTGAAATGGTTTGCGAACAAAGCTCTCCTTTCAGGTACCTTCGATCGTGTAGCATAAACCCGCAAGTGGAACGCTCATTGGTATCTTTTAATGTAGTGCAATAATTTTCTCCACCCTCATGCTATCGCGCATGCGCTTGCGCAACGTGGCATGTTTTTCCGTTTGTTGAGTTTCGACTAGAAGATATGTCTTTCATTTATCAAGTATGCAACAAGAATAAACTTTTAACGATATCAGGTTAATCAAGGGTTTATATGAATATGTACGCATGATTTACGTATTCCTAAGCGTTCTGTAGCAGGGCGTTTCTTCTTGCCAGCTTGCGTCATCGCTTGGCATTGTTGTATCGTCTGGAAATCTCGTCCCTATGTTATTACTCGTCTCACTTCCATAGTCATCGCCGATAAATTGAACCGACCTCAGATTCCAATTAGGATTCGATGAAAATAAGGCGCGGTAGTACATCGAATATCAGGCCTATTGGATTTTTCTTGGCTATTCAGCCAGTGGACCATTTTTGTTCGCGGAATATGAATATAGCCTTAGCAGTGGAGTAACCTATGAAATTGCATTGTGCCTTGCCATCATTGCTGACAGCTGCTGCTGGCTACGTCGTCACTATGCTGACATCAATAGAGGCATCGAAATCACTGCACGATTCAGAACGCATTCATTGTCAGCAGCGAGGGCAGTGCTTCTTTGTGCTTCAATGACTTCTCATTACGTGCTTTGTTAATAGGAACATTGTCACAAACAAAGGCTTTCCTCCATTGATGGCAATAGACGGAGGTTCCAACGCAGAAAGGTCTTCATTGTGTCATACTATACTGTACTGTACTTGGGATGGTGCCAACTTGCTGCTTGATGAAAGCAGAGACTCCTGGTGGAATTCTTTCGATGGGAAGCTGCTGGCAGGGGAAGGGGATTAAAACACTATATGGGCTTTGATATATTCCAAGAAAATCGCTCATGCTTTCTTTGCTAATAATAAACACATAGGAATGCTTAGCAGAAGGCACCTTACAGGTGAGCCGGGTGGGAATAGAGCAATACAGCCTGCTGTGTGACAAGAAATTGGCTTGTCCTGCTAGCTCACTGAGAATGAGCTGAAAGGCACCTCAGCCCATCATTTCATTGTATGTTCATCGGCGCACGCGCTAACCGTTCGGCTTATTACACGCATAAATTACCTTGTTGGACCGCAAATGCTATATACTTGATTGAAATAAAAGTACTATGGAAGGGTTAGTTGGAGATCCGACGACGTGGATACATTTGTCTTCTAAACGCAATATCATGCATGGCGCAACAGCCATTCTTTTGGAATCATTGAATAGAAAACGACTGAGCATCGGGAAAGACCCAAGGTTCGGTAGGTCGGGATCGTCGATTGTTCGGCAATGTCAACATGGGAGGCAATGAGGCCTTTATTGTTGCTGACACAGCGCGCTGCACATCCCCGCATCTGCTGGTCGTTCCAAGAAGGGAAGGGAGGCGAATTTTCTTCGATTGTTTTGCAAATGATTATGTGAGCGAGTCCTTATGTCGTATCGTCATCAGCGAAGCCTTTCGGATATTTAACAGTTGGTTTGCTGCAACAGGAGAGAGCACCCCATCCCGGACCCGTACGTATCTTCCGACATAGGAAATTGAAGTCTGGATAAGAGATTCTTGAGCTCATAATCTTAGGGTTCGAAACCTGATGGGTGCAAAGGACAGTTCATTAGCACGCCCAAGATATTACAAATTCAGAAAACGTGGGAACCAGCAGGAGAAGAAGTATGTACACCAGCAGCATTTACTATTTTCACATGATCCCGAATGATGAAGGCCTTTATTCATATTAGCACCTTAGAACAGGAACAAGTGGTTCGTCTGTTCAACTTTTTCGCATCGACAAGGCTGTGCTGTTGCACAACGCCTGCTTAGCAGGATGTTGTCATGAAAGCTCCCAGAAGAGGTTGTCCCCTTTCTTCCACAACCTTTCTCATTGTTTGCTCCGACCGCTCTTTTTTACTTTCTACGGACGTCCATCCTCATATTATTTTTCCTTCCCTCTCGACCATGGTGTTCAGTGCGCCATCTGTTTCGACCATTGTTGGCATCCCTGCCTTAATCCTTCTCTTGGCTCATGTAAAATCACTTCCCTTGGCATACACGATTCGTGTCTGGCTTTTGGTTCGTGCAGCTACAAAGAGAGCCAAGGCCAACAACATGAAACCAGAGCGTACGGTGAAAAGCAATATCAGCCCGGTAAAAAAAGCACTATGCGACTCACCATACCGCCTTCACATATTATAGCCATCTTTACCGTAACCAGGGAGGATCACAAGTGTCTTTACGATGATGTGGACTTCAACTTTCATATGGTAGGAACATACCCTCGCCCATCGCTAAATTTGGGCTAATGATATCAAACTTATGCAGAATAATGGGTAAGACGTACCTACACCATACTCATATCATATACGCCAACATAACACCCTGCCCATTTAGCATGTACAACAAGGTCCTCGATTTTTCCCGTGTACATTTATTGTTCACTCTTTTCCCGCGCGTCATGATAGAAAGCACGCATGGTATCGTTTGCCACAATGCAGGCGTTGTGACCTTGTTCAAGAAAGAAATCCCTCCTCTGAGCACATACCAGGTCCAAACGCGTATCTTGACCTGGAACGCAAAATGGCTATGGCTCCAGCACCGTTTCATGCTCCCCAGCGGGGACATCGCTTGCGTCTCTGTCAGCAAGCTTGTCTTCAAGAAAAGTAACGGTAAAACAATCCCGCCCGCTCAACTCTTTGAACTCTGTGGCCACAGTCTGTCAGATCCGGCCATTGAGGAGCGCCGTCAGGCGAACTGGGACCTCGTTGAAGGAATCCTCAGATTGGACGCATTGAATAACGATACCTATGACTGGAACTCACCACAATCACTTCCAGCTGCCAAGTTGTAACCTTTAAAAAAATCTGGATTCGATACAACTATCTTATATTTAACTACTCGATAAATGCTGTACACATGCATCCCCTTTTTACCAGGACTCGTCTCGCAAATCAGCTTCTGAGAATGCCATATTCCAGCGAGTAACTCTGAACAATGTTTATCCGATAAATGCACCAGGTGCGACCTCACATTTAGGCGCCGAGCAGGCTTAGTCGTGCGCAGCGAATTTGTGTGTGACCATCTACAATTGCAGTATTTTTACCATTTCCATCTGACAGACGTCTCATGTTCTCTTTGTTTTCCTTACATGAACAACTTCAACCATGTCTACTGCGACCTCATCAACCTTTCTGACAGTTTATCTCATGCAGCGTTGAGCAATAGCATCACGATGTGGCAGTCACCTGTAGCTCGACCAATATCGTTCTCTGCCGTTTTTAAAAGTTCAAAAAAGAACAGGGTAATTTGCTCATTTATATTCCCTTCTTTTATCTCTGACGTCCCAGGGAAGAAAGTGGATGACAAATCTATCACTTCACGTCGCGCTTCTACTGCCCCCAGCCGCGTGGGAGACATTGTACAGTGTTTGCCATATCACGTTATGTGCAGAGTATTTCAGTATCTTCCTCTCGAAGATATCTTGCGATTCACGAGTGTAAGCCAGGCTTGGTTCCAGTTCATTCTCAATGATGTCTCCTTTTGGGAACGGGTTGTTGGCGATCTCTCGGGAGTGAACCATTTGATTGCTACATCGAAAATTCAATACAACAACCACAATTTGAGGCTGTACGGGCCAGTGTCGGGCGACATCCTGGGCGCGTTCCTGAAGGTGATATGCCATGTGAGTTATTTCACAAAGCTAGGTAAGGGGTAGAGTAGTATTCATGTCAATGCGGAAAGATACATATGTTAATTTCGTAGAGCTTGAGCGACTAAATCTCGCCCTCCACCCGGAATTGAGCAGGCGGGTCATACGTATTACAAAAGTAACCGACCTGAGCCTCATCTTTTGCACTATTGACCCCTCTTTTCCATCGAGTACCCTGACTACAGCTACCCACTTGAAACGACTAGTAATCATCCAACCAGGATGGCGCAGAGTCGACGACTCGATAAGTGCCATTTGGACGTCGGCGCCCACACTTTCAATCGAACCTAGCAACAGTACCTCCATGGCCACAGCCCTCTTCCTCAAAAAATTTAACGATAGTCAGTTACCGTACCAGCTCACGTACATTAAACTCTCGATTGGCACCACACATGCCCAACATATACTTTCTGCACTTTCCAAGACATTGCGACGGTGCCCTCAGCTAGAATATCTCTATCTTGACTCGGAAGACCAAGGCTCCCAGGGAGCGTGCATCTACGAGGCTGCGAAAGCAAGTAACCGGCTCAAGTGCTGTGTGGTTAGCCCAAGATGCAAAATGCCCCGGGACATCATCACCCGTGCAGATAGCCGTGAAAATAACGAGCTAGGTCTACGAACGCTCGTTCTGACAGGTGGACAGATGGATGCACGGCCGACAGATATCAAGTACGTGCTAACCAAATTCCACAACACGATCGAGTTTCTCTATCTCCACTATGATCGCTATGTCATAAAGCCATCTGTCTTACGCACACTCGCCATCGGCACCGGGGCGTCCATGCTCCGTGAGCTCCGCCTTTCTACTGAGTTGGGCACCTTGACCCCCATAGAGAGCATGCTGCCGCGCGCCACCAAGAACACGTTGGAATCTGTTCTAGCTGCCATCTTACTGCGTACTCCAAATCTTGAGGTATTTCGCCTCGTTCACACATTTGGAAAGAATGCAGCACTTGCGGGCGAGCTCGACCATCTAAGTATCGACGACAAGACACTCCTGGCCATGGCCCAAGGATGTCCGCGCTTGCGGCATGTCGAACTCTCCGGACTCAATGACCTTCCCGTTGATGGTCTTCTAGAATTCAGTCGCAGAGGTGGCGGTCCCAAGTTGGAATTTTTGAGAATCTCCTATTGTGATGGGTTCACCCACTTGAAATTTACTGAACTCGTGTCGCGTTTAAAATCGTTGAAGGTGCTCGAATACAGGAAGAGAAATCGCCAGTTCTCAAGTCAGCACGATGTTGAAGGCGCGCAAAAAATACTTGAGGGCAGAGGTGGCACCGTCATTGCCCTATAGACGTATACAATATTTCCTTTGTGTGTGTGTGTGTGTGCGTTTCTGGAGATGTACCTTAGAACGGCTTCGAGTTTCTTTTCATCCTCTCAACACCTATAGAGGCAGACTAATAGATGTGTTTATCAGCCATCATTCACTCTGAATGCATGATCTTACTCGTTTTATCATTCAACCGGCTGATAAATGCCCACCGGTGTGTATGGGTGGATAATCTCATATAAAGGCAAGGGAGATTTGCCTAGCATCCGAGATTCTGGGAGAAAATGAAACCCGTTGCCTTTATTCTTATCTTGCTTCAAAGTTTTGCCATTGCTTCATCTCCTCAACAACACACTGATGACCGCCATGAACAGGATCCTGCTAGTCTGGCCAGTATGGATAGATTAATCTTACCGCTCCCACCGCTTCCACCGTTTCCGCCGCTTCCGCCGCTTCCTCCACTTCCTCCTTTAGCTCCGTTTCCCCCGGGCTTTCCATAATCCAAACGTAAAGGCCTGAAGAATCCGTACCTTTGCAGAAAGAAGAAAACCAATGTTCGCGTCGGTTTACTATTATTTCGAACGAGATCCCCTTGAGGGCGACCTATTGGGGAAAACCCTATTACATAGTTTCATTCGATCGCCGCCTTATTTGATTCGCATTTTTGCGGGGGGAGAAAAGGAAAATGAGCCTTCAGGTGTGAGAGAGAGAGAGTCTGTTCCTTGTGCGTCGACAACCTCTTTTTTCTTCTTCAAATAAATCTTAGGCTCTTATACTCCCTCACAACGTGCATTTGGGCGCACAAAGAAACAGATACACTCTCATACATACCACCTATGAAGCCATCAGCAATCTTAAGACTTGCTGGTCTACTGGCATTGGCTTTAGGATCTGTCATCGATGCTGCTCAGCCCATCAAGCGATCCCCTGATCGACGCTACTATACCTTGTACATACCTTCATCAAAGGAAAGCATTGCCATACAGGTCGCTGATGCTCTTGGTGTCCGATTGGAGGGCACCGTTGGCGAATTGACGACATACTATATGGTCAGCACGCCAGGCGATGCGTATCTGCATAAGCGCGGACTGGATGAGACGGATCCGGTTGTCGCTACATTCAATGCCCGGAAACAACACCGACTTGCGAAACGCGATGACAACAGCAGTGAAGCGTTCTGGGATCATGTCCACCGACTCGATCCTCAGGTACCGAAGAAGCGGGTCAAGCGGTCAGTGCTTCCAGAGCATCTGTCGAAGCGCGAGCCGCCGTTCGTAGAACCCAATCCGGCCAAACTGACGTTTGAGGATGCCCAAGAGACGCTTGGTATTCATGATCCAGGTTTTCTGAATCAATGGCACCTGGTAAAAGGGAGCAGCGGCGCTGTGTTGTTGTTCGGCATATTGTATCTAAACCTTGTATTGCCAGGTGAACCAAGAGAACTTTGGAAATGATATCAATGTGACGGGCGTATGGAAACAAGGCTAGTATACAGATCAAGAAATGAGCTTGTCAGCAAGAGATCACCAGGAATTAATATCACAAGCTCCCCATTAGGCATTACTGGCAACGGGTCTATTGTGGTGATTCTGGATGACGGTTTGGATTTTGAGAGCAAGGACTTGGCCGGAAACTTTGTGAGTCTACAAAGTTCCCCTTTTTTGTCCTTCTTCGGCAAAGAGCTGACCCATTGTAGTATAGTGCAGGATCATACGATTTCAATGACCACACCGACTTGCCAAAGCCGAGACTCATTGACGACACCCACGGCACACGATGTGCGGGTCAAATCGCTGCAATGAAAAATGATGTGTGCGGTCTCGGTATCGCTTATGACGGACTTGTTGCTGGTAAGCATCAGTAGTAGTAAGGCATTATCTCAAACGAGAAATACCGACATTATTATCGAAAGGTGTTCGTATACTCTCTGCCGAGATCACGGATGCCGATGAAGCGGCTGCGCTGAACTACAAGTTCCAGGAAAACCAAATCTTCTCTTGTTCCTGGGGTCCACCAGACAATGGTGAGACCATGGAGGCTCCGGAAGGTATTCTGGCGGATGCCTTTATCAATGGAATTGAGAATGGCCGCGATGGGAAGGGATCGATCTATGTGTTCGCCACCGGAAATGGCGCGCTCTCGGGCGACAACTGCAATTTTGACGGCTATACAAACAGTATATACACCATTACTGTGGGTGCTATCGATCACACAAATGGTCACCCTCCCTACTCCGAAAGTTGCTCTGCACAGATGGTTGTGACATATTCCAGCGGTGCAGGGGAATATATCGTACGTTAAGAATTGACGCAGTGAGAATATGAATGTCCTAGCCTCACTCAATCATCCCTGTTCTCTACAGTTCACGACCACTGTAGGGGCGAACGAGTGCTCCGACCGTCATGGCGGCACGTCAGCTGCTGCACCCAATGCAGCTGGTATTTTTGCACTGGTGCTATCCGTCCGACCTGAGCTAACTTGGCGTGATCTTCAACATCTCTGCGTTCAGACAGCCATTCCTATCTCGCTCAACGATGAAGACTGGAAAAAGCTTCCGTCTGGCAGGATGTTCAACCATAAATATGGTTATGGCAAGCTCGATGCATATGCCATTGTTGAGGCAGCAAAAACCTTCGAGCTAGTGAATAAGCAAACCCATCTAGAACTCCCTGTGAACCTTCATGGCCGAGCGATCCCGCAGTCGACAAGCCAAAAGAAGATCCCTCTTCATAGCACGATCACAGTGACCGAGAAGATGATCCAACAGGCTGGACTGAAGCGACTGGAACATGTGACAGCTACCGTCAACATTGAGCACCAGCGACGTGGCGATCTTGTAATTATTTTGCAGAGCCCCAACAAGGTCGAATCCGAACTGGCGACCATGCGTCCGAATGATGCTAGCACAGATGGTATCCAAAACTGGAAGTTTATGTCTGTAAAGCACTGGTAATTTGCGGTTTTGACTGTCGTAGGGAGGTATCTAGATGACTGATGAAGACTTGCGGTATCTTGTTAGGGACGAGAACCCCATCGGTGACTGGGTACTGCTCGTTTACGATGCCAGCCACCCGAATCAGAAGGGCATAATGCTCAGCTGGACGCTCACGCTGTGGGGTGAATTGGATCCAGCCTTTGAGGGTGAGCCGATCCACAACCCACTTGTTCAGCACAACACAACAGTCTCGGACGCCCACTCAAGCATTCTCTCCTCGCACCCAAAACCCACCACCACATCCGATCATGTACCTGCGCGTCCCACAAGACTTAAATCTAAACCTGCTACCACGTCTGTGAAAAGCACAGCTGCTGCAAGCTCCACAAGTTCTTCTCTGTCCGCTTCAGCTACCGAAGGCTTATCCGACGAAGCAGAAACTAAGGCAGGAGGCGAAACCAGCGCAAGCGGAAGCACAATCATCTATGCCGTGGTAGGAACGGGAGCAATTATCGCTCTTGCCACAGGCCTCTATGTTCAGAAGCGCAAAACGTGGCAGCCATCCTCTGATGGCAGTAGCAGTCAACGCCAGCAACCGATGGCTTCTGGCTACGAATTCTCTGTACTCCGACGCTCGGAGGAAGATGAAGACGACGATTTTGCTGAAGAGAGCGATGGCCGTCCTTTGTTATCCGAGAACGTCACATCTAGAAGTGATCGTTCATAGACAGTTTCTTAAGACATAAAAAGATATTTTGTAAATGTACTCTTTTGAGGGGTGTAGAGATGTTACTGAAGATCAAGTTGAATACTTTCAAGTCCTGGCTTCGAGACTACTTATTGATCAAATGTATCAATTTTCTCAATAACGATTGTGATAAACATGGATCGCTTAATGTTATATCGCCTCCTTCGTGTGGGAGCCAACTGAGATTCAGCATGGCCATCGTGTAAGGAGATAGGCTTAACTTTTGTTGACCGGACGAACGGATAATACCAGGCAGAGCCATGTACATAATGGGTGTGTAAGCATATGGTAGTACCGAAATATACGGTTGGTTGAATGACCTTGGCACAGTATTTAGTACTTTAAAATGAAATTGCGCAACGGAGGAAAATCGTGACGCATGAATAAAGAAGGCCGTTAGTCAACATAAAATATCAACCCCCTTATTACTCTTCAACTTACCCCAAAGGTAGCTAGATGTGTCATTGCAGTGACAATGGCGGAAGGGTTGGACGAAGGAGCGAGGAGGGACGACGATGGACCAACGACAACGCCAGCGGGTAGAAGCAGCAGAGGAAGCAGATAAACAAAAGCACCTCAACGAAGCCGTGGTGGGAGACCTGCGCGGGTGCAGCCAAACCGCGGTTCCATCCAAAGCCCATATCCTCTCCTCTCGATGCACGTGAGTTAGGTTGATACCGTTATCTACAGAGGATCCGGAATAGTAGAAGATTGAAGGATGGAACAAGAGTAGCCGATTGTGTTTTTATTTTGCTCTTGACAAACTGCTCAATCGGATGGAGTTCAGGCGAGTAGGGTGGAAGACAAGCATATCGATAGCCTCAGCTTTAGTTGGGCATGTAGCGAGACAAAGGGTCGGATACGGTATCTATCCTTTAGCCAATCGTCGAAAGCGGCCTGGGTCACCCAGTCTGGAATACCACAACGAACTACCGGTACAGTAGTCGGTCTACGGGTGGCATTTGAGTCTACTGGAAAAACCAGCACTGACTGTACACACAACCTACCGGCCTGAGAAACAAAGCTGGTGGGCCTTCGGCAGATCCGCAACGCTGCCAGGGACCGCTCTGATAACAAAAAAAAAAAAAAACCATCCGTGAAGCCGACGCTGGACTCGGCATAGATATACCACCGCGCCATGAATGACCCAGATATAATATCCAAGTCGAAGGGCGACATGGGAGAGATCACTGCTCTGCTGCAGCTTTTGCATTAATGCCACACACTACCTACTTGTTTAGTTGACACCTCCACTCCTGATCTATAAAACACATACGACAATGACTCCATCCCGTGCCCACGTCTATACGAACCGGCATAAGGTGACTAGAGGGAGGCTTCGCGCATGGAATATGCATCGATATACTGATTATGAGGTGCGCAGTTATCCACGCCGTCGTAGATTGCGCCTCTCTGCGCATATCAACCAGTAACAGACCGGTGCTCAGTTGATGCGCATGCGCTACTGTACGACGCGTGTTCGGCACGAACATTGCTTTTGCTTTGGGATCCTGAACTGCGCATGGCCCGTTGCCATAAGCCCATGCTTCGCAAGAATTGACAGGGGATATTCAAGTGACATACGTTCAAACTGATACGGAGACGAGTATGTATCGCGTTCTCTTGATCTACCCCAGAGTGCTCCAACCGCCCGATGCCCATCAAGCATGCCCACAACCCGCGACCATGACAGCAAGTAAACTGTCCTGAAATTGAATATCACGAGGATTTTCTTTAAAGGTGTGCGAACCTGCATTGTCTGAAATTCATAGGACGGGTCAGGAGATTGTCGCGCGCGCGCGCGTTGGTTTTTGAAACGGCGACATGGCGGCAGTGCTCAATTGCAGGCACATCCTCTTGAGGTTACGGGCCGATGGCGAGATATCGGTCCGATCCGGACATGCCACCTCTCAGGATGACCAGGCGCAGCTCCCGAGGCCTTCAAACTCACGGGTCGCTGCCGCTGTTGACAGCTACGCACGAGTGAACTACTAGCACAAAGGCTGGTCTCTGTCTTAACTGTGTAAAAGGCAGCTTCCGACTTCCGTTTCGTACAGCTATGTGATAAGCGGGACGCTCGGGCCACTATCCACTTGATGAATGATGGAAAGGCATCCTAAAAGGCAAGCCCGTCGGACAGAGAGTCCCTATCTAAGCAACACAGGCCAATGAGAGACAACATGGCACTGGACTCGATGGTTTGGGATTCTCACTTCATCGGCACACACATACATGTACATGTATACATGTTACGCACCAACATCTCGGCTTATTAAACACATAAATTGCCTTTATCGAAACGCAAGCACTGCATACTGCAGGCGTAATACTCGTCATCTCATGGCACGAGCGATTGCAAATAATAATACTAAAGAGGTCAGTGTGACACGATATCATTTTAAACAAAAAGGTGATATGGTTGCTAAAAATACGACTTCCATTTATGAAATGCAAAAGTGAACATCCATTAGCCAGGAACATTCGTTTTGATTGGTTGTTATGTTGTCTGTTGACAAGCGCCCTGTATGCTGTTCAATCGAATTCCATATTTGCATCATTTGTCTAATTGGGAAGAGTAATTGTTATTCATTCCTTTTTGACTTTACGTCTACTTTCCATTCATTTTCAACCAGTGTCATCCCTGTCCACTGTACATTTACGCTGTAAACAACAACCCAATCCATTTCATTTCATCCATTCTCCCTCATCTCCTCCTCTTACCGCTCCAGGCAACATAAAAATCCAGCTGCTGTCATGACCATTGACCTCCTTGCAGCTTCTCCAGCCATGACAACGGCGGCAACCCCGTACCTCGACGCATTCATGGTAAATGACATTGGAAACGTCTATCCCTTCCGACTATGACCGGTCTTAACTTACTCGGCTTGCAGACCGAGAGGCCCAAGGACGGCGTTGAAATGGTCCAGAATCGCCTTCGAAAAGGCCTCAAGCTCAATGAAGAACTGGCAGAATATTTTAAGGAGAGGTATAATAAGATTCTAAAGGAACGCGGCGCGCAGCTTTGATTACATCTTTTTATTAGAGCACAGGCAGAAGATACTTATGCAAAAGCGCTTATGAAAATATCCAAAAAATATTATGTTTCAGACAAATCAGCATTGGGGTAAAAATATATATATCTATTCAGGAGAACCATACCATTTGGTTAATTGCAACATCCTCTAGAAATATGCTTCCTCTATGGGAAATGCTTCATAAAGAGCTGACTGAGATTTACACAATTCATGCGGTCATGTCCCTCAAGATAATGGAGGATATTGAGCAGCCACTTCGCGCATCTATTCAAGGCAATCCAGAATACGGCGTGATCAAATCGGCAAGTAAAAAGCAACAGCACTAAAACACCCCTCTGACCTAATGGCCCGATCTCCGACCCCCCCTCCAACATACATACACATATATATATGTATATATATATATATATAGATGGATGCCAATTTACAAAGGATCAGTAGAGACTACGAAGACCGACTGACGAGACTGAACAAGGTGAGTATATTTGTATTGTGGAGGGGTGCATGAGCAACTGTCACACTGATCCGTTTACCAGCACAAGAACAAGCCTAAAAAGACAAGCGAGACGGAGACTAAAATCACAGATATCACACGGAGTCTTGAAGAATGCAAGGCACAATGGCTCCAAGTCGGCCCTGAATACATCCAGGTATAAAAAAATATTCGAATTTCGTCATAATGTGGGTGGTTGACAACATTTTATAGAAACACCAAGCTCTGGATGAACACCGCCTGAACACGCTCCGGAGCTCTATTCAGAATTTCGAAGTGCTCCAGAATGACCAGCTGCTCAAACGTATCGAGGTCGCTAACAACGTGTTAACTGCAGCAAGCACATTTGATGTTTCTGAAGAGATATCTGCCTTTGCCTCGTCCAACGCAAAGGCTGCCACTGCCAGTTCGTCAGCGCAGTTTATCCAGCGTTCTGTGTCTCATTCGGGTCGCTCCATCGTCTCAGTCGAGTCATTTCCTATCGAGTCGCTTCCTGTTCCATCCCATCCAGAGAGTGGACCTGTGCCTGTACCGAGCATATCCGAGAAGAGTTATCGCTCGATAGGAGCCCAGTCGACAGGAAGCAAATCCACAAGTGGGAAAAAGTTGGGCAAGGAACGAAAATGTAAGTTGACCTATATAGAAAACAATAACGACACACTCACTCTTCAACAGTTTTATCTGGTCTGGTGTCCATCCGTCGCAAGGCCAAATCTGGAAGCCACAGCAACGGCTACATGATCGCCGATCTCGAACCACCAGTCGCAGAAAGCTGCGATCAACACAGCACGTCTAGCTTTGGAATGGTCGAAAATAGCAGCTCCTTCTCCAACGGATTTATGTCTGAACGTGAAGAAATCAATGACTCGTCCCGTATGGATGTCAGCCACTCACCTGCACCTACTTCGCCTACCTCGATTGGCTCGCCTCCTTCAGTGAAAGGGCCACCCAGTATCACTGGGAGCATCGCGACGGCTTCTCAACCTGTAAGTGATGTGCACTCAGAACTGCAGCAGCGCTAATGTGTCATTAGCCTAAGGTTCTCGTAGATGATGAAGGATACACTATTCCGCCCTCGGACCGTGCAGCTTGGCCTGCCGAATCAACCACGACCTCAGCCTTACTCGACGATGATTTTGGCTCAGATAATGGAAGGTAAAACTTACTCATTCTGTCAGAGAAGCCGTGACTGACGAGGAGGAAACACAGTTTGTTTGGCAACCAACGGCTCAAGGTCGATATCAAGACCGAAGCTGTGGCGGATAGCGATGCGGCGCAATCCAGAGTGGCATTGACGCGCGTTTCATCCATGCTAAAAGAGAGGAGCACAGTCCCTACCGGAAAGCGGCGGGGCCGTCGTGAAAATAGGACGACGCGTCTTTTGGATCCTGTAGCAGAAAACAAAACGGGGACTTCTTCCACGGAGGAGAGGCGCGCAACCGAAGGCGAGACAGCTTCTTTTGCGGAGACGGAGGTTTTGACTGAACGGAAAAATAGCGTACCTGCACTCGTCTTGGAGGAAAATCAATCTACGCCGGCAGCTCATCCTAGAGACGGTAATCCCGAGCAACAACCCATTATTCCGGTCATTGTAACGGATACACCTGTTCTGGGTGAGCAAGTTCAAGAACAGTCTACTGTGCTGGCAGTGGCATCTTCCTCAGGCGATTCTGTATTTGGCGATCATCTACAGTCACCATTCGACGATCTGTCATCAGCTGCCCACCTGCAGGATATTCCTGCTCCTGTTTCAGCACCCATTGTGACACCGCAGATTAAGGTTTCGATCATGGAAACGATCCACTGTCTTTTGAAAGGCGGCGAGGTGATCCAATCTGCCGTGATTGGAGATGTGAACATCACCTACAGTGGCCCTGCGGATGTTGCTGATCCAGTCTTCTTTAAGCTCGACGGTATCGAAGCACTGGAGCGAGTGGCACCGAATACGAGTTACATTACTCCTGTTGACGATCAGCCGGGTGTCTTTTGCTTGAATACCAACATGTACTATTTTGCTGGAGACAGCCCGGTACCGAGCCTAAAGTATCAGATCAAGGTCGACGACGATCCCCACAAGATCTTACCCATCTGGGCTAAACCGATGTGGAAGTGTGACGAGGACCAGACACGACTTCTTGTGAAGTTCCGCAAAACCGGGTATCTTGGGGACATCCATGGGATTTTCTTTACGACCATCGTGAGCGGCAATGTACAGCACGTGCAGAGTATCCCCGCCGGGCAGTGGATGGTGGATCAGGAGCGGATGGTCTGGCCGATTGGCGAGTGGCAGGACCAAGACGAGCATCTGCTTCGGGCCAAGTTCTCGACGACACAAGAAGGTGCGCCACAACCTCTGGCGATCCGGTTCGAGGGCAAGGGGTGGCTGGTATCGGACGTGTCGATTGTCAACAATCACTCGCCAGAAGGATTGCAGAGGGCGGAAGGCGGGGTGTGGGCGGATGTGCGCGCGGTTGAAAAGTCTGTCCGCACTGGAAAATACATGACAGAGGCCTGATGAGTCAAAAGCAAACGGTGTGTCGATTTACTCTGTGGTACACCACTACTTTATTTTCAAAGAATAATGATGTAAAAAGGAAAAAGTCGCTATAGTTGCTCCTTAATATCACGTGCGTTTAAATACCACCGAAGAAATTCTGGAAGAGATGATGTACGTAGCATGATTTAACAGGGCCTTCCCCTCCCTCCCGGCTTTAATCGGATAATCTAAAGAATTTAGCTGTGGCCAGCACAACATGGTGAAGTACATCTCTTGTATCTTTTTACCCTGGCGACACCGATTTCTGAAGCTATCTTAAGAATAGCAACGACCCGTTTTATTGGATCGAGTCATTCATTCTGATTGGGCAAAGTTGTTGGCTTTATTGGATAGCGGCACCTTGTTCGCATTACTGTAGAGTAACGGTGTCATGGGGTCAGTTCCTCAAGAAGCAAGCTTCATTCTCTCTCTTTTTTTTTCTTGCAGTCTTCGTATTTTTTTTTTCGTCAGATTGCCTTTTCACACTCTTACCCAGCTTTTACTTCCCCTTATTTCATTTATAAATTAACGCATCATGGCCAACTGGGAGCCTCAGCAACAAGGCTTGAATGACCTGCTTGCCTTGCTCCGTGACGCCATTCGTCCAGACAGCCGAGATCAAGCCCTCGTGCAGCAAGTAAGCGCAGCATAGGCGGAAACATCAAAAGAAAGAGAAAGGGAGAAAGCTGATGAGACAATCACGGGAAACACCATGCAGAGGCTCGCCTCATTCAATGAGATTCCTGACTACAACTCGTATCTCGTGTATATCCTAGCCAAAATGCCGCAAGAGGAGTCCTACACACGGGCCATTGCCGGTCTCACCCTGAAGAATAATATCAGGTCCTTCTTCAACAAAATGCCTCTAAATGTTCTTTACTACGTTAAGACGACCTGTATTGGCGCCTTGGACTGCCCAGATCCGGATATCAACGTGCGCCGAACGATTGGTTCGGTTATTACTGCGATCGTTACTCAGGGCCAGGCACACAACTGGCCTGAGATCCTGCAAATATTGACCGAAAAGCTAGATAGTCCGGATCCTGTCTCGGTTGAGGTGAGCAGCAAGTCGAGCTGGCGGTGTGTAATTGTCATAACCCGTGGTGTGTTTTCTCTTATCAATCCAAGATGGCGCTTGATGCGTTGGCCAAAATATGTGAGGACGATGCCCGTGATCTCGACCAAGAATTCGATGGCATCCGCCCTCTGAACACCATGATTCCCAAGTTCATTCGCTTCTTTTACAACCCCGACCCAAAACTCCGTGTCCTGGCCATCACAGCCACCAGTCAGTTCGTTATGCTGCATTCCAAATCCCTCATGGTCAATATGGAAAATTATATCCAGGCGCTCTTTGCGAGAGCAACAGACGATCAACCCGAAGTTCGTCAAGAAGTCTGCCGGTCGCTCGTGCTCATCCTCGAAGCGCGACCCGATAAGCTTGAACCATCCATCCGAGGCGTTATTGAATATATGATCTATTGTACAGAAGACGAGAATGAACAGGTGGCACTAGAGGCGTGCGACTTTTGGATCCAGTTTTCAAGTCTCGAAGATATCCATGATCGTTTGGTCCCTTACCTGGATCGTATCGTCCCTGCACTGCTGAGACGAATGGTGTACTCAGAGACGGACCTTATGCTGTTAGATGGTGATGAGGATGACGCGCATATTCCTGATGATGAACATGAGATACGGCCGCGGACATCTGGAAAACGGCGGAATGTGAACAAGGGAGAGACAACTGAGCGGGAACATGAGGAGATCGAGGATGAAGAAGAGGATGACGATGATGATGACCTGGACGACGACGAATTTTATTCGGAATGGACTTTAAGGAAGTGCAGTGCCGCAGCGCTGGATGCCCTTTCAACGGCCTATGGTGGTCAGATCGTTGCGGTACTGCTACCTCAGCTAAATTACAATCTGTTCAGCAGTGACTGGAAGGAGCGAGAAAGCGGTATCCTTGCACTGGGCGCTGCAGCAGAAGGTCTGTGTGTGTGTGTGTGTGTGTGTGTGTTGTAGCTGGTTGTCCGCGCACTTTTGGCCATGGGCCTTTGCGACAATCGTATTAAACGCGCTACATGAATGTATCTCTAGGTGGAATGGCTGCCATTGCACCTCATTTACCGAAGATGATGCCCTACTTGATACAATTCTTAAGCGATGGAAAGGTATAAAGAGAATGACTTCGATAGAACGAGTGAAAGAGTAATCCAGAGATTTATTACTTTAAAAATAGCCACTTATTCGATCCATCACGTGTTGGGCACTGGGCCGCTTTTCGATATGGTGCGTTGAGCAGGCTACTTCGCCTGAGGGCCGTCGCGCATTCTTTGAACCTGTCTTATTTAATCTCCTTCAACGCATTCTCGATAAGAACAAGCGTGTCCAGGAAGCTGCCTGCTCTGCCTTTGCAACCCTCGAAGAAGAAGCTACTGTGCAATTGGTCCCGTATCTCGGTCCGATTCTCATGAACCTAACGACGGCGTTCAAGATGTATCAGCATAAGAACTTGTTAATACTGTATGATGCACTGGGTACGCTTGCTGAGTCAGTTGGTGCAGCCCTCAACCAACCGCAATGCCTGTCATTATTGATGCCACCTCTGATTGAAAAGTGGAACAATCTCTCAGATCAAGATACCGACCTCTTTCCTTTATTGGAGGTAAGAGAAATGTATCTGAAAGAGCATCTATCAGTTATTTAATTGGCTCTCCTCTAGTGTCTCTCTTCTGTTACTGCTGCTCTCGGCACTGTGTTCGCTCCCTACGCAGAGCCGGTGTTCACTCGCTGCGTGAAGCTGGTGGCTAGAACGCTTCAGGAAATATACTTGGCGGACCAGCATCCAGATCAATGCGATCCTCCGGATGTCGAGTTTATGATTGTTGCTCTCGATTTGCTGTCTGGTCTTGTTCAAGGTCTCGGTCAGCTCATTGACCCACTCGTAGCGAACTCTGAGCCATCATTACTCAGCCTCCTTAATATATGTATCCATGTATGTGCGGACAAATTGCCAAAATTCGCAAAACAAACTGACTTCTCTGCAAAGGATCCTGTTACCGAGGTTCTCCAAGCAACCTATGCACTAATAGGTGATCTCGCCATTGCATGCTTTGATAGACTCCGTACCAATCTACCACCTATTATGCCGGAGCTGATTGAGCAGATAAGCGTCGAGTCACATCTCATTTCGGTGTCGAACAATGCCGTCTGGGCAGCAGGCGAGATTGCAACTCGGTGGGGGGCAGAGATGCAGCCGTTTGCAGAGCCGCTTTTCCAACGCCTATTCCCTCTTCTTACGAATATTAATGTCCCGGATAACCTAAAAGAAAATGCTATGATTACGATCGGCCGTTTGGGATACAGCTGCCCGGAAACGATGGGTCATCATCTCCCAGCATTCATCAAGCCATGGCTGCGACAGTCATTGTTAATACGAGAGAATGAAGAAAAAGACACAGCATTTCAAGGATTATGCCATATCCTCAAAAGCAATCCCCAAGGCATTGCTGACGTAAGCTTGTTTCTTTCTACCATGAAGGCCATTTTTTTCTCGTTTTTGACTGATCCGAAATATGGATTTTGTTTTGCCAGCAACTCGCATTTCTTTTGGAGGTCATTGCGGGCTGGCAACGGCCGTCACCACCGTTGACGACCGCTTTTACTGAGGTATGTGTATGCATACATGCGCACATTTTTTCTGAATATTTAACGCGATTGTATGCGTATGCAGATTGTAGCGGGATACAAGAACCTGCTGACGGGAGGACAGTGGGCACAGGTACAAAACACCATATCGCCATCATCCAGGCAGATACTCGCCCAGCATTATGGAATGTAGTTATAATCCCCCGTTGGCTAATTTCTTTTGGTCTTGCGCGAGATATTATATAAAAGGGGGGGGCAGCATGCGAACAGCATTCCGTCATATGTTGTAATATTAAATTGTATTTCGCTAGAGTAAGACACGTATAGCATTTACCGTGGATATTTCGTTTACTGGCTCTGTATGCACATGTATATACAGTATGCTTGATCTCCTTCTTGGATATGAGCGTTACAGAGTCTACGTGCGCTGGTGATGATATATCTACTTGTGGTAAACTTTGGTGGTGGTACATAATCATGTCGCATGAAAAAAAAAATTATGCGCAGATCCATGAGTTTCAGATGAGAGACGCTGCCCATGACCGACCGACACATGCCCCCCCCTTCATCTTTTAGTCTCATTCGAATATCTCTCTCTCTTTTCATTAACGGACTGATCGTTTAGTGTGACATATAGAATTTTTTTTTATTAACGCAAGTCAAAGCAATCTTTTACATAACACCAGCTTCGAGGTACATTTTCTTTTGTGTCACTCATGCTAATGGGCGAGCTTTTCAGAAGATATAATGCACCGAATCGGGACATATCTACGCCATATCGAATGGCTGTTTTGAGAGCCATTGCAGCGGCCAGTCAACACCCACTAACTCGTTATGATGTCCAAAGTCATTATCGGTACTATACAGCTAAAACATCAATGGCCTCGTCCATGCTCAAAGGGCCTATCAACAGATTCAAGCGGGAGGTCCATTGGCAGTTTTTCAGCAGCCGTCGTTACATCCGAAAATCATAGTTTCAGGGCAGCTTGAGAAAGCATCAAGATTTCATATTGTATGGAGCGAAAGTGTATCTGCAGAATTCTGGTAGAGTCAACACTAATTATGTCTCGTATTTCGTCTTCCCTGCAAATTCGCTGCGTTTGCTTTGAGCTGGTTATACAACGCCTCTTTTTGCATATGGGCTTTTGTAAGCTTGTCGCGAGCGCTCTGAAGACGTGACAAATATTCGTTGCTAAAGTTGATATTCTCCTATATTGAGGTTTCTTGGTTAATACGCATTACCAATCAGAGTAGGACGACAAGACCGCTTTACCAATAATAACTCCCGGACAGATCGCACTACTTCAATTGCCTCGGTATCTGGACCCAAGTCATCCTCCATTTCCACATCTTCTTTCTTAGGTTCAGACATAGTTTCAGCAGCAGCTTCATCCTTCTTGTTATTCTCAGACATTGCTGCATCCGCCCTATCCGTATCTTTCCCTTTTTCTTCCCCGTCCAATTTCTTTCCCTCGGATCCTTCGGTGGCATCCATCGCGGACATAGCTTTACGTTTTCGACGTTGCTCTGGTGTTCGTTCAAATTCAAGATCTAGGTATTGTGGATCATCATGGTGAAGGATGGCGGAGAGCCGTGAGAGAATCTTGCTGAAGTTTTTTTCGCTTTCGATGAACTCCATAGCCGTACGTGCCAATCCTTCTATTTGCGGAGATTTGATTATCCGCTTCAACGCAGGACGTTGCACAATATCCGTTGGTACTTCTATAGGACTCAAAATATCTGTATATGCGGAAGTTAACATCAACCGGGACGATGCTACCAGAAAAGGGGGAAAGAGAAGATTGACCTTCAATATTTATTTGCCGGTATGGGTCGTCATCCGCCACGTCTGAAAGTTCGTCGTCGAGGTTCCGCCGGCGACGCTTGACAACCATACGTTTCTTGTTGCCTTGAATGTACTAAAGTTCGACCTGTTGATAATGTGCCATGTGTGTGATTGTATCGGTTCAATGAACCATCCATTGGAACACAAACCTCTTCCTGATGTGCTAGCGTCCGTGGTGCTCGTAACTTGTTGCCACCAAACTGTGATTCAGACGGCCCCCAATTATTCAGTGCAAAGCGATGGTCAAGGATTGACACTTTTGAATTCAGTCCTCTGCAGTAAGTTAATCATTTCCAGAAAGAGAAACAGACAAGGGGAGGAAAAAAGGATATGTTTATAGCCACGGTTATGAGCAACAAGGCCCACTTGGTCAGTCTCTTCACCTCCCGCGTCTTTTCCTTGCAGCCATTTTGCAGGTGTAGCACTAGAAGAAGACTGAACGTTGTGGTCCACGGACGAAGTATTAGCGTTTTCAGGTTTGGATGTCATGTTAGGCGTAGGAAATGGATCGGCCGATGTTCCCATGAGGTTGATGTGTGTGTGTTGTGCGCTAGATAGGTGGGAGAAGAAGCCAAAAAAAAAAAGGTAAAGCAAAGTTCTGCTTTCAAAAAATAGCTGGGTGTTAATTTCTTTCACCGGCGCCCCACCCCACCTCCCAAGGAATTCACCTAAAAGATAACGAGGTGAATATATCCTTGGGAAGCGGTGTGCTTCTTCTTTAATCTCTCAGCTGAGAGAAAAGGACACAACACTTGAGAGTGGAGTGTATTTTTACATCCAGAATATTGTAAGCAAGCACGGAACCCCCCGTCTTACAGTATCTATGGTCATCACAGAATACTATCCATCCCTTTGTTTTTTTTGGGGGGGACCAATGGACAGGAACACACTCGAGTATATGCTGCATATAGCGGGAGCGCACCCATAATATCATGAAGTTTGCTATATGCAGTAGCCTGACGTGGTCCGGATCAAGTGTTATTACTACAGTAGAATGCTGTGCATTGCGTTTTATAGATGGAAAGAGTGACACTTTCAGTTTTTTCGCTGGATGAAGTGTTTCAGTTATCTATATTGTTGATGTCACACCAACGAATTTGACACTTGGCAAGTACTTTATACATGACAGATGGCGTGTCTCTCTCTCTCTCTGTGTGTGTGTGTGTCTTTCTCCACTTCTCTCAGGCTCCGCAAAGCAGCAATAACAAAAATAATAAAAAAAATTGAGCGGAGGGCTTCGATAATCTCCATTTCGCCGCCACACCCCCTTCCATGAACGATCGCTGGACACGATTTTATGGCAGTGTCCAGGGCACCACAGTGGTCTCTTTTTGTCTCGGCATGACAGGAAGCGCGCTCGGAGCAACGCTGCTTCAGCACCAATTTCGGACGGCCATGGCAGAGCAAATGATGCAATGCCGGGATATTATGCTCAATATGCGAAGACGTCTCGAGATTGCCGGTGGTGTCCCTTATTTGCTTCGCGATGAGGTACAAGTACAAAATAATCAATAATAAAAAAGACCAAATAGAAAACCATTTAATTGAACTCGTTTGTTTTGAAGTTTAGGCCTTCGTGGCTTATTGGGGTAATCTGCCACGCCCAAGATATTTGACCCGCCAGGATAGATTTCGTGCTGCGAAGCATTATGTGCAACACCTATGGAACTGCGGTATCATTACAACAGCGGCCACGCTCAACCGACATCTCGCGAAACGTTATGAACCTCCTTCTCGCCGCTGTCCTCCCGCCGTCACCTCTACCTCCATCGTCACTGAAAAGTAGTTTGGGCAACGGCCATATACCAAACCTAAACCACTATGATACACAGTGGATAAGCTAGCATGGTGGTAGTGATGATATGCACATAGCCCTGGAAAACCCAACTACTAAATGATTCCATACGAGGACCATGTATTTACTTGAATGATGTATTAAAACCGACACAAAGACGTAGCTGCGCTACTCCCACTTCCAAATCAGGATCTTCCATCTTTGCGAGGAGACCTTCGCTTTATCGCATGAAACCGCCAGCTTCAAATTTGGACCAGATGCACGCTTTTGTTTACATTCAGATCCATGCAGAAAACAATGTTTGCAGAACGTCCTTGTTTTTTAATCGCTATCATCAAAGACAATCTTCTTATTGGCCGATGCACCACCTCCACTCAATGCCTTGGCAATCATTTCTTGCTCCTGCCGCTTGGCCTGCCATGACGGATGGAACTCTTCAGGTTTCAGTAAACCCGAACCGCCACGATGATCCTCTCTGCTCTGTCGAGGTGGCGGTGCTGCACCTGACGCACCCAGCTTGCCGTGGTGACCTTTGGCTTTCTTCTTCAGGAGCCGTGTTTCATCACGCTTCCGTTGCAAATGAATAGCGTCTCTGCCGTATTGCTGTTCGTTCAATCTAAAATATAGGTACCTGGCATCAGTGGTCGTGATGGCAAAATAAAAACTAGACTTTGATCTTACTGTCGTCGCGCCTTCTGGCCCATTCGGTTCTTCTTTTTTTTGCCGTTGTAAATCCGATCGAACTCTTTATCGTCATAATAATCACCATTGGCTTTATGACGCTTTTTCCTGGAGCGATCCTCGCCCACATTCAAGGATTCAACAAAAGCAGAGGATGCAGTCAGCCCGTGGTCCTCTCCTCCAGTGTGTTTCGCATGTCTTTTTGACGAGTGATCCTGGGACACCCGCTTTTTGGTGTTGCCGTCGAGCGTGGATTGCGTTTTCGGAGGCGGTCGGATCACGTTGAGGATTTCATCAAGAAGTTTTGATATGGTGGCCTGAGCGGGTTTGTGACCTAATACCCTGCTTTCAATGGTGGATATCATCACCTTTTCGTCAGTCGACATCTCCTCGTGATTGGTATTTGACTCGGGAGCAGCAGGTAGCACCTCGGTTACGATGGTGTGTTGTTTAAGTTCACTGTGCTTAAGAACCTTGTTCCGCAGTGTCTTTTCCGCAAGCGTGTCTACATGAATTAACTGAGCAGACATACACATACATGCGCCCAGAAGCGCACGCGCTCATGGATTGTGTTAAAAAATAACTATTCTAGCTACTCAACGCTGTCCTCCAGCTAACGAACATACCTTTAAGATTTCTAGCTCTTTTTCGTACCGTGCAACATCCTCAGGACTAACGCTTTTTCCCTTTTTCTTTTCTGTCTGTGACTCATCTCCGTTCTCTGGCTCAATCGCATCATCTGAGGGCCTAGTTGCTTTATCTTCAGTACAATTCGGTTTCTCCCAAGCTTTTTTTTTTCAAAAGACTCACTTGGCGTTTTGGAGCGTCGTGCGAGCATCATTCACCTTTCGCACTTGCTTTTGTATTTCGAGGGCTTTGGACTTCTTCAGGTTGGATTTGAGAGCTTTGATTGCGTGAAACTAGAATGAGGAAGGCGGGAAAAAAATTTAAAGGGATGCCTGAATCGGATAAGAAATTGACCAAAAATCATGCAATGCAATGCATTACCATCTTTGACCTGAGCTTCTCTTGCCGTGCCTCGTGGAGCTGCTGCTTCAAAGCCTCTTTTTCCTCTTCTGGCATATCAGCTGTCTTATCTATTGACGACGACTCACCAAGCTAGAATAAAAGCACCGATCGTTAGGGTTGATCAGAAAGTAGATCGTTTTTTTTTCCTGCATAGATCAGATCTCCTGGTTTTTTTTTTTCATTTACCTTGGTGGAAAGGTGAATAATCTTCCTCTTGAGATTGCTTGTGGGCACAGATTCTGTCTATGTTGTCGTGAGCTCCCATTTCTGGAAATTGGAAGGAATGTTTTATCCAATATGCAATTTACCATGGGTTCAGTCCTCGATGGATGTGTTTTTTTTTGTTCTGGAGGAACGGGGAAAAGAGAAAACGTGACTTATCACATTGGGTCAAGCGGAGTTTAGGTATGTGCGGGCGAGAAGGAGGGGGGAAAGTTGGGCATTCCAGGTTTCGTCTGCTCTGAGATTCAAACCGATCACACCTGACTTCCTCAGTCACCGACAGAGTGCACGCACGCTCAGACATGAGAGAGAAATAAAGTTTAAGGTTGCTATTGATGATGACTGGAGGGCGTATTGCCAGGTGGTCGGATGAGATGAAGTTGGGAAAGGCAAGATTATCATTGGATGTCAGGGCCCTATGTAACCCCCATCTTGCCCAGGTGATCGGAGCAAGAGGAGGAGGCATTTCGGCGAGTGAAAAGGGGAAGAACATGTGGGTTATTGGGATCCACAGCCGTCTCTGGTTTTCTTGTTTTCGTTAATCACAACCACACAAAGAAATCTGCACAATTCTCCCGATGGGTTTCTGCGCTATGGAGTGGGGAGTTGCAAACGAGTGCTCATTGCAACGAAAGCGATAATATGTGTCACACGTTATACAAACATTGGTGGGGATGGGGGAGCGAAGAAAACCAGACAAGAAAAGGCGAAGGTCAAGACTTGTCAGCGAAACAAGAAAATCCCATGTATACCAATGGATATTCGTTGCGTAAAATGTTGCTTATTGTATATTGTGTTTTTGATCAAAGTTGGGGTATAGGGATATTGTGAATGGGACGTTCAAGTCAGAAAGTGATAGAGAGAAAGCTTATTTCAATTGCTCTGTTCTCTATTTCTCTTTCTTTTCCTTTCTTTCTCTCCTCCTCTATCTCTCCTCTTTACAACTTTTTTTTTCATTTTTATTTTTTCTTGCTAAGGCAAAACAACACTACCTTTCCTACCCTAGCTACATAGCAACATAGACACAACGACAACAACGTAGAAGCGTCTGTTCATCCACAGCATCATATAACAAATTCGCAATGGACCTTCCTCCTGACGCTACACTTGAAGCCAAAGTGGTCATATTAGGCAGCACAGGTTCGCACACGCATTCTCTTGCCCTTCCTCTTACTATTCTTTCCATCCCTTTCCTTCTCCTTGGGTCTACATTATGAACATATGCCATATGCGCGCGCGCACACATACACACACAAACGTATATTCACAAACATAACTGGTACACTTTCTCTCCCTCTTTTCTTGGCGTGTTTTGTTGTGTGGCTGGCAGAAGAAAAGAGGATGTGCGTGTCTAGAAATGAAGAATTGTAAACGGGAGCATTCCGTTTGCTATCTCCTTTCGATTGATTTGCACGTGTATGTGTGTATATGTGTGTGTGTGTGTGTATGTCTGTGTGGTGCGTTCGCCGGGTGAAGAAACACAAAGAGAGAGTGCATGTGTGTGTGTGTGTGTGTGTGTGTGCGTGTGCGTGTGCGTGTGTGCTTTTGCGCGGGAGCAGCTAATACGATTCATTATTTCCTTTCTAGTGACCAAAAAAACTCAAAAACAGGTGTTGGAAAGACGTCGGTGGCTACTCGATACGTCCAAAAGACATTTTCCTCAACAGGCACATCCACTATCGGAGCATCCTTTATGACAAAGAAGCTGTAATGACGTGATGTCGTACAAATATTGAAGTCTCTAACCTTGATACCTTTTAGGACCATCGATAGTTGCCATGTTCGACTGCAGATATGGGATACTGCTGGCCAGGGTAAAACCAAGACATCCTACATGAATACCAAATAAGATCCATAACTTCGTGCTCTATAAACACATCAGAACGCTTCCGTGCAATGGCGCCTATGTACTACCGTGGTGCCCATGCAGCCATCCTCGTCTACGATATCACATCCGAGGAGAGTTTTGATGATGTCAATGCTTGGGCAGAAGGTAAATGAAAGGAATACTTCCGGCGACCTTTGCAAACATGTGTTTACATGCGAATTACTTTTCCATGGATTTCAACTAGAGCTTCAAAGGAATATGACGGATGATTTGGTGATCTACATTGTCGGTAACAAGGTCGACCTTGCCCCAGAGGGTCGAGCGATCTCCATCAAGAAGGTGGAGGAGTATGCGGATAAAATCATTGGTCAAGATTGCCCTGTCTACGAAGTCTCGGCCAAAGAAGATGAAGGCAAGTTTCGAGTTTGAAATACGTGAGGAGGGACATCAAGTAACCGACATGATACATACTATACACACAGGAGAAATAGAGGAACTGTTTTTGCAGCTTACCCAGACACTCGTCGCAAAAAAATATGGCTTAGAATGGAAACAGTCTAATAGCCGTCTTCTTGTCGATGACCAACCACCGCCGCAATCTGGATGCTGCTAACAAAATTTAGCCTTTACCCAGTCCACCATTTACCACCACGAGAAAAAAACCCCTATTTTATTGTCATTCTTCCTACCACTTCACCCAAGCCTCCCTTTTCTTTATTGGATCCTTCTTCTTATTCTCTGGGCTCTTTGTTTTTGATTTATAGTATATTATAGCTACATTTAGTATCCCGAACGTGATGATGATGACTATAAAAGACGTATTGTTATGTCCTATACACACCCATACACACATACTCTTAACGCTTACCAAGCGATCGGCAAGTAAGTCTGGCTGGTCAATGTGTATTTAGTTATACAACGAACTCGAACAGCAGCAGCACATGAGAATATACCAATTTTTATTAAGATCAGCCAAAAATGTTCAGATAAGCCATTAATAAGTAGGACACATTCCGCCAAGCAGCATCACCATGCCAAGGATCCAGGCGACATGGATTACCATCAAGATCATGCTATGTGAAGTGCTTTCGCTATCACCCCAGTATGTCATCACAATCTAATGCGTCAAAACCACGTCTCTCGCTCTCTCTCTCTCTCTCAAGTTAGTCGAAACTGAAAATCTCACCTCCAAAAATCGAGCATGGCCAGCAACATAACCGGATAAAGGACAAAAGGTGATGGGGCATAAGGATAGCACGGAATTGTACATGATGCAACCTTACATATATAATTAGGCCCAGCGCACTTCTCTTCAGGATTGAGACTCACTTTCAACATAACGGTCATCATCTTGACTGCATGGAGATAAGAGTCCATCTTATACCGCTTTCGGATAGACGGCACAGTTCCTATAGCAGTGGATGTGGGAGCCGTTGGACCCAAGAGAAGAGGTGCTGGCGACGTGCCTCTGCGCCTCGAGAGTCCTGATGTGAGGCCGCTGTATTTTCGCCGTTTTTTACTTCCCATTTCTTCAATATCGTTGTCCGGCACATCCAGCCCAATTATATCCGCTTTTTCGATCATCTCCTCATCCTCATCCTCAATCTCGCTGTCGGGTCCAAGGGATTGGATCTTTCCATCGATACTGCCGATATCTAGCACCGGCGATTCCTCTCGATCCTTCATAAGTCGACTGGGATAAATGCGCTCCGGCGCACGCCAGGGATTACTACCACTGTTGCTGCTGCCAATAGTGGCTGCCGCAGAGCTCTCGTTGGTTGCGCTGCTGTATCTGTTCCGGTTACTGTTCCCATCCACAGGTCCTCCGACAGGCACAGATGCACTAGATGATCCAGGTGAGACCACAGGCACACCGTGCATGCCAAACACTGAAGAAGCCATCGGGCGCATCTGCGTCAGGAGAGACAGAATGACTTGACACGACGGTCGCTTGTCAGGGTCGGTTGAGAGAAGCATCCTTATAAGCCGTTTTATTTCTGAGGGAATGTCGGCAGGTACATCCTGGTGTCTCAATCGATGCAGCTCATCTGCATCCATCTTGCCGTCGAGGTCATTATAAATATCAAACCGACTTTGCGGAAAAGAAACTCTAAATGATCATCTTGATTATAAGCTAGCATTCATAATGTTATTAATGAACCTTACTCGTTAAAACTGAGAATTTCTTCCCGGAGTATGTCAACATCATCAATATTCGCGTACGGCAGCCGCGTGTAACACAGGTAGTAGAGGACCATTCCTAAAGACCACATGTCGGCCTTTGGGGAATACTCCATCATATGCCGACCCTCAGGCGTGATCGCGACATGTTCTGGGGCCATAAATTCTAGCGTTCCTGTAGCTCCCGTCCGATCCTTATCTGGTACACCCTCAAGATCTTCGCATTCGCCGAAATCAGATATTAAAACGCGCGGTCTGAAGTTTTAATGAGTGATGTGCACTATGAAATCCCTTTCGGGCTTTGCAACTTACATTCCAGGATGGTCGAAAGCGCCGCGCCATTCATTTGGCTGGTCATGATCTCGGTGTCGGTTATCCCATTTTAACAAAAGGTTGGGCGGCTTCAAATCGCGATGAACAATATTCTGCTGATGGAGATGGGCAAGTCCCTCAACCGTGTCGAGAAACAACGACCATATTTCGGGTATACTTAGCAGTCGTTTGTGAGTGCGAGAAACAGTGTCATATCCGGCTTCTTCCGCGTTCTGTCGTTGCTGCTGTCGTCGAATCCGTTCCCGTTTGAGCTGTTTTGCTTTCTTTCGTGGATCATTCGCTGCCGCTGCTGATTCAGGTTTAACAGGGGCTGTGAATTCAGGCTCCATATACTCCTCCAAGTTTCCACCATTCGCACATTCCTGATACCAGAACGATTAGAACAACGCAATACCAGCCAAAGTTTCAGATTATGTTCACCATCAAAATAAATAGGCAAGGAATTTCCGGTCCTATGGATCTATCGCGGTTAATGCAACCCGTTGATATTCTTACTTCATATATTACCGAAGGGCGTCAGACGGCTGTATTCGAGCCAAGCATGCTTGTAACTTATAATATTAGGGTGCCGCAGACGCTCCAATAAATGAACCTCTCTGAGCATTTTGACGAGCCAAGGATGGTTGTTACCTATAGTTACAATAACAAATGCGGCAATATGGTTATGCAAATGTTTTTCTTGAGGTGAAATCGTCGACTCACCAACTGCTACTTTTTTTACAGCGTATTTCCCTAATCGAACACCATCCAGCTCATGCTGTCGCATCATCCAACATGTCAATGATCTTCTTTACTGATTTTTTTTCTCAACTTGCCTCACAAAGATATACGCTTCCTCGAAATCCGCGACCGAGCTTTTTCTTCTCTACAAAAAACTTCTCGTAATATCCTTCATTGAACGCGTTTGCGTTCAAATGGATGCTGCCGCTACTGGTACCTCTCGCGGGCGGCACGTGCGCTGTAGACTGTGTAGTACGAGGAGAGTTGCGGGCCGAACTATGACCAATACATAAGTAGGGATATATAGCGAGAAGGCCCGTGTTGCACTTACTGAATCGGTGTAGATGCCAAAAGTCGAAAATAATTTCTGTCCATGAAGTCAGGTTCGCCTAACTATAACTTATATTCAGACCTCCATAGTTCGCGGATGTTTGGTTCGCTCGGGCAAAGGACCATACCTCATCTGGACTACTCCTTCGACGCGGAAACGGACGATTGCACATGGGACATTTGTCGATCTACGCTTGTCAATTTCAATAGGTCGTTACTCTTCACGAAGAGAAGAGGAATATACCTGAACCGGAGCTTGCGAAGATGCCGAAGGAACGGAATCGCTGGCTAGTGGTAGTTGTTGACGCACTGTGACAACGCGACTTTCTTTGTTATAGAGTACAATCTGGCCGCTAACGTCGTTTCGGCTAGTATGCGAGGTTTTTGTATAAGTTTTGTTTTTCTCTTCACCTTCTATCTGGCCCGGTGACGGAAGTCGCGCACAAAAGAAAACTTACGAAATGATAGTCCATTCTCTGTATGGGACAATTTCAAATGAATGGGAAGGTGCAATTGCCCAAGTATTTGCTGCTGCCGCATTGCCAGTAGTTGTCATTGACGAAGAAGGCAGCAACATTGGAAATTGCGGTTCGGTTAAACGGCGGCCACTGCGATTGCCAAAATTAAAGGACTGTAACCGTTGTTGAGCCTCCTCGTTCCCCGCATCACTATGCTGCCATAATGATGCAGGTTCAAAGGATAAGAAACTCTGGCGCGGGCTTGTCGGGGAAGGCTCATAATCGCTCGGGGAGTACGGGAGAGGCAAAGGGACTCGAGACACAGAAGCAGGTATACTCCCGCTCATGCGCAATAGTTCAACTTCCGATTCGCTAGATCGACGAGGAGGCCGTCGAGATGAAGCCAAAGATACGGAAGTCTGTCGTTGTTCATCCTTTGCATGTGCCATGAGAAAAAAAAAAGTGAACAGGCGCGCTCATACCGGAAAAAGGTATTGGTGCATGAAAAATACAAAGTTTTGTTTCCCGATAGCAACCAATTACGGGCGAGAGAACTCTAGGGCGTGTCCAGACATCCGGTTGGGAAGTGTGCTAACTTTGATATCAGCCAATATTTATTACTTGTTGATAAATGAATACACACGACGATCCGGACTCTTACGTCACGTGCCGCTCGTATAAGCTTGTCGGCTATCATGTCTGTTTCTGTTGCTGAATCACCTTAACAATGGATGCCGCCATAAGATGTCCTATAATTACGCATAGCTAGAGAGGAAGACAATGGCCATCGACATATCGTGTTTACGCAATAAGCTTGGAGAGACCAAATGGTAAATTGTGCTTGGTCACCTAGAGCGGATCCGCGAACATGTTATTTTTCAAAAAAAAAAAAAAGCGCTCTGCAGCAGCATCCGGACCTACACTTGGGATAACTTGTTTTATGGGTATACTTGCATTCCAGAGAGTGTCAAATAAGACAGTCAACTGGGGATATGAGCATCTGGAGGCACCCATAACATATATGACGATAAGGAGAACCTATTGGCAACGAGCTAAAATAATTAAGCTGTAGGATACGAAATATGCACGTATTCATCTACGTTACCCACGATATGAATCATCACTTCGCTCTATGCCGAATGACTATGTAGAAGGGTCAGACATACGCAACGCTCGTTGAGCGTCGTTTTGCAAAGGATTTGGGTATGAGGGAGTATATCGTATTCCAGCGATTACTATAGACAATAACGTCAGGAACATTTTAAATATTGCAGACACCCGAATTGACCTACCGAACCCGTTCTCTCAGCATTGTATCCCGGTGCAGTGATGTTTAAAGATAGAAAAAGATTACAAATTGCTGCGTATTCAATGCGATGGACAGAGCTAGGCCGCAAGCGATGTTCCACTACCGAAACTAGTGAAATATCTTCCATTTCTAAGACTACGAATAAGTTGTTCAGTAAGATACGCAGAATAGAAGCCCCCGATCTTGCCAGCGGGTCTCTACGATTTTTCGGGAAATGTAATAGTTCATTGTTTTGCGATATTATTGATATGTAAGGCGTAGTCAAAAGAAATATTTAAAAGGAGTAGCGGGAGACGAAAAGATGCCAGCATTCACATCAGCAAAAATGAGATAGCTCACGATGATCCGCCTGCTTCGGGAGAATGGCGAGTACGTGTGTCTCTGTTAAAGACTAAGCAAAGCGTCGTCCATCCAGAGCGTTACAGTATATTACATACTGGATATTATAATAATTATTTGTGTTAAGACGCTTAGCCTCCTTGAAAAGTATTATTATTGACACTACCATGATGCCTGGGTAATTGGGAAGCCTACTGTTGGAAAGAGGTCGGGAGCAAAATAGATTTTACTTTTAACAATATCAAGGCGTTCTAGAATCCTCATAATGTAGGTGAGATCAACTACACTATATTTTCCAATGTAAAAAAAAGTGCGATTGTAATGCTGAGAATCATTTGGTTAGCAGGCATCTGGTCCGTGGCCATTTATGATCAGGGCAATTTTTCGGACAGGAGGGTAAAAATGAGCCTGACGTTGGTGTAACATTGAATCAGGGTTTTCTAGAACTCATGCTAAACAATCTGGATAAACGCTGTAATTATGAAACATTCTTGCGTAGATTAAATGGCATAATAAGATAAATATATCTTTGTGTAATGATAAATGTGTTCGCAACAAGAAAAAAGGGAAATAGTAATATACTAGACCTCAAATGGATGACACAGAGAGAGTGTTGAGAAGAGTGGATCAAAAGGGCTGTTTGCTGTTGAAAGGGGGGATTGTTGGTAGACGGAGCAGGCTATTACGCAGTATAAGAAAGAGGACTGTTTTTGAAGAAAATAAAAAATAGGGACGGGGATCGAAGGGGGGATTGCTTAGGATTAGAGAGGTATATTACTACGCAACCGATCACTTGGTTTTGACATTCTGACTCAACCAATTCAAACCATCCACCAAGCCGTCTCCGGTGGTAGCGCACGAAGGATGAACAAACCAAGTGCGATCGCGCAACTTGTGTAATCCAAGTTTCTCGGTCACCTCGGTGGGCGACATGGCTATGAAAACCGAGATATATACACAAAGATTAGATTTACTCGTCATGGATCTTCTGTGCTTCCTCTCTTGACCTTATGTCAGTAGAAGAAAAATGAGCATACCATTTGGAAGATCTTGCTTGTTGGCAAACACAAGCAACAGACACTCTTTCATTTCACGATCTGAAATGATACGCTGTAGTTCCTGTCGCGCCTCGTCGATACGGTCGCGGTCCTGAGAATCCACCACAAAAATAAGACCCTGCGTGCCCGTGTAGTAATGTCTCCAAAGGTTTCGAATCTTATCCTGTCCTCCGACATCCTAAAAGGAAAATGGTTATGAGCGCGCTTCGTTCTCTGCTTCGCGTGCAACAGGGATATTTACCCAAACATTGAACTTAACGTTCTTGTATGTGACGGACTCGACATTGAAGCCGACCGTGGGGATTGTAGTGACAGACTGTTTTAGTTTGAGCTTATAAAGGATAGCTAATACGATCGAGGTTGACCCTGAGCGTTAGCATCATCTCTGGGATTTTTGATGCCAAAACTCACTAGTTTTGCCGGCAGCATCAAGACCAAGCATGAGAATTCGCATTTCTTTATTGCCAAATAATCTGGCAAGAGCTTTCGACATGTTGGCGCCCATGATGATTAGAATTTACGCAGAAGGATGAAGGAGAGGAAAGGAGAGACAAAATAAAGAATAGGTAAAGAGAGTGAAAAAAAAGGGTGCAGTCCGCCGGTTCGTCCTGAGCCCATTACCGGCCGCCTTGCATTCAAGCAACTTTTTTACGGCCCGCTTCTTTTATTTTGTACACTGAAGACACACAGATATATACGGACAGCGTCTCTTTCACTTTCTCATTCCCATGCCCACAAACGCTAGCATGTGTATATATCAGGGAATAGCGCGCAAAAGGAAGCATACGGCATAATGAAAAAAAGGTTTATTTGATTGCATATGCAACATTCAGAAAATCCGAAAAAAAAACCGCAGTTTCTTTGATCCGGAGATCCTGCATTTTGCAGTCTTAAAAGGGACAATGGCCAGGCACTGAGAAGCACCAACAGCAGCAGCTAATAAAGGCGGAGATAGCGGAACAATACAATCCTTCTATTCGACAAACGAGTACGATGAGCATTATGGTATGAATGAGAAAGGAGGAGACATGCTTAGGGATCACGATTTTTACTATAAGCAAAAGAGCAGTAATAGATATATACTGCAATCCACACTTCCCTTCCCCTTTTTTTCAAATTGATTACCAGTAGCGTCGTGCTGCAGTGTGGTAGATCAACACACTATTAAAACAATTATCCTGCATTTTTCTTTTTCTCTTTGTGTTGCATACGCTTGCTCTTGAGTTATTTTTGGAGGTCCTGTGATGCGTGATGGACGATAACTATAGACAGCTGTCAAGTGACTGGGTTGATACACTGATCTGCCTCAGGGCATAGACTTGTGTCACAACCTCTAGCCTATCGCAATGAGATAGCAAGAACTAGGAGACATCTGAATATGGAATACTCTCAAGAGCACGTATGACTGGATACTTGCTAAAGGGGGTGGAAGAGAGGGAGAGTTTTGAAGACTGTGACACACACGGACAAAGGGACATAGGAGAAATTATATCGGAGATCGTACCCTTCGTCTTCTCTCTCATACAACGCATCACCTAAAGCCCATGGAAGACCCTCTTGTCGCTCAATTCCAGAAGAGCCACGATCAAGGCGACCACGATGACCGCGAGAGGAACCCCGAGCCCGGCGATGACGACAGTGAGAATGATGATTATAGCGATGAAATCGTAGGGAATTCTGCACATGTAAGAGAATTCCTTCGCCTCCTGTAGACAATCCACACAAAAGATTGTCTTTCGCACGATGAAGTATTTGACAGGAAAACGAAATGATATGTTTGCAGCACCCTTCTACAGTGCCATATGCTACGCGGCAAATGGGTCCACAGACCGGCCCCAAGGGCGTGGTTGCCGACCACGCGTTCTTTCAGAAAACACAGCGCGAAGCGCAGGCCCAGGCACGGGCGGAATATAATGCCCGCATGCTCGCCAAGGCACCCACTACGACAACATATCTCCAGGACGAAGCAGCCAAAGAGTTTGTTCTGCAATCTCAAATAGAAGAAGAAGATGATGATGATGCAGCAATCCGACGGTATCGTGAGAAGCGGCTGCAAGAGCTTAAATGTGAAGGCCAGCAGAAGGATGAACGAGTTTTCGGACAAGTATTCGATATCGATGCGGATGACTACGCGACAGCCATTGACATGGAGTTTAGGGGTGTGTCTGTGCTAGTTCATCTGTATGATGAGGTAAGGGATGATGCCTCTACGGGTGCATTTGAGCTGTATATTTATAACAATAATGATATATTATAATTTAATCCTCTATTCAGGCGATCCCGGCCTGTAGGAAACTCGACGAGTTTTGGCCATCATTAGCACGGAAATTTGCATTAGCCAAGTTTGTACGCGTTTCGGCTATTGAACTGGAGTTTGACCTAGTTGAATCACCAGCTGTGCTCGGATATAAAGGAGGAAACTTAATCGCAAATCTTGTACGGTTTGTCGACCATGTAGGACCTCAATTCACAGCAGAAGCTGTGGAAGAGGCTCTTCTAGGGTGAGTATAAAAACAACGTCTTTCTGTGAATAGTGCGAAACAAAGTGGCTGAAGCGAACGGGTCTATTATGGCTAGGAACGGAGCATTATGTTATTCAGATATCTACCACGCAGATGATTAAAAACAATTTTTGGGATAAAAAATGGATTTCAATATGCCATTCGTATTATGTAGGAAACTTTATAGTATAAACCCACTATTCTCATCACCATATTTATTACCAACGGCTTCCGTCCGAGCAGTAATCAGAGTTGCATACTTTGCTTCACCATACCAATGAAAAAGTGAAACTCGGAATGCTGAATTACCGCCTTTTACGGCTCATGCTATGGCCATTCACACATTTTAAACAGATCTTTGGAGGTTCCTGATATATTGATCTAAAGGAGAACAAATGGCCATGACAGAAGCCCGCCTCTGTGCGCTTGAACTCAACAGCTGAATGCACACCACAGCATATCGAGGCGTATGCGTGGCGAGAGCCATGGTTGATAATAGGCCGAGCTCAATGTTTTAGAAATATCTTTCATATATTCATTCTATCTCTCTTGTTTATCTCATCACTAAACCCTCTGCAGGATGAAGCCGAGCGTTAATAGCAAACTGCATTGTTTTCTTGAATATCTTATATACTTTGGGAATGCCAAATATCAGGAGCAATAGTTCTAAATGTTGTTATAGGGTATTTGAATGGATTCTTGCCAGCAGCGATTGAAGATAACACACGTGTATTCATCGATAAGAGTTCCCGATGAAAGCTTTTTAAGAGCATTACGAAAGACTTTTTCAGACAGCAACGACCCAGTAATGTGCTAAAAGAGGATGTATTTATAGCTGCTATGCATCAGCTGATAGACTCACAACGTTTTGAACATCAGCTTGAGAAATCTAATGCTGTGATGTGTCAATTGAATAGGTGGCCTTAATCCCCACTTTTTTCATTTGAATGGCTATTCCCTTTTCACTAGGGGATATGAAAGAAAGGACCATCCAAAGGCTGTGCAGAGGCTACGAAAGAGGTTCGGGAGCATGCGTCTATAGATAAATCATAGCCCGCCCATCCCCCAGCGTACGCTGTAGGCTGGGCCCTATATAATCGTGGATAGAATTCAGGCAGGTTTTTTAAACTATGTTCTGGAAATGAAATCTGCACTCGTCCTCGTCTGGAGCAACTATCTTCCCTATGAATCACCTTAACGTCTTGCTCGATGCCTTGAGCCTAGCCACATATTGGGTCGCTTACTATATCAAACTGTGCTTTTTATAAGAATAGATAAGAAAGGCGTGGTCTCATAGTGTTCTACAGGTATGATGCACCTAATGGATAGTCCTCTAATTTAATACGAGGAACTGAGGAGCGAGCACGCTTATGAGTGATTTTCATACTATGACTGTTGATCTAGTTCACATTGACCGAACTGAGCTTAGTAGTTTGTTATATCCGTGTCAAATCTTCATGACATGTATCAGCTACACGGCATGAAATGGGGAGAAAATATTTGATGAGCACGCGTATATAATAATACTGCTCATAAAGAACGTTCAATGCATGAATACTAATGTATATCAGTTTGTAAAGGCAATGTATAAAAAATGAAACATTTACTTACCACCTTTCATGATAGCGGTGATGTATTTTTGAGAACATTTCAGCACAGCTCTCCAAGACATATCGTCAAATAAGAGTTTTAAGCAATGGGTTGCCAAATCAGATGTCCAATTTCTCAGTGGAAAAGCAGTAATTATGGTTACTGCAAACGGGAAGAAAGTTTGGCGAGTTAAAGTCCATCTGAATCAGAGATATTAGCACATGTCATAGCCCTACTTTATTTGTCCATGACAAGGTGTGATGTAGCTTTTTGTTTAGTGCTGCTCACACCGCTGATGTTGCCAACCGTTTTATTCATCACTGCTATCTATCAGTCGTAAAATGCCATTGTATATATAGCACATATACTGAATGTATGAAAACATAGAGTAGGTATCACATAAACCTTCTTTAGGTAGGCCCACCTCTATGTATTCTTACACATGAGAAGGGTAGTATAATGAAAGAGGCCATGTTACCCATTTCTTCAATTATCAATACTCTCTATTCTTGTGTATGAATAGCTGTACAAAAGATCTCTTCACCTAGTGATGATGCAAACGCATAAGTAGCATGTAATGACAACGGCTCTTGGAAACTTTGAGCTGCTGCAGCACATGCAAATGGGGATTGGTGCTAAACATAAGAAAGGAGTGAACCAGGATGCGCAAAAAATTTGCCTACTGTCGTGGCGCGGCACTGTGCATCTGTGTATACTATTCTGCATACTATGGATAGCTTTTCTCTGACCTATATAAAGGCATGATAAAAATGCAAAGCTCTCTCTTTTCTTCACTCTCATCTTTCGGTCCTATGTCCTGGAATCTTCTTCGGTTCGGTGAAAATGGTGTACTGTACTTTCGCGAACACCGCAAAGTAGGCATCTTGACCGGTGCTGTCGGATTATTGCTGCTTGTAAAGGCATTACGAGGTTCAAAAAAACATGTACGCTACTTTTATAAAGGTCACTTTTCATATAATAACGGCATCGTCCTATCTCTTTTTCCAACTAGACAACACCTCTAGTTCCCTACACATGGCCTATAATAGGATCGTCAGCGATGTTCTCGCAAGATCCCGAATTTTTTTTAAAGCAATGCGTTCAGCAATACGGTCCCATGTTCCGAGCCCACATAGGTGGCAGTATCAAAACAGTTATTTCTGGCAAACTCTCTGTTGAAATTTTGCATACCTCTGACTTCAATTTTCCAAAAGGAATTCAGGAGGTAAAAGATGATTGGAAAGCAGGGAGGATCTCCAATAACTTAGTTTACGCCACGCTGTTCATGCGTAGGTTTTTGATCTCCAACTTTTACTTGGCATTAAAGACGATGTCCCGGAACGTGAGCTGATTCGCAAAATAGCGTCCAAATTGACACTACGCCTGCCTGAACTCACCAGTAGTATTGTCAAAAATGTCAGTATCTAAGTCTGTTATATCATTTATTGTATCCGATACTTACGTATGAAACTTCATCCAGATAGAGATCGGTCAAACCCGCTTTATGGAATCCCGACTGGAAAAAGGTACCTCCGATTTATGACGGATTAAACAGATATATAGGGTGTATTCATATAATTTCCTAGCGGCACTGAGCTCGAACGAAGTTCGAGGTCTCCTTATTCATATGCTTGCTTTGTCAAGCGCATGCGCATTCCTGGATAGAGACACTATCAACAAGCATCCCGATATTATAGAGGCATTTGCGTATGTTGTGCCTGCCATTGCCAAGATTCTTTCAACTGGTCTGATGGGCGCTGTTATTCCGGCATATAACACATTCCGTACATGGTAAATTTATTTCTTGGTGGTACTGATTTGTATTTATATACTTAGCGCATACCCGATAGGCTCGCAAACAAGACTGATACAGGCATGAAAAATCACAAGAGAGTTCTGTATAGAGCTATCCGTCCCATAGTAGAAAGACGCCTACTGAGTGGGGAGCGAATTGTAAGCGACTATTTGAATGGCATTGACTTCTTCGATTGATGTTGAAGTTGCTTTTCAGGACGATCTGGTGCAACTAGCCATCGATGCGAAAGCCAAAGACACAACTGATGTCGAAATCGTGGCCCAGCATGTCGCCTCATGCATCAGTATTTTGATCTTTGCTTCTATGCACACAACGAGTAGCAGTGCGACTGTGACCTTCTACAACCTGGTGAAGAACCCTTGGCTGGTAGAAGAATTGCTATTAGAACAGCAAGAAGTGCTCAAAAAGCATGGAATATCGCCGGATGAACAAGATCCTGCTCGTCGCTTCACTGCGCCTGTCCTGAAGGACCTTGTCAAACTCGATAGCACGATCCGCGAGAGTCTGAGAACGCGTAAATTTTATCTACAACATCCCCACCGCTATGAGGGAAAATCAGATTATGTGCTAAGTAACGGCTTAACTATCAAACCAGGTGAATATGTGCTCCATCCCCGAGGCGAAGATTCAATACATGTAGCAGCGTTCAACTAAGCTTCAGACTTTAGGCGAGACTGTCCTTTTGGCCAACTGGATCAACCATCATGACCCAACACTCGCGGATACGGAAGGACACAACCTTGATGAATTTAGACCCTTCCGCTTTGTCGGGACTGATCTTACTGCAACTAGAGTAAAAGCGAATTTCTTGGTCTTTGCCTCTGGACAGCATACGTGCCCGTAAGTCCCGATTCTCCTTTGCTAAAGCAAGACAGTATCTCACCTGCTCATGTAGAGGGAGGTTCTTTGCGGTGCAACAAATTAAGATTCTTTTATCCATCTTAATCTTTCGATATACGCTGACACCGACAACCCCTGTCGTCATACCTCAGCTTCCTGCACACGCCCTACCCTATGGCGACGTGTTGCTAGAAAAGAGAAAAGAATTATACAGTATCGAATAAAGAACCTTTATCTTTAGTACTGCGGCATAATCAGAATAGATAGTGACTCGAGACGCTTTTGTCATGGGGTTCGACTATTCAATGGGCCAATCTCTGCATTTGCGAGGTTGCACAAAATCACGCAATTGTTCATGGTGCTCATTCCATAATGCCTTGTACAACCTGCCACATAGAAGCGTATGCATAAGGAGACTCATTTTTTTTATTTGCGCCAGCGCTTCTCTTTTCTCTCATCCTTGCTACGCTTACTTAGGGGGTATGTCTGCTAAGAATCGTCCTTCTGCAGCTGCAGATTTTATTGCAGGGAAGTAAGTAAGTCTTGCAGCATCGCTCTTCAGACCGCTTTATTTGAAGATCGAAACATGGCTTTTTATTCAAGGCTACTACTAACGGAGTTTCCGTGGCCCTTTTCAGCTTGAGCGGTATGGCACAGGTGATTGTGGGACAGCCGATAGGTAAATGAAAATGGATGCCTCATTTCCCAATGGTTACCGGGAAAGGAAGGACAAAGAAACCTCGGCTCTGACATAGTTTCAAAGACACTATCAAGGTTCGGCTCCAGCTTGATCATGGCCGGTTCAAGGGTGCAATTGATTGCGCGATTCAGACTATTAAGAATGAGGGGTTCTTTGCACTCTATAAAGGTAAAGCGATGACTAAGGATGGGGAGGGCGGAGATGTGGTATTAAGAAAGAGAAACAGAGCGGACATGTAGTTACGAAGCAAACGCTTAGGGATGGCAAGTCCACTTGTGGGCATTGGCGCTGTGAATGCGCTCCTGTTTGCCGCGTATTCACAGTTTAAGAATCTGCTTGAGGCGCGTTCGGGCCAGACGTTAACAATCGGACAAATTGCACTAGCAGGCGCAGGTGCAGGTGCGGTCAATTCCGTGTTGGCATCGCCCGTTGAACTGCTCAAGGTCAGACTTCAGGCTCAGTACGGATCGGAAGGGAGGATATTCCGCGGCCCCATCGATTGTGCGAGGCACCTTATTCAACAAGACGGTTTGGCACATGGTTTATTCAGAGGAACATATGCGACATTGCTGCGCGAGATCCCTGCATATGCTGGCTTTTACTCGGGATTTGAGTTCACGAAACGCTTCCTTACCTGCGATCAGCGAGACCCAGCTACCATCTCTCAGCTCATGCTATCGGGCTCAGCCGGTGGGATGGCCTATTGGCTCTCGTCATATCCTTTTGACGTGGTCAAATCGGTGGTAATTAAGCTATGGTGCGCATGCTTGTCCATGTATCCTAAAAGATGTCCTTCGTAGGTACAAAATCAGGAAACCCCACCTCGAGGATTGTACATGACAAAGGTCATGCAAAAGATAGTGGCTAATAACGGCGTCGTCGGCTTGTTTAGAGGATTGACTCCAGCTGTTCTCCGAAGGTAGGCGCTGCATAAACATAAACTTTATCTTCTGTCTAATGGATTCCGCGTAATCAGTATCCCAGCAGCAGGTGCTACATTCACCACATACGAATTAACCATGCGTCTCTTTGAGTCTATGTAATTATTTAATGTCTGCAATAATGAAATAATCTATTTTATCTCGTGCAATCTTTCTTTACATGATGGATAGGAGGCAATGAATAGAACAGGAGTGACTTCTAGGATAGAGTAAGAACAAATAGGAACAACAGATTGTGCGTGGCTTATTTGTTTATCTTTTCTAGGTTCTTATAAGTGGGAGATTGGCGAGTGCATGATTGTGCGTATTACTGATGATAATAGGAGTGTTATGATTGTTGCTGGGGATTAGACGAATCTGTATGAGAGTGTTGATCATTAGTTGGGTTATGGTGGAGAGCGGCAGAACAAAGTTGAGAAAGGCGGGTGTATTTGGAGCCTTCGTCATCTTCCGTAGGCTCAGGAGGTGACGATGCGCCGGAGGACGTGGAATTGCTCGGCACAGGCGTCATGGATTGGGGCTTCATAAAACACGTACTTTCATGCTCAATCTTGGTATCCGCTGGCTGTGGACTAGATCTAGGCGCCTGTTGTTGTTGTTGTTGTTGCTGTTGCTGTTGCTGTTGCTGCGACTGCTGATAGTACAAATGGGCTGCTGGCGAGCCTGAGCCCTGGTTCTGGTGGGGGTGAACCATATGATCACCATATCGGTGCTGCATCAAGCCATTGTATTGCGGTTGAGGCACAGGTGAGTGCTGATAAGGAGACTGCGGTGCGGCCGGAGAGGACTGCGATCCTTGGGGAGTCTGTTGCTGGGGTTGCTGCTGCTGTGATTGCGACTGTTGCTGGTTACCACCGCTGCTGCTGTTGCTGCTATTGTTTGGCAGGAACATGGGATAGCCCATAGACGAGTAAACGGGGTTCATAACATATGATTGAGGCATCATGTGATCCTTATGGTAGGCAGCAGCAGCATATTGGCTGTAGGGATCATAGGTAGGCTGTCCATATTGGTTCAAATTGCTAGGATAGCCGAAAGCCATTGAAGGCGGACGAATGGCTGCAAATGGACTCTGTTGGGAATTCCCCTGGGGGTCCATTAAAGAAGCGCCACTGTCAGCCTTTCGCCCTGACGAAACCGATTGCTCTCCATCTACAAGCAATTTAACATCTTACTTCCTTTTAGGGCAATCGAATAAATGTTACCTTTTTGTCTTCTTTTGTAAGGACCCCGCTTGATTCCTTTTTTGCGTTCCTTTCTCACCGAGTTGACGCACGTATCCGCAATCCCGTACTTAATGCACCGGGGACAGGGCCGCGCGTCATCACACTTTTTGCACGCCTTCTGGCAATTGGCTTATTTCCACATAAAGTTGTTCAATTATTACGTTCGGGAACGATACGAGAGAATAAACGATCTAGAAGAACACTCACTGCATGCATTTTTGACTTGTTTCCGTTTCGGCGGATGCGGGGAAGCACCAGTCGCTGTCTCGGCAAGCGGATTCTGGGTAATGGACGACATGCTGCTAGTATGAGGCACCATGGGTGAAATTGTGGTGTTCATGACTGTCGAAGGTACAGGTGAACCGCTGTTAGAGTACGATCCATTGCTCGAATAGGACGCGACGGCTTGATAACCAGACTGGTAATATGGCATTGACTGCATAGTTGAATGAGTCGAGATCTGTCAAACGAAAACACCTTCTGTTTGTATTGAAGCGGAGAGGCAAACGATGGAAGAGAAGAATAGGTCTATAGAAACAAAGCAGATAACATGTCAGCGAGAGCTTTTCCCGGGAAGTATTTCCTTGATGTGCTCCGCTGACCCTTCCTCCAATCCAATGGATAAAAAACACCCAAACTGCAAAAGAAGTGTGGAAGAGAAGAGACTGGCAAAATAAAAAAACAAGACTGCGAAGGCGGCGCTAGAAGCTGACTTTCTCAAAACAGTCAACCAGGGGAGGAAGGGTGTCTGTGCGGCACCAAGGGAACTGTTTTCCTTCTGTCCAAATATTCCATATCAGAAGATGAGAACCAAAACACTTACTCTTTTTACCAAAGTAAAGAAGGAAGCTAGAGGAAGAAAGTGCTCAAAAAAAACTTCTTTTCTTTAATATCAATGGCGGAGTTGATGTTAACAAGCCCTGTAGTTGAACACGGACCAATCGTAATCATGATAACAGGTCTAATAACTGCTTTCTTTCTTTCGTCATTTTCTACTTAAGCAGAGGTAGCTAAGGATTGAGAAGGTGCAAAAAGAGATAGCGGAAAAAGGGAATCTAAAGAAGACAGTTCTTGTTTGTCATTTGGGGCTATTATCTTTCCGAAGTGGTATGACCAAGAAAAGAAAAAAAGCAGTGCATGGTTCTCCGACAGATTCGAGAAATGTTCATTCTTCTGGATTGTTTCGGTCCGGCAGCAAGAGATCGCCAGGAATTGGGCTTCAGAAGGCTGACCGTTCAGTGCATGCTTTACAGAACGCAATGATGCTGCTTTCTGTACTTCATCTGGTTACGAAATTTGTAATCACCTTTTGTTGCACAAGCCAGATCATGAATGTTTTTTTTCACGCATGCCTTCCTTACTACAGATCCTTTCGTATCCCTACGCTCCCATCGTATTCGCGAGAAGATATTTTATTTTAAAAAAATAGAACTGCCCTTTATTCGTATGACTATAGCGATATTTATTTCGATTTCTATCTTAGTGATTCTAACATTCCCTGATCGCGGGAGATAGCTGTTCAGTGTGGAAAGTGATTCCGGCTAAACTATTCCCTTGGTGTCGTACGAAATACACAAAAGTGTGGCATAACCTGCTGTGTCAACAGGTAGCTAATAGCTACCTTTCTCCATATCGTTAATGTACACCCACGTATATGTACACGTACATGGGGGAGATCCAGATGTATTCTGAAAATAGCCGACACAATGTCTACAGATGAAGCAGAGGAAGAAACAGGGACAGGCATGATCATGGCCGGCGGCGACTTAGCTTAGACAAATACCAGAAAACCGGCAGCCGCAATGGTACACCACAGGCATGAGTAGCACAAAAAAAAGCAGTCAAACCGCGTTTCCTCCGAAAAGCTCAATATCCTTGGATACTCTTTTCACGACATTGAGACAGGGGTTAGATCGGTTAATCCACAAAAGAGAGTGGGCATAGGTCCAAATAGGAAAGCAAGCCAATATTATATCGCTTCATAATGACTAAGGCTGCGAAGGAGATGGAGAGGGCACTAATGCATAATGGTTGACAAAGCTGCAGCAGATAATATATAGTTCATCGTAGGAGATCCTCCTTCCGAAAACATTAGATGCACAGCACTTATCGCATTTGCTGCAATTACTTCGATATTTCTGTATATGTGCATACCTTTAGGGATACAAACGTTGCTACCACCAAAGAACCACTCACCATATGCTCATATTTCTCTATCCCATCCATTTCCATTGTACAGTTGGCTTAAAGAACATGGGATAACATCCAGTTAAGTTCTCTTGATTATAGCTTCTGAATGTCCTGTTATCTTCATCTTTTTTTTATTCTTGGCTGGTGGATGCGAAAGTCTCAAACTGCATTTAGCAATCCCTGGTGCCGAGTATGCTCCTAAGAATGTGGGTGTCGTCGCTTTTACCTTTGGTACGGGTATCAGTACAGAATCCCTGTTTTTGACCGTGTCATGCTGCATTCATATAGATTTGAAATTCCATCGGCCACCCAATCAAGACGCTTTTGGGTCTTTCCATCATCACTCCTATCTATAGAATGAAATCAAGCATTTAAATGACAAGTTGCATTCCTTTTCATAAATCGATGGAGCGTCGTTTTTGAATATTTGGGCCCTCAAATGGCTGGAGCAGTTGCTCCAGGACGGTGGATAGATTCTAAAATTACATTCTTATGCTCTTCATTGCGGATACACGAGCGGCCCCTGCTTCTACATTTCTTAAAAACGCAGTAAGAGTCTTTTTCATACTGTAATGCCCATCGCTGGACGGAACACATGGATTCCTAGTTGTTTTGCAGCAGCTGATGCACTCATGGCCTTCTCAAACATCAACGTGAAAAAATCTGATCTTGCCTTGGTCAGTGTACATACGCTATGTAACTGCGCTTGATCCCCGCTTCTTTCAGCTGGATGTCTGTATATATCCTTTCGCTTGAGAATGTGCGCGGCATCAACCTCGGAGTTATATGCTACACAGATATTCTGTGTGAGAACAAACCGAGAGTAGATTGCATCATCAACGACATGATCTTGCCCATCGTAGTAAGAAAATAGATATCTCATTTTCAGAATGTAAATATGTACATATAGACTTGGATTTGTCAACGTTTAGGGTGTATGTGATTCCTTGTGACTTTAGAACGGCTAGGGCGCGACTTCAATTTTAGAAAACATTGTACGTTTGCTCATTTCATAAACATCTCACCTCCAAAGAGGATTTCTATCCTTTCATGGAGAGCACATGCTGATAAATCCGCCATCTGTGTCATCCATCACTTTCAGCTTCCTCCACGATGTGGCTGTTTTTTTTTTCGAATTTTACTTTGCCGTTGCGGTTTTGTGGTGGAGATGATGAAAATTATGAAAAGCTATGTGGCTTCATAAAGGAGAGCGATTATCAGGACCATGATCGTATACATAGGTATGGTTGTAGTTTCCGTAGTAATACAGGAGATGCCACAAAATCATTAGTTCTAGTTGACATCGCATCGGATAGACGGGATACCATATTTATTCCTATGTTCAAACCGGTAATATAATGGTAAGGTTCCCTGACAGTTCCTCAGATGCGGAGTCATCCTTTATAAACACTATTTCTTTTCCATTTTACCGGGTCGATTGGGATATTGGCGCACAACATCCTTAGAACCGTCCATGGGTCTTCATCAATGACTACAATATAAGGTTACGTTGACCCAGACAACGCATGCAATGCGGCGCAAAAATACGTCATATGCTTTTTCTCTTAATTTTTTCAGCGCAAAGAACTCGATATATTAATGACTCATATATTAGAAAAACGCTTAAGAACCAGACAAAATACATGCAAATACACATCGAAGAGGGCGCCGGGATCGGACTCTGTTTTATTGTGTCTTTGCGTGCCACTTTTGGATCGCCACGTGCTATCCCAACAGATGGCAGTGCAAAGAGCCATGGTAGTGAGATCTTTGAGATTATTTGAGTCTCCGGATATGTACATCCGTACATGTGGCATAAACGCATTATGATTGGCAACCATGCTTTTACTATTGCAATGACCACACCAGTCTCATTCGTATCAAATTGCTGATGTCCCTGAAAATAATCGCGGCATCTTCAATGAGCGCATTATATTTAACGTTTAACGGGCCGTTCCGTCTTTCTTTTCAGGTGAGGAATGCGGAAAATGAGGAAGCAATTCTGCAGTATGTTATCTGCAAGCCTTCGCCCAGGGCCTCTTCATTCATCCGAGCATGGAGACCATCCTAAAAACTAAGTGCCAGATGAAAAGGACCGGCTTATACGACTAAAATGAAATTATTGGCTTAGGGTTACAACGCGCAATAGTGAAACAGCAAATAAATCCTTGCATCCGTCGATGCACTGTTATGTGTAATACTGCTGCTCCGCTGTGTTATTCCTTCATGCGCGAATGGCAAATTGCCAGTAATACAGAAATCGCTTCTTGTGCTCAAGGGTACATTTATCCACTTCTCCTCTTTCTTCTTCCCTTTTTTCATCTTCTGTACCTATCTATTGAAGTTCTGTCCCCCTGTGTTGAATAATCTTCCACGAAATTGAACATCAATATTAAGCAATTTTGGAACTCTGCGCTTTTCAGGCAAGTTTTGTATCAAATACATCCAGGGACAAAAAGGGTATCGGAGTATTACCATAACTGTGGCACCTTCGGCACCGGTCCGCATTCGGTTTTACGGAAAGAGACAGATAGCGAGGGACTGTCCGGGGAGGGGGTAGAGCGGATGGGAATAAACAGAAAAGGACAACGCGAGATTAACTTGGCTCGGATTATCGATAGCCGCAAAATGATTAGCACATCCATCGTGAAATATTACAAGGAGCCGTCATCCACCCGTCCAAATAGACTGGGAATGGAACGGGGACTTATTGGTACACCTCCAGCTAAGGCTCCTAAGCCAACAGCGCCCCTCTTAACATCAAACACTTTGTATATGGAGCGACTTCCATCCGGCATCTCAGAACACGAGTTGAGGGGTCTATTGAAAAGCTGTGACCCGGTCGAGTAAGTAGGCGGAGAAAGGGGATAGGAGTCGCACAAAAGGGAAAACAGAGTGGCCCGGCTATGGTATGAAACCTAAATTGGACGTGCTCGTGGGCAACAGGATCAATGTGGCAGACGGTGTGCTACGGTTCCTGACGGCGGAAGAAGCCGAGCGCGCTTTCACGTTGTTCAATGATACCAAGTTTAAGAATGGGATTAGTCTGCATCTGAGAATTAACCCCCCTGGTGGACCTCACCAGGAACCCGAAGCATCGTCGGGTATACTACAAATTCGGCATCTGCCCCTCAATACAACCAATAATATTCTATACACTCTCTTTCGTCGTTTCGGCCCTATGAGCCTCTGCAAAATCATCATGGACCAGAACCAGTTCAAGGGTGCCGCCCTCATTCGGTATTTTGAGTCGGTACATGCCGATACTGCTGTGCATTACATGGCAAGTCACTCTCCTTTTTCTGACACCGTTTTGCCATGCAGTCGCACGCACTACACCAACTCATACACCCGCTTTCTTTCTTTATCCTGCTCTTTCGCTCTTCCTTTACATCGTATACAGAATAACAAATATATCCAAGGGAACTACATGTAGGTCTCCCTTAAAGATACAACGCAGGCAGGCACACTCATAGAAATTATCTTTTCCTCACTTTCCTTCTCCCTTAGTTCCATTGCTCCTTTTGTGTCAAAGACTTGCCATTTAACAACTGTTTCCTCTCAGCTCAAAGAGTCCAAACCTGTTTCTGGCGTTTCCATGCCTGTATGTATCCAAGCACTATTCTGATACATTTATACGATGGTGCTTATCGATTGCTGCTGCTTCTGCTGCTGCTGCTGCTGCTGCTGGTGCTTTTGTTGTTGTTGATAGATCAACCATTCGCGTAGCCCCGCATCATCCATGCAACTCGTGGATTATACCAATCTCTATATCAAAAACCTTGACCTTACGGTCGACAGCTCTGACCTATTTAACCATTTTAGCCCCTATGGCTGCATAGTTTCTGCACGGGTCATGAAAAACTCTCAGACAAAAAAGTCGAAGGGATTCGGCTTCGTCAGCTTCGGTACTGCAGAGGATGCTGCACGTGCTCTATATTTTACAAATCACACCTACATCAAGTCTAAACCAATCGTTGTCGCTTTTCACGAGCCCAAAAAATCCCGTGCCGTCTCCCCTACCCCTTCCACCGTCGTCGCCGCCGCCGCCGCTCCGTATCTTCATGCTTCCCAGTCCCCTGCGTTGCCGCCTTTTGCATCAACAGCTGCCCAGACCCTGCCGCCGCAGACTGTGGCAGCTATGACAACAGCCTCTGCAGGGAGGATCCCGCCACCTCCTCCTCGACAACGGTTCTCGGCCGCTCCTTTTTTCCATCCTCATCACCCAAAGCAACATCCTCAGCAGCAGCAGCAGCAGCAGCACAGAAGAAGTCATTCCCCCGAATCAAGAACAAGCAGCAGCGCGACAGACGCTCACACCCAACGATTGTGTCTTGTGGACGCCGTCCTCCAATGTGGCGAAACTAAAGCGACGCAGGACGTGGTTGATATGCTGCTGACATTGAAGCCTAAAGATCGCTCTTTATGTCTATTTAATCGCGATTACCTGCGGGAGAAAATCAAAGAAGCTAAAATCGCCTTGGAAACATGCAAGGACGTGGATGATGAGATCGACTTGCTTTTGGAGTCCATGCAGGGACTTGCAGTGCAAGAGCAGAAACAAAGACTAGGTGATCGTCTGTTTCCATGTGTCAAGGTACATTGAAAGAAAAAAGGGACACGGACGAGAAAAGGTTTCACAATGGGTCTTCTTTATCTAGGAAACTGGCGTTCGGCATGCGCCCAGAGTGACCATTCGCTTGCTGGACACAGTGCCTCTAGATGAGCTAGCTTATGCAATGAAAGACACCACGGTGCTCAAAGAAAGAATTAATGAAGTTGTTATGGCAATGCAGGAACAACAGGGTTTAAGATTCGCTTTTTAGGCTTTTCTTTTACACCTCCCCATCCTCAGAATTTTCCCTGTTTTCGCACCATGTTCTCCACTGTACAAAACCCATATTGATAGTTCAAGAGATATCCCCCACTGTATAAAGGCAAATATTGGAAATAAGTATCGCAAATATTTATTTTGCTTGGATATTGATAACAGAAAAAATAATCATGGATTGGACATGACGTAAATCGATTACGCTTCCGATCAATCCTCAGACAGTGTGAATACAAAACCGTTGCTTACATCCAAAAGTTCAAGCAAACAGATATTTGATGTCATCACAGGAAGACCGAAGGCGTAAAAAGAGAATCATCCAATGTTAGCAAACCAGACATACTCCCACCACCACCAGACTATAAAACCATGGCTTTTTCGCTGTTTATTAGTGAACACACTAATTCTGGAAAAAGATACAATACACCATTGACACCGAGACGACGACAGAGTGAATTCCAGTTGGGACCACTTAAGCAACCAAGGCGGAGGCAGTGTTCGACTCACTATAAGAAAGCAAACGCGAGGTTAAGGTAGACAGTTACCGAGCAGAAAGTGTCAAAAAACATCTTTGCAACTCTGACGCAATGTCCGATATAGGCAGAAGATAATGAATAATGTTCCAGTGTCTCGCAAACGCAAAAACATCCGTGATGTTATGCGTCTGTGAGAGCCCTTATCCATGATTTTCAAAAAAGGATACTATTTCCAGTTGGGAGGCAACATGCCAGAGGTCTTGTAGTAGCGCGAAAGGCGGTGGATGCGAGACTCGATCAAAATCAAGCGGTACTTGGAGTTCTTGTCCTTACGGTTGCGCTCCAAATGCTTGCGAACAGCAACAGCCTTCTTGATCAAATGGTAAAGATCCTCAGGAATTTCAGGAGCAAGACCGTTGGCCTTCAAGATACGGACGATCTTATTGCCGGTGACGGACTTGACCTGGGGAATACCGTGGGAGTCACGGAGGATGACACCAATCTGGGCGGGGGAAAGACCCTTCTTGGCATTCTTGCAAATGAGGTCGACGACCTCCTCAGTGCTGGTCTTCAACCACGAGGGGGGAGTACGGCGATAGGGGAGGGCACTGCCAGACATACCCTTACCACGAGAATACTAACGGAATACATTGCACACGTAGGCGTGTATAGCTGCGTGAGTAAACAATTTCTTTGTACTTCAACTGTTTATCTCAATTGTGTACCATGCGACCCATTTTGACAAAGACTTTTTATCGAAAGAAAAAAGGAAGAGGGAGATTAGTAACAGAGCGCAAGAAAAAATTTGCTTTAATGGCGGGAATTCGTCGTCACGAGGTAAAAAAAAAATTGCAAGCCACACAGAGTTACTTTCAGGTACGCGAAATAGCGACATAGAGGGAGAAAATTATCGTATCAGGGAATAAAAGGTTCCGTATTCGTTACATCGAACCCGATTAGTCAACAGCAACACTGTCTTTATGCCAATTATTAGCCTGGGGTGTCCTAGCCATAACTAGGACGGACAGGCAGAGAAGAAAACCAGCACGGCAGAAGAGATTAGTGGCGGCAGACGAAAGAAGTGGCATGAGTTTGAAAGTAGCAACAGAAAGAAGGAGTTGATGGGCGTCCAGTATCTCCTCTGTTCGATGATTCATCAGGCAAGGGCACGACTTACCAGATGAGGGCATTGAAAGGAGGGTCTCGTTGGAATTGATGAAGGCACTGTACTTCTCAAGTGTCCATTATTTATAAGAATAAATGCCACAATAGATACGACGGCCGATCGTATCCGTCTTTCAATGCGCGACGTTTATCACTAGTAGTGCAGTTTATCTTGGTGCTTTACTCTTGGGCCACCCGTATAATGTACATATAGCAACAATCGATATTCCGCCCGCGGTCATGTTGCATAAAGACTCACATTGGTCGTTGGCGTGTTCAGCTAGGGATGAGTTGTATCAAGAAATATTACGTCTCGATTAACAGTGTCATAGAAAATTGTTTGGTGCATGTTTATGTTCTGTTGTACTAATATAGTCTTATCCAAAAGACCATTAAAGGTTTCTCTGTTGATACTGACGTCATTGCATTCTTGAATAATGAACGTTCCCATTGTCTCATGAATTCTGCATTTGATTACTGGTAAACAAAACTGGCGGCAGGGATTGCATTCTGTGCAACTTAAGGAACGGCAGCAATACACAGATGCGACTTATCCGTCAAGATTGCCGCTGATCCTATTTGAACAAATTATCGCGCAATGATTCTGAAATGACTAAGCTCTACCGATGCTATAACAAGTTTACATGAAGTATAGCAGCATTCGTAGCATCGTTCTTTATAGCAATGCCTTTGGCATCTGTACAAAAAACATACTTCACTGTAGTAGAGAAAACGTATTATGAAATGTGAAAATCTGTATAATAAGCACCAAATTTCAAGAAATGCTTTCGTACAGTATGGACGTGTTCATTAAGCTGATAACTGCTCATACGAGATCAACAAGATAAAATGTACTGATGCATTCAAAATCCTCGAAAAAACGGACTTTTATCTTCGCAGCGCATGTTGTGTATCTTCGCTAGAATTTCCGCTTCTTTCACCAGGGTGTCGAAAAACTTTTCGCATAAGAAGCTCAGAGCTATCCTTGCAAGATAGATTACAAAGAATTCTGTGTGGGGAAGGAAAAGGATTGAAACCCCACACTTCCTCATTAACAGCATAGTACATTGCCTTAGTGGAACTACGTCCCTCCACAACGATGCCCTGTACATCATAAAGAAATTGAGTACTCATTCAATAAAGGGTGTCTATAAAAAAGGATACATAGGTCTACAAAGCTGTCTTATTTTTATAGACAAGCTTTTGTGCGGCATCTGATTTGTCTACCTGCGACTTCTGTATAGGGGAGACATGTAACTTGGAATTTATGAAAGGACACATGTTATGATAACATATCAGAGAGTGTTAGGTCAAAGTCTCGACATCGCCTTCTTCTTCGACCTCCCCCCGCTACCCCAACTTGGATTTTTTTGTCTTTGCAGCCCTTGTACCAAATAACTCGCATCTTGGGACAAGAACTTTCGATCGTATGTCTTTGATGGTTTTGGGTTCACATAGCTTTGCTATGTTCTTTTACAATCATTATGGTAAGGATATTTTAATAAAGACTTTAAGAACGTACAGATTCAGGATTTAAAATAAGCACTAATACAATGCTATAGTAATTTATTCGCCGGGGAGCTGACCAGCGAAGTTCGAAGTGCCATGGGGACAGTTGTCAAAGTTATTATAAAGGCCTTGACCACCGTTGCCCCACCAGTCGGGGGTATAACCGGAGCCCATCACGACACCGAAAATAACAAGGGTACAAATGGCAACAGCCGAGTCAAACGCAGCTGATGTAACATAGTTGTACTTCACTGTATGAGATTGTGGTGAAATGAAAGTTTCAGTTAGTTGTGTTTTCTCCATCCCATAGATTCTGTTTTTTTTTACTTACACCACCAAGTTTTATGATAGCGGCGGATGTAGTACATGAAGACGAAACCTGTAGCGCACCATGATGTGAAATTGAGAGGCACGGCAGGAGGCATCATACCGGTGGCATTGAAGATCAGCGGAATATGGACATACTTAAGCCACGTGACGTTAGGGTACTTCTTGTGAGCGTACCAGAAGGGAATAGGAAGAATGAAGCCAATAAGGAAGAAGTAGAGCATACTGCTATAGATGGAGTCACCAGCGAACATTCTCTTTGGACCAATGGTACCCCAAACGATTGAAGCAGCATAGAATGTACGAGCACTCGGGCAGGTAAACGGGTAGGCGTGGGGGGTGCAGACATTCTCAACAGTGTCCAGGACCCATCGAGCGGTAATAAGATTCACAGTACCGCCGATAAGTGTACCGACGACCTGGGCGTTGAACATAGCGCGAGGCGGAATCTTGAGATAGTGGCCAAGCTTGAGATCCTGCACAAAGATGATGCACTGGTATGAGGAAATGTAGCCGTAAGTTTTGAAGGTGACGTTTGCAATAGGTTTTCCGGGTAGAGCAAAGCCAATGATAAATTCAGTGATGATGTTAAGACCAGGAAGCTGGTTGGTGAGCGCACAGACGATGCCGATAGGGAGGACGAAGAAACCTGCAATTGCGACAGCGAGGAACATACCCCACCAAGGTAATTGCATGGGCCAGCAATAGAGTACCGCGAAGGAGACACCGAACGATATAAAGAAAATGGCCATGTACCATAACTGAGGGACCTCAGGGTAAGCACGCATAAGCTTGCCGTGGATGTCCATATCCTCCGTCCGGGAACGCTTGTACTGCTGGATGATATCCTTTCCGTGATACAAGACAGTGTGGGTGATGACAGACGTAAGGCCAGCAAACATGATACCATAGGTGAACGCAAAGAAGCTGGTCATGTACATGGGACCATATTCTTCGTAAGCAGTGTCATTGATGGTATTGTCGGGATTAAGTACTCGCGAGTTGTCCCAGTAGTTGCCGTCCTTGTCGAAGAGCTCAGAAGTAATAATGGGGAATTTCTTAGACTCCCAGACATTGGTGTAATAAAGGATAGGTGAGAGCACCCAGGCAACAATGATAAAACCGACAGCAATGTTGGCAATAGCCCACCAGGGCACAACCAAAGGAGTCAACAAGTAAGAGACCATAGTCTGCCAGTCAAAAGTGAGCGCAAGCATTCCAAGGCCGTTCAAGCCACTGGTAAGCTGACCGAGGACAACATTGTTCGGAGCAATCCAGCACGCCCACGAGAAAAAGGTCAGAACCTGGAAGAAGTAGCCAGGAATCCAATAGTAGACGAACATTCCGGCGAAGGCATACAAGAAATATCGGAAACGGGTGGGTCCAGTCCAGTCCCTGTAAGGGAGTGTAGATATGTTAGTCGTGTCATATCCATATAGAACCAAGACGACCAAGGCATCGACTTACTTGTCAACAATATGGAAAGAACGGAAGAGAGAGATGTTCGAGAGATTACCGGGCCAGACCATGGAAGGCGGGTAAACAAGGTAAGGTCGAAGGAAACCAGCCATACCGTAACCCAGTAGCTATGTAAGCGCATGTTATTTCACCGAAGTATCTGGGCAGGAATAGATGTCCGACTATCGTACCTGGGTTGTCCAGACAAGCAGAATACCACCTCCATAACCGATGTCGACGCCGTAGAAAACCCTCTGGATAGTAAGAATATCAATAGCGTAGGCGGTGCCTGAGGCGCAGTTGGCCATAATTGTAATCAAGACGTGTTCTTTGATATTAAAGGGTCCAGGATTGAAGAAACGGGACCTGGGGATGACCTTTTCCAAGAACTTGCCAATAGGATATGAAATCAGCTGAATAACGAGCGCGGACACCGTCATAGCGTTCTGTCGGAACCAAAAGAACATGTTCACAAAGGCCAATGCTGCAGCGAAGATGATACCGAGGAACCACATACGGAAGGTATAAACGGGCAAAGTTGGATCGTCAGTGCTAAGATTGAATCATGTGAGTTGACACAGAAATAGGAGCGATTTTCAATCATACTTTGGCACGATGGCTCGGACTTCTTCAATAGGAGAGTCCTCGTCGCCATCGGTATACGAATTTCCGCTTTCGTGATCATATTTCTCTGCGTATTCGGGTTTTTCATTGATAGATCCGTCGACCTGCCCATCTAATTCGTGCTTGGTGACCTGCGCCATGGTGAATTAGATATATGTTGCTGTCAATAGAAAAAATCAACAGCAGCGAAGCGAAGTAAAATATTAAGTATACGGGAAGATAAACGCTGGCACGGGGTAAGAATATAAGACTAAGCTGGCTTTTATAGGTGTAGGGCATGCCGTTGATAAGACCAGGTGAGGTGATGCTGGTTTTCCCATCAAGTGCTATTGGTGCTTGTACGAGCGTGAGGTAGTACTAGGCAAGTTTTGACAGTTAAGTAATAAATGTCCAGATAAAGACATTTTGTTATCGGCAAGATGGATCACGTATTTTTTCAAGGAAACTGAGAAACTCAAATCACCTTTCAGGGCATCTTGTACCATGATAATTAGTCTACAGATGGGAAATAGAGTTTATACCCGCCGCCTTCCACAAGGGTGGGTGGCTTCGTTTTAAATTTCCGAATCGGACAAGTATATCCTTTTTTGGCAGCCGCTGTGAGGTGACGGTGTCGGACTTTATAGCAACTTTCCACGACCCTTTTGTCCCTCTTGCCGCCCAGACCATTTTCCTCTCGACAAAGTATAGATTGTAAAAACTGTACGTTCTTATTATGCTTTTTTTGTCCAATATTTTGTATCTACCGCATACTAAGCTCACAAAACTTGCGCCGCTGATGCCCGAGAGTCGATATCTGGATCTGCAGCGATGTTCGAACGAAGTCACCTGCACTATTTTCGAGCTGGATCACATGGCGTTTAAAAACACCTGTGGGACCAAAAACGCAGAAGTACAGTATCCTAAAACAGTAAAATAGCTGATCCAGTCAAGGATGGAAGATCGTTTTTTCCCGCAAACTTACATTGACGATGCAGATTCAAAACACTTGGCCCCGTTATAAAAAAAAATAGGCAAGGTTATCTATAGCATCCCGGTGGGAAGCGGTCCTTAGAGATGAGATAATCAGTTTGCTGCTTAATCCTTGCCAGCAAATATCTATCTATCGCGTTTGGCTCGTGAAACTCAATGATTTTTAACAATATAACCATCTCTCGTGGAAATATCTCCCCCCAAACCCTTCCACAAAGTCCTCCACTCCCTCATTTCCCATACCTGGCGTCACCAACGGGCATAAAAAAGTCCAACGAAATCGCTATCAGCAACACTGGACGCCATTCAGCTTCATATCTAATGTATAATATTGCTCAATCTCCGATTGTCTGTAGTATTACAAATACAAGTGTCCCCGAGACATTCTTTGCCGAGAAGCAGAGCACCGATTAATCATAGGGAGGAGGAGACACTGCATCTATCGCTGTGGTTACACATAAAAGCAAGCGACCATTACCCTCAGCCCTCCATGGTTTTTCAAGCTCTTGTAGTTATGCTTCTACTCCACCAAGTTTCAAAATATTAACGTCACGCTCATCATCAGATACTTTTAAACACGGGACATACGATGTATAGAGGAGCAACAACATTCACTGTTAACATTTGGTCCTCTCCGAATTATGTTGTTCAGCATCGCCAGCGGCATCTTGGAGGATGATATTCAACTTCACTCTTCCTTTCTAAACGTGCCATACTTCGTTTTAACATATGACTTCGAGCGGTTCTATGCGCCGCTCTTTTTTATTATAAAAATAAATCATGAAGTGCTGCACGAAATCAGTTCCATTTTCATCACACAAATGCTCCTGAACCGCTGTGGAACATTACTGGCAACAACCACCACACCGACGAACAACGACATCCTGTAAAATGGCAATCGATAATATCTCGAGAAAGTTACGGATATGCGACAGGACGGTTGTTCTGCATAATATTGGAAAGGGTCCTTATGGAGAAGAGCAATACAAATTGATGAAGCTATCCAATTGCTTGACTCCTAAGACCTTATCTGTCCCATATTCAGTACACTAGTAACATTTTTGTATCCCATTAACGCACAGGGCAAGACCCTAAAACAGAATACATTCGCCTTTCATGTAACGAAGCACTTTATACATCTCGTACACAGCATCAATTTTCCTTTATAGGTTCTCTTCCAATCGCACACGCAGCGCAATTAGATGAGACGGCGCACGTCGATATCCGATGTACTTCGGTGTCTGGGTAACAGGGGCAACAGATATTTCCTTCTACGATATGTAAGAGTAGATGAAGTTGTGGCGAGAGAAAAAAGCTTCTTATCATCCAGGAGCCTGCAATTCTAACAGGGGTTTCGGTGGGGTCGGACCCGACCCGATCATTTACACACTGATGGCGCATGTACTGAATAGAAATTCTTTTTTCTTTGATGGTGTTCTAACCAACCCTCAAAGTCTAACAACCATGTTGTGTAGAAACAAGTTGTAATGCGGAAATTAGGATAAATGAAACATTTGCTGGCATTTCAAACTCGCATCATCAACTTGCATGTAACCTGGTGGAAATAAATTGGATATCAAGGCTGTTATGAAATCAATGCAAAAGACACACCTCGATGTTAGTAGATGAGTCAAATTATGGATTTGTTATGCTAATATACAATCATTACAAAACGTAGCAGAAAGACTTAAGGGCCAAGTGTTTCAGTTGAAAGATGCATACTCACATCATTTGTATTCTTGAAAAGATATTTATCAATAGTTGTTCCAGTCAATACGAAATTCTGCTACGACATCCAAGGAATAGGAAAACCATGAATCAGTGAATCATGCCCACCAAGGGACTATCAAGTCTCGCCCTAAATCATTATGAAACACCCGAAGAAAACACGAGTACGTACGGCAAGCAATGTGATAAGAAACTCATGAATATTCCTGCAGTGACATGCTACATTATGTATGGCAAAAAACATTAGTTTCATGAAAGGAAAAAGCGAAGGTGCAGTCTATACCTACGTGGTAAGTGGTATTAATTATCCATTCAAGCGTGCTAATACGAACGCGCCAGATAATAAATGCTATTCTGCTTAGTTTATCTGCCCATAAACCGACCCATAACGTCAAAAGTATCAAAGGCATACTATGGGATAGCTCAAAGGCTCTTGGCAACGGTTCTACGGTGGGCAATCTGGAGCGGCGCTTCAAAAAGAAGAGTGGCAGGTTATCACGACAATCGCTGTCGGTTCAACTAACATTGTAAACGTCAATAAGCCGTTGAAAGTCATACCAGAGCCGGAAGTAAGACTGAATAAACAACCTCTAGCTTGAAAATCAAACGAACCGACCTGCGATAAATCTCAGGAATGTTGGTGGCTAAATAGTACGATAATACTAACTGGATTTCTCCAGACTAGATGTGTCAAGTTTTTGAAACATGATGGAACGTCGTAATTATTGCGAGCCGATAATATAGTAATGGTCAGTCGGGAAATAGTAAATGGGCACGTATTATCGTGTATAGTCTTAAAGATAGCGACATTGCTTCTGGACTCTAATCGACATTGATATTCGTTGACTGATACAAATCTTGTCCGTATCGTTCCAATATAACTAGCAGCAGAGGTCCGAAGATTCGTCTCGTTTTCTGGTGCTTAAACGTGAAGATATTGAGGCCTTTCGAAAATAATATTAAGGGTGTGCGCTCTAGTCTTCGGATTGGATCATATTACTTCTTCACACTGCATGCTTTGTGGTGAGTGGTGGCCTGCACTCTAACAAAATGAAACGTTGAACAGAGGAAGGAGTAAATAAGAAGCCACAGTCTTCCTGAAACGTCTCTTCCAAATTGGATATAATTCGCCTTTTTTGATTAGACACGCTCAAAATTTCCAAGAATACCCGAACGCCTTCATTTCAAGACCAAACGAGGACGGAGTGAGGTTCATAGGGCCTTTAAAGCACTTACATACTGTTCCATCACGATCGTTTAACGCCTCTGCTATTCGTTTCGTAGCGCCAACATACTATGAGCAGTGAAGGCCTTTGTATGCGTACTTTTTGGGTTGTCCGAAGTGTCAAATTTTAAAAAGACCACCTTCACCCCAATATATCCAAATAGATAGAAATATTGGCTTTTTGAGTCGACTTCTTCAAACTTTCAAAGGACGTCTATGCTACTGCATAAATACGACACACATACACATGCACATCCTGGCCATCTAATTCCTGCAAATTACTGTTATCACGCATCTGACTGCAAGACACCAGTAATGACATGGCCTGAATTGTGTTAGTGCTTAATCCGGAAAGTCACTGGTGCGTTGGCCTGTCGTTGTGTGACATAAAATTGCAGTTGTTAAACATATGAACTGTTTTCTTCCGATACACACAAGCCTTCCCGGATTGTAGGAGCTATATGTATATTTTGCCAAGAGTTCTTCTGAGAATAGGTCGTACTGATTCTGCGGAACCCATCTCTAAGCTGCAGAGCGGTCACCTATGTCTATAGTACAGATTTTCCCTAATAGTGATATCTCTTCTATTAGCCTAAGAAGCTACAGATTTTTTAAAACCCAAAAGGCCCAGGTTTTCAAAATGTAAGAGCTGGCTCTTTCTATATCTCGATAAAGATGGGGGTTCATTCGTGCAACACTTACGGTTTGGGTTATTTCTCATGACGTTCTCTTCTGGTCATACTGATCGGGATAATACCTCAAAAACGGCCCCTACAAGGCTCAATCCACAATCGAGGATAGAGGAAACTTTTGGGATAACAACACAGCTATTATAATGCTCTTTAGAAAATTACTACTCGATAAGGTCCCGCTGCCGTGTGTTAAAAGAATGGTTTATAGCAAATACAATATCTATTACCATTGGGAATATCGAAATATGTTGAAGAGTTAGGTACAACATTTCTCCTCGCCATCCTGACCCGCCTTCCTTTAATGGGCTGAGAAAGGGAAGGTATTGACTACCGACGCATTAAGAAATAGCATTTTCTTGATATCTTTTTTGCGCATATTTAAATGAACTGGCATGATATTTATCTTCACCCTTTGAATTGCTACCATTTTTAATGTTTTACCCCACGGTATATAAATACATACAGGTGCTTTTTGTGAGATATGCTGTCGATCATGCAAATGGCAAAAAGTAGAAGTCGTCCTGTTACATTTGAAAAAGTATGTAGTTGTGGGAATTTCACAAATGGGTGCACAAGGATCAAACTCAATTTTACATTGCTGATGGTTAATAGAGTTGCAATGGTGTAAACTGTAGAGATCACCTTAACTTTAAAGCAGGCGCCGCATATTTTAAACGAGTTGTGCGTCTTGATATCATGCACAGGTTAAATAGACTACTTAGCTCGCGCCCTTCCAGTTCTGGAGTAGCACATGAAGATGGGTACGATATCGAGTGCATGTACGAAAATGACGCACGGAACAAACTGGCGCCGTTGCTGAAACGATTTAAAAAATCATGCCTTGATATGCGACTTTGCATGTGAATCTACGGATGATACAATTGATGGAGGCGTGCGTTTTTTTCAAGGTTGGCTTGTTCTCGCACCGGCGATAGTATCCTACATAGTATGCATTGCGCGGCTATATAATGCTTGAGCTTGCTACAATGTATATTCCTCTTCGAAAAGGCATAACCGCCCGGTTGGATGACCTTTGTGAAAAAGCGTGAATATACCATATTCGTACACTGTTCCAAGTAAAGCGTACATATTTTTAATCTGACAATTGATGCATCCTTGAGCATATCTGCTTTGGCAAAGTGCTGGGGACCAGTTTTATCAAAGAGAGCCATTGTATAGTCTGCCGAGTACTGTAGCCCAGAATTGGAGAAGTTTGTCAGAGCACAGTGAACGTCTTCACAGACGAACTTTTGACAAAACGATGAATGTGGATCAGGCTTTTGAATGACTGTCTAGTAATTGTCGCTGTACCACTACTCAAAACAACAGCAGGAATGATCTGGTGTTAGAGTGAAGTACACCCTGCAGCAGCGGAAAAAGAGGAATATCGGCGACAAGTATAAAAGGTAAGATAGTGTGTTTACAAATCCATAGACTATATAGAATATTCCATTGCTTCAAATATATGTGCGTGCCCATCCATAGAGATTAAACACATATCTTAAGTTTGACTATCTCTGATCTCTCTCTCTCTCTCTCTCTCTCTCGCGCGCGCGCGCGCTAATATCAAAATCCAAAATCCCCAAACTCTCCTATGAGCTGCAAGTATAGTCACCCCAGCCAGCCCGTATTTTGCTACGAAATCCTCATCTATCTTCGTTTTATAAGAGTAGGCAAGTTAATGAAATGCCCTCACGCTCTCTGAACGCAAAGTTTGGCGATAAAAGATCGTGTCCATGATGAGAAATAGATTTGTCCCGATCTGCCAAATACAATGAACCTAATTGCGCTTTTGGCGCCCGGTTGTCTTTGAAGAGAAACTGCAGGGCATTCTCTAATGAGAGCAAAACCAGGAGAAGCTGTTCTATCTACGAGAGTACGAGACTTGAAGCCATAAAAATGACGATACCACAGATCCGACGTCTTCTGTTATGTCTTGCCATGGTACGAAGGTCTTTCCTGTTATGTTACTCCGAAAAATATCAAAAAAAGCACCATTTAATGCTGTATTCTGCGGTTCTTGTATATGCTCAAGCCAATCTGCACAACTGGCAGGAAAGAGGGAGAATGGTAAACCAGGCTTGTTGAACTGAAATCCTGCAGCAAGAGTTACTATGTAGGCATGATATATATCCGCTGAGGATCTCGGAAAAGTTGGTACGATACCATGGTAGAAGTTGTTGAGAAAAATGATCGTGCTCACATATCCCAGAGTAACGAGTGTGGAATAAGAGAGGAAGATTGCGAGGGGGATGCATCAATCCTTTCCGCGCACCTTATCGCTCACGTCCATATCTCAGATATAATAGCCACAGATCTGGCTTCGGCTTCTGGAAGCAATCCCTCAGTACGATGCAAGATCCTGATACAATAGCATTGTGCACTATGGTGATCCCTGCAAGGAATATTGGAGTTAATGAAAATATGTTTCCCTAAACCATTCGGGAAATGTGATCCTCTTTTGCGATCATCTGGCTTATTGTCAAATAAAAAGTGGCAAGAACGGAAAAGCAGAGATGCTCCAAAAAATAAGGTAATTGTCCATAAGACGATTTCTGAAACGCATGTCTTCCTTACATACCACTCAATTTGCAAGGCATGTATGTGTACCGCCATCATTCACAGTCGTCGGGAATGTCAGTTACAGATTTATTCACGTTTAATCGTGCACTGAGTATCTCTTGATGGATAAAAAAACACTCGGCTTTCCGCTGTAAAACACTAATTGACATTCCATTCTTCAATAGCACATCGCTTGACGCACGCCATTTCAATAAAGCTCGGCATCCATGGAGAGTAACATGAATGTTTGCAAGTGCTGTCATCTAGAGAAAATACGTACTTCCACTCAGCATGATCGGGTTCATACTGACAAACGAAACGGGCCATTGTCGCGGTGACAAGGATCTTGGGAGGACTTATATTCGCATATGTCAAACCAGGATTTTTTTCAAGAGATCAACATCAGATATGGAGCTTCCTTAACTTGATTGAATGTTTTATCGATCAGACTGTACAAGTTAAGCTCTTCCCTCTTTCTTCTACAAGATCATGAACAGTACAACCCACCGTGTTGCAACGGCCGTACTTGGCGGCTTAGGAATAAATATTGGGAAAGTAGAATATGACATCAGTTTAAAACGAAATAATGTTCACCTCGATACGTAGCCTAATCCCTCCTCCATGCAACAACTAGTAAGCTGATGATTATCTACCTAAAGAGCTAGATCAGCAATAGCATGGAAATAGAAATGCAAAACAGATGGACACCGTTATTTACAGTATCTGGCAGCACCAACACAAGCGAGATACGAGAGAACAACGTCTCTCCGTGCGCCCGTGCGCAGAAGAAAGATAGAGGGAGATAGAGAGGATGGTGATCCTGCTTGCATATATTATCTAAAAGCTGCTAAAGAATGGTAGCAAATGGCGGGGGTCCTTCATTTATTGCGTACTAGATTTGGGTACAGTTCCAAAACGTAAACGCGTTTTTTGCGCAATTAAACAGAGGGTCTTGTCAGCATGATCCAATCTCCTCCTTTCCAGAGTTTCTTTTTGACAAAGAAAGTTCGTCATCTAAGCACGATCAATCCTTCTGTGGGTCTTGCGCGGTTGATGGCTTTCGAATATTTGAAGACGCGGATGTTCGGTAGTACTACACAATTACTCTCAGCAGTGGAAATGATGTGAGTGATATGTATTGCTATGGAACGACAGCCATACATATCTGACTCTTCATATGAAAAGCAACACGAAGCATATACATAAAATGAGTGGAGGTAGGAGGTGGGAATAGTAGGCTCCCGCGTTTGATATCAGTAAGACGCTGCCAACGCGATTAACCGTCAAAAAGGATTCCTTCTTGGATTGTAAATGGCCAATCCCCCAGTTATCCCGATCCTCAATAAATCAGTTTCCTTCCACCGTTTCTTTGGTCAGTTCCACGTATCGGCGACGCATTCAGATATCCTGCGGATGGATCTCCCATCCATTGACAAACGAATTTATGAGACGCTATAACGGGTATATGCGCCATAGGATAAAAAGTAGAAATGTTACCCCATAGTGCGGAAAGTTAAAAGTCGGTGAAACAATGGCCTTTGTGCGCATTTATTGTGGTCGCTACGTTGACGTTGAGCAACGAGCTAAGGTAAGCGGCGCTCTCACCTCCTCACCCCTGAGGTTTGGAACAACTCCGTCAACGTTCCTTAGGAATCTGGGTTGAAAAAAAAAAAGATGGCCAACGTTGTGCGACATAGCTTTTTGCCACTCCTGCAACATTGGCCTCCGAGATAGACAGCCTTTGAGGATTCCTTTGATTTGGTTCCTCGAGTTTCAACTCTGATGCACCGACTTCTGGAGCCATTGGGCTATGATTGGAAAGAAATAATTGCAGAAAACAGAAGATGTATTAATTTATACAAGGAACCTGCTGATCGACACTTTTCCTTCCTTTGTATGGATGTATACGCGGAGTTTATCTCGCAGATCGAGCAAACGCAGGCAATAGTACAGGTGGTTACACAAGTTACAAGATCTGCTGACATATTGTGCATCTGTGGTGTCGTTGTCTTTCCTCCTTACGAAACAAGTCCCCACTCGCTTTCGTGCCAAAAAAGAGGGCCGAGGAAAAAGCGATAGTGTGTGTGTCATGCAAAATACTGTAAATTAAAAAAAACATGTACTACTCCTAAATGGGATGGGGTTTCTGCGGGATTTATCAATGATTGTCGGTAAGGTAGGACGTAGACGACAATGTGTAGCGATCGCTGTCAGGTTGGAGATATCGATGGTTGTCCTCAAAGGTATTTCGTGGCAGTTTGGCACGTGCCATATTAGTCATTGCATTGTAATGAAGCTGATCGACCTCAATCTGATCAGGTTTTTCTGAGGATATGGTAGTGTCCATATCGTCTATGTTCCAATTTCTCGAGATGATTCCTTTGTCTGCGTCAAGAGCACCCACAGCATTGAGTGTCCATTTTCCATGGCCGCTTTCGAGATTTCCAATGCTATTGGCCCCACCACCGGCTGTTGCAGGTTGTGGAGGGTCATTGATACAGTCATCGTCCGTGGAGCCAAAGTTGTTGGCAAGCGTGGCCATGCGAGGACTAAGAGAACAATCAGTTTCTCCCCGCATTTGCAATGATCTTGTTCACTCACTTGAGAATGATACCAAAGAATATCACGGATGTAGCCATGGCACCGTTAAGCATCCAAATGCATGCGAGGGTGACATTGTATTCCGTTACGAGAATAATGCTAACTCGGCGAGACGCGTAGATAATCATCATGATGACAAAGAGCAATAGGCAGGAAGTACCTGCCGCCACGAGGATTTTTACCTAGTCAAAGACAAGTGAAAAAGATAGGATACCAGGAATGAGCTTAGTTTGGCATATCGCATGGATGGTTTCCTTTTACCTTACCTTGAGAATACCAAGTTTTACATTTTCAATCGCAATATCGGATTTGCGTTCCAAAAGGTGACGACGCAGAAGACCCAGGAGGCGGATACCGGCATAGAGAATAAGGATGCCCAGGCAGCCTGTATAAAATGCCCACAGCCAGTAGAGTGCATTGGTGTATCTCTCGGCATGGTAAACATCACCACGGAGACCATATATACCAGATGCAATGGAACAAATATTATTCGTAACGTGGGGGCCGAACAGGAATATGATAGTAATTATATTAACCACAACCGGTGTCCCGACCCACCGGTCATAGATGATCCTGTTGCTCTTAAGGTTCACGCATTAGATGAAGAATACACAATTTTGGGCCAGTTCAAATTAAAGTGATACATACTTCGGAAATGGTATGGGCGATCCCAAAAAGGTAGCATGCAAATGCACCAATGCCGTAGTGCCAAGGGACTTCAAAGAGGACTATGCGCGAACGATTCAAGTTTTGATACTCGTGTCAACTTTGGATGAATGGGTCGTTGGAAAAGGAATGGGGCTTACAGGAGCGGAAAGCAACATTTGGAGCAGCATCTGTCACCATGATGATAGCATGGATCATTTGAACTAAAAAAAGAAGTTGGGTAGAATCAGAGCGCAAGTAAATAAGCTTCTATATTGGTTAGAAAGACGTACGCAGATTGAATATCGCGCCAAACATGATCAAAGACTCAATTGGCTTTGGACGCAGTATTCCTGTGCGCCAATTGAATATGCTCTGGGAGAGATTGACCTTACGATGATAGAGAAGAGCACAAGCTAGATCCCACGCATCAATTTCAATTTTCGCTCTTTCGTTGACAGCCCAAGCGTACCACTGGCGCCAATGACTCCGGATATGGCAGCAAGCGAGATATAAAAAGGCCGCATATGAACCTCCTCTTCGCATCCGTAGATAGTCAGCCGCCAATCGCAGTGGCAAATGCCATTTTCATCGCATATTCTGGAAAAACCGTCCGCGGTGGCTGACATGTGCGAGTTTGATGTTGTTGGATATTCTGCTGTTATGAAAGAGGATGTTTCGCCATACAAATAATGCCGTTGATGAGTTTCCCGTTCTCGACGTACGCCGTTGAATGTAAGATATCGGCAGACCAAGATCAAATGGTAGAGTAAGAAATTATCTCGTGTTGTTGATGATAGAGAGAAAGAAAGGAGGGGAGACGACGATTAAATGGAACGATGACAAAATAAGGACAGAAGACCAAAAAAAAAAAAATTACTCGGGCAAAATACTTGCTGGATATTTCGGAGATCGTATTGGTCGATGCTTGAATATAAAAATAAAGCATAGCACCAATGCTGCCCTGCGCTGTTTCTTACTTGAATGATGATCATCAGATAGTATCGATCATCGAAGTAACCTTCTGTTTTCCGGTTTCCAAGTAACAGTTCCTAAGATAATCTGCGATTTTAATTGTACACATGCGTCGTTGTCAGATGAAAAGACAGAAAAGACATTGCACAAATGCAGTAATCATTGGACTCATCGCGTACAACAGATCGAATAGAACAAGTTGCTCATATAATGTTTCTTACATTCATTCCCTTTTCAGATATGCTACATGTTTGCATCTATGCCGGTGCCTCGCATCAAAAATCCACGAAGGAATGTCGCCAGAATCGCAGATGGACGTATCACGTTTCGCCTTGCTGGACTTCTTGGGAGGAATATAGGGATGAAGGTGTGTGCGGATATGAGCAGCGTTCGCATGTTTTTAGTATGTTGGGTCTTCCCCACTTGTGGCACCAGACCTCCGCATTGTACAGTTCCTGCACGTCTTCGTGCAAAAGGGGGAAAGAGTGGAACAAGCAATTTGTCTCACACATTGACCAACCACATGACCAGCTGAATTTTTTTTCGTAGTGGAGCGCAAAAAAGATGGAACTCCTCACAGACACTTCCATGTTACTCAATGGCAACTGCTCAACCATCGTCTAATGTTGCTTACAATTACGAAGACTACGTCCCTCTTGATGAGATTACCTGTCCAATCTGTGATGCACCCTGCTCGTCTTTACAAGCACTGAATTTGGTAAGCCTGTCTTCCTCCTTCTATTTTTATGTGTCTCTGCTATATGCATCATTCCCAGACCTAACCCAGCTTATCGCGGGCGGGCGGGAACTTTCCAAACCCTTTTGCAGCACCTGGATGCCGCTCACACCGAAGAAGACTCAAAAGGAGCGCTCCTGTCCTGGTTCCGCACGGCGCACAGGAAAGTTCAGACCACGCTTGGGTCGCCCCGCTCTCCCACCAGTTTGAACAGTAACGCTGTCGAGCGTTCATTCAGGCAACTCCTTGAGCCTAATCTCATGAACAGCTTCAGTAATTTTAATCTCGGCAATAACAATCCTGTATTCTTTGCTTCTGATGTCGATCGACAGCAGAGTGAGGTGATTACCCGAGAGCATTGGCAACGCGAAGGTCAGAACGACGTGTGCAGTATGCCAGGGTGTGGCCGGTCCCTTGGCCGCCTGAACAAGCAACACTGTCGCCAGCAAGTATTTCTGGGTCCCCTTCCCTTCTTTGCCTCCTGCGCAACCCCCCAATACTTTCGATGTGCGCGCAATGTGGCGTCATTTTTTTCTTTTGCTTATTCGGTGAATGTTTCATAGTTGCGGGAAACTTTATTGTGATACCGACATGCAATACGAGATGAAGCTTGACCGAAACGCTCAGCATGACCCCGAGTCCGGCATATGGTGTCGTGTATGCGCAGTGTGCTTTGCTTCGAGGACCGGATATATCGACCATCGTGGTGCCACTAGAAGCTTGACAGCGGGGTTCCTCAAACATCGGGAAAAGGTTATTGATCGCGTACATTTGGAGAGCAACCGGTTGGAAAAACGTTTGGAAAAGGTAAAAGGTACAACATCATACAGAAGCAGACGCATGCACGAATATCTTGCTGATTTTTTTTCTGGTAATCAGCTTGCAAGGATCCATTATGCGCTCGACACAGGGAGCAAAGGCGAACGGATGAGCCCTTCTCCTTCACTCGCCAGTTTCTCCGTCGATCGCACAGATTCCGGATCTTCCATTGACAGCTTTGGAAGTAGCGTCATGTCCCCGCGATCAGGGTTTGTTTCGAACGGAAATAGCATCTTAAGCATGAAGCTGAAATATCGAGGTGAGAGAAAGGATGGAGTTGATTCTTTAGTAAGAAGGTACACCATTCATTGATGTGCGTATAGACGGAGAGCAGGCAGTGACAAAATGGCAAGACGACAAAAGTGTAACCCATTGCCCTTTATGCGCGTGAGTTATTTGACGTAGAGCAGAGAGTGGAAAGTGTGAAGGTCCTAAAGTGTCTGCGCACGTATATGTTAGTTCCGCATTTACGATTACCAATCGCAAACACCACTGTCGACTTTGTGGACGGATCGTATGCGGAAATACACATTGCTCCAAGATGATACCATTGTTCCTGGACATGACATCAGGTAACAGTTATGGAGCAGGGAATAGGGAAACTTTATTGACTTCCTTTCATATATTAGATCATTTTGACCAAGAGCCAGTGGGTGATACCCGTGCATGCCACGACTGTCAGCGGCTTGGATTTCGGTAAGCGACCGTTGCTTAGGCTTTCTTTCGGTTTGTCATAGCTAACTTACTGGCGATACGAAGACGCCGCCTTCGCTACGAGGAATCCATACAGCCCATGGCAATCGCGCAATTATATCAACAATTAATGGTGACTCGCCAAAATATCGAAAAACTACTACCCGTATTCCATGACGTTATTGTTCTTCTCGAGTAAGTGCGCCATCGATATGCATACACACAGAGAGAAGAACATGCGTTGAGAAATTGTTCAATTGGTTAGTAAGGAGAAGATCCACAAACAACCCAAAGAGACATTCCAGAAGGCCGCCATAATCCGCAAATCACTTATGGATAACTTCGCGCTTTTTGACACGCTTGCCAAGAGGATCAAGGCGCTCCCGGCCAAGTCGTCCTCTATGCGCCGCCTACAAAGCAACGTGTGTACAGCTGCGAGTATGTATCTGCAACAGAATATGCTTCCGCTTCAGATGCTCCCTCGTATCCTTAAGCCCGAGCAGAATGGATCATCTAAGAAGCTGAATGGTGGCGGTAGTGCCGCAGGGCATGCGAACCGTAAACGGGATCTACAGCTTCAACTCCAGGCATTCAAGGAACAGCAGATGTTGGTGGAAGGATACGTCCGGGACGCACAGAGCAGCCGCAAGTTTGATGATGTCAAGACTCTCAAGATGAGTTTGGATGAATTACGCGCTGAGATCCTGAGAATTCAGGCCGAACTTGGGAATTTTTGATTAGGATTTCCTGACATGCACGGCAATACTAGAAGCCGTTATTTAATGCTTGCAATAAACAGGCCTCACCGGTGGAGGGGCCATGTGTAACTCCGCTCAATCAGTTTGCATGATCCCGGTAGAGAGAAGACCTCTTCCTCCGTGCTTAGGTATGAGTCACTTGATATTGATGGTGGTTTAGGTACTCACCCACTCGTCTTATATAGGATGTGAAAGAAAATGATGATGATGACGAGTAGGAGAATTAGCAAACCGGCCATGATTGGATGTCTAGGATGAAAGACAAACAACAGGCTTAGAAAGCAGATCCTGCTGACATTGGTGGTGAAGGCCAAAGAGAGCCACGCCATGCTGAGAGGCGCGCAGGCGAGCGGTGGCAAATCTTGATTTGGGAGGGGGCGGGTGGGGAACAGAAGGGGTCATACAAAAAAAGGAAAAATGCTGGATGCTTTTTTTTTTATCATGTCCCTTTATCGAAAAAAGGGTAAAATGCGCCCGATCTTTTGCCTCTCTATCCTTGCATCCTACCTTGTATATAGCATATCCACTGATTCCACCTTTGCACTGGCGATTGCCACTCCCCCTCCAAAATCGTTCTCACAATCTTCCGTCCGCAAAGCTCAATGTCTACGATTCCGCGAAACCGATGTGCTTCGGGACTTATGCCCCGCATTCCAGCAGAGCGATCTCGATTCCTTCGAAGCATTGTTTCCCGACGTTTCCATTCTCTCAGGTCTCGGCCATGATGCCGACATGAACCTGCTTTACGGCAGCCAGGCTTTCCACGAAAGCGATCGCCACGATGGCAATTCCATCCGGCCTGATGACCAAAGAGATCCCGCCACGTCTACAGAAGCCCATGACGCTGCAGCAGCTACGGCGATGGCCACACCTACAGCTCGAAAAGAGCAGTTGATGCCACCCGGGTTGGCGTCAGCATCATCACCACCATCGATGCAGTATGATACGTCTTCGTCGATGACAAAAGATGGTCCGCTCTTCTCGTACAAGGAGTGGGAACAGAAGCACACGCCACCAAAGGAAAGCGATCGGCGCTCGCCGAGGAAAAAGGCTGCTGGCAGCGGTGGTGATGGCAGCGGTGGCGGACGACAGATGATTGACAGTGTAGACGGCGTGTTTGCAGACGACTTTGGCTCGATGTTCGAAGCAGCAGGCCGAGGCGAGTCGCCGACCGTAGCCAACGTATACAACGAAAATGAGTACATTGAACCTAGCCGGTCCGGGGCGCCAAGCAAGCTCCCAGATCTGCCCATCAAGTCCTTCAAAGAACGGTTCAATTATGCGTCGATCGATTGTGCAGCAACAGTCCGGGGCGCCAACAAGGAGGCCAGAGGCGCGCAGTCGATCCTCTACGAGTCGAAGGATCAATACATGCTAAGCAAGTGCTCGGCAGACAAATACGTGATCATCAACCTCTGCGAGGAGATTCTCATTGATACAATTGTTCTGGCCAACTTTGAGTTCTTCTCTAGCACATTCAAGGATTTTCGTGTTTATGTAGCAGATCAGTATCCAACCAACGACTGGAAATTTTTGGGTCAATGGCAGGCACGTAACACACGAGACTTACAGGTAACGGAAAAAGAGCACAGAAAGCCCTCTTCCCCCGCTTACTCGCACTCGTCTTTATCATTTTCAGGTGTTTAAAGTGACCAACCGTATCGGATGGTTTGAGAATATCAAGATCGAATTCCTCACACACTATGGCCATGAGTACTACTGCCCGCTTAGCCTCGTGCGTGTCCATGGGATGCCCATGTGGGAATATTACAATCTGATCGAGAGTCGTGATCTTTCGGGTGATTTAGATGAAGATGCCCTTATGGAGCGGTACCTCTGGCCAAGCGAAGTGCGCGACGAGATTATCCATCCAAAGATAGATGTCTCGAACGACACGATCTCTATGCCTGAGAACAGGGAAGACGAACGGCAAGGCCAGGTGCCAATCATACCGCCTCTCCCCAATGATCAAAATATTCCGCCTGCCCATCCCGAAGACTTATTGCTCCCGCCTGTTGTTGTGGTCGTACCTGAGGCAAATGTCGGCGTCATTGAGCCAGGGGAATCTTCATCAGGTAGCATTCCTGTCGTGACCCATCCATCAAGTGACGAAACCGCTATCATCATGGAAGGACCTGCCGTACCGCCTGCTGATTCAGCACCAGATCATCTTGAACAAGACAACCTGTCCACCACGCCCGATTCAATTAGCGGCGTTTGTGCGGAGAACCAAGAGGACGAGGGTCGCCAACAGCAACAGCCACAACATCCCTCCACCGCAACTGCTGCGATCCATGACGGGTCTGAGAACGCGGTGCACTTGGACCAGTCTACACCATCATTCGGCATAGATACTGCATCGGACACACCAATGATCGTCCCTGACAGTCAGCAGCAGCATTCTGCAACAACAGTTGAGGTATCCGCGGGGTCTGCCTTTATTGGACCCTTACCAAGTGCTTCTGAGACGCCTGTTGTGACATCCTCGCCACCTCCACCGCCACCATCGCCAAATCTTGGTCCGGATGATGTAGTTACACGTGCCATCCCGATTCCCAAGATGCCGCACAAGGATGGAAATACACAAGAATCAATCTACAAGACTATCATGAAGCGACTGAATGCCCTCGAAGCCAATGTGACGCTTTCTCAGCGTTATCTTGACGAGCAAAATCAGATTCTCAACGACGTGCTTCGCAACATGGAGAAGAGACACCAGGATCAACTCATTGCACTTCTCGGCCGTTTGAATGATACAGCGAGCAGCAGGATCGATAGCATGGTAAGCATGATTGCGGCCATTTTTTCACCAAAAAAAAAAAAAAAAAACACTGAACATACACCTTATATATAGCGGCAGCGGTACGAGCAACTCTACGAAGAGCTCAAATATGAATCCGAGCACCGTGCACAAGAAGCAGCGATGAAGATGAGCCAGCTCGCAGATCAGGTTTGGAGGGATTAAAATACATAAAGAGTGTTGGAAGAAGAGCTAAAGGTTGTTATTATGATAGATCGCGTTCGAACGACGTGTTTCGATGGCCCAACTTGTGGTCGTTCTCACGCTCTTTGTTTTTGTGGCGCTTTCGCGTGGCACGCTCAGTATTCTCTCACCGATCATGGAAGCACAGGCCCAAGAGCGGAAAAGGCGTGAATCCGCCGATGCCGTTGCACCTGCGTCATCGCCCTCGCCCTTGCCGCTAGTGAAGTCATCAAGGGAGATACATCCCGCGATCACTGCAACGATGGAATCATCCCCTGTTTCGCCGCCTACTGATGAAGAAGATGATGAACGTGTTGTGAAAGACTTTTGTACTGCGAGACGAAGCAGCAGTGCTGAGCCCATCCGACGATGGAGCAATGAGAGCGAATCTACCTCGGAGCCCACACCCCATGCTGCCGTTGTGCCTGAACATAGATTTTCATCCACAGGCGACGATACCGCAGTTCCTTATAGTTAGCAATGCATCTTTCCATAGATGCTCTACTTCTTTACGCTAGGATGATATAACGCCCATGGGTGTCTGATTAGCGACTTAATTGGGACTCTAATAATGAACAAACCTTCGATACGCCAACAAAATCTCGCTGAAATTTCATCAGGTTGCACAAAAAAAACAATGGGAGGAAAATGATATGATCGGCGGCCCAAAAGCGTCGCGTGTTTTCTGAAAGCCATGTTGCGATCGATGTGTCATGGTCGACGATCTATTGTTGCCATCCGTCGTTGGTACACTGCACATGCCATACGGACGACGAAGGAACTTGCGGACAAGGTGCATTTCAACTTGACGCGCGAACAGTGGGCATTTGGTTAGTGTTCCTGCCTGTCTCTGTGTGTGTGTGTGCTTTGACGTTCGTGTTGCGATGGCTTCGTTTTAAGTGATTTCATTTTCTTCAAACATAAAGTCGATGGCGAGAATCGTGAAGTCCAGTCCATGTTTGACAAGGTCAAAACAAAAGAAACAAGTAGCATCTTGCAGGTTCCCGGAAGTACCTACGGGTAAAAAAAAATAAAGTGGAGAAGAGGGCCAGAAGGAAATTGATAGGTTCCATGTGAACAGGGGCAAATTCACACTGGACTGGACAGAACGACCGCGGAATGTGTTAATTATAAAAAAGGTCAATGACTACAAGGTGGAAAAGGCCCTGTTGGAGGTTGCAAAGTAAGTGTGGAGCATCTTTTCTTCTGCCTGGAGTTAACCACACGGATTTGGGAAACCAGTTGGCTGCATAAAGAACGACCGGACCTAAACATCATTGTCGAGCCGGCTGTTGCTGAGCATTACAGGGAGAAGCTCCCGTTTGTTCACGTGATTCCTCCAGGTGAAAGACTCCTGCACACCCCACTCGCTCTAACGGATACCTAACTATCTTCATGCAGACGAAAAGCAGGAATATAGCCGCACCGTTGACTTTGCCATCACGCTGGGCGGCGATGGAACACTCTTGCATCTTGCATCCCTCTTCCCAAAGGCTGCGCCGCCCGTCGTCAGCTTTTCGCTCGGCACGCTAGGCTTTCTCATGTCATTCCGTACGTCCCTCTCGCATATGGACGTGACCCAACTGAACTGATCCACTACTTACGAATGTAGACCTCAAGCATTTCCGTCGAGTGGTGTCCGATATGACAGCAGGCAAAGTATCGCTCATGCTCCGGATGCGCTTGTTCTGTTCGCTTCATCTGCCCAGCGGTCAGCGAATTACGGTGGATGGCAAAGAAGTAGGCAAGTTTACAAATCATCTGTCTATCTGCGCATGCAATCATAACAGCGTCGGACTCACGGTGGGAAACTAATAAGGGGACCGACAAGTGATGAACGAGGTTACTCTCCACCGTGGGCGATTTCCGCATCTCACATCGCTAGGATGCTTTGTGGACGGCGAATACCTGACAGAATGCGTGGTACGTGAACATGACAAGCAAAAATTTGCACCTTCCTGAACGTTTGGTTCCTTATAAACGCTTCTAGGCAGACGGGTAAATTGGATGGGGATCAGTGATGGAGTGAACCAATCCTCAGGAATGGTGTTGTTTCGTGTTATCCATTAGCCTTATTGTGTCGACACCTACCGGATCAACGGCCTATTCGTTGTCTGCAGGAGGCCCGATCGTGCATCCAAGTGTCCAGAGCTTGGTAATGACGCCAATCTGTCCACGTTCATTGTCGTTCCGGACCGTTCTGCTCCCACCGAGCGCAAACATTCGATTAGAGGTGAATATCTGTTTCGATGGGTGTGCGGATGGTTCAATAACTAAGCATGGGGCCCACATAGGTCGGTGAAGCCAGTCGAAGCCAGGTGGAGGTGTCGATGGACGGGCAAGAGGTTTTTCTGCTCGACAAGGGCGAGTACCTCCAAGTAAGAGGCCAGTTTCTCTGGGGAGTCATGTAAGGAGGAGCATTAATGGAGCTCTCTTACCCTTAGGTACGCATGTCCAAATATCCGATTCCTTGTGTCACGCGAGTCAGCGAAGGGACTGATTGGGCCAAAGACATTAATGAGTTATTGAAATGGAATCAAAACTTTGGCCGCAACCTTGTATAAATACATTTTACCCACAGCTGCTGCACTTGCTCTATTAAGGCGCACACAGTGAGAGAATTTAGACGCTCCAATAATTTTTCAAGGTCGTATTTTTAGAAAACTGAAGTCGTGCTTTTCCAGTATCTCAAGTCGCATTCAAGCAATTGGTAGCGCTGTCATACTTGCAAATCGTGTCATGAAGGTCGAACTGCATTTATGGTACAAAGTCCCTGCAGAGCAGTGAATAATCGGACTTTGCTTATCTCTTTCTGTCTTTAAAGCGAACGAGTACAGCACCGCGCACCGGCTTTGCGGCAGAAAAGCACTTGGAGGAATGCAAGCAAACGACAAAAGGAATCCCAGCGGCTATGCTCTTGGTGGCTCCCGTGGAGGTAACTATGGCTTTGGAGTCGAGTGCCCTAAGTGACGGTTGCTGCGTTCACTTGCGCGCGTGTTCGCATTCATGCAATGGATGGTATCATGGTGGACTTGTATTTGCGCAAAGATGGTTGTAAATGGATTAAACTCGGAACCACATTTTGCTATCTACCAAAACTCCCTGGTTGATAATCACGGTCGGATTTTGTACTATGGTGCATTTCATTTATAATAGCCACAAACCTTATTTTGTTTCAATTTTCATATTCAAACTCAGATAATATATATGGATGTGTCTAATACTAGTCATGTAAGCCAACACGACGATGGCTCTTGTAGATACGAGTTGAGAACTTTCTAACATGCTCTGCAGCCTCATTAGCATCCATGTCATTGGAATAAGCCTCAATATAGCGCCAAGCCTTATTGTAGTATCGGCGGATTGTTGTGGGAGTCTGGTTTGGAGGAGAAACAGAGTCAAGGAAGCTCGGGAGATGTTCTTTTAGACTCTTGAAAGAATAGTCGCACCGTGCTCGAGCTTCACGCTTTGCAGCGCTCCAATAGCGTTCAATCCAATTGCATTCACAATGGAATTTTGGATAAAGCTCAAATATATGGCCACTATCCTCCACTGCTTGCTGCAATGCCGTCCGCTGCGCTGTGAAATCAGGCTGTGCTGCAAGCAAATGTTTTGCGCAACATTTTGCATCGTCCGCCGCATCGTTTTTGCACTCCATTCTCCATACTTTGTCGGGGCGGTGAGGGTCTTTATCAAACCAAAGTCCACGCTCTTTCAGAATCCTTTCAATTCCTTTGAAGTATTCTACTTCTTTCTTCTGTGAGGTGACTATCGTATGGCCGTGTTTACGCTTCTTGATGTTCTCATGTCGTTTTATGTACATGCTCTGAGGAACATGCATTGGCGCACCGTCATGACCTGTTGCAACGAAATAGCCATTCCGAAATCGGTACTTTTCGCCTTCTTCGATGCGTTTCTCAGATTTTGTCATCCTTTGAACCAAAAGAGCATCTGCAGCAAAGGCATTGTGATTGATACTCTGGTCAAACAAGAACAGGGCTCTACAACCAGGATGCAATAGTTCAAATAACGGGATGACGGTGCTTTGCAGTTGGTGCAACATATGTTCACTGGTCCAGTATCCCTCACGCCCAGCGCCAGCTTCGAAGAATTGTCGGGAGATAAGATCTCCATGTCTCATTGTTCCATGACATGGACACTGGAATTCACTGACCATAATCGACATGCCAGGACACTTATTCCGCATTACAGTTTCGCCGGCTGCCAGCCACAGAACTTGCTTGCCATCATTGGCATAGAAGGTCGACTCATCATGAGTTACCATCACCAGCATCTTTTCTCCGGGTGCAAGAATTGGTGGTATAACTTCGTCCATCAATTCCCCTTCGAAGTGTTCTGTCATTGTCCGGTAGGCCGTCATGCGTCGTGACCATTCCTTACGGTACACAACGACATCTTCCCTTTCATGGCCGTCGTAATAGACGTCTTTGGTGTTACGCCGAAACAAGAAGCCCCATTCGTTCATGTATCGCCAAAGGGTTGTTTCACTCACACTTCCAGGTACACCAAATACATCTGGAATTGCTGATTCATTGACAAACTTCAATATACTAATGATATTTCGCTTGTCAGGTAACTGTTCACGAATCCACTTGCAGATGTTGTCCGAGAGGTGCTCATCAGACAAAACCGAAATCCTCTTGTTGTGTATTCCTTGGCGGTGAGATGATACAATCCCAAATTGAAGAAATTCTTTTGCCCAGTGACGGATAATCTTGGGGCGGTAATCTTGCGAGGGTGTATGCCAGATATCTTTGGCAGCGTCCTGCGACGCAGCAATTGCTTTCTTACCAGCAAGACGATACACAAGGTACCTGTGTACTGCTTGAAGCTTACACAACTGGAAAGGGCTGATGGAATCTCCGGCATTGGATGCTGAAATTCGAGGTCTTATAAGCTCTTCCAGCCTATTGATAGCTCCAGCAATAAGCTCTTCCTCATATCGATCGTCTTGGTTCGTCTGACGTTGCTGGCGGGTAAAACCGAAAGCGGAAAGCTTCTGCGACATGCTTGCGGCGATTTCCATCTCCTTTCTATGGCGCCAGATAGTTGTCCGAGAGTCCTTGGAATATGTGCCTCGCAGGTGGCTATCGGCTTTCTCATTCCACACCAATGGGAGGGCAGCAGCAGCAGCGACTGCATCTCCAGAAAGCCCCAAAACATCCCAATCTTCAACATCTGGGATCAGATCCTCTACCATCTCGGTCTCTCCAACAGGAAATGGCTGAGGAGCCAATTGCCCTGTTTCATTTCGTTGTCTCTGCTTCAAAAGCTTTTGACGTTTGGATAACGGTGCCATGATATGATAGTGATAAGGAACTACGAAGATTTTTTTCAGGCCCGTGACAAGATCTCCACATATTATTTCAGTCAGCCGCATAAGCTTAATATCTCCTCAGGTAGTTTATATTCCTTCGTCCATATTTTTAGATACATCTATCGGTTCTTAAAGATTGCTTTTACCATGTTGTATCATTAAAATATTATGGAAACTGCTGTTAGGAAACTGATATATGTAGAACAATCATTGTACGGGTAATATATGTTCCGGTTGTCATGGAAAAGCATATAACCGGGTTGCTCTCGACTTATACAGAGCCCAAGCAAGGCAATTTCATCTCCGCTATTGAGTTACAAACTCCGTAGTGTGTTTCAATTTCCTTGAAAACCCACCCTTCCAAGCACTTCATACCGATTTTTGAACCTCCATAACTTTTTAACAAAGGGCAATACTACAATTCTGGTCCAATAGATTTAATCTATAACGCAAGGAGAACAATGTTATCAGATTAGAATTATGAAATACTGCCTCAATAATTTTTTATCAGCATTTAAAAAATTTGATTTTTTGTGGCTGTTATAAATGAAATGCACCATACTGTATGCTCTACACACATCTCTCATCCGTCAATGTCCTTACTATTATGTCTTTTTGAAAATGATTGTCGTTTTCGCACCCTTTGATCAGAGGGAGGATTATTGCAATGGAATAAATCAGTTTTGCTGCTTGGAAATTCTATTTGTATATCCATATGAAAGCCTGAGGAACGTTGTAAAGGCCTGCTCATGTAAAAAGCATGTAAGTGATGGATATACCAGAACGTTTTTTTTTTTTGGTAGTTGGCACGCTCTGTTAAGTTAATGTAGTAGTTCAATTGACGTATAGGCCTTATCCGGTACACCAAGACCGTTGCCTGCGATAAGGACCTGGCAATAGCCTCTTGCAAGGCAGAAGTTCTCGGCGTTTCATTTAGTGGTCATCAAGAATTCCTATCTGTCACAGTAGTGATTGCAGAATGAATGATCCATGATACCGCGAGACAAGCATATCGCGCTGGATTTTTAAGAAGATTTACCGACATGAGGATTGTCTGGAACTGAACAAGGAAGTATTTATGGGAAATCCATTACATGTCACCTGTACAACAAGAGCGCGTTATGGGTAATGGTGCCGGTGCGTTGGAACATATTCTCCTAATCATACCACGGTCCCCGGCTACATAGGAGTTATCTATATTGCCGATGCTGGGAACTCCTCTTTTCTCGAAGGATATTATAAACAGTAAACATATGTGATAGCAATTAAAAGACATTCACGATTCTCATTGTATTCTTACTCTTCAAACACCTACCAACATCACACTGTCAAAACCCTACGCACATCGTGTTAGCATAGTCAACACGCTTGGGTATGTGCTTGCTCAAAGCAAAGTGAGATGTGGGCTTATTGTGAGATAACACTACACTACAGGACACGACAGGGGTGACAATCGACTGCCAGAATGTGTCTGTCTACTTCGTGATGCTTTAGTATATCCCCCGACGCATCATGTTAAACAGGCAGTCTATGCTGTGTATACATCACTCCAATATATGTGATATTTTTTCCCGTGCTGCATTTTCCTTTTTGGCACTGCGGCAATGAGAGCCATTTATTGCTTATTATTATACATTTTTGTGGCGGCTGATAATATATGCATGTACGGTGTTCTGCGATTGAAGGCAATGGTCATTGAGAATATGGATAAAGATGATATACAATGTGTTTAGCCACTTCAACTGAATCGGACTGTTACATGTTTCACTTCATGAGCATCATGCAATATTGTTGCAAGTTCTTCAGAGGTAAGACATGGACGTTTCATTGCTTCATCGATTGGTGATGATCGTTTGATGCAAGTATCGAGGTGCACCAGGAAACATGGAAGGTTCTATTCCGGAGAGGGAGCCTGAGAAACGGCTACCACATCCAAATAAGGCAGCAGGCGCGCCAATTACCCCAATCCCGACAAGGGGAGGTAGTGACAATACATAACAATGCAGGACCTTTTAGTTCTTGTAATTGGAATGTGTACAATTAAACCCTTTAACGAGGATCCATTGGAGGGCAAGTCTGGTGCCCAGCAGCCGTAGATTTTCGAGGGAATCTGGGACCTGAATGCGACCAAGCTGAACATAAATATACAGGCCGTCGGCGAGGATTGTGCAAAGATAGAAGTCGACGACATAATTTAAACAAATGAAGATTCATAAACAGGAACAGTTCCTTTTTGGGCATAATAAAAGGAGCCACCGACAGCTTGGACTGTCAGAGTGCATTTGACATCGCCCGTGTGCAAATGCAAGAATTTGACTGCCCATCGCCTTCCTCGAGCCGTGCGACCTCAGTGCGTAGCAATGACACTGACTCTTTGCCTGAAAGAAGTAGAGAAAAAAGACTCGAGTGCGTCGCACCATTGCTGAGAAACTGCTTGTTGTCAAAGCCGTGGTTGACAAGTGCCTATCCTTCGCGGCTGTGGGGGTCAACTTCGTCTTTGCAAAAATATGCTAAACGCATAGTGTCTTTGTGCAGGGATTAGTGGTGTGTCTTCATCTCCTCGAGTTAAACTTCGCCAAATTTTCTCTGGCAACCACCATTGCTGAGGCGACCAACCGTCGAAGTTGCGTTTGACCACCACCGAGTCGAACGAGAAAATCCCGAGTGCAAAGATATCATGCATTTGCTCCGTCTCTGACATTACTGCATCCGGTCGATCGCTTGATGTTGTGGAGTCCTTGCATGTACGGTTGAGCCTAATATTATGTACGGATGAATTACTTTTTTAAGTCAGTAAAACTTATTTAATTACCGGCGAAACAATCTCCTCTGGTGTGGTTGGTGAAAGAATGGGCTCAAGATGGTATCCAAATAGTTCGTACCGATCATCATACATGTCACTTTGTTCGGGAGGTTTGAACACTGCTTTTTGTTAGCATTCAGAAATAATGTGAATGCCTTCTTATGCTAAATTACCAGTTGGTTAACATTCAGATGAGAGGAATGTCTTCTTCGTTGAAGTCCTGGATTAGCATCGTTAAGGACAGGAATGTTTCATATCGTCCAGACCGTCTTTGATGTCGAGTGACTTGCTATTTAGAGTTTACAAGCTTTTTATTCATGATTAGGATCTGTATATTGTTTTAGAGTGTAGTAGTTGCGTACTTCTCGAGTGTGGTTATTTGTCGTTATCAGTCGTCAAAGAAAGATCCTTGAGGAAAGAGGGTTGAACCTCGGTGTATTATAGAACAGGCTTGTGTTATATAAATTCGCCCGGCCTGTGCTTCACCGCGGAGTCGAATAATACTCAGTTTTGATACCCGACACATGCAGCAAAACGCTTCAAAAAAAAGTATCGGATACGCGTCTCGTCAAGGGCAGTGCTTAACAGAAGAAAGTTAGACTTGGTAAATGATATACGGAAAAATGTCTCTGTTACTGAGGAAATATATAGAGATCAGACAATACCTATCCGGAAATAACCACCCGCTGGTTAACACATTTCTCGAGGATTTGCGGAATAAACGCGCGACCCTGGAATACATTTCACAATTTCAAACACGCGAACAAGCAGAATCTGCTTTCAGCCGCAAATTCAATACTCTAAGCATGCAAGTGAAAAAGTTAAGCCGAGAGCTGCTCGAAATCTTGGCACAGAAATTGTAGACTGGGAACAATTATTTGCGATGTCCAAAACATTAAGAAACCATTCCTTGGGAGCGATCCGAACGTTTGGTTCCGCGGCGATTCCGTTAAGAGATGAGTTCGTTGCGCTTGTGCTTTGAACACTACTTTTTGTTAGCATTCAGAAATAATGTGAATGCCTTCTTATGCTAAATTACCAGTTGGTTAACATGCAGATGAGAGAAATAAATGTCTTTTTCCTTGGCGTCCTGGATTAGCATCGCTAATGACAGAAATGCTTCATCTCGCCCAGACAGTCTTGACGACCCGCTTTCAATTCCGCCCCTGTAAACATCTTATCAATTTGCATTGGTATATATTCGATATCCCAACACTAGTGTTGTTATAACTTGCTGTACGTACGTTCACAATTTTTCTCAACTTCATGTAGAAACCATCTTCAACGGTGAGCTTGTCATCGAAGTACCGGTTTCGGATTTCTTGGTAAACCGAATCAATGCAATCGCCACCAACCGACGCAACAAAATCTTTATCATTTCCATTCTTTGTCAATGACATAATATTGGATAATGAACTTGATTGCTTTGTTAATGATAGAATGGGCCTTTACGAGATGTAAATAGAATAGCTTACAGAACCTTCTGCAAATCGTAGACAAGGTATAGGTTATACCTTTTTGCACGTCTCAACGCAATCTCTTGGTATTTGCGCAACGCAGGCGTCCAGTTCCACCTCGTTGCTAAGAATGAACGGCGTCGTTGCTGGTTCCCAAGTGAAAGTTCTTCTTCTTCCTCACTATCTGGTGCCGCTTCTGGATCACCTAGATGTTCGATCGGCTCTTCACCATCCTGTATAACATTTTAGTTCCGATATATAGTATAGGATATCAAACTTTACCGTCACAAGCGCAACGAACTCATCTCTTAACGAAGTTCGCCACGGAACCAAACGTTCGGATCGCTCCCAAGGAATGGTTTCTTAATGTTTTGGACATCGCAAATAATTGTTCCCAGTCTACAATTTCTGTGCCAAGATTTCGAGCAGCTCTCGGCTTAACTTTTTCACTTGCATGCTTAGAGTATTGAATTTGCGGCTGAAAGCAGATTCTGCTTGTTCGCGTGTTTGAAATTGTGAAATGTATTCCAGGGTCGCGCGTTTATTCCGCAAATCCTCGAGAAATGTGTTAACCAGCGGGTGGTTATTCCCGGATAGGTATTGTCTGATCTCTATATATTTCCTCAGTAAGAGACATTTTTCCGTATATCATTTACCAATTCTAACTTACTTCTGTTAAGCACTGCCCTTGACGAGACGCGTAATTGATACATTTTTGTCTTTACGGAAGCGTTTTGCTGCATGTTTCGGGTATCAAAATTGAGTATTATTCGACTCCGCGGTACAATTGTAATAGCGGGGGTTTTTTCGTAATACAGAGATAGAAATAGGAACTGATGGGATACTTATGCTAGCTTGGATGTTTACGGATATGTGTATATAAGTAGGGTTAGTCCCGGGGGTAGTCGTTGTTTTAGAAAGTCATCTAATTTACTAGTAATCCTGTTTAGGTGTTGTATAGTAAATAAGGTCATAGGATAGATACTGGTTTGATCGTTACAACAATTTTGCACCGCCTAAAAATAATTTTGGACTGGAATACCGGGTCAATGAAAATGGAAAAAGCATTATCATGTTAGAAAGTGGTAGACACATGTTTCCAGTGGATGCGATCACTAGGATAGCAAGCCTCCTGAACAGATGTTCAGCACAGATAATGAATCTAATGGTAATGAAATGGACAGTATGGAGGTCCCCAACACATCAAAGCATATCGACGTTACAAAGACAACAATGATTCTTTTGGCGGAGGCCGTAGGCCGAACGCCTATCTTCATTATCCGAAAAGATGGAGGCAGGGATTGTGTTACCATCTTTCCATTATTTATCTCGAGAAAAGCTAGTATAAAAAGGAATTATGTATCCTATTCTACATCTTTATCATCGAGAGAGAGAGAGAGAGAGAGAGAGAGAGAGAAAGCGAGCAAGAGGGAGGGAGGGATTGTGTCTTCAGCATTTGAACGATCTTAGCTGCCCAAAGTCAAGGTTGTGAAGTCAGTGTTCGATTCCCTGGAGAGTCTGTAGAAAGTGTCGAAAACTTGCTGGCTGTTCCAGAATCCATGGGACACCACGTCGTCTATCGTGGCTCCAGCTCGGGTTGCTCGTGTAGGTCCCAGAGCCCGTGCGTTGATACGCTTATGGCCAGGGGGCTCATGAAGATGTGACATGATGCTAGAAATATACTTGCTAATCCTTTGAGTCCCTATGGGCTTGCTGGTGTTGTTGATTTTGCGGAAAAGACAGTTGATGACGATTGTGGAAAGCACAGGGTGTTGTATACGACAAGGTTCCCTAGCATATTGCTGGTAATATGCCTGGAAAGCTTGAACAGGACAAAGCAAGGGGTCTGCGTGTCGGGAGATGGTGATGTTCTTATGTATGCGCTGACCCAATCGTTTTTCCTTTGGGGCGACGACAACTAAGCGAAGAGATTCATGAACAGGAGCTGGGTCACTTTGGTCCAGGTCGATCCGCTCAATGTCCGAGGACCACATGAAGCCACACACCCTGAGAAGCCAGCATAGCTTGGCGGTTAGGTCACCCTGGCTCAGTCCTATGTTTGGCCCATTTTGAGAGAAGTAGTCAGGATGGGTTGGACGTTTACATCTGTGTTAATGTTAGGACGGAGAGAATTAGCCCGGAGTGCTTTGAAGGATGACTGATAGAGCCAGGAAGAGTAAATGGATTGACGGTCTTCATACAGGTCTAATATAGCGGAACGGTAAGTCTCCACGGTGGCTATTGACCACCCATGCGTTCGTTGTCCGTGTGCGCTGAAGGTTCCGACGAGTTGACAAGTGCTTCACGACACCATCGTCTGAATTGCTGTGAACGTTGGAATATTGCGCAGTGCTCTGTTGTCTGTCAGGGTGTAGGATGGTGGCCCGAGCATCATCGTTTGCCCCTGCCATGGTCAAGCGTCGAAGCTTATGTTCCATGCCCACAGTTTCCACTGGGGATTCTTGTCTAATACGCTTGTGGGTGTCCCGGGTGCTGGGAGGACTGCCCGGCGGGGAATTTGGAGAGGACGTTTGCGGGACAGTGACTTGATCATCGGGTACCAGATTGCCGACTGCCATTGCTGGGTGATCACTGTTGCATTCATCGTTTCTTGCTGTAGTTTCTTGATGATCGCTGGTAATAGATTCCATGGTGGGTTGATGAATACGCGGCTGAATGATTGCCAAGGAACCTGCATGGCGTTCGTGGCTAGCGCTGTTGGGTCCCATTTCCAGGACACGAATCTCTTGGTCTGTGCGTTCTGTCTCGACGCGAACAGGTCGACTTGGTGTGGTCCCCATATCCTGTTCAGTCGTTTGAAGAAGAGGGGATTTAGTCGCCATTCCAGTTGGAGGAGAAACCCTCGAGATGGTGCGTCGGCCGGATTGAACTGAGAGGGAACGTACAAGAGATGTAGACGTGTTCCCGTCTTCAAGCAGACGTCCCAGATACGATCCGCCAGTTCCATCATGACCGGTGACTTCGTCCCGCCAAACTTGTTCACATAGGCAATCGTGGTAGTGTTGTCGCAGTAAACCAGTAAGTTCTGCCATCTGAAAAGGGGGGATTTGCAACAAATACCACGGGACTTTCAACTCTTTCCAGTTGATGTGTTGTTGGTATTCCTCTGGTGACCAATTCCTTTTCCATACATGGTTGGCTCAAACAATTCCCCATCCCTTGTCTGATGCATCTGTAAATATTTCTCTGGTTGGGGTCGATGGTAGGAATCCCTGTCCATTCCAATTTCGAATGCTGTCACACCACTATCTGAGTTCCTGTTTGGCCTTGTCTGTTATGGGAATTGTCGAGGTCCATGCTTGATGTTGTTGGATGGCCTGATTCTTGAGGGAGAGAAGTTGTCGTGTTTTGAGGCGTGCCGGGGAAACTGCCAGCGTCATGGCTTGCGCTTTGCCTATGAATGCTGCTATTTGTCGTGCAGACGTCCATTCTTGATGAAATCAACCGGGCCGCTTCCCTCCGTAGGTCGCGGATCTTGTTCGGAGGTACCGTTAGTGACATATTCCGTGTGTCTATTTTGAAACCCAGGTGCAGAAGAGATTGAGAGGGAGTTAAATGAGACTTGCTGTGTTTGATCAGAAACCCCAGTTCCAGTAGCTTCTTCAGCACCAGACGAGTGTGTCTCATGGAAGTGCGGTGGTCTTTGGCCGCAATCAAAAGGTCGTCGAGATAGGCGGTAAGATGTATTCCCTTTCTTCTCGCCTATTTGAGGACGGGGGGAAGAATTCGGGTAAAGACATATGGGCTCAGAGAAAGACCAAAAACGAGACACTGGAATTGGTAAAGTGCGTTGGGCCATGTGAATTGTAGGTATCGGCGCGAAGGATAAATTGGTACGTGTAGGAAGGCGTCCGTAAGATCGATGCTTGTAAGAGAATCCCGCGGATTGATTATGTTGCACACTTGATTGATTGTTTCCATTTTGAAATGTCGGGGAACCACATATTGGTTGAGAGCTTTCAGATTCAGGACGGGTCGGCGGTCTCCCGTTTTCTTGGGAATTGTAAAGATTGTTGAATGGAAACCTGGAGTTTACCACGGTACTTCCTCGATTGCTTGTTTCGCGAGCAGATTTGAATTTCCTGGTCGATGGCCCCCTGTTCGTTCTGTTGATGAGGGGGTAGATAGTGCTGGAAATGACCCATATGAAGAGGGAGGCGCTTTAAGAAAGGAATGCGGAAGCCTTCCTGAGTAACGCTTAGCACCCATTTGTCGGCCGTCAGAGTCTGCCATGCTTGTGGGAAGAAGGAGAGACGGCCACCTATTGCGAGTGGTCATGCCTTTTGCCATGTGGGTCCCGTGGGCCGGAGCGAAAATCCTTCTTCGTGTCTTGGCGGTGGCCTTGTTGGGACAAATCCGCGGGTCGTCCTTGTTGTTCTTGTTCATACTTTGATGTTTGGGTCGAAAGGGATGCGCCTTTCCCTTTTTTGTTGTACGTGGTTTGACGTCGTTGGGACGCCTGGTGCACTGCGCGGGCGAGGGTAGCTTGTTCAACCAAGTCTTTGGGCTCCACCAGATGTGATGGTCCTTTCTCGCCCATTCGAGGAGTAGCATTAGAAATCCCCGCAGCACGATACATATTGTCAATGCGCAATTGTGTGATGTGCCACGTTGATTAATTCCACTGTCGCTTCTTGTGGAACTTGGCCCCCAGAACGGAGAGTGCGGTGAAGGAAATAGTCCGGTGGCCTTGTGATGCCGGACAGGCGAGACTGGATCATGGAATTGGTGGTCGATCCGCTTTGTCGCGGTTCCCATGGAAATTTGATTGAGAGTGGGGGGCATATATTCGCGCGGACAAGCCGATAAAAACCTTTTTCGCTCAATATCAGATAGCGGGTGACGGAAGAAATCATTAGCAAAGCCTGGAAGGGCTTCCCGAAATTCAGTGTATGGTGAAAATTCAGTATCTGGGTCGCAAGTGGATATGAAAGGGACTCCGTCCACTGGGCGAGATATGCCTTCCAGAGCAGAAACACGCTGAAGGAGAGCCATAGCCCAAGCAGGGGCGTTGTTAACGTCGTTGGGCTCATTGAAATTGTCATCAGAGTTCATAATAAGGCTCGTCGGATCGTGTACCAGGAGCGAGCTTTTCTCTCTCTCTCGATGATAAAGATGTAGAATAGGATACTAGTTTTTCTCGAGGTAAAATGGAAAGATGATAACACAATCCCTGGCTCCACCTTCTCGGATAATGAAGATAGGCGTTCGGCCTACGGCCTCCGCCGAAAGAATCGTTATCCATCCTTTCTATTTCCGGTTTGCCTCAATATTTATATTTTGGAACTGGAATGATTGTAACAGTCAACCAGTATCTATCCTATGACCTTATCTACTATACAACACCTAAACAGGATCACTAGTAAATTAGATGACTTTCTAAAACAATAACTATCCCCGGGACTAACCCTACTTATATACACATATCCGTAAACATCCAAGCTAGTATAAATATCCCATCAGTTAGCAATACAATAAACAGCAGTTCCTATTTCTATCTCCGTACTACGAAAAACCACTGCTATTACAATTGTACCGTGGAGTCGAATAATACTCAATTTTGATACCCGACACATGCAGCAACACTTTTCCGTAAAGACTAGGTATCCGCTGTGGATGCTTTAAAAGTTATTCTATTTACGATACGCGCAAATAGAACTTCAAGAATTCGGGTGGTTGTGACTTCCAGAACAGCGCGGATGAGCTCATTCAGATCATAGCTCCGCAGCGTTGTCGTGTTTTCATTTCGTGTCATGAAGGTCGTACGGCATATATGGTAAGAAGTCCCCGCAGAGCAGTGAATAATCGAACTTGCTAATCTCTTTCTGTCTTTAATGCGAGCGAGTACAGCACCGCTCACTGGCTTTGCGGCAGAAAAAGTACTTGGAGGAATGCAAGCAAACGACAAAAGGAATCCCAGCGGCTATGCTCTTGGTGGCTCCCGTGGAGGTAACTATGGCCTTGGAGCCTAGTGTCCTAAGTGACGGTTGCTGCGTTCACTTGCGCGCGTGTTCGCATTCAAGCAATCGGTAGCGCTGTCGTGCTTGCATTTCGTGCCATGAAGGTCGTACGGCATATATGGTAAGAAGTCCCCGCAGAGCAGTGAATAATTGAATTTTGCTAATCTCTTTCTGTCTTTAATGCGAACGAGTACAGCACCGCTCACTGGCTTTGCGGCAGAAAAAGTACTTGGAGGAATGCAAGCAAACGACAAAAGGAATCCCAGCGGCTATGCTCTTGGTGGCTCCCGCGGAGGTAACTATGGCCTTGGAGCCTAGTGTCCTAAGTGACGGTTGCTGCGTTCACTTGCGCGCGTGTTCGCATTCAAGCAATCGGTAGCGCTGTCGTGCTTGTATATCGTGCCATGAAGGTCGAACTGTGTTGCTTGCAATCTTCATGTCCACAACTTTCTTGATCAAGCTGTCCATAACTTCGTCGACGGGAATGGAAGCATCCTTAGAAGCAAACTCCAAGATATGTTTCTTGCATCAAGTTATCCTCATATTTTTTGCCCAGCGCTGGCAAATACAGACATCGTACTTCAGGTGCCAGGCCACTCCCGCCGCTGTCAAGCATTTTAGGGTTATAAGTTCAAGAAAAGTTGCAATGTCTTCATCAGTGTACGTTCTGCGCCGTCCGTGGATTTTCATTTTTCCTTTGTTTCAATATGCTGCCATCGTCGGTGCTTTGCCCTCGTAATCGTTGATCTGTTACATCTCAGCAATCTGTGCATAACAACCCCTTTATTAGAAGGTCATAAAACATGAACAGCTGATACCTTTACATTTAAATGTTCCTCTGTTGAAGTTTCTTGTATTTTTGAATGTAAAAATCGGGTAGGGGAGTCAGACTTTCAAGGACATATCCCGCCTCATCTATGATAAGCTCCATAGGTCCTGCTCCATTCTCATCGATGATGTTGCCTTGGCCGTTTCATAAAAAAAACTTTGTGAAGCTCATTTGAAACACTGAGATAAAATAAGATAAATAGAACCTATTTTGTACAGGGTGCTTGGTATTTATACTACTTGGCACCAGGTACATTGAAAGACTAAAGAGGCTGTAATTGGATTGACCAAGTATTTCATGACCAACCAATTGCTGACGACCAGGAGTTTTCGGAAAGAGCGAACACGCGCGCAAGTGAACGCAGCAACCGTCGCTGGACACTAGGCTCCAAGGCCATAGTTACCTACACGGGAGCCACCAAGAGCATAGCCGCTGGGATTACTTTTGTCGTTGCTTGCATTCCTCCAAGTCCTTTTCTGCAGAAACGTCCGTGAGCGGTGCCATACTCGTCCGCATTAATGACAGATTGAGATTAGCAACGTTCGATTATTCACTGCTTTGCAGGAATTTTGTACCATAAATGCAGTCCGTAGGTTTATGGTCAGCGAATGCAACCTTACATTCAAGTGGGTTTATACCGAAGCTTCTGCGAAAAACAACGCAGAGAATCTCGAGGAACGATATATTTGGATAACAAAATTGAAGGAAACCAATGTCAATTATCCTGTCAACCGTGTGTTCCTTTATGAGGCCTGCATTCCTCGTCAACATGCGCCGGAGCCGCGGCTGGTCCAAAAAGGGCGAAAAAGGAATATCCAAAACCCTTACGATCATGGCCAAAACGACCACAATTTCGGGAGCGATCTCAGCTGCCAGCGTCACCGCCATCAGTGCGCGTGTCCCAAAGCCATCAAAGAAAAGGAGGTCAATGGTGATTCTAGCAACAAAGGTACTGTGACTGGTCACTTTGGCTGCTTCATCAAAGCTACCATGGACGAAATGGACAAATTCCCGATGATGAAAGGGTACTACTTGATGGATAATGCTCCAATTCATCAAAACAAGGACATCGCCAAGTATATTCGCTCCCGAGGATATCAGTGCCTTTATCTTCTAACGCATTCGCCAGAATTGAACCCTATAGAGCAGTTTTGGAAAGTGGTCAAGGATAATATTAAGCGCTCAAAGTTTGCCAGCCATGAGACATTGATGACAAGGATTGCTGAGGGCTGTGACAATCTCAGGCTGAGTGATTTCCAAAACATTGTCCTCCAACATTCAGATAATCAATTCCCTAAATGCGAGAATAAAGAGCGAATGTAGATGTGCGACTGGCAGTTTTCGGAAAGAGCGACTTGAGATCCTGGAAAAGCGCGACTTCAATTTTTTTATTGGAGCGTCTAAATTTTCTCATTGTGTGCGCCTTAAAACCTCAGGAGCACTGTACGTCGACCTAAAAATGTCTCCTCTTTTTTGCATTTTCACATGCGTCTTTTTCTTTCATCAATCAACCCAACAGGGCTGTGGAATGGATCCATGCAGCGGTGGTGGCCATCGGTGATATAGAGTTCCGTCCTGAGGCGGGTGTTTTCCGCAGCGATTTCTGAGCGGGAGACGTGGATGAAGCATGGCCCCTCGGTTTGAAAAGAATAAAGAAAATTTACTAGGCCTGTTTAGGGAGATCAAATTTGAGTCCAATTATTTATGGGTTTTTCGTGTTCCTGGTTTGGGTTACACATCATAACCCACTGCACATACCTTAAATTCCTTCCCCGGCCCTTCGTCCTGATCAGCCTCTTTTCCCCTTCCTCTCCCTCTCGCTCTCGCTCTCTCTTTCCCTTCTTCGTATACATACACACACATCGGACGCTTGCTTGATAACTGGTTTTATCAGTGACGTTGGAATACAAAAAAGAACACCCCTTCCATTTCCTTTCTGCCTGTCCATTCCTTCTCCAACAGAAAAAGCAATCATGTATCGAACCCCACAACCCGTTCATAATAACGGGAGCAATCAATATCCGATGCAGGAAACGCGGTACACACCTCGTCCTAACGATCGCGGTGGACCTCCGTTCCCGGATCCATACAACATGGACGAGCCTGCGCGGGCTTATGATCATCAGCCACTGCTTCGCCAGCAGCCAGATCAACCTTTCGGGGGATCACCCCGTCCAGTCCAGTTCATGCCAGGCACACCCAATATGCATTATGGTGAAGCTCCTCGGCGCCAGGCGCGCCGCTACAAGACAGGTAAACCTCACGAAGGAAAAATCATCATCATAAAGACCCTATCCGATCTGGCTGGCTGACTGGCTAAGCTCACACGAACCAACTCTTTCCCCACCCCCCACAAAATAGTTCGAAAGGTGAAGCTTACCCGAGGTAATCTCGTCCTGGATTGCCCCGTCCCTACACGCTACTTGCAGAATGTGCCCATAAAACAAGGCAAGGAGTTCACGCATATGCGCTACACTGCCGCCACATGTGACCCAAAGGACTTTGCATCCCAGGGTTATACCCTTCGCCAGCAGCTCCTTGAACGCCGGACCGAACTGTTTATTGTTCTGACGATGTATAATGCAAGTTCGGCCCATAATGTTTTAACATTGCATGATCCTCACGAAAACACTGTGCTAACAAAAGACGTGACGTTCTGCAGGAAGACGAAATCCTGTTTGCACGTACTATGCACGGCGTGATGAAGAATATAGCTCATCTCTGCAGTCGTGATCGATCGAAGGTGTGGGGCTCCAGGGGATGGGAAAAGGTTACCGTGTGTGTCGTGTCAGACGGTCGTAAGAAGATCCATCCTCGGACCCTCTCGCTCCTTGCAGGCCTTGGTGTCTATCAAGAGGGTGTGGCCAAGAACATGGTCGGGGAAAAGGAAGTGACGGCTCATATTTACGAGGCAAGTATTCGAGAGGTTCATAAAGAGGAGGGTGTACCGGATTTTATTCACCTTGGCAGCTTCTTTAGTACACAACCCAAATTTCCATTGATCCCGAGATGAAATTCAAGGGCGCCGACAAGGGCATGACGCCTTGTCAAATACTCTTTTGCCTCAAGGAAAAAAATGCAAAAAAGATCAACTCGCATCGCTGGTTCCTGCAGGGATTTGGGCCGCTGATCCAGCCCAATGTGTGTGTGTTGATTGATGTCGGAACCCGGCCTGGAAGCACCTCGATTTACCATCTCTGGAAGGCCTTTGATATCAACCCCAAGATTGCCGGTGCGTGCGGCGAGATTCGTGCCATGACAGGCACGGCAGGTGTCGCGCTTCTCAATCCGCTTGTCGCAGCCCAGAATTTCGAATATAAAATGTCCAACATTCTCGACAAGCCCTTAGAGTCTGTATTTGGTTACATCTCGGTCCTGCCGGGCGCCTTCTCGGCCTATCGCTACACAGCCCTGCAGAATGACGTTAACGGTCATGGGCCACTTGAAAAGTACTTTTTAGGCGAGACAATGCATGGTGGCGATGCTGATATCTTCACAGCCAACATGTATCTTGCCGAGGACCGCATTCTTTGCTACGAACTGGTGGCGAAGCGAAACGCGAGCTACGTACTGCACTACGTTAACAGCAGCTATGGCGAAACCGATGTCCCTGATAGTGTAAGTTATCCGCTCACCCACACGTGCAGTATGTTACATGAATGGATGGAGTCACTGATCTGGAATAAACAGGTAGCCGAATTGATTTCGCAACGGAGACGTTGGCTAAATGGTGAGCCAAGAAAAAAAAACGAACCTATGGCTTTCTCTGATTTATCTCAAATAACATAAGGTTCTTTCTTTGCTGGTGTCTATGCACTCTATCATTGGCGCAAGGTTTGGTCGTCTGACCATTCGTTTCTCCGTAAACTCATGTTTATGGTCGAGAACCTGTATAATACCTACAACATGATTTTCTCTTGGTTTGCCATTGTAAGTCTCTCCCAAAGATGTGTGTTTAGATATTAAACTACTTTGCACAGGGCAATTTCTACCTCACATTCTACATCTTAACCACTGCTCTTTCTTCGGATTCCCTTGATCCGAAACCTTTCTCTTCTAACATTGCTGGTATCCTCCACACGGTTCTCAACTATGTCTACTGTCTCCTGATGATCATTGTGTTCATCATCTCCCTCGGTAACCGGCCGCAGGGCTCTAAATTTTTGTACACGGGAAGCATGGTATTCTTTGCGTTGTTGATGGGATACATGCTGTTTGCAACGGTGTGGATCACATACGTAAGTGTGGAGGATGTGTTGACGGCGACGAAGGAGGATATCCTTGCGATGTTCCGCCAGGAGCTGTTCCGGAACATTGTGATATCCGTCTGTGCGACGTATGTCATGTACTTTGTCGCCAGTTTCTTGTTTTTAGATCCTTGGCACATGTTTACCAGGTAAAACCCATTTTGTGTTACGCTCTCATCAGAAGCGGGACTGACACGGTTCATTAGCTTCATCCAGTACATCTTCTTATCGCCGAGCTACACCAACATCCTTAATGTCTACGCGTTCTGCAACATCCACGACGTGTCCTGGGGCACAAAGGGTGATAACAAGGTCAACACGGATCTCGGTGTTGTAAAACACAAGAAGGACGAGTCTGGCGAGCACACCGCCGAAGTCGAGATGCCGACCGAACAAAAAGACATGAACGAGGCTTACGAGGCAGCCATCCTCGAGCTCCAGCGCAAGGTCGAGGCACCTGAAGAGCACCGCGACCCGGCCACCAAGCGCGAGGATTACTACAAGACCTTCCGAACCAACGTGATTTTATCCTGGATCATCTCTAACCTCATCCTGATTCTCTGCATCACGAGTGCCACCGTCTTTGGCTGGTTTGGTGACTTTGAGAAGCGAAGTACCATCTACCTCGGCTTCATTCTGTGGTCCGTAGCCGGCTTGTCGGTCATCCGTTTCTGCGGTGCGACGCTCTATCTTATTTTGAAAATCTTTACGGGTTAAAAAATCTGCGACACTTCTATCCCCTTGTGAAATATTCATATATAAATATAAAACAGTATACATATATTTATATATATATATACCTACTCATATCGTCAAACCCTCCTCTTTTGCCCAGCTCGAGAACATCACATCAGTAAGAGCTACAATGGACGCATGGGCAATAGCATAGTCGCATTGCAATAGCGGCGAAATTCGATAGCATGTTGTTATTTAAAATGTACTAGGCTATTTCAAGTGTGCATGCATTGATCATGCCCGTAATTGACAACCTCACCTTTTGCTTTTTTTATCCTTGCCATGTGCCTAGTGGTTTTAAAATAATAACGTGGCACATCAAAGCTATGTACGACGTTACACGTTCTGCTAGTTAAATAAAACGTTCGTTTTACGGAGAGTATTAACCAAAATGATATGCTGCATGCACGACATTTAAGAAATGGACATAGGGAGATGAAAGAAAAATAAAAAGAACTGAGAGGAAAATAGAGAAAAAAAACAGATCCCTGTTTTTCCACGTGTCGGTCCTTTTTTTCCCTTCTTGTTCTTATTGTTGCAGCGCAAGGTGGGTTCTTTAGTACTGTTGACAAGGCCTATAAAAGGAAGGACGGTGAAGTCGAACACACAGAAACCCACCTCAACGTACACGTGAACAGATAAAGAAAGCGAGAGAAAGAGAGAAGAGGAAGAGAGAAAAAGAACAAAGAGACGATCTGTTGATCAAAAAGGAGGGAAAGAAGTGAGCACGCGGGCAATGAAATAAACGATTCCCCCCTGAGGGTCTCCTTATCACCTCATCTTGTTCATCTTTGAGCATTCTTTTTACACGCACGTACGCGCAGACGATTTATTATGAATGCTAATATTTGATAACCCGTACGTACCCTAATGAATCGTAGCACAATTCAAAGTAACTCAACAGAAAAAAAAAACTCATGCTTCCCGCCCTCTTCCCCCTTTTCATCAAATTGCCAAAGTCGACGCTGAACCTTTTCTTGCCTTCTTTTTCCCTCTTCTTTACCCTATCCAGCCCTAACCCCTCCCCTTCCTTCTCCTCTCGCTCTCCCCCCTTCTGTAAATAATTTTCCTCAGGGAGTCTCTCAACCAAAGGGGTCCTTTCGACAAAACAAAACAATAGGACCTAGCCTGCATCCATTGTCGTATACGATCCGTGATCGAGACCGTGTCAAAGAACAAATCCTACCAGCTCTTTTCCTCTTTTCTTTACCTCTTCCCCCTTCTTTTCTTCACGCAACGCATCGACACCAATAGAGTATAGAGCCCATTCAACAAATACATGTAGCATCCCCAAATGACCGTCCATCCCGCTCTCATCGACTCTCCTCTCACTCCTCCAAAAACATCAGTGCCTAGTTCACTTTCGCCACCTGTCTCTTTACCTAATTCGCCCCGGAACGATACTACGCCCTCCACCCTGACTTCACACTTTGTCCAGGCCCTCCACGATTATTTACCAACCAGTGCCGCCGTTGACGAGGCAGTCTCTTGTCTCTATTTCCGCAAGGGTGCTATCATCGAGGTCATTAATAGAGACCCATCAGGATGGTGGGACGGTACCACCAACGGCGCTCGTGGATGGTTTCCCAGTAATTTTGTCGGACGGATAGGCGAGGCCACACAGCATTACTCGAGCGATGACGAGAACGACGATACAGTCGGCACGGACGAGGACGATAATACGCGACAAAAGAAGGTAAACAAAGTAACAAAAAAACAAGTTACCTTAAAATGAATCTTTTCCAAATAAGTCATCCTCCTCCCCCCAAATAAAAAGGCTCCGTCAAACCTATTATCAACGACCCGTGTCCTGGATAAACACGTACAGAGCAAGACGATCCAACCCCACCGGTGGGACGAATTAATGACCGATGTGGCGCGACACGTTCAGACGCTCCTAGACGACCCAGACGACCAGACCCTTGTCTATCCGATTGTCGCCGCCGTCAGAGCCGTCCTTGCCGCCGCCGAGGCCGTCTCAACCGATGCACCCATCTTCAAGTCCAATCCAGATCTTGCAAAATATAGGAAATCCATCCTCGCCAGCCTCAGCAGGCTTATTGTGCTGTCCAGAAAGGAGCCGCAGGCGACTCCGCCTGAGGACGGAAACCACGATGACGACGAAGACGATGCCAACGCGATCTGCCGCCAGCTCACCAAGGATCTCAACCAGTTTGAGGTCGCCTTCAAGAAGACCAAATCAGCTCGTCTCTCAAGCGCATCTCTCATTGCGCGCGCTGTTCCTCTCGATGACGCAAAGCATACGCTCAAGAACCTAGCAGACCACCAATCAACCATCCAGAACATGGTGGACGACCTCCTCGAGACCATCCGGCTTTTTCTCGCCGTCGACGATGGGCTTTCGGCTGCTGCGGAGCCAACACCGCAGCCCAAGGCGACAGAAATGCTCAAAAAGACTCGGGACGCAGTCGATGCCGTCCGTCACTTTTTAGCCGTCGTCGAGCACGTGTGCTCGACCGTTGGCAATCTCGACTATGGCCATCATTCAATCATACCTCAGGATCCTAATTTGGTGGCGTTGGTCCTAGCCAAGGAGACCGTGTACAGCGCCATCACTCGGCTGGTGACAGGTGTCCGCGCGCTTGCAGGCAACCCCGCTAAGGAAGACCTCGACGCTGTCGAGCATAATTGTCGCACCGTCGCCGACGCCATACTGGATTGTCAGCAACGTGTCAAAGTTTGTCTGGAGGTTGGTAGTGATTCTGACTCATCCTCCGACGCAAGTAATCTGCAACAACAACAAGAAGACGCGGAATCCATGCGCCAACAACTCGAAGAGTCCATTGAGACACGCCGTCAACAGACGCTGAGCGTCCTCGGTCGAAAGGCAACCACACTCGATGCGCTTCATGATCACTATCATGCTGAACAGCAACAACAACAACAATCGTATCAGAAACATACATCCGAAATCAGACGATCCAGGGCACTTTCTCGAGTGAGTCGCACCACGTCACCGCTGCCTCCGAGACCCGCAAGTAGTAAATCCACACCGGCTGCGCCGGACAGGACGCGCAGGCAACGCGGTATGAGCGTCTCTTCGGTAAAGCAGAGAAGCGATTCACTTGCGTCGTCGACCGAGACCTTGGTCGAGGTCCCGCAGGGTGCGCTCCGACGCACACCATCATGGCTTTCAGTATCCGAAGTGACGGAGCGTAGGGACAGTCTTCAAAGTGTATCTCCCACACCGAAGGTAAAACACGTTCGCAAGACAGGGAAGGACAAGATTTACTGACGTTTCTTCAGAATGACACCGAGCCATGGTTTTTGAAGCAGCGTGCATTCACCGACGACGAGATCATGCTCAATAGCGAAGGCCAGGTCACGGGCGCTACTGTTGAGGCACTTATTGAAAGACTCACCCAGCATGAGAAGTCGACAGGTATATAATAGTTGCGGGAGAAAAGGACTGCCCTTACTCAATAAGCAAGATCAATTAGAACTTCTCTTTCTGCGTGCATTCTTTTACAATTTTCGGTTATTCACTACCCCGCCCGTGGTGCTGGATCTATTGATCAAACGTTTTAATCTCCAGCCCCCAACTACCGAACCGCCACTCAGTCAAGACGAGCTTGGACTGTGGACAAACCGCGTTCTCTTGCCTGTCCGGCTCCGAGTCTACAACGTCATCAAAACTTGGCTCGAGTCATTCTTCTATTATGAAAGCGATCACGCGATTGAACCGATGTTAGTCGAGTTCGTAACGGGCCCCATGACGCATGCCATGGCCACACCCTCCAAGCGTATGATGGATCTTGTCCGTAAACGCGTATGTATCTCAAGAGGATCGAATGGGACGCAGAATAATAGTAGTAATAATGCGCTCACATGCTTACTACAGTTTACGTCCAGAGAAGCTCTGAACACAAGCCGGAAACTGTCATTCAGTAGCAACGTATCCGACCATGTCCGCAAGCAAGCTGGTCCACAGATGTCCCTTTCGTCTACAACATCAGGTTCCCTTCTCTTCTCGACTCTATTCGAAGAGAACAGTAATCACAGCAGCAGCAGCAGCGCCTATGGCAACGGTAACAACGGCAGCAGCAGCAACAGCAACGGTCACCCTGCCATCAACCAACCAAATATTAACCGTTCGCTGAGAAACACAATCCGCAAAGCGATTGGGCAGAACGCACTCACATCGGTCCATCTCACCGAGTTTGATGCGCTTGAGCTGGCACGGCAACTCACTTTGATGGAAAGCATGTTGTTTTGCCAAATCCAGCCGAATGAAATGATCGGGCAGGAGTTCAAGAAAAAGCTCGGGCTGAGCACGGCAATCCATGTCAAGGCCATGATCCAGCGCAGCACCCAGATCACCAGCTGGGTGTCAGATACCATCCTCCATGAAGCTGATGCTAAAAAACGGGCCCAGATCATTAAATTCTGGATCAAGATTGGCGATGTAAGTTTTAATTGTATGGGCTTGACAAGAGGGGGAGGGATCCTCTTCGATTGCTAAGCCATCTTTCGCTCCCTGTTAGCATTGTCTTCAGCTGCGGAACTACAACACGCTCATGGCCATCCGTTCGGCCCTTGACTCGACGAGCATTGCCCGCCTGAAGCGGACATGGGAGCACGTTTCGCACAAGTATAAGGCGATGTATGATCCCATCTACCGTGCAACAGACTCATCCCGCAACTTTGCCGAGTACCGGAGACAGCTCCGGGATGCGGTTGCGCCCTGCCTGCCGTTCCTCGGTGTTTATCTGACAGACATGACGTTCATTGATGACGGCAATGCGAATACGCGTACCTCGCCGAACGGCGCACAGCTCATCAATTTTGACAAATACATCAAGACAACTCGCATTCTCAACGAGATTGATCAGTTCCAGATCCCTTATAAACTGACCGAGGTGGAGGAGATCCAGAGATACCTCCTGGAGTGCCTCGAGACGGTGGAAAAGGACGATCAAGTGTTTTATACCCGAAGTCTCCAACTCGAGCCAAGAGAGGAAGAATTTGATATCAAGAGCTTTATCTCCAATCTTGCCTAATGGACTTTGTTGTTGTTGTTGCCTACTTTTTTTCTATACATCTATATACTACTTTTTTTTTAATGTAATGTTTTCCATAAACCTGTTGGGCTTGTGCTAACTCCGCCCAAACGAAAAGGGCAGGCGAGGGCGGTTGAGATTGGAAAATAGAGAGCGAGCTCGATCACACACTCACACCCACACCCACACACGCTTTGCCTTTTTTTTTTTTAAAAAAAAAAATAACGGACATCATTATGGATCTAGTCAATCATTACGGCTCCAGCGACGAAGAAGATAATCGCGAGACAGTCAACGTCGCACGGAGTAGTGCTCTGGCCATCAACGCCGCTCCTGACACGGGATTCGACGTAGGCTTTCCATTTCCTCCCATTTCCCCGTTCTAGCGCGCATTGGGGGTGGTCTTCTCGCTTTGCAGGATCGCCGGCATCTATCTGATCCCCGCATGCTCTCGCTTTATTTTTTATAGACTCATTCACAAGGAATTTACACAGCACCCACAGCGACAGAGTTGACGGTGAATGTGCCATATAATGACATGATGCGGCCGCTGTACGGTCCGCAGAATCCGAATCAAGATCCTAGGATAGCGACGCAAAACATTTTAACGGGACATGTTGAGCAGCAAGCGATTTCTGAATCTGACTTTCGCACACAGATGCGCACGTTTGAAACCTACGGGTATGCGCGCGATCCTTCTGTTGGTTCGCAGAATCTGGCTGGCCAGACGGGCACGGGATTGCTCGGGACGGGCTATGTCGGCAACCTGGCGGCTGCGGCCGAGCTTGGCGGCGTGAGTGTCTATGACCGTGCTCCGAAGCACCTGCGGCGCAATCAGGATGCGCGCAAGAAGCGCCAGGATAAGGGCGATCTGTCGGTTGTCGACGGCGAGAACGCGTACAAGGGGCCTTGGGCGGGATACACAGACGACAAGACGTTGCCGGTGAAGGTCCAGGCCGGCGGAGGAGATAATGAGGGGGATGAAAAGGAATCGACAGAGGCAGCAGCGGCAGACGAAGCAGCAGACCAGAAAGCTATCAAGGCCGGCGGAGGCTACGATCCAAGAAGGAAAAATATCATCGAGCCAGGCAACGAGAAGACCATCTTCCACGGCGAGTCCGAATTCGACTATCTCGGTCGGACCTACATGGCCGTGCCGCAGGATGTGGACGTCAATCTGCTGAGCGAGTCCGGCACACAGGAGTGCTTCATCCCCAAGCGCCTCAGCCACACCTGGGAAGGCCACGCCAGGGGCGTGTCTGCCATCCGGTTCTTGCCCAAATCCGCACATCTTCTGCTCAGTGCGGGTATGGATAACAAAATTAAGGTAAAATACCAGGGACGAAGCGGATCAGCCAACTTTGCTCACGTTCGTCCTTCTAGATCTGGGATGTGTACCATGATCGAAGCTTGCTGCGCACAATGATCGGCCACAGTAAGGCTGTACGTGACATCGCATTCAGCAACGACGGCAGACGCTTCTTAAGTGCTAGCTACGATCGCTACGTCAAATTATGGGACACCGAGACGGGTAACGTGTTTGTGAACGATCCCCTGTCAGCCCGGTTTTGGCTTACACAGGCCCGTAATAATTCGGAATAGGTCAATGCATCCGATCTTTCTCGACAAGCAAGATCCCCTACTGTGTTACGTTTAATCCGGATGAAGACAAACAGCACATTTTCTTGGCCGGCTGCTCGGACAAGAAGATCGTTCAGTTTGATAGCAACACCGGTGAGATCACGCAGGAGTACGACCAGCATCTGGGGGCTGTCAACACAATCACCTTTGTGGACGAAAACCGGCGGTTTATCACCACCTCTGATGACAAGACAATGCGTGCCTGGGAATTTGACATTCCTGTCGTCATTAAATATATTGCCGAGCCAGACATGCATTCCATGCCGGCTGTCACCCTTCATCCAAGCAGTGAGTTTTGTACACCCACCAAAGGGAGGAAAAAAAACAACCGCTCACGTTCTATAAATAGACAAATGGATGGCATGTCAGTCCTTGGATAATCAGATTGTTGTGTACGGTGCTCGCGATCGATTTAGAATGAACCGCAAGAAACGATTTGCGGGCCATCTTGTGGCAGGCTACGCATGTAAGCCTGGATTCTCACCCGATGGACGCTTCATCAGCAGCGGCGACTCGAACGGCAATGTTTGGACATGGGATTGGAAGACATGCCGGATACTAAAGAAGTTCAAGGCACATGACAAGGTTGTCATGAACACCGAATGGCATCCTCATGAGACGTCTAAAATGGCAACTTGTTCTTGGGATGGTAAGCCCTCCTTGTCCTGGTTTAATGCTTGTATTCACCTTATTTTTGTTCTATTAATGACAACAGGTTTGATCAAATACTGGGATTAATTATATTGTCTTTTTTTTTTTGCTGTCCAACCATGATTTACAAAGAATAAAAGGGGTTGGTGTTTATGCAGAAAGGGAAAAGACGGGCCGACAAAACCAAATTGCTGGGGCAAAATGTGGTAAGATACCACAAGGTTTCATTTTCTTTTCGAATCCTTCTCTTTTTTTTTTCTGCGTCTGTGTGCGTGTGCGTGTGTTTGTGTGTGTGTATCTTGATTTTTAATGGAGTCGTTTTTGTCTACTTTACCATCCTACGTACACGACTACTTAAATAAGCAGCCGCCCACAGATGTGTTCAATGTACTTCGCGAACTGATCTGTTTTGCAGTCCTCTACTCGAATGATCGAGAACGCATCACCTCGAAAACAGCTCAGTTGCTGGAGCGGGGTGCAGACAAAGCCGTTCCAGAGGACAATGGCAGCGATGCAGAAAACAACATTCAAGGCGATAATCAAAGCCATGGCGAATATGTCGACGTCGTTTCTACCCGCCCAGCTACTATCTCTACTACCGAAACGGACGGGAACCATGTCCAGACGAAAAGCACAGGACGGGAAGATGACGAAGAAGAAGAGACAAAAAAGCCCAAGCCGCGGGACAAGAGCAAGATGCTCTATACATTTCCAGAATGGTGGGGGCATCACGATGGGTCCGAAGAAATGAATGACAGCAAAAAAGAGACTTTATGCAAGTAGTTTTCTTTTTTTTTTTCTGTTTCACCCCCCTCACCACTGTTGACACCATCATCCTCTAGCTCAGGAACCAGGGACGATCGATGACCAACGAAGAAAACCAGCACGTCGCGAGACGATCAGTACATGGGTCCCATGTAAGCATACCACACTAAGATGAGAGAGAGAGAAAAACCCACAAGCTGAGTATTATCGACAGGGGACGATCCGGCGAAAAGGATGGACGCTAAACCACTGAGACGCACCACGAGGTAACAGCCAATAGCCCTTCCTCCCTAAACACCTCCTCTTTTCACGCATAACACGTTTGTCCGCATAGCATTGCACCTACCGACCTTATTCCGAACCTGCGGTCCTACCCTGATCCGCCACGCCGTCCTACTGCTACCCCTTCACCCCCGGCGTCTCGCGTAAGCGGGTCCCCGAAGACAACAACAACACCAAAACGGTCTTCTACCCAAGGTAGGTTTTGACAAGTGGGAGGATGGGTAGTGCGCGCTCTTTCTTTCCCTCACATCATAATAATGATGATAATGAAGTACCGACATCGACATCACGCACCAATGCGCCGAGCGTTGCAGCCGCGCCCAAGGGCCCTTCATCGGCATCCATGGGACGTGCGGGGTCCGTATACCGGCCTGCAATGACAGCCACCGTCAGAGCGCGCCAGGAACATGCGAAAGCCAAAGAGCAAAAGCTAGAGGAAGAAAAGGCAAAGGCGGCCCAGCTGAACCGCGTTAGTCTGCGAGTCAAGCAGCAGGCCAAACCCTCCGTGGATTGGGAGGCGCTCAAAAAGGAGCGCAGAAGGACCATGCCAGTCATGGCCAGTAATACCTAAAACAGAACTTTACCCTCTCCCCCCTCCCCACCCCTTTCTCTCCCTCCCTCCCTCCCTCTCTCTCTCTCTTCTTTTTTTTTTTTCCGCGCGCGCGCACGCCCGAACCCACACCCTCCAAACAATCATGAACCGTGGACCTATCGTCTTGTAAGACTCATTGCATCATAAAAAAGCCTACTTTTTTTTTCCACTCACGAGCGGCTCTGATACAGGACCATCGACGAAGCCGAGTACCTTCTTGATCAGATGCCTCTGCCTGATGCTGATGAAAGCGCAATGGTCACTCAATTGCGCGAAAAGCTGCGCATGCTGTTGGCAGAGTTACGCAAGGGTGCTGAAGGCAACTGAATTTGAAAGAAACATACAAACTTTTTATTCTTCGTCTACTCTTGTTTTGGTGAAAATACAATATATTATCCTCTGCATTTTTCACGTTCTGGTTGCAACGAGTGGAATTCGGGAGGAGGAGGAAGAGGAGGAAGAGGAGGAGGAGGAGGGGGGGAATTAAAAGCTTTTTTTTTTTACGAGCCATAGCGTTTCTTCAATTCATGTTCCACCAAGGTTGCGATGTTTCTGGCAAAAGTCTCTTTGGCCACGGGTTGCATGTGGAGATTGTGTTCGCGCTCAAAGATATTCACAAGCTCTACGGGGTTGCTATTTTCGTATACATTCAATGGCGCAGAGACTCCGGGCACGAGCTCAATATTAAAGGTAAGGATAGGTTTGCGTTGAGGCGGTGGTGAAGGTGTCAGGGACGCAGGCGTACTGCCGCTAGGAGAAGCGTAGATCGACCCGCTTGAGCCCGTATTCTGGGGAGCGTACTTGCTCGCAGAAGAGCCTGTTGCATATTTTGACGCAGACGCACCAGACGCAAATGTCTGCGGCGAGGACACCGGCGGGACGGGCTGCTGTTGCTGTGGCGCCATATACATCGATGATGGCGGCGGTGGGGCATACTGAGATGACGCGGAGCCCATGGCAGCAGGTGCCTGTTGGGCTGGATACGATGGTTGAGGCGCGTATCGCGATGCACCTGATCCTCCGTACTGTGCGGGAGTATGATGGGCCGGCTGCTGGTGTTGCTGCTGCTGGTGCTGCTGTTGCTGAGGCGCGTATTTTGACGCAGCTGAACCTGTGGCGTACTTGGAAGCCGCCGCACCCGAGGAGAAAGCGGGCTGGTGGCTGACAGGGGCAGGAGCAGAAGGAGGAGGTGCAGGAGCAGAGGTAGCAGCGGCAGCTGGCTGCTCCCAGAAAGGTGTATCAGCCAATTTTTGAGAGCCCCATCCGCTTGCGCTACCATCGACGATTCGGGACTGGGGCGGGGGCCGTCGTGTCGTCGAAGAAGGCGGTGGAGCGAACGACCGGTGGTGACCTGGTGCACCACCACCATCACGTCTGTAGGAATTGCTGCTCACTGGTGCGGCCTTTTTCTTCTTTTTCTTGCCAGTACCCGGAGCTTTCGGAAGGCCGCCTCCTTTTTTTAAGCGATGATTCAAAATGTATTCCTCATCCACGGGTTTGTAGTTTCCGCCTTTTCGGTGAAGATTGCCGGATCCCAAACCATTCGCAGCAATCTTGTGGTTGGGATCAATCAGCGACGCCCACCCATTCGTGCTCACATTGACTTCTGTTGTTCCTTCTTCATTGACCCGTGCAACGACGCTGTTGTCGCCCCAAGAGCTGATCTGGAGGGGAGGGAGGTCCTCCTCTTCAGAATCCTCGTACGAGGATAAGTCCGATTCGTCATCGGGTTCATTGTTGCTGGCGAAAGTGCCCCAATTACTCATTGAATGGTGTCTTGTGTAGGAAGAGAGAAGGGCTTGAATTAGGCGTGAATGCTGCCTATAGGCTGAGCAAGGACGTTTGAAAAAATAGGGAGGGGAAAATAAAAAAAAAAAAAACTGAGGGGGCGGGTTCGCTACCATCAAACTCGTGTGCCTCCGCCCGCGCAACGATGCGGAGGTTCATTTCCTTAATCTGCCGTTAGCAAACCGCAAAGAAACTTATTTTTTTTTGTACAGGATACTCTCATTAACTGTCATGAAGCTGCCATCCAGCATCATTTCTGACTGTTAAATATCATGCCTTCGCCAGCCTACACCCCCCGCCATCATCCAACTCGTCTGCCGCTTCATCACCAGAAGCCCCACCATTATGCCAATAATCGAGCCCGATTTTGCACTCGCCGGTGGCTCATCCGGTGCCTGATGCTTGGCATCATCGCCTTCTTTTTGATGCGTCGCTGGATGTCGGTCCCATCGACCCATTCTCCTGCAGGAGACAATGTTACCTCTATCAATGGCTACTCACATCGACAGGACAACTTTCGTGAACTCAAGATTGCGCGCGACGTCAAAGTCGCTCCTTCAGGCGAACGCATCCCCAAGATATGTCATTTTATCCATGGCCTTCGTGGTCCGGATCCGACGCTTGATCTCATTCACTATCTAGCAATCAAGGCAGCCCATGATGTCGTTAAGCCAGAAAAGATTTACCTCCACTATCATTATCTGCCAGTGGGTGAGATGTTTGAACGTGTTAAGCCGATGGTCACTCTACGCCAGGTCCCTCTGGTCAATGAGATATTTGGCAGGCCCGTGTCACACTTTGCGCACAGAGCAGACGTTGTGCGACTCGAGGCACTCTTGGAATTTGGTGGCATTTATTTCGACCTGGATTTATTTGCGCTCAAGCCCATTGATCATTTGCTTGACGAAGAATTCGTGATGGGTCAGGAAGGCATCGGTGAGGTTTCCAACATATCCCCTCCCCTTTCTTTTTTTTTTCTTTAAAGAAAAAAGAAGTACACGAATGAAAAGCTCAATTGGGAGACAAACATCAACTGCTTTTTATTTATGCAGGAGGCTCCTCCGGTCTATGCAATGCCATGATGATGGCTCGTCCGAATGCACGCTTCCTGCAACGCTATTATGCGACCTATGCTACGTTTGATTACACACAATGGAATTACCACTCCGTCATCCTACCCGCAAAGTTAGCACCCCACTTCTCGGATGAGATCACCGTCCTTGGCCACAAGGCCTTCTTTTGGCCCTTGTGGGATGCAGCCGGACTGCGAACGTTGTTCCTCCAGAAGTCCTATGACTTTGCAGATAATCTTGGAACACACATTTGGGAGTCGCCAGCAAAAAAACATTTGATGGACGGTGTAACGGAAGACACGATTTTGAATGTCGATAACAGCCTCTATTGTGCGATCAGACCCTTGGTGCTCAACGGGCGAGCAGATCCTCGACCCAATGCGTGCCGAATCCTGACACGCACAGGTCACTCGGACAAGCTCGGTAAGTGCTGGTAGTTTTGAGGAGAAGCAAGCAACTGATGACCCGCTTGCACGCGCGTGGCTTAGTGGGACGCTGGCCACTGGATATCCAGAATAGCAAGCAACCGAGCATTAATCCGATGCGCGCAGACGATGATTCGGGCAACAATCTGGGTGGTGTTATCCGGAACGCTGATTTTGACGGGGCCGGGGTCCGCACAACTGGACGAGACAGTTACATTTTTATTCCTTTGCCTACCGAAACCAAGCTGGACACATTGTCGGTGAGCTGGTGGATGAAGACCGATACCAGCAAGGAAAATGGTACGGCTGTCGTGATTCAAACCGACCGTGCCAAAATATATGTGCGTACAGAAAAGACTCATGCCTACCGCTCCAAATCACTGCTCGACCCGCTCTCGCTTGGACTTGCTACGGTCATCCTTGAGGATGACTGGACCTGGCGCGATTGGCCTGAGCTCGTTGTGCACGCAAATCCATATCCAATCAACCAGGACGATACGTACCATCACTTTGTTCTGGTGGTGGACAGGCCGAACATGCGCCACTCGATGGATGCGCCTCTGTCTTTGTTCATGGATGGTCATGTGATTGTGAGCAGCTCGCAGCTGAGGATTCCGGACGATTTTGATACCACCATACGCGGCATATGGTTTGGATCGTCTGAACCAGAGCATAGTAACTACCAAGATCCTTGGGATGATAGACCAAGCCTTAAAGCTTGGTATCGCGATATCCGTATATGGGAGCGTACACTCTCTATGGACGAGATCCAACGGCTTGTGTTGGAGCCACCATTTATGAATGGTGCTGCTGGAAACGGCGGCATTTCTTTTCCATATAATGCACCGGCATCCATTGGCTGGGTCAGTCCTGATAACTCGACAGTCAGCGATGAGGAGGATTTGCATGATGACTCTGAATGGCATTCCGAGGAAGACCAAGAGTTAGGGCAACAGGAGCAATATCAAGACCTACAAATAATAGAAGAGGAAGAGGAGCAAGAATAGGAGAAGAACCATAGACCATGTACATTTAATTAATATCGTCTTTTTAATATCCCGTGTCCCAGCCGCTTGCTGACAGCGAAGTTGAGCTTAGTCTATTGGCTTCCAGTACATGTAATCTGATTGGCTGGGCATATGCAGCGGTGGCTTTGAAAAGCGACTCTGACGGGCGAGGAGGAGGTTGGCACACCTTGGGTTCAATGACGACCGGACGCAGGCATCTTCGAAGGGGAGCTTTAGGAAACGAAGATGCAGCGACACTGAGTCTCGGCGAAGGTAGATCAAGTCGGCCACGTTGACGATGATGGGATGCGGAGGATGCTAATTATCTCTGGGGAATGTCTGAAGAATTTCAAAACGCGCAATGCCTTTACACATCTGAGGTGAAAATCCTGCTAGAAGCGCAACAAGACTCGAAAGAAAGCGCCACAGAGAATCGCCCAACTACAAGGTGAGTGAAATGGAAAGCCAAAGTGAGGGGAAAAGAAAAAAAAAACGCAGGCCCAGCGCGGATCGTTGTGTCTCGTTTCGATAAGGAGATGAATCGGACGGGATGATGGGGGAAGGGACGACAGACAAACAGCAAGACAACTGAATACGCCAATATTCTTTTCTACGCCAACCACAGCATCACAACAAAGACGTTGGAATATGTGCGCATGTTTAGTCGATTCACCAATCGTGATTCAGTCCGTGAAGTGAGACAGTAAGAACCCAATACCCTTTTTATTTTATTATTTTATTCGAGTATATCTGTGTGCGTATAACTGCAAGCACATGTGATCTCACAACTTCCATGGTTTCTCTTCTCTCCCAAACACAAAGACTCTTGGGCAAAGATGACATGGCGCAGTTTGAGATCGCCCAGCTGGCAAATTTATGCTGCGAAGACGCAGAGGAGGCAAAAGCACTTATACCGAGGCAAGCATCCATGAGTGAGAAAAGACAGAAGCGTATCTAACTGAAAAAAAAAACCTATTCAGTCTCGGGCATAAGATTGATGATGATCGAGTACAGGAGCTACTAAACGAAATGTTAACCATCAAAAAGTTCCAGGCATAGAGCTGTATATTTCCCACTTGCACTCAAAAAACAACAACAACAACTACCTATTACGACAATCACAATAACCACATCGTTGCCGGTTATATATAAAAACACACACACACAAAGAGAGAGGGGAACTGTTGCATTCACTTTCAATTTAGCAGCATGACAAACAAAAATGCACACATCTAATAAAGCCGAAAGTGCTTTCTGACGGTGCAATTGGGACATGGCAAACTCACTTTGTAATAAGATATCAATAAAGACGGACGGATGCAAATGCATGTCCTTTCCAACGATCAAGGCATTCCATACGCATAGGCCTTCCTGGCAAAAATTTACCTAACGTGAAATGGAAACATTTACTCAGCTCGGAGGTCCGGTAAATTGACTTATCTTTTTTCTCCCATTTGTTACATTTACTACCATGACCAATATTACAACCAACAATGACTAAAAAACGTATTACCGAGCTGCGAAAGCTCATGAAAACAATGGAGCCAAGATTTCTTACGAGGAAATTGATTCATTCTTGATTACCTCGAAGAAAATCAAGATGACCTAGCCCTCTGGCTCAATAAGAGCGTTTCCCAAACGCGTCCCTGGAACCTCTATTCCCCAAGGAGGTTCGGCGAGGCTCGGCAAGGTCAATGTCGCTCGGAGAATCGCTGAGAAGCTCTACGTCCTCACGGATAGCGCGAAAAGACGGGCTGCTGGCAAGAAAGCTGGAGATCGAGTATTGGCCACCTGGCGCGAAATGCTCAAGCAGTACCAGAAAGTACACGCCACCATTTCCGGTACTGGCTTTGGTATTGGCCGAGACGATCGTGTTCGAGGCATCAAGTCGATTGAGCAGTATAAGGAGCACTACTGCTGCTTTTATAATCGACTCGATGCCGTACAGCAACCTGCTGCAATGCATGTTGGTGTTTACCATTCCATTCCAATCACCCATCGTCTTTCTCCAGGTAAGCTGTGCAATATTGATATTCTCTAATCTCGGCTAATGTGTAATACTCTTGCCGAAGATGTAGTGGTGGACGCTTCTGAAGCTTCATTGGAAAATGAAGGCCAAGAACGCATCTCTTCCAGCCCTTCTCCAAAGGCTGTCACCGATCATTTTCTCGCCAGCCATATGGTGAGCTTCTCCGATTTCAGGGAAAACGACGAGTACTCGTAGTCGCACCCCGAAAATGAGACTGAGGACGGAGATGTGGTCGAAGAAAGCGAAGATGAAGATGAATTAGACCGGAGCCGACCACCAGCTAAGCGAAGCTTTACTTCCGCAAAGAATCGGTTTACTGAGGTATGCGATAACCGCGCAGCTAGCCAGGTTGCCAGCTTGCTTTTGCGCACCAGCATGTTGAGTTGGAATGGGAGAAATTCAAGTTCCAGAAGCAAACGGCAAGAGAGCAACTCGAGCAAGATAAGCGGAAGTCTGATAGACAGTACTTCATTGAAGGAGAGAGGGCTCAAAATGAGCGAGTCTAGATTGCAGTGGATACCCTCTTCACTGCACATCAACGTGGCCTACTTCCTGACGACGTTGACATCATGAGTCATATCAACGAGTTGCTGAAAATATAATTACTTCTTGTTTATCACAATGTGCTTTATTTGATCCCGCCATACTTTGTCATTTAGCGAGTCTCAGGATGGTTGACGTGAGGCTATTGCTGTGGAGTACTGCACAGGCAATTATCGGTTTGTTTATCTTCACACCGTCTCTAGCCATGTTGCATTGGCGATGGGTTCGCTTAAGCATCTGTCAGCGATTCTTGAGAACCCCAATGGTATTTTCAACACACACACGTGCAGCAGCCTGGCGCTGGTTAAACGCTCTCACTGATTTGATTGCTCCGGGTGTAAGGATGCAACCTTTCTCAAGAGCATACCCAGAGTCGCTAAGAAGACACTCATGCTCCGAGAGACATCCTGAAGCATCTTTATATATCGGCGATGATTTGAAGATCGTTGAATCTGACATCCATCCAAGGCGATCGACATGGAGAAGGCAGATGACTTCGTTATCATTGCAGACGATCTGGACATTGAAGGAGTAGAGACCCTTCCTGTTGTAAACGTCTTCTCGGTCCTTCTTTGGGTCCTGCGATAGCCCAATATGCATCCCATCTACAAAGCCAGTGTGGTTAGGAAAGCCGTGTTTCGAGTGAACATGGCTGGAAATATCGCGGCGTTCCTGTTGACCTGACCAGCACAAATACTGAGGTGCCAAGTCAACCAGGGCCCAGCATACCCTCTTCGTGGATGTTGCAACAGCACCTTACTAATTTTCGTACGTGCGGAAGAGCCCAAACACCGAAGCAAGAGTTCCATCGTGCCCGAACCTGTCGAGCGTACAGGCACGGTGCAGAGTCACATCCAGCTGGTTCGGGCCTGGCTAGTTGCTCTTCCCAAAGATCTCGTTTCCCTCAATAAGACTCAGAACAAACTTGAAAATCTTCTTGCTCATTCTGGTTTTCTTACGGAAATCAAGTGAACCCCAGGCCATGAGCTGCTCAGAAGTCACTCTCTTTTCATCGATAAGCACGCCGGACTCCAGATGTCGGTACGCGATGATCTCTCCTTGTAATGGAGCCAAGAAATTAGGTAATTGGTGACGGATTTGCAGACATTGCCCATCGTAGAAACTCTTTTCCATACGCTCCAGTGTTTGTTGGGCCGATTTTCTTTACAGCCCTGATTGCTCGCAAGCGACTGGAAGAGTTCGGCATGTTTGAGAATGGAGTATAGAAAGAAGGAAGATGGTTGGCAAATGAGGCGTACTTAGAGCCACTCAGAAATAACGCTGTGGGTCAATCAGCGAATAAGATTCAGTCGTTGAGTTAATTTTCTATGAAAACCCTATTAAAAAAAAAACACAGTGGTGATTTGAGTGTTTTTTATATTCTGATATCTTTGGCTATATTTTATTGCTTTGTATAAGTGTGATGAAACGTCTATTGGCAAAAAGGAATGTATATGGCTTACTCTTCCGAGTATTCGGGGATGTGTAAGTGAAGCTTAAGAAAGGGAATGGGGTTTGAACAGGATTGTGTCGACTCGCTTCAGTGGCATATTTCACTGGTCCCATATATTGCTACCACCAACACTACCTTGAGAAACATCGGCATGGGGCACGAGAAACATGCGCGAACACTGAGGGTTTTGCTTTGCGTGGCAAGGACGTTGGAGGACTCGCTCGATGTGATGGAAGCACTCGGGCATTTCTGCCAGATACAGTTTCGTCCTTGTATACATAATCGCAAGCTAGCTTCAGCTATCGCTTTGGGTATAACGCCGATTTGCCATGTGTCGCTGTACGTAACAAAAACTCTCTGATGTCCTTCTGGGAGACTTTGTCTCTTTATGCGAAGTTTTACATAATGCTTTTATTGTAGTATCGCGATGGGCCACACAATAGATAAAATTCGTCGGCAAGGTTGGCGTGCAACGCAGGGCGGGATGTTACGGTGGGATTCAGACAAAGGAGATCATCATCCAAAGTGAGGCCATTTAACATTCAATAGCTGCTTGCATATGTTGTATAGTCCCAAAGTTAAGAATATCATCTAGTTGCCTCCACGTCAAAGATGAGCGTATCATTTTCCTCGATGCTGCACAGCTTGCATCCTCGCGTTTCACACAATGCTGCTGGTATACTTGGTGTACTCTTTTCAGGGTCGTAAGCTCCATCAGAAAAGAATGTAAGGTTTCCAAAGAAGTAGGAACCGTAAAATGCGCTAGTTCGACCATTGGGTATAGTGCCTCTGCTGTCAATGTCATGATACAGTGGGTACCCGCTAATCCGGTTAGACTATAAACCGGTTTCTCGCTAATCCGGTCAGGTTCGCCCTTCATCAAATTTATATGCAGACAATGGCCGGTAATTCTGTAGACCGGGCACCGGTCAGAGTTTTCGGGGAAACCGGTTTATAGAGAGAGCCAATGAAACCGTGTTATATGCCGGCACTTGATTCTCTGATAATAAACGTGTCAAGTGTGCGTTGCTTTGCGCTGTTCCGCTCTTCTGACTCGAGTTTTCTAATCCTTTTATGGATTAATTCCAAGATGACTTGGTCTTCTTCATCGCGGACTGAGATTAGTTCTTGACATTGTTTATATACCCGCTTCAACTGAGTAGCTGAGACTGGCGGCAAAACATCGGACTCATCCAAAATTGAATCCTCTACTTATATTGTCATAAGTTATAATTGTCCACCTCTCATCGATTTCGCAATCTCGTTTTTCATGGGTACAATACCGTCAATTTCCTGCTCTTTTTCTTTTTCTCCAATATAAAGATCAACACGCTGATCCAGAGTGAGGACCTCATGGATGCTGGAGTTTTCATCCTGAGGAGAAATTGGAATTGAGGATGGATCAACATCCTCACCCAGGAGCTCGCCAAGAAGTACCTCTCGCTCTTGAACATCTTCAGCTTGTTCTTCTATTGCTTGCTGTATAGGCTCTGCACCAGCAAGAAGACCTGTATGTCTCCAGCAATTGGCAATAGTGTTTCTAGAAACACGAGCCCATGCGGTGAGAACGTTGTCAAGAGCCTGCTTTAGCCCAATCTTGTAGACGTTTTCATATGAATGGCGCTGGATCTTCCCAAGGGCCTGGATCATAAGTTGCGACCTATATACCCTGCCATCAGCTCCTCATCTCTCATATAGGACAATAAATACTAGAACATACTGGTATTTAACTTTGACGCAATTGATGATACCAGCATCAAAAGGCTGGAAATGTGAAGTTGTGTTTGGCGGGAGCATGCATAAAACGATGTGTTTGAATTCCACATCAAGTTTGACAAGCTCGAATATACAGAACCGTAAGACTATCTCCACTCCTTTTGTCAAACAAGTCTTAACCACGTTTCTTATAAATAAAGAAAAGCCAAGTGCTTACTACACAAGAAAAAGCTACTCAAATCACCGCTTTCCAGGCTATGTAACAATAATGCCGGCAAGCGAACGGGGATTCAAACAGAACACCGGAAAATAAATTGTGTAGCCATTGATGCCATTGGCGTGATGGTTGCGGAGTTGGTACTGGAGTTGGCTGCTGCGGTGACTTCATAGTCGTTACGGCCTGTACATTAATAAATGCCCATAGTGTCCTCTTTCAGAATATCCATTAGGCTACAAAATGTACATTCAAATCTCTTACGACCTATCATTCCTTGAAAACCAATACTGCCTTAAGTTATGTAAGAAAGGTGTTAAAGATATACTTTTCCCTAATCTGTTAAATCTCATAACTGCAGCGAGCCAAGTGCAATGTAAGGAGCCCCTGCGCTGATGTCCTCTTCTAGAGCACACGTGGGGGTATCAGATGTGCCTTCGTGCCACTGGCCTTACACTACACCGAAGGACGGCACTGCTTCGCTGTAAGGTATGTAAGAAAGATGTTAAAGATATACTTTTCCCTAATCTGTTAAATCTCATAAATGTAGCGAGTCAAGTGCAATGTAAGGAGCCCCTGCGCTGATGTCCTCTTCTAGAGCACACGTGGGGGTATCAGATGTGCCTTCGTGCCACTGGCCTTACACTATACCGATGGACGGCACTGCTTCGCTGTAAGGTATGTAAGAAAGATGTTAAAGATATACTTTTCCCTAATTTGATAAATCTCATAAATGTAGCGAGTCAAGTGCAATGTAAGGAGCCCCTGCGCTGATGTCCTCTTCTAGAGCACACGTGGGGGTATCAGATGTGCCTTCGTGCCACTGGCCTTACACTACACCGAAGGACGGCACTGCTTCGCTGTAAGGTATGTAAGAAAGATGTTAAAGATATACTTTTCCCTAATCTGTTAAATCTCATAAATATAGCGAGCCAAGTGCAATGTAAGGAGCCCCTGCGCTGATGTCCTCTTCTAGAGCACACGTGGGGGTATCAGATGTGCCTTCGTGCCACTGGCCTTACACTATACCGATGGACGGCACTGCTTCGCTGTAAGGTATGTAAGAAAGATGTTAAAGATATACTTTTCCCTAATTTGATAAATCTCATAAATGTAGCGAGTCAAGTGCAATGTAAGGAGCCCCTGCGCTGATGTCCTCTTCTAGAGCACACGTGGGGGTATCAGATGTGCCTTCGTGCCACTGGCCTTACACTATACCGAAGGACGGCACTGCTTCGCTGTAAGGTATGTAAGAAAGATGTTAAAGATATGCTTTTCCCTAATTTGATAAACCTCATAAATGTAGCGAATCAAGTGCAATGTAAGGAGCCCCTGCGCTGATGTCCTCTTCTAGAGCACACGTGGGGGTATCAGATGTGCCTTCGTGCCACTGGCCTTACACTATACCGATGGACGGCACTGCTTCGCTGTAAGGTATGTAAGAAAGATGTTAAAGATATACTTTTCCCTAATTTGATAAATCTCATAAATGTAGCGAGTCAAGTGCAATGTAAGGAGCCCCTGCGCTGATGTCCTCTTCTAGAGCACACGTGGGGGTATCAGATGTGCCTTCGTGCCACTGGCCTTACACTACACCGAAGGACGGCACTGCTTCGCTGTAAGGTATGTAAGAAAGATGTTAAAGATATACTTTTCCCTAATCTGTTAAATCTCATAAATATAGCGAGTCAAGTGCAATGTAAGGAGCCCCTGCGCTGATGTCCTCTTCTAGAGCACACGTGGGGGTATCAGATGTGCCTTCGTGCCACTGGCCTTACACTACACCGAAGGACGGCACTGCTTCGCTGTAAGGTATGTAAGAAAGATGTTAAAGATATACTTTTCCCTAATCTGTTAAATCTCATAAATGTAGCGAGTCAAGTGCAATGTAAGGAGCCCCTGCGCTGATGTCCTCTTCTAGAGCACACGTGGGGGTATCAGATGTGCCTTCGTGCCACTGGCCTTACACTATACCGAAGGACGGCACTGCTTCGCTGTAAGGTATGTAAGAAAGATGTTAAAGATATGCTTTTCCCTAATTTGATAAACCTCATAAATGTAGCGAATCAAGTGCAATGTAAGGAGCCCCTGCGCTGATGTCCTCTTCTAGAGCACACGTGGGGGTATCAGATGTGCCTTCGTGCCACTGGCCTTACACTATACCGATGGACGGCACTGCTTCGCTGTAAGGTATGTAAGAAAGATGTTAAAGATATACTTTTCCCTAATTTGATAAATCTCATAAATGTAGCGAGTCAAGTGCAATGTAAGGAGCCCCTGCGCTGATGTCCTCTTCTAGAGCACACGTGGGGGTATCAGATGTGCCTTCGTGCCACTGGCCTTACACTACACCGAAGGACGGCACTGCTTCGCTGTAAGGTATGTAAGAAAGATGTTAAAGATATACTTTTCCCTAATCTGTTAAATCTCATAAATGTAGCGAGTCAAGTGCAATGTAAGGAGCCCCTGCGCTGATGTCCTCTTCTAGAGCACACGTGGGGGTATCAGATGTGCCTTCGTGCCACTGGCCTTACACTATACCGATGGACGGCACTGCTTCGCTGTAAGGTATGTAAGAAAGATGTTAAAGATATACTTTTCCCTAATTTGATAAATCTCATAAATGTAGCGAGTCAAGTGCAATGTAAGGAGCCCCTGCGCTGATGTCCTCTTCTAGAGTACACGTGGGGGTATCAGATGTGCCTTCGTGCCACTGGCCTTACACTATACCGAAGGACGGCACTGCTTCGCTGTAAGGTATGTAAGAAAGATGTTAAAGATATACTTTTCCCTAATTTGATAAATCTCATAAATGTAGCGAATCAAGTGCAATGTAAGGAGCCCCTGCGCTGATGTCCTCTTCTAGAGCACACGTGGGGGTATCAGATGTGCCTTCGTGCCACTGGCCTTACACTATACCGAAGGACGGCACTGTCTTCGCTTTAAGATAAGTACGAATGGCGCTAATGATATATTTTTCCTAATTCCATAAATTTCATGATCGTAGCGGTCACAAGTGAGCCCCAATGCTGGCATCGTCTTCAACTGCGCACATAGAGATATACGATGTGCCTTTGTGTTACTGGTCCTTAGCTCCAGTGGTGTGCTTTCGTAATCGTCAATATCTTCATACTCTCATCTTTATACCATGCACTACCAATCTTTCACTAGCTCCTTTTCTCCAAATCGCTATTGCCACTCTTTTTTGCGTGCTCTTCATAAAAACCGAGCAGAGGAGTGTAAGAGCATACCGCCATCTCCCCTGCGGAAACCACCATGCGTAAAGGTTATGTTATTCATACAAGAGGAATATCTCAAATAATAAGTCAATGAGGGGACGTCAGGCATATCAGTATTGATACATAGAAGCGACATTACGATTTGCCTGCAAAATAAAAAATCGATCTGCCCGGTTTCATATACAAGTTTGTACACGACAAGACGCACTGTCTTCGTTCTTCCTTATCTCTCCCTCTGCATCTTTATCTCTGTATTTACCGAATCAAAGAAACTTATTGGCATTTTTGGATGCTGCTTCGTGCTCCGTTTTCATTCACTTCGTCACGAGGTGGAGCTGGATATACAATAAGGCATGTTTGCGGCGGTGAGGATCACTCAAAATCTCGCCGCAATTACCAACCTGTATATTTTAAGGTTGGCTGATGCATTTACGCTTCGCTCCTTTCCTGCCATTGTGGCTCGCTGAATGACAGGTGGAGAAAGTGAATTTTTTAAAAGCCCACTCCAAAAAAAAAATGTGACCCTAGATAATGTTCTCCCGATCCGTAATCACTAGCCGTGGATACCTGTTGCAGATTCGTCCATGGTCTGCCAAGGTCATGCGACAGATGCTTCCGCTGATCGGACTACAAATCTGCCGAATGCCTGAGCGAATGCGGATCTCTGCCCGATCCTCGTTTCATACCCAACAAACACGACTTTCAAGTACGATGGTGGCAGGAACTGAGACGCATTGCCCTGGCTGTGGAGCGCCCTTTCAGTCGACGCATGCCGAAAGGCCTGGATACTACGTCCCGAGAGAATCGAAGCCCATTCATGAACGAAAGCGTAGCAACAATTCGCTCGCGGCAGACGAATACGAGGCAGCACTCCAGGGCCTTGACGCTGAACTCCAGGCTGCGCTGCTCAATGAAGAACAGCGCCATGACATGACAATCACGACAACGACGGAAGCAACAACAACTGCAGCGACTGCAACAGCAGCAGCAGCAGCCCTGCATAGCGACGCAATTGCACCTAAAGAAGAACCAAAGCGTGTGATTTGCAAACGGTGCTATCTTTTGGAACATCGCTCTGCGAGCCAAACGTCGCCGCAATTCCTGCGGGCAACACAGCAATACGCATCGCTTGAGTTTCTCCGGACCAAACAGCATCCGCTGGTTGTGGTTGTGCTTGACATTGCAGACTTGCCGTTTTCGCTTCCCCGACTTCCTATCAACAGCGGAGCGCGTCTCATTCTTGCTGCCAACAAGGTAGACCTGTTACCCGAACGTGCGCGCCGCCACGAGCAGCGGATCCGGGACTGGATAGTGCAGCATGTCAAGCAGCAAGGCATCCCGACATCGCAAATTCGACATGTTAGCCTTCTGAGCGCAACGAAGGGTTGGGGTGTTCAGGGCCTGCTACGCAAAATTGACGAAGAACGGCTGCCGACAGACGACGTGTATTTTGTGGGCGCAACGAATGTCGGCAAGTCAGCCCTTGTGAACCAGATCATTTCGCAGCAAAGGGTGTCTGATAAGAAACGGTTCAGGATCACCAGCTCGCCTGCTCCCGGAACGACCATGGGCACCATTCGCATCCCACTTCATGCCGTTGGGCTGCAGCAGGAGCAACCGCAACATGGCCGCCATTTCCAGCGTGATCGATTCCTCATTGATACGCCAGGTATCATCAACGACCAGCAGCTTGTTCATCTGCTGCCGTTTGAGGAGCAAAAGACATTAATGCATCAGCTCCATCGGCCGCTGAAACCCGTCACCTTCCGCCTCGAGCCGGGAAAATCCCTGCTTCTGAAGCCATTCATCCGTCTCGATCTCATCAACGCCACAGACCCCGTGCTCATCACTTTATTCACACCACTCAGTCCACATGTCGCAAAGACTGCTAAGCTCGACGCAAAGGAGGGCGCACGCCTATCGGCCTCACTACCCATGCTCGACCCAAAGCGTCTGCAGCTCGATTCTCTGCGTCCCATCCCGCAACTTCTGACCGTCAGGGGCCAACATAAGTCACGTGCATCTGTGGACCTCGCATTTGCCAGTGCGGGCTGGGTTGCCATTGCAGGCCTGTTCGAGAGCGCCCAATTCAGGATATGGTTACCCGATGAGGTGAACGCTGAAAAGGCGCTCTGTATTAGAGATCCACCCATGCTTCCCTTCGAGTTTCAGGGCGTGCTCCGCAAGTTCTATGGGTCAGGCGAAAGGGCACGTGCATAGATATTGAACATTCACCTTGTGTGTGTATTGATGATATTGTAAATAGAGACTTGTAACTATGTGTACAATAAACAGAATCCACTCCTACAACTCATAGGCTCTAAGCACTTGATCCTCTATACGCTGTGCAGGTGCATGTTTGCCTGTCCAAATCTCAAACTGAGCAAGCCCTTGCTCAATAAGGATCTCAATTCCTTCGACGCATGACCAGCCCTTGCGGTCCGCCTGGATCAGCAACTTGGTCCGTCGGGGCTTGTATGCCATGTCGCAAATAATGCCCTTGATACCACCGTAAAAGCGTTCCGGGAGCTCAATGTTGCTATCAGCAGGTACTGTTGAAATAATCACGCCAGGCTCAACGGCGGCCGTCTCGAGCGACTCGATCACTGTGATGTCACATTGTGGGAAGGCCTTCTTAAGCTCATGCGCCTTGTCGGCCGTGCGATTCCATAAAAAGATCTTGTTAATACCCATCTTGTGCATCGCATAGAGGGCCGCACGGGCCGTGCCACCGCTGCCGAGCACAAGGCCTTGCTCGGGAGGATTCGTCGGGTCCAGCATGAGGGGCTGGACGCGACGAATGATACCAAGATAGTCCGTGTTCTCACCGTATAGCTTGCGCCGCTTAGTGCCGTTCGCGTCCTCCTCGTACCGAACATAAACCGTGTTCACTGCGCCAATGGCCTTTGCACTATCACTGACTTTGTCGAGGTATTTCATAATCGCAAGCTTATGAGGAATCGTCACAGAAGCTCCGCCGAATTCGGCGTCATTCATCAGCGCGTCCTCAGCATACTCGACCATGTGACACTCGAGCAAACCATATTTATAGGGCAGACCAAGGGCCTGGAAGCCTGTGTTGTGGAGCGTGGGTGACATCGAGTGGCTGATCGGCGTGCCGATGAGCCAGAACTTTTTCGAAGGTAGCAGGCCCAGCAAATGACGCGTCGTGTTGATCTCGACCAGCGATAGCTGACCAGGAGCAGCCTTAGCCGGAAGCGCAGGATGGGTGATCGGGGTGAGGCATTCGTTCAGCACCCGTGAGAGCTGACCCGCAGCGCCCATGTTGATAGCAATCAGATTCTTGCCATCAGCTTTACTGGCTCGGAACTCCTCGAGTGCGATGTTATCTGCCATTGAACTGGCAACGCCCACTAGTTTGATGATATCGCCGTACTTATCCGCAGTGGCATAGCGTGCTTCGAGGGCGGTAGATCCCCAAGGGGTCTGCTGCAGCACATCATGCCACGAAGCAATGATCTTGCTCTCGCCCTTCGCATCAATAAAGTTCTCGACTGCTGCCGTGGACCAGCCAATTTCGACATCAATGTACTCGCAACCCCATCGCTGACCCCACTGCAGAAGCTCAAACATGCCTTTTTCGTCCTCATTTGAGAATGCACCCCCTTGACCTCGGGAGCGGACGGTGTAGACAATCGGTAGTGGCACGACACGGCGCAGAATGGAGAGCTGTTCGCCCACATACTCAACATACGACGTGAGTTCGTTTTTTTGATGCTCCGGTTGCTCTAGCAGGTCTACTCGAAGCTCAATTGCGTCCGCACCCTCACAGATTTCAACGAGCTTATCCAAGGACGAGCGAACATCTTTCATCGTTAATGAGATAAACGTACTTGGAAGACCGACGCGCCCGGGAGTGAGATCGACGCGATTGGTGTGTCGGCCGGTGATGAAGAGTAAGAAGCGTTGCAGATCGCGCTTGACTGCTAACCAGTCGCCAGGAGCAACCCAGCCGCCTTCCACCTGTGATTTAGCGTACGCAACAAATTCATAATTGCATGCCTCCCGGTACCATGGTCTGCGTCGCTTCCAGACTCCCAGCATGTCTTCTCCGTACATTGGCCGGGTTTTGTCGCGGTTCAAGAAACTGATAACCTGCTCAAGGTCACGCACAAGGTGAAGCACCTTACCGCCAGAGCGGCAATATTCTTTGAGCACCGCCCTTGATTCTGCTGTCTCAACAATACCACCACCACAGGAGATCACATAATTGCGGCAATACTTGGGATCTGACAACAGTGTCTGGAGGGCCTTAGTTTCCTTGACCCGGAACTTCTCCCAGCCCCAAGTATGAATAAAGTCGAAGATGGTGGTTTTTTCCGTCGCTTCAAAGTAGTGGTCGACGTCGATAAAATCAAAGCCGAGTGTTTCGGCAGCATACTGGCCCAGTGTCGTCTTACCAACGCCACGCATCCCGATAATAACAATGGAGCGTGAATGATCCAATTTGCTTGAACTGCTGGAGCTCACTCGACCGAGCACATTGCCTGTCTGCCCTCTCTTCTTGCCGAGATCAACGCCGTTCAAGCGTACGCCCATCTTACCCTCCAGGTCGTCCCACCACGTTGGCCATGTCTTCTCAACACACTTCTTCTCCTGGATTATAGTACCTTGTGGTACAACGCTTGAGAGTACAGAGAAGCTCATCGCAATCCGGTGGTCATCATAGCAGTGCACTCCTTCAGTGGGTGCCTTGAGATCCTTGATGGATTTTCCGTGAACTTGAATACCGTCAGGGAGCTCAGAGGAGACGACACCAAATTTGGTCAGCTCGTGGACCATGGCAGCAATTCGGTTGCATTCCTTAACACGCTGGTTCGCAATACCAGTGATACGGGTGATGTTTTCGGTTCCAGGACTGCTAGTCACAGCAGCAAGTACAGAGGCTGTCAAGAAAGCATCGGTCATACTTTCCATGTCAATGGTAGGCAAAGGCCGGAGCTGACCAATAGGTGGGCCGGTAACAGTGGTGGTGGTCTCTGTCTGAACGACTGTGCAGCCCATGGGGCGAAGTACTTTGGTAGCAAAGCTGGCGTCTCCCTGGAGCGAATTGGAGCCAATGCTGGTGACTGTGCATGTTGTGCCAGTGATGGCAGCAATAGCCAAGGGGTACGTCGCCGAGCTCGCATCGGACTCAACAACATAAGTACTTGGATTCTTGTACATACCCTGCTTGATCTTGTAGGTATTATTAGCGAGGCGTTCGACGGAGGCACCAAAAGATTCCATCATGGCGATAGTCATATCAATGTATGGCTGAGAGATGACTTGACCACCGGTCAGGACAAGCTCGACAGGTTCTACCGCATAGGGTGCACAAAGCAAGATCGATGAAACATATTGAGAAGAGATAGACGCGGCCAATTCAATGCGCCCACCCTTGAAACCTCCATTAGGAGTAACGGCGATAGGCAAAAAGCCTTCTTTTTCAATCGACTGAATCTTGGCGCCATTAGCTTTCAAAGCCTCAAGGAGAGGAGCGATGGGGCGTTGCTTCATACGGGCATTGCCAGTCAAGACAGCTGCAGTGGCCTTGCTGTCGTTGGCTTTGGGAATTAAGGTGAGAACGGTCGTCAAAAACCGGGATGCAGTACCGGCATTGCCGACGTAAAGCTCCTTGTCCGGAACATTTAGTTTTCCTCCCTTGCCATGTACCACCAATGTATCACCATTATCCTCCCATTCAAAATCGGCCGCACCAAGATGCTGAAGAGCCGCTAGCATATACTGTGTATCATCCGAGTGCAGCAAATTGGTTATGCGCACAGTACCCTTAGCCAAGGCAGCGATAAGCAAGACGCGGTTCGAGATGGACTTGGAGCCGGGGGTAGTAAGCGAAACTTGCTTACGGGGACCACTGGGGGACTCGGTTACAGGAAGAACCAGCTGCTCAGGGGCAAGGATTTTCTGGATAGCGGTATCAGCCACAACAGATGCACGTGGTTCAAGGGTCTTGCCGATAGAGGCAAGTAGGACAATGCGTTTCTTGTCACCCTGGTTCTTCTTGTCGACTTTCATGATTTCCATAATATCATCCACATGACAATGCATGTTACCGATACGTTCCTTGACTTTCTTATCGTCCAGGCTGATGGGGAGACCGTATGAGCTAAGGCAGCGTGCGAGGCGACCCACAGCCACTTGGCTCAGGTGACCCAGACTGCGAGACAGCTCTGCTTCCTTCATGATACCGATCGCAACGCATTCGCCGTGGAGCATCAGAGGGGAAACGAGTGCTTCAATACCGTGACCAATAGAGTGACCAAAGTTTAACAATCCACGAAGGCCACCCTCTCGTTCGTCGTGAGTGACGACATGCGCTTTGACGCGCGCAGATGCAAGGATCACGTCCAAAAGAAGACCCTGTGCCTCAGTACGTGTGGCAAGTGTTGCACCTAACACATGATCTGTCAGATCTGAAAGTTTCACCCTTCTTTCTTCCTCTCCCGTATTAACGCACCCTGCAGCGGAATCGTCGAATTATTATTTAGCACCGCTTCACGAATAGCATCTACGCCATTCTCGAGCTTGATAAAATCAGGTTCGCTCCAGATAGCCGCAGTCTATCGAATCACACTTCAATAACCATTTTGACCTACACAAGACGCACACAGTGCTAGCATCCCTACCTTAACAACTTCGGCCATACCATTGGCAAATTCACGCTCGGGGAGGGACTGGAGGAAGACAAGGTCCATGAAGATACGCTTCGGTTGCCAGAAAGCACCGATCAAATTCTTGCCAGCAGGGGTGTCAATGGCTGTTTTGCCACCAATAGACGAGTCGACCATTGCCAACAATGTCGTCGGAATCTGTACAAAGGGAACGCCACGCATAAAAGTAGCAGCGACAAAACCAACGAGATCGCCAATAACGCCACCGCCCATGGCAAGGAAGCAAGTGTCGCGGGTGACAGCATTAGAGAGCAGCCAATCCTCAATCTCGTCCTTGGTCTTGCGGGATTTTGTCAGTTCTCCGGGAGGGAGAACGCGGGTAAAGAGGCGTGGCTCTTTGGTACCGCTTTTGAGAGCAAGCTCTCGGCTGACTTCGTTGAAGCAATCAACGTAGTTTTGGAGATAGAGCGCTGCCAAGTTAGAGTCGGTGACCAGAACGTAGTTAGAGGCTGGAATAGAGGTCAGAACGTCGCGCACGATATAGTTGGTCAGATGAAAACCAAGGATAATGGACTCTGACCCAAGGATAGACACCTTGGAGACGTCAGGGACCACTGGCGCCAGTGTCGTGCCGTTCGCCATGGCTTGCGTTCGTTTGAAGAAAAAGATGAAGGGTAAAAAAGAATAGCGTTGATCTGAGTTTAATAAATCTTTTGATAAAGGATGAGTCACATCCACTTGTCATTTCGTTCCCCTTATGGATAGTGTCTATGGGACATCCGATATGCACCTTTTTGCATGTACTGTTACAACACATCTGCGAGCAAGAGGTGATAAATGGGAAATACAGCAGGGAAGAGTTATATATGTTAGCCGAACCAAGTCCCAGGCGAGAGGGTGCCAGAGTGTCTCTGGTATGGTTAAGTATGGCCGAGGGACATGATAGCAGCCTGCAAGTTCATACAATGCTTGGAATGCGAAAAGCGGAAAGATCTGATATCATCTTCTAGGTCTCTGAACACAAAAAATGCCCCATGCAGTTGCATTGTCTGCAACATAAGATACTATCCGACATAAATTGCCTTTGCTCCAGTGGCATAATCCATAGATTGTCTGTTTTCTTCCACCCGAAATCTACAGAAATGCTTCTCAAACTTTACTAGCACGACCTCCAGAGGGCGCCATTTCTAGCTGGCTGAAACAATCGTACGATAAAGTCCTGATTAGGCACTTGGAAAAACTGGGTTGAAAAATCACAACTGCATTGCTGCCTTCAGCCTTCCCACACATTCTGTGTCCCGAATGTACTTTTTCTGCGCCGCAGCTGCTCTTTGCTGCCGTCTTCTCCTAGTCGCTTCCCAATCAACTCATGATCCCGAATATGATCCCCCTGGACCTTACATACATCATCCTGTCGATTATGTAGGCGATTTCAAGACTCTTCATGAAGAATTGGAACAGCCAATGGACGGGATCGAGCGTGAATATTTCGTCGCAGCAGAAGAGATCATTTGGGATTATACTGAGTATTCTGGCTCAAGTGCAAACGATGATTCTGTTAATTTCTGGACGAAAAGCGGTACGGCTTGTCTGTTTAATAGAAAACTTGGTTCTTTATTAAACCGCTTCGCATCTATGCGCAGATTCAGAAAGGGTAGGAAGCCGATATTACAAGGCTATCTACCGAGAATACATAGACGACCAGTATTCCATTCCAAAGCCTCGACCACAATGGCAAGGTTTAATGGGACCGATTCTTCGGGCCGAAGTGGGCGATACAATCAAGGTCCATTTTTTCAATAGAGCCGCTCATAATTTTTCCATGCATCCACATGTCCGTTCAAAAGCTTCCAATTCTGCAAGTTGAAAAAAAAAACTCACTGATGGGTGTCCTTGCGTTAGGGAGTTTTTTACGAATTTGAGATGGAAGGTGCCGTGTACAAAGCTGCTACAGAGTTCTCGATGATTGAGCCTGGGCATAATTATACGTACGAATGGAAAGTCATGCCTCGAGCAGGACCTGGACCAAGCGACGGGAACTCCCTAGTATGGGGATACCACTCACACGTCTCTGAAAACGACATGTATGTTGACCTTAATCAAAGAGGCGGCCAGGCTAACTTATACACCCAACGAATATAGATTTGCAGGTTTATTTGGCGCTATTGTTGTGTATCGAAAGGGAGCGCTCAGAGAATCAACAATTAAAAACGAAGTGGTGACAGCACTTGTTGGTAAGTGTCTGTGAGTCCCCAATGAAATTACAAATGCTTAGGATCAAGTCTTACAATAGCCATCAATGAAAATATTTCACCATATTTGACCCAAACTGTAACTGATCTTGCACATGATATTGATTTCAACGCTATCAAAATGAACCAGACAGCGCATGCCATCTTTCGACGATCAAATATCAAGCAGTCTATCAACGGTATCATGATGGCTCAACCGAATGACCTAGTCCTCCAAACAGGCACTACGTACGATTGGCATTTGCTGGGCTGGGGGTCGGTTAAAGATATGCCACGGGTCTCGTGGGAGCACGGTGATGTCTCATTAAACGGCCGGCAGATATCACAAATACGGTTGCTTCCGGCTACGTTCAAGACTGTACAACTAAAGGCGGATACTAGCGGCTTTTGGCAGTTTGGTTACTTAACAGGGGCCCCTGGTCCGGAAGGCATGACCATGTGGTATACCGTGGAGGATCTACAGGAGACGAAGGGCAGCGAGTAATTTGAATGCCAACAGCGACCGTAATCTTTCGCATGCTCACTCATTTTAAAGATATGCTGAGTAATAAAGAGCAGTGGCATCCGTTTCGCTTAATACCGCAAAGGTTAACTATTGGATGTTAAAGGGTATTCGTTAAAAAATATTTTGGTATTTCCTAGTGGTTTGAAGTCAAGAGAAGAAGAGGGCGCAATTGGAAAGTCTCCATCGCCCTGGGCTGTCGTTGATAGGGATAAGGACCTTGTTAATATCAACAGAGCAACTCAGTTGAATCACGTGCATTTGCAGGACTGAGCAGAAAGGCTTTTTTGGGCATGCGGTCAATGCACTTAGAGGGATGGTACAAGTCCAGGAGATAAACAACGCTAATGCAGCGTGGAGCCTAGTGTATATCTCTTGCCAGCTGACGGAATTAGTACCATCAGTATGTCATACCATTCGACCTTAAGGATAGATCAGACCGGACCTTTTTCTTGTACTCCATATGGTGAAGTGTTGGGGTCGCTTGGTTGCTCATCTAAGATATTGGATTCGTGTCTCAGATAGATGCTGGGGTTCTGTGGTGCATGTTCCAGACTCACTAAGCAACCGGTTTGCAATGGAAAAAGAGCCAACGGACAGCTATGCACGGATTGTCTCAGCTTTCTGGGTCTGCTTCTGATTGGACAGCAAATGGCATTGCGACATCTCGAAATTAAATCACAGCTTCGAGCGCGGACAAACTGGGAAATAAAAGGTGCCAGGTGTTCGCTTTCTTTTTTTTCTATCAACTCTATCCCTTTCATTATCTGATATGCAGGCCGTCCGCTCCAGATTTTCCACTATCGCCCGCCGTTCCTTTGTTACTGAGTCCAAGGCAGCTTCTGCCGCTGCAGCTCCCGACAAAAAATATAAGCTGGTAGTTGTCGGTGCTGGCCCTGGTGGTTTATCCGGTAAGCCAAGGGGGGGAACGGAGTCGCGTGCGGAATGGCCGCAAAGACAATGACGAGTGAATGCTCACGAGACACCATGTCCGTTTTAAATACAGTCTCGTCGACACTCTCGAACATGCTTGGAAGGGACCAGGTTGCGGTTATTGACCCCGCCAACTATCACTACGTATGTGAAAATAAAAGAACTGATTCCAACTCACTCCTGCCATTGCAAGGTTGTCCTAACAATGAGTGTTCCATTCCTTAGTACCAACCCTTGTGGACTTATGTTGGAGGCGGCCTCAAGGATTTCAGCGAGAGTTTGCGCCCCATGGCATCCGTGGTCCCAGAGAAGGCCGATTGGATCCAACAGCGGGTCACTAAGCTTGATCCCGATAACAACCAAGTTACCTTGAACAATGGTCAAACTGTAGGCTACGATTACCTCGTTGTCGCTGCTGGTATCCAAATCAACTGGGACCAGATCAAGGGTTTGCAGGAATCCCTCGGCAAGGATGGCGTGACGTCCAACTACTCGCCTGACAGCGTACAGAAAACCTACAAATTTATTCAGGAATTCAAGGGCGGTAACGCTGTCTTCACGTTACCCAACACTCCGTTGAAGGTAATAGATAGAAGGCTTATTCGATGATGAAATAGTCACTCACTCCCTCTGCTCGTGTTTTAGTGCCCCGGAGCGCCTACTAAGATTGTATTTCTAGCAGAGGAGGCGTTCCGCAACTTGGGCGTGCGCGACAAAACTAAAGTGATCTACAACACCAGTCTCGGCAAAATTTTTGGTATTGACCACTATGGTCATGTCCTTCAGAAACTTGCCAACGAACGTGGCATTCAGGTCAACTTCCAGCACGAGCTGATCGAAATCAAGCCTGAGGACCGCAAGGCCATATTCCGCAACAATGCCAACAAGGAACTCAAAACATTTGATTATGACTTTTTGCATGTAGCCCCACCCCAGGGTCCTCCGACCTTCATCAAGCAGTCGCCTTTGGCCGATGCATCCGGTTTTGTGGACGTGAACAAGGATACGCTGCGACACAAAAAGTACAAGAACGTATATTCCCTTGGTGACTGCGCTAACTTGCCAACCTCCAAGACGGCTGCTGCCATCACCGCCGAATCGGGAGTGCTGAAAACCAACTTGATTGCCGACATGGAGGGCAAAAAGGCAGTGGATGCCGTCTACGACGGATACACCAGCTGTCCTTTGATTGTTGGTCGTGATCAGCTCATTCTCGCAGAGTTCTCTGGCTATACCGGCACACCACTCGAAACATTCCCTGTTGACCAGCGTCAACTTAGCTCGATTGCTCAGTACTTGAACAAGGAGGTAAAGAAAAGAGATGGTGGAATTTGAAGATCGGTGGTTGACAAAGGTGTATTTCTACTCTAGCTTATTCCATCCATCTACTGGAATGGTTTATTGAAGGGTACCTGGACTGGTCCTTCCACTTTCCGCAAGGCTATGTCTCCCTTTCGCAGCGCTTAAAACAGCCAATCATCAGTGATAGCGAACGTTACCTCCTTCTTCCCTCTCGAAGGCCGCTCCTTTGCATTTTAACTAGACATTTTTTCTATTGAAGTGAAAGATTACACCTCTTTGGATAAAAAAAAAAATTGCGTGTGCTTCAGTAACATTCCCATCCGCCGCCTTGTCGGATTTTCTTCCTGCCGCTCGAGCCGGCCTTTTTGCTCAAATGAATCAACAAAAACGACAGTCACATGGAAAGATCGGGCAAATGCGACCTTAAACCCCGTTTCACTTTGTGCCCATACATACACACCTTAACCTTCTTTTTTTATATTTTTGACCATGTCTCGGGTTGCTTACAGGGTAGCCTTTGAGCTAGCATTGCGGAGACCACCCCTGCGACAGATTCCTGCACGACGACTGTTTTATACGTACAAAGGTGAGGAGTATGACCGTTCCAGAGACAAAAACGGAAACTAACGCGCGTGCTGGCTCATTGGCATAATAATAGGTGCATGCGGCGCAATTCCGACTCTTCAACGGCAAAAGGTAGTGTGAACAAGACCCAGCAGCCGGTTGTTATTGTTGCTTGAGAGTTCTAAAAATGGATTTACTTTTTAGCGTTGTTTTCATGCATCAGGTTTGTGTGTTAGTGTGCTGTAGATGTTGATAGGAAGGGAGCGAGCTGACTAGGAGTCGTATAAACAATATAAAACAGTGCCACAATGCGCCGCGAAAAGAGACCCATACGATGTGTTGGGTGTGAGCAAGACGGCGAGCCAAGGAGAAATCAAGAAGGCCTATTATGCTGTATGTCCCATGTTTCTACAACAGCAAAATTGGTTTATGGTCATAGTACTAACAGAGTGTGTTCGCCATTAGCTTGCGAAAAAATATCACCCGGATACCAACAAGGAAAAGGATGCGCGTGAAAAGTTTGTACAGATTCAAGAGGCATATGAGATTTTGTCGGATGAACAAAAGCGAAAGCAATACGACCAATTTGGTTTCGGTTTTGAGGGTAAGAAAGAAAGAGGATCAACAAGAGTGTTTGTGTGTTGCGCGCCATGTGGTGAAGGCATATTGACAAGCGTTCTGGGATTTATCTGATAGGCGCGGCAGGTGCAGGAGGTTTTCACGGTGCAGGTGCCAGCGGTTTCCCTGGCGGTTTTGATCCCAATGATATCTTCAGCCAATTCTTTGGCGGAGGATTTGGAGGTGCAGGTGGCCCCGCTGGAGGGATGGGGGGCGATCCTTTCCGCCACGTTGCTGGCGAGGACATTCAGGTAAATGGATAGTATAATGTATTGATGGGAAAGGAAAGTCTTTTATTAAACAAAGATGGGATGTACATAGACGCCGTTGTCAATTACCTTTATGGAAGCGGTCAAGGGCACTACGAAGAGTGTCAATGTCGATCGGGTGACGACCTGTTCGACATGCAGCGGTTCAGGCTTGCAACATGGAAAACAAAAGTCGACATGTGGGGTGTGCCATGGCTCGGGTGTCCAGACGATCAGCATGGGTGGTTTCCATATGCAGACCACCTGTTCGTCCTGTGGTGGTGCAGGCTCTACGATTCCGCGCGGGGCAGGATGTCGGTCGTGCGATAGTATGGGCAAAGTGAGAGAACGCAAATCGGTGCAAGTCAATATCCCACCAGGTGTGGATCAAAATTCGCGTATTCGTGTACCCGGGGAGGGCGATGCTCCTATTAAGGGCCAGGGTCCCAATGGCGATTTATTCGTCAATCTACATGTAAGTTTTTATATATATATGCACGCACCAAGAAACTATATGTGATGCTAAACGCCGGTATGAACTTGAAAATAGATCCAACCATCGTCCATTTTCCGCCGGCAAAACTACGACATTTTCGTCGATGCAAAAATCCCATTCTACAAAGCTATTCTTGGCGGCCGCGTCCGCATACCCACCGTGGATGGTGACGTCGAACTCAAAATTCCTTCTGGGTCGCAGCCGGGAGACAATGTGGCACTACGAGGACGGGGTATTCAACGATTGCGGGGGACGTCCCGAGGCGATCAAATAGTGTCTCTGAAGGTCGAGCTGCCAAGGTAAGTTAATCAATCTCTCTGTATGGGTGCATAAACAGCTAACGCGAACACACGTTCTTTAGAGCATTGAAGGGTATACAGCGCGAGTTGATTGAGAAATACGCCAGCTTAGTCGATCCAGACTATCGTAAAGATGATGTTTCTCCTGACACCCCACCACCGTCGCCAAAGCCGACCGATTGTGGTGACGGTGAAGCGAAGGACAATAATTTCTTCAAGAACGCCTTTGGAAAGCTCAAGGACAAGCTGTCGCACGAAGACGAAAAGAAAAAGAACAACTAGACTGATCTTATCCATCCCATCGCAATATCACATCTCCACCCCCCTCCCACAGCTAGATACACATATGCAAGAGCAAACACACATGTATACACCACAACAATAAATGCAATGCGTCTGATGAGCCAAGTTTCAAAAGGAATCCGGCGGTTAACATAGTTTCTGCATAGCCTGATCTGTTGTAGTGAACTCCTTCCTCTGCTGTGCACAATAGCAGTACCGAGACCCAGATTCAAAGCGGGGGAAGTCTTTTCTAGCGAGGCCAAGAATGATAAGGTTTGAGGCGTACGTAGCCATCCTCTCTTCCAGAAACAAGGCCTCGTCTGCTTGAAATTTGGCCATATCCTCTCGATTATTTACGCGTTTCCCGGTCTATGTTTCTGGCCAGAGCATACGGAACCAGGTGAAATCACAGGTAAAGTGTATGCAGAGGAAACAAACGGGATGAGCACCACCAACGTAAGCATGGGTATCTTTAAGTGTGTATAGAGAAGAGACTATTCGTCATTCAATAAGGGTTTGCTCGCCTACGGCAGCTTTCACATATATAGTTTGTTGTGGATGCGAGCTTTTTGCTGCAACCCAATCTCTCGGGTAATATCCAATCTTTGGTATAGTAACGGCCCAGGCTCCGGTAGGAAACTGAGACTGATCACCTAACCCTAGAGCTTCTGCCTTTGCGCCATTCGGAACCCTTACTGCGTTCTTCATGCTGCTCATAACGGCAGCGCCCGATATTTTTTTATAGATATGTTGGAGTTTTTGAGACCGGAAAGAGCTTTGGGAAATTCACTTCGCGATGGATCAATCGATTTCGAGCTGCTGTACTCAGAAATAACGCTGTGGATCTACCAGCGAATAATATTCGAGCGTTATTTGCGAAATGAGTAGATGATGCCCTTCATGTAAACTAAGCTGCAGCTAAAATGAAGCACTGCATCAAATTTCCCTCATGAGGCTTCTTGGATATTATATTAACCCGTATTTTGCAGCAGCGAGTTGGGTGTCGCCTTCGTTTAGAAGTGATTGGCATATTGCGTGCTTCCATTGTCAATACTTCACAATCGATCCGTGCTGCAAAAGGTCTTTCAGTCAAACTTCAGTTGCCTTCAGAACAGTAGCATTTGGGGCGCTCAGAAGTTGATGGATATCAAAAGAAACATGCCCATTAGAGAATGATTGACGCATTGTATACAATTTAAAAAAAGGAAAGGAAGCTGAAAAAGTTAGGGGTTGTTTACAGATTGCCGCATGCGATCCAGCTCTCTATGTACTTCGCGTCTGCTGACATTTAGTCGCCGCGTATTGCTTTCTCCAGAAGTGGCCGTAGCGATGCTGGTTCCGGATGTGACAGTAGCAGGCGAAGTGCCCGGGGCAGGTCTCCGTAATAATAATGATTGGAAGAAGTCTGCAATTGCTTGGCTAGATGCACCATCCGCTCCACCAGGGAAGTTTGGTGCGCCTCCTGCAGTTGAACCCATTGGGTCAACTACTGTCTGGATAGGATCGACATGGGCGAACGCAGGCTAGAAAATAGAATGTACTTTTCAATCAGTACCAGGTACTCGCTTTTGTACGTGTTTATACCAATTCACGCCCAAGATGATGCTTTACTTCTAATCCTTGTCGGTCCAGTATAGGGTCATTTTGTCTTAGCGGTCGAGCGGTTGCATCATTATCTTCAACTACGTCAATTGTTGCTGTATTTGCCACATCAATAGGACCAATGACACTCGGTCGCATCACTGTCCCGCCAGCACGGGTTCTGGACGTTCCTTCCGGTTTCCGAACCGGTCGCAGTGTCTCATGATGGCGCTCAAAGAAAACCTGTTCATCTTCGCAAGTGACAGGTGGTGAGGTGTTTAGCGGCTGCTCCTCAATCTCAGGATCAGGGATGGCTTCCTCATATTCGCCTCGTGCACCATGTGGACCGGGCTCTTGCCGATCCATAATGGATTCTAGATCGGCGTCCCATCCTTGATGGACATATTCGCAGTCGAACCCCTCTCGCAACACACGGATTTTTCCCCATGTATCCCAGCCTGTGGGAACCATGACAGAGTCCCGCTCTATAACCTGCGCCTTGAGAGTGAAAGGGAAGGCTTTTGAGTGCGTAGTGAGTAAGCGATGTAGGATGTACTGCCGGAGGTTGTGGAAAGTATAAGGATGCAATGTCGATGTATAGAATAGCGCAGCACCGTCTTCAAAGGATAGTAAGTTCATTCCCGATTTAGCCAAAAGATATTGAGGTTACACTTACACTTCATGCATATGCATCGCAATGTTTGCTGAATATAATCGAATTGCTCTTCCTTATAGTCATGCTTCTGTTCCAGCATATTGAGTGCATCACTCTACACATTTATCGTCCATAGTTTGCTGATAAGTTCATTGAGAAACGATGCAATCTCTGTATGCTAATCACCTTACAGCAGACCAGAATAATCGGGACGCCCAGATTAGTGGTTAAACAGCCTTGCGGCAAAGGCAATGTAATTTGATCCGCAGAGGTTGTCGTAGTCACAAGAGGCGTTGACACAACAGGTGTGGATGGGACTGAGCCGGTTGATGTTGGTGCCGTCACAGTGAATGCATTCGCACTGTTTGTCGATGGTTCTGTATATGATTGCACGGTGTGTTCCACTAAATGTAATGGTTAGCTAGCTTCATCCTCTATCTGAAATCAGTTATACTATCATTACCTCTTTCTCGTAATTCATCAACCACAGCTTTTCCACGACTCCATGATTCACCTGCACTGCCCTCTTTGCATATTTCATCGATCATGCGCTGAATTACATTGATCCATCGTTGGAATGAGTCGAGAAACTTCCACGGACGTGTCCAGTCGATCGCAATAATGACGAGTGAGTCAGCAAGCGTATCAGCGCTGAGAGCAAATTTGAGAAGAGGGAGATATTCGGGTGCAGATAGTCCAAGCTGATACATGCCGAGCCGAACGATGCCTTAAATAATTAAAGAATGTTAGCCAGTTCATGCTCTGTCATCGTTTTTTCGTTCCCACCTTCATTTTCCTCATCTTTGATATCAGCAAACGTATATCCGAGTGCAAGTGTATTTGTCACATCCTCATCAAGGCGGTCTACAGGCACATGTGTATAGTTTCCAGGGGTAACGCCAAAAGAAGCTTTTGTTGGAACGTCGTCATTTTCCGGTTGTGCTCCAAGGGGTCCCGGATCATGCTTAAGATAATGGATAAGCGTTGATTTGCCACAACTCGGATCGCCTGATGTCATGCAGAGTTATTTAGCGATTCGCCGCTTCGTGTGCGCCTCAAGTCTTTATTCTTTTCTCACCAAGTACGAGGACATTCTTCGTAGGGATCATCTTCGACGATGCTACACCTTTGAGAATGCCAGACCATATTTCATCCTTTTCCGGTCCGATGGCCTGCGTGCTTGTTCCAGGAGTCGCAGTCGTCGCAGTCGAGCGAATATGTGCAGGTATGTCGGTACCAACCATAAGACCGCTTGTTGGAGAGACCGTCATTACCAAAAAATAAAATTAAAAAAATAAAAAAAAGACAGACGGAGGGGAAGGTGAGAATGGGCCACGGCAAAAGGGTAGTAAAAAGAGATCGGTGCTTTGTGAATAAGGGTGATAAATGCTCCCTTGATTTCATAGCCGTCGGAGTTCATATGCGATTAAGCATCCATGGCGCGCTGTGTCAGGTACGTGCGCGATCTCTTCCTGTTACTACTCTTGTAATAATGTACCGCCGCCGATTTAAGAAGAAAACGGAAGAGAAATACCCAGACACCATAGAAGGTTTTGGATATATTGTTAAGGACAATGGCGCGGTACGCAGCAAAGAAACAGGTTAGACGCCAGCTAAAGACCTATCGTTGCAAACGGGAAAAAGATCTGAGAGCTTGCGCGGATATTACTCTCATAGACGAAAAATACAACTTCGAGTACCATTACAAGGATCGAGCCCTGAATGAGTTACGCTACGCAGCCTTTATTGGTAAATGAGGTGAAATCCTTTCGAGCTTGAAGGGCAGACGCTGAATTTGCCTTGACAGATCTCATCGGCAATCTTGTCGAAGATAAGTTACAAGCCTCGCCTTTGAACTTCCAAAAGGCGATTATCCCTGTGAATGCCGATCCTGCAAAAGATCCATTCACCTACATATATATGACGTGAGTGATCGCGCTGTTGCCAGGCAAATGTTTCCGCGTACTGAAACTTATGCTTCTGCTATGGACATAGGCCTAAGGCGATGACAACAACCGACAAGCTTCTCTTCCTTATTCCTGGAAACAACACTCGGTACGTAGATTAAAAATAAGTATTGGAAGAGGAGGTCAATGTATGTATGAGAGGAAAGGATTGTTTATGCCTTTGAAAAAGCATCGGGCAATGGTCCAAACGCGTCATGTGCGACGAAACCATTTATGTAAGTCGATGTGCCTGAAGCAAACGTATACGCGGCTGTTTCTTGAGCTCTTTATTTATTTTTGCAGAGCGGATCGATGCTGGATGTTTCACGACGAGCAATTGAGAAGGGTTATGAAGTCATGATCCTGAATCCCAATGGCATCTATTGGTACGACAACAAAGCCCAAGTAAGCTCTAAATTCCGTATAGGCTTCCCTTCTGGATTGGAGTTGATGCTGAATTGGTACTCCTCAGGAAATGCCGCCTAAAACACACATGAATTTTATCACAGTTCCTGGTAAAATCTCTTGGGCATCAAGTCAGAAAAAATTATGATAGTTAATCAAGTCGCCTTTTTTTCTAGAGAATGGGAGCCCAGAAGAGCACTGCTGTTATGTGCTTCGCAATTTCATTCTCAAATCTAAAGCAAATCGCATTGCAGCTATCACAGTTGGATGGGGTGGATACAACCTGACAGAAATGCTAAATGAGAATGGTATTATTCAATGAAACAATTGAAAACTACAAAATGATTGATATTCGAACGGTAGGTGACTTCTTTAAGAACCGTGTCCTTGCGGTTGCAATGGCAGATAGCACTCATTCGAGTGACTTGATAAAAGGTGATGACAAGCGCTCCTGGATGAGGAATGTGAGTAACAATCACACAAGCCCATTATTAGCATGTCGAATGGTACTCATTGTCTCTTTCCGCTCTTTTGGGCAGCACGTGGTCAATTGGGCTGTGTCGACAGAAACTGCCCTAGGCAAACCACTTAACGATAATCGATTTGGATGCGAATGCTTGTCATCAGGTTGATATATCTGGTCCGGTGATCAGAAAACGATTTGCACTAACTATAGCGATTTCCCACTTTAATAGGTCTTGAAATCTCGGATTTCACGCTTCCGACTTGTATCGATCTCATGTGGCGATTCATTGATGTCAAAATGGGTGATCTTCCTCCTACAGCGGCAGATGAAATAGATAATGAAATTCTCTCCGAGGAAGCTCGCCAAGAGGAAGAGAAGGAACTCGATGAACATCTCAATGTCGTCAGCATTGGTTAGAGGATTGAACCTTCGGCGTTTTTATGCAATACAAAAAAACTTCATAAAAAATATTATCTAGAACTAGCGCTCATATTCCGAAAAGGTCTAAGCAGATATCGTTCGGTATAACGAATCTTCGTTCTATCGGTTGAACGATTGCTGAACATGTTTAACGAGCGATGATAGAAATTATATTGGGATTGCTATGCTGTGCCTGAAGATATCTTGGCCAAGACAAGAGAAAGCGAGCTTAGTATGGTTGTTCAATTCGGCTGAAGCCCTGGTATTATGACCATCATCAATATTCTCAAGATGGAAAACGAGTTGATGCGATATGTCTGCTACTGGAAGATGACCAGCGCTAAACTCCCTTGTCACGAAAAGAATACAGGTTTTCAAAAAGTTTTTGCTAAAAGTCGCTGATATGAGCCAGGCACTATTAGAAAAGATCATGGCGACATTGTATCTTTTTGGAGAGGAGCATAAACAACCTCTTTTAAACAATTGCACATTGATGAGAGTCGTTCTGCAGCTTTAACGAAACTGATATATCGTTTAATGCAGAACTTCAGCGATCTTGATGTTTTCCTTGCAGTATTGTTTGCAATTTCAAGATAATTATGCGCAATTGACCCGTTAGACAGACACTATTCCAGCCTACGAAACGAAAGAGCGGCTCAAAAGCGACAACAACCTGATCTAGACTCTGCGCCAAAAGGTGGGGTTTGGCTTGGTTCAAAAAACGAAATCACTGCTTTAGTCAATGTGGGAGGGACATTCGCAAGGAAAACATCCACTTTATGACACAACTTCCAGATTGTTGGTGCAAATCACGTCAGAGACATGCTCCTAACCTTTTCTTTGCTCAGTTTCAAATTTATTGCATTCCATGACAAGCTGATAAAGCGTTCTTACTGTTGGATGTTCGGGAAGTGAATAACGGTACAATGTGAACGGCTGTTCGGTAAGAAACATCGACAATGCTTGTAAAAATGCGTTGGTGTCAAATTCTTCGCACGGTAGCCTTGATTCTGACACAAGATAGCAGCTTATTTGCCCAGAAACCACAACATGGCATACGTCTCACCCATGATTTACCATCGACAGGTATGAACGTGGTGATAAACGTGGGCAGCGAGCGATTATTAATGCAAAAAATCACCAGCAGCAGATAGGATTTGGATAACTGTTTGATCATTTGAATGTATGTGACCAATTATTGCATAAGATCTTCTTTCACGATGAATTGCACCTCGATCAGAACTAGTGGCGACAAGTTTTGAATGCCAAACAAGGAACTACGGAATATCATTATAGGAGTCATTAGGTCCTCTCATTACATCAATTAAATCGATCAATTATTTCTTATAAAGGAAGGGCGCCTTTTATGGAAGTGCTGTAGAGTGGAGCTCAGTAACTTTGTAAGAGTCGGAAAGCGAAAGCCTGACCATATTACTTAACCTACCTGCGACGCTTACGCACCCGCTTTAACATACCTTTAAAATGGATACGCACACCAATTGTCCCATTCGGTACTTGTAATGGTATAAACTCCGTTGGGACATTCAGTAAGACCCCGTCCAGAAAGTTGCATGATTTTGGCAAGATGAGATTTCATATACAAGATAAGCTGAAGCTATGCGATTAGTGAGATAGGAAAGCAGTATATGTTCCTAAAAACTAATAACATTTCGGTTAGTATTGGCATCTAGCAAAGCTTCACAGCTTTTGTAGGATGGATTACTGATTTGCATTGCTTAGACGAGCCCATAGTTTGCGAGAGACCTGGGACTCCTTCTGAAGGATCGATGAAAATGAAAGATCTGCGGTTTTCGTTTTTGCAATACCACACAGGCTAATATATAATCAATGGATACATTGTGACTTTTCTCAATAATACAATGATATCTCACCTTAGGAATAATGCTTAGCTCGTATTCAGTGGATAGTGCTTTGAGGAATTTCGTGACCAAAGGTTCCAAGTGCTAAACTTTGCGGACCATTGCTCTCGACCAACACATCAACAGCGTCACAATTTGCTCCTTGTGGAGTTTTCACAGAAAGACTCGTTCGATTCCAGCTGAATCATGTCATTATCTACAGTTTCCCAATTTGGTCCGCTAATTAATACATGTCAAGTCCATCCTTATAAGCTTCCATGTAGTTTATTTTCCGTATACAAGATGAAATAATGTTTAAAATACAAAAAAAAATGCGACATAATATTACACGAAATTGTCGTGTTATTTACCCAGTAAAAAGGTTTCGTTAGTCAACAGAAAACATTATCCCATCCCCTTTACATTTTGACTTATCAACCAGGATCACACCAGGCGTATTCGGATGCGTATATGACGATACCTACGGTGAGGATTAGATGGATCGGCAGGAGCAAGGACATACAACGGCAAGAGCACTCCAGAAGCGGCGGCGGCGTGATGGCAGAGATAAAGGATGAGTGAACGCCAGAAGCAACGGCAGGGGCACGATGAGTCGCAATGGCGGGCGCAAAACTGTCGAACCGCGAGGCATCGGCAAATTACGCCGGGTGAGCGTGGGGACAAGGAAGACAATAGCAAAAGATATTGAGAGCACTGGGGTAGACGCAACGCCGAAGTAACGGCAGAAAAAAGCACGGGAAAGGTCAAGGCGCAAAAAATGAGGGGAGGGTCTGTCCGAAGCCAACCAAATCGCGGCCCCGCCGGACGATGCGTTTCCGTTTTGGCCTTTCTTCTATGTCTCATCAAGTACGGGTAAGACTGGTCAATCTACAAAGGACAGGAAGTGATAACTTCGAATAACGAGCAAGTCGATATAAAGATCCATACGGTTACCCATGAAAGAGAGGCCAAGAAAGGATTTGATCAAGAGGAAATAGTTCGCCCAGAATCTCCATTATTCATGAGAAATCAGTCATCCGTGCGATTGACGGTGCTAGAACAAGTGCCACAATGCATGAGGTGACATCCTCCTTCAGAAGGCTTACATCTACGACCACCATTGCTGCTGTTTCACTATGCTTTTGTTTATCAGACCACAGTTTTGTTGCAGGACAAATTTAAACGGGCCTTTTGATTTTTTTATATTGTAATCATGATGATCAAGATACACACAGGCGATGACTTAGCTGCACACCATTGCATCAAGGAGAATGTGTCAGACGAAGTGACATTGATTGATTACGAGGCAGCGAGAGGGTCTGTGTTGTTGTGCGCCACGGGCTGCGTAGTACACTACTGCAGCAAACTTATTGTCTCATATCAATGAACTTGTGTGTAAGTATTGACTTATTATCAATAATAAACGACGTACGATCCACAAAGATGTGGTAGCATGACAAAGTTCTTTATTATCTGTCTCGCTGATGAGCTTTATACAATCGGACAAGTGAACATTCACCTGTCATAGTTATAGAGTCTATTTCTTCGTTTTATCCGAGGTCTGATTTAATACTGCATGATTACATATAAGAGTAATGGTCTTTATGTCTCAACAATCCTTCCAACATATCCAAAGAAATCGGGATCCAATATCTTCTCATCTTCACTCATTTTCCTTCCTTTTTCACATATTCATATCCATATACATACTGTGGTAGTCTCTGTTGAATTATCACAAATCGGGTCATAGTTTTTCCCCATTACGACAGTTAACCAGCAAGGCATACTCTTTGTAGCCGCGAGCCTCGGCACAGTCATCAGGGACGTTCGTTTTGCATCCACTTGGACAAGCATTGTATTGTTTGGATGCAACCTGTAATTGCCTTGTAAGTGTCCAGTAATAGAGACAGACTTATGAAATTCGTTGAGGCAAGCTGTCATTACATCGTAAGAACCTCGAGATAATCTGCTTCGTTTCGCTATACGGAAGAATTTCACCGAGAATTTGGCGCGTAGATTCAAAGTTTCGTCCTTCATCCAGACAAAATTGAACTGGCGCAGGCTCAGGAGTGTTGGCCTAATTTCTGGTGTTTCCAAAGGCTTGGTTCGAATGAAACAATGTACTATTCCCCGAGTCATCGTCCATTTTTGCGCATTCGTCCAATGATAGTTGTTGGTTTCCAGCTGAAAAACCATCGAGCATTTGTCGTCAGAAAGGAATTGAGATGCACGTTCGCCTTTGTGAACTACAAGAATTTCTCGCGTACAGGGATATGAATTAGGCATCCATAAGGATCTGAATTAGCTTATCACGATTAGTTGTTTTTGGTATTACCACAATCTGCCACAAACTCAGCTAATGAAAACGGTACGTGAGACTTCGGACGGTATATTCGCTTATGAGCTTATTAACATGTTCTTTAACCAACTCTTTGAATCACTCTCCACGAGAAGAGCATTGGAAAGTTTCTTTTGGAAATTGACGTTGTCTGCATTACAATTTAATAGGGTCGAATCTGCAGAAAAATTCGGAAATTCCTGGATTCTGGAGCTTGCTTTCTGAACATTACGATAAGATGAAGGAAAGAAAACAAACAATGTTTTCAAGCGCAGTATAGCAATGCCAATGTAATTTCTATCATTGCTCGGTACACATGTTGATCGGTTATCAACTGATAGATCGAAATTTCATTATACCGAATAATATCTGCTTTTATGGACCTTTCCGTCTATCGAGCGTTGATTATATGCAATGCTGCTGCGTGCAGGTTGCAGATCCCTAAGGAGATTATACTTAGATGCGGCACTTGATATGCACTCTGTCCGATGTAGCATCTTTTTTGGTGTACGAAATACGTGAAGCACAAAAAAGAGGTCGCAAGAGCTACACACGCAATACGCACACGCGGAGCGAGATCAGTTGCATATAGGACACTTGTGGTCGCTGTGCTATGTACTTGCTCTATGTATCGCATTACTATCATCATGCATCGGAGCATCTTAATTTCCCTAGTGGCCCAAGAGACAAACAAATGTTGGGTCTTGGTGCTGTAACGGCTTTTGGTAGTATCGAAGTAAGTTTGATGTGGAGGGAAGGAGGTCTGGGAAGGGGCGAACAACAAAAGAGGGGCAAAAAGAAGACCATTCTGTAAGGGTGCCGCAGGACTTTGTTCTGAGAGGCTATCGCTTGGGGAGGGAGAATTTCTTGATCCACGTTGATGAAAGCGGCGTGCGAGGATAATATGTACTGCAGGGCATAGAACCGGCTTCTGTCGCCTTGACACATGGGTATTAACGCAGCAACGCCTATTTAACAACATTTGCGATAACGAGGCTACAGGATGCAAGTGACACGCATGCGCAGTACATTGATACGCTGGTCCGATCGTACTGCATTAAGGAGCGCTGCACTGCTTGACAATGATTACAGAGGTGCCATGCATTGTTTTGATCACGGGAAGACAGATTTTAAGTAGAGCCTGGAACCCCGCCGAAGAATAACGAGCTTGAGGTCGGCGGACATCCGGAGAAAAGGGGTTAGAGCCAAGCCGACGACTCAAAGACAAGTATTACATAGTATGGTTGTACAAATCAAGTGGCAAAAACAAAAAGAACGCCACGCACACGATGATGCTTATGCATATGGCATGGCTATGAGCTTAATATGATGCACGACGAGGAAAGATGAGGAACTGGCAACTGTATCAGCGCTGAGGTGGTAACACCTACATCATCGCTGTGGACATTTAATAATACTAAGCTACACGGTCCTTCCAACAATGACTGCGGCCTGGTGTCCTAGAAAGCACCTTCCCGACCATCCCTAGCATATATACATATTTCCCATGCCATCATATCTTGCTAGAGACTTGGAGCGACCAGATATGAAGGAAGCTTAACCAAAAAAATTATCTTTTTCGCTGCATAAAGTGAGCGTGATCTTCGGCAAGCCTTTCCTATATATGTCAATTTAGTTTATTATTATTTCTGACTCCCACTTGTGCAGATGCAGAATGCAACATGATGCGAAGCCCATCAACGCTTGCTCCTTCGTTCCCCGATCTGCTCCCACACTCGCCCTCCCATTCCCCTGCCGATTCTTGTCTCCGACTCGACGTTGCGTAGTTGCAGCAACTTCGCATGAAAACTGACAGTTAGAAGTCCTTTGTTTGACAAGCTTTCAGGTTGCCGCTTTTCTGTTAAGCTAGCAGAAGAAGGTGGTAAATACGCAGATAAATATAAAGAAAGAAAACAAGAACAAACAGGTGCATAGCCAACCTTCCTTCCTCCCCCTTTGGGGTCGGTGAAGTCCAAGTTTTATGGATCGTTTTTTTTTTCAATGCTGATCATAGTAGTTTTGTTCACCGCCTCCAAAGACAGGGTGAGGAAAAAGGATGTGTTTGTGCATATACCTGTCATACAAACAAAATGCGAGTTGGGCCATTTACAACAAACTCAAACAAACTCCCCTTTCTTTATCCTTTTCTTTTTCACTTTCCAGACACTCCCATTCACTCGCTCGCTCGCTCACTTACGCGCATCCTTCTTCTTACCATAGTCCGAGTGATTCAGGAGAAATCAAAGGGTGTTTTCTCACAGATTGAATTATACGCCTTTTTCTTTAAGTATTTCCTAACGAACGAAAGAAAAAAGGTAAAATAACTCGATAGAAAGAAAAATATGGGTGATCAGGCATTCCCCGCAGTAGCAGAATGTGCCTGCAAGCTTTCAACGTAACGTAAATCTTACTGTACATGCGCGCAAATATTTTAAAGGCACTTTCCTGGCATATTGCGCTCATAACGCAGATCGCATATTATATAATCTCGCAGAACATCTGGAAAACATATACGGCAGCCCTCTTTTCTTCTTACCTTTCTCACATATTCTCACCACGATAACGATGCTTGAAGGAAGTTACCAAGGTTTCATATATCAGCCTACGGGACCAGAAACACCAACTGGAACGTCGCCGCATCTAGGTCCATCATCATCTCCAGCACCACAACCAACATCGGCTGCATATTCAGCGAACAACAAACCCGACCACCGTCATCCACAGCATTATTATCGCGATTCATATGATAGCGCTGCCAGCAGTAACAGTACCAATAGCAGCAACAGCATTGGAGGCTATTACCTGACCCAGCCACCTGCTCAGCACTATCAACTACCCATGCCAGCATCAGCCGGAAACGCTTATGAGCCAAAAAGTCCAATGTTTCCTGGTCGCAAGAGCGATCATTCCGATGGAATGATCCTCTCATACCCTCCTCCCCCTCATCCGCAGCCACATCATCGCCATCAGCATCATGACAACAGTAGTAGCTGGTCAATCCGCCCGGATGTCGGCGGCAACAGCAACTCGAATGACGGAGGAGGGTACTCGTGGAACTACAGTCCACCGGTGCGTCCGCTTACTCTATCCTCTCCAACGCATGCTGTAAGGGGAGGGAAGAGCTATTCTAGCAACACCGAGACACGTGCCGGACTTGGTGGCTACGGCGACGACGACACATTATCACCCATCCCAAAGCCACTCGTCCTCGACCAAGCTCCAGGCTTTCCTCCGCGGCACAAGCTCACAACGACGGTCTGGGAAGACGAAGGCACGGTCTGCTATCAGGTTGACGCAAAAGGCATCTGCGTTGCCCGACGAGCGGGTGAGAGAAAATAGAGAGGAGGGGAGAGAGTAGAGATATGCTTCGGACAGCCGCTAAGGAAGAATTTTCCTCCTAGATAACCATATGGTGAATGGAACCAAACTGCTTAACGTGGTGGGCATGTCGCGCGGCAAACGGGATGGCATCCTGAAAAACGAACGTGGTCGTATTGTCATCAAGGTTGGAGCCATGCATCTTAAAGGAGTTTGGTAAATGCATTTTCTTTCGTCGCATAACGTTCTGTGCTAACCATCATCTCAATCTGTTCTTCTTTCAAGGATTGCTCTGCACAGAGCCAAGTATCTTGCCAACAAATTCCATGTCTGCGATGCGCTTTACCCTCTCTTTGAGGACAATCCAAGAAAATTTGTTCATCCGCCTTCGCCTGTCATTTCTCGGACCCTTGTTGGCAGGTCATCAAACGACAAGCAAACCTTCTGGAGCGATACTAACAATGGTAACGGTCCCAACAAGAGAGCACCGCTCCCATCTATTATCGATCAGCAGCAAGGTAAAAGAAAATTTCAAGATGACAAGCATTCTATATTTACTCATATACAAATAATAACAACGATCAGGCGCATCTCGTGGTCCGGATCCTCATCAGCATCCTCATACTCATCCCTTAGGTTCGTTTTTCGGCCATGGATTATTCTTTTTAGAAAAAAAAAAAGCAAGCTGTTGACCACTCACTATCTATTCAGACACCACGGGATCAATACACCGTACCAACATGATCTCATCGCCGCCAACAACGCTATCTCTTCCTCGACCGCAGTCAGGGTATCAAGCCATAGGCTACTATTACCATCATCAGCCACAACCGCGACCCGAGACACCAGCAGAGTATACGCGTCCCCATCATTTGTTCCAGAATACGGGAGACCCACGGAAGGCCATTGCGTTCAATCCATTACCAGATCGACACCAGCAACACAAAGATCAGGTAAGCAAAACCAGAGATATTCACCTAGCATACAATACTTATCATGCCTTCTTTATATAAGCCGATCAAGCTGAGTTATGACCCAGTCATCAACAGTTCGCCGAAGGCATCGGATCAATCTTCATCTTTGGAGAATGGCTGTGAACATCAAAGCTGCGGAGATCCATAGTTTCGTTATTCTCTCTTCCATACCAAGGGCTCCAAACAACAACCAGTCATCATCTCAGTCACACACACACATAGCACACTCAACAAATGCAAAGAACAGACACATTTATCACACGCATATATATAATTAACCATTTCTTCCTTCAGGGAACACACTAAGTATATATGTACAGATATATGTTAAGGGGAATGAATAAGTCGGCTTGATCTTTATAAAATAATTGAATGTACTTTATTCTTTTTTGTCCTGACAGGCTGGAGTCCTGTATGGGAGTAAGGAAGGAGAGGACGCCACACGACGAAGATGACGGTGCATGGTGCAGGAAAGGCTGTTTAACAGAAGCCACTTGGTTTTTTTCCCTAGTGGTCCACTAGCTTCTACGCCAACGTGCAGATGGGGTGCTCAACGAGAATATCCGTATATGAAGTTGCCCTTTCTTTCACGCTCACGTCCTTATCCCCGCCTTAGGCGGATATAGTGCGACCGACAGAAGGGGACTGATAAGATGCGAGAAAAAGCAACTTCGTTACCACATGACCTTTTTCCCTTGTACAAATTGTATTATAAAATTTTGCGAAGTTAGCGACGGCAACACTGTGAATTGTGTAATGGAGTGTTCTTCGTTAGGTCACATCTGAGAAAATCCCGCAGCCACTTGGAGAAGCCACGCCACACTAGGTTGAGAGCCACTCCGGCTTGGCATTCCTTTCTCGTGTCACCACGAGGATATTACATGACACACAACACCCAGAAATCCGTCTCCTTTTTCTTCTTCTTCTTCCTTTCCTCCCCCACAGCGTACAACTCATCTTCTTCACCCTCCACCCCCTTACCCTTGTCGTGCTCCCGTCCGCTATATACGCTTCCTTCTCCCTCTCTGAGTCTACATCCTCCTCCTCTTTTCTACTGCTACGTACACATCGTTCCGCGTCCTGTCTTCATCCCGGTCCTGTTGGGGGGAAATCATCGCTAGCCCAATATACCACGGCATCTTACAACTCATGCAACATCTCTCTTTCATAACTAATACATTGCAAGCAATTCGTCATGAGCAACACGGCTATCGATACATCAAAGGCACCGCCATCATCCGAATTTTTCACCAGTCGCCTAGATCAGCCACAGCAACAGGCGCCCATCTTTGCGCTACTAAACGATAAACGAGATGACAACAGCATCAACCACAAAACTATGTCGTCTTTCCTGCCCACACCAGACACCCCTGTTACGAGCGCCTCTTCGTTGACGTTGCTAAAAACCCCCTTTGGAAGCCACAGACGCACGAGCGGTCCTCCCACTGGAGCAGCAGACAAAGAAAGGCCTTACGCATGCACCGAGTGTAGTCAGCGATTCAGTCGGCCCCATAATCTTAAATCGCACCTCACCACGCACTCGTCCGAGCGCCCATTTCAGGTACATGATAATAAAAATCAATTTACAAACGACTTCGATGCATCCTTTATTCACTTTTGGGAAGTGCAATGTGTGTAATAGCTTCTTTCGACGACACCACGATCTCAAACGACATAAGAAGTTGCATACGGGTGAGCGACCCTATCAATGCAAGAACTGCCACCGCTCCTTTGCACGCCTCGACGCCCTCAACCGGCACTGTCGAGCCGAAGGTGGCACAGCCTGTAACAATGCAGCCACCAAGCATCACCACCAGGAACATCAGCGCCCCATTGTTCCACAACTGCACATTGCACACCCGGCTTCACAGCCTTTACCTTCCATATTCTTCCATCGGCATCATCCTTCACCATCAACGTCGCCATCGCCTCCCACGCACACTACATCGCCTAATATCTCCCCTCCCGCAGCCACTAAAACTATCTTGTCCGCGCCGTTGTCCTCCTCCAAACGAACGCTCATCTTGCCTTCATTCAAGGATCCCTGGGAGGAGAATACACAGCTCCGCCATGAACTTGCCTATTGGAAAGCCAAGGCAGCCCAGATGAGTGAGTTACAATCGCAGCTGCATGATTTGCAGGTCGAGGCAAGTACTGTTTACTAGTAACGACATAAGTAAGGGGTTCCTTAACGATTGAATATATTTATAGAATAAAGTATTGCGATCTGTCATCATGGATGCGCGTCCTGACAACACATGAATACTAATGATCTTTGTCGTCAACACACCCTTTCTTGCTATCTGTATATACGTATATTCTCCAAGCACGCCCCCCATCAAACTCGGGAAGTCGCTTACAATTCGCTTGCGCATGATGTCCACATCTGCCTCTTGGATCTTTTAATACTTCTATTTTTTTTTCTCTCCCTCTTTTTCTCTCGCTTCGCTACATAACATGAGAAATCTATTTATTACTGCACGACTGCCCTGAATCCTATGGACGTAGGCGTTCCAAGGCATCTGCTCTTAACTCCGAAATATTTTATGTACGTTATACATCCATGTGTTGAGCCCGTCTGGAGTTTGTATGTTAGGCCACCAACTAGGCATATACTCCGAAGACATTCTTGCAGTAGAAAAGCAAAGTTACTACGCAGTTACACAGGGCACACTGAATAAAGTTGGCATCGGAATCCCCAACATATATTTGAATGCACTACAGCCAGCAATTACACGTTCGTCCAGCCACAATGATGAGCGGGGCTGGGTACTACTACGGGAGGAAGGGGAAACAAAGGATTCCCGGTAATATTGTCCTGAAATAGTGCAGCAAGAGTCGTAAACAAGGGCCGCTGGTTATCCAGGAACAAAGCGATGGAAAACAATTGCTTGCATTCGTCGCAAATTTGTAGGATCTTTCTCGCTGCACCCAAACCGTCACAATTCGGCATAGCACATGCCCAAATCGGGCAAATAAAAAATTCCAGCTCTTTTTTTTTTTCTTTGGTTAAAAAGCGGTTGTCGTTTGAATCGATTGCGTTTGTTGTACGTAAAATGGCTGCTAGAGTGGAAGATCAGTTTGAAGACGCTCCGGATATAATGGAGCAATCTGGGCTGCAGGTGCAGCAGCAACCGGCTGAAGATTATGAGGAGGACTACGACGATTATGACGATTACCTCGATGATGAGTTGAATGACACCGATCTCTGGGATAATGCCACAGGAGGTACTGCTCTCTATAGCGCACGGTACCCCGGGATGCATCGCGCTGTGTCAATTCAAATTTTGATCTGACTTGCGGATGATGATACTAGACTTCACGAAGCAGTATAACCGTTTACGCCAGCAAGTTAGCGGGAGTCAGGCGCCTCAGCCTACGGTCGTTATCCCCGCATCTAATACCAGACGTATGCCGATCAAGCCTCCTACCGAGTCGACTGTCGCTGCAACGGGGGATATGAAAATAAAAGACAAAAAAAAGGCGCTCGACTCGCAGATTGAGAGTCTCGGGCATTTCGCGAGTCGAATTCACGTTTCGGATTATGTGCCTGGCTCGGCTGCAACAGTAGGCGGTGGTAGTCGAAAGGCGACAGGTGAAAAGTAAGGAAGGGAGCGAGGGAGGAGGAGGAGGGGGGAAAGCGGCATGCACTGTATACAGGAAACTAACACGGATTCTTATTAGAACTATTCAGAAGGATAAATCGGACCGCGCTACAGTGGAACAAGTACTCGATCCGCGCACACGTATCATTCTGTTCAAGATGTTGAACCGTGGCATTTTTTACGAGATCAACGGCTGTGTCAGTACCGGCAAAGAAGCGAACGTGTACCACGCCACGACAGAGGATGGCACTCATCGGGCCATCAAGGTTTACAAAACGTCGGTGTTGACGTTCAAAGATCGTGACCGATATGTCACTGGCGAGTATCGTTTTCGTCACGGCTACTCCAAGTCGAACCCGCGCAAGATGGTCAAGGTGTGGGCCGAAAAGGAAATGCGCAATTTACGCCGACTTAAGCAGGCAGGTATCCCCTCGCCCGAAGCATTGGTACTACGAATGCACGTTTTGGTGATGGAATTCTTGGGTGATAAAAACGGATGGTAAGTTGGGAGATCAGTTTGCATCATGAGGAGTTTGTTGACTATCAAAACTCTAGGGCCTACCCTCGCCTCAAGGATGCACAGATCGACACATCAAAGTACCCGGCGTTGTATTATCAACTCATCAAGAATGTCCGAACAATGTACCAAGTCTGCAAGTTAGTTCACGCGGATTTGAGCGAGTACAATATCTTGTATGTTCTTTTTCTTTTTGTTCGTGATGGCGAGGTCACTGGTCTAAATAGCAATATGTAGATACCATTCGCGTACTCTCTATATCATTGATGTATCGCAGTCGGTGGAGCACGATCATCCGCATGCATCCGAATTCCTGAGAAAAGATCTATCAAATGTGACTGACTATTTTTCCAAGAAGGGTGTGCGCGTCATGTCATTGATGGATCTGTTCCGCTTTGTCACGGACTCAAGCTTCGGTAATGACGAAGAGGCGGTCGACCGGGAGCTCGAAAAGGTAATTTTCAAAAGTTAGGGGGTGGGGAAGATAGCATTAATTAACTGTATATGAGGGGGCCCGGTTTGCATTCGTAATAGATTCAACTTCGAATGAATTCTGAGCCGGAAATAGAACGAAACAAATTGGAGGAGGAGGTGTTTATGAAGTCTTATATACCACAGACACTGGAGGAGGTGATTGACGTAGAGCGCGACACTTTGCGTATTGCAGAGGGCGAGGGAAAAGATGTAAGTTTAGCTTCGGCTCTTTCATTGCGGCTTTGCGACATGAACTTGACTTTGTGAGGTTAGCTTGTGTATGCAAATCTCCTGGGCGACTCGAATTTTGAAAGCGAGACCATAGCAGCAGAAGCAGCAGCACCTACTAAGGCAATAGCAGCACTCCGGATAGAAGATAGCAGCAGCGAGGATGAAGACGAAGATGAGGAAGAGTATGAGGATGGAGGGACAGAGTCCGGAGATGAAGGAGAAGACTCAGACGAGGGCGATGATCGCAAGCCGCGTGGCAAGAAGTTTGAAGATAAGGAAGCAAAAAAACTCAGAAAACAGAAAACAAAAGAAGACGCACGAGAGCGACGAAAGCACAAGATCCCAAAGGCTGAGAAGAAGCGGAAGATACAGAATTCAAAGAAGCGGTCAAAGAAATAAAGCATCAGATAGAACATTTCCTCCCGCGCAAACATTCCCGAGAAACAGTGCACATGCAAGGGCCTCTTCTTACATTGTTTCACCCTACCCCTGTGTCCCTTGGCAGTGTGCGACGAGTAGGAGAAGGCCATGTCCCGATATGGAATGGGCAAGTAGGCGTTGCGACGGTCATTGAGTCGGGGAATTGTTATTGGCCAGAGAAAGTGAGCGAGGGAGATAGAGGTGGTGAGCTCTGAATTAGTTACACGGGTGATGGCGGGGCGGGGGGTGGGGGTTTGGGGGGGGGGTGAAAGAGAAGAGGAGAAAGGGGGAGGTGCAACAAGAACAAAGCCGTCCGCCCATCTATATTTAAGTGCAGGTTATTTGCCCCAAGTTGCTCTGCTATCCCCTCTCTTTCTTTTCTCTTCCTTTGGCGCGGATTGCCAAGATGATGTTGCTCCATTACCCTTTTGAGCTGGTTGCACCCATGGTCGCCATTAGCTCCATCTTGCTTCTTCTTCTAGGTCCGTTGCTGATTCCGCGTCTCTACCTGGTCTTCCTCCTTGTCTACTTCACTGGCTTTCTCTATTCTCAAATCAACCATGTATTCAAGTTCTGGATCACAGCGTCGACGATGAAGAAGAAAATCCGTGCCTGGAACGCCAACTCTACTCAGCAGCAACGCATCACGGCCAATCCCAGTGAAAAGTTAAACTCCCCGGTGACTCGACACTCAGCCTTGGTGGATGACGAGCGGCTCGACGAACTGGAAGCGATGCAGCCCGAAGTCTCTTCAGAACTGATCCATGCCTTCATTGTCCCCAATTATGCTGAGCCCGAGGGTCTGCTACGAGATACGATTAAGCGGCTGGCCAATCATAGGTAAGAATAATAATAAACGACGTCTTGGCAAAAAAAGGTTGACCAGTCGACAACAAACATGGTTTCCTTTCCTTAAATAGTAACGCGCAAACGAACTATGTCATCATTCTCGCTATGGAAGCCTCAGAACAAGGTCATGAAATTAAGGCTGAAAGTCTCGCAAACTATTTTAAGGATAGCTTCCTTCACTTTATCGTCAGTGTTCACCCGTCTGACATCCCCGGCGAATCACGAGGCAAGGGCTCCAACGTGTCCTACGCAGCCCGGGTTGGGTGTGCGGAGATGATCCAGCGTGGGCTCGATCGAAGAAGAGTTGTTCTGACGGTTTCCGACTCGGATTCGTCTATCCCAGAGCTCTATGTGAAAGAGGTAAAGGAGAAGAGAATCCGGATCAACATGAGGGCCTTGTCTGATCCTGAAATGCCCAGGTCGAGAAAGCATTCCACAGAGCTGAAGACCCCCACTTTTTGCTGTACGCACCGCCGATCTTCTTTTCGCGCAACTGCTTTGACGTGCCCGCGGCTGTGCGCATGACCGACATTACTTGGTCGGCGATGGTGATGTCCAATCTCAGCAACAGCCGTGGCATCGCATTTCCTTGTTCGACGTACAGTCTCAGCCAGGTGCTTGCGGAGCGAGTAGGGTTTTGGGACACGGATGCAGATTCTGTGGGCGAGGACATGCACATGATGCTGAAGTGTTTCTTCAAGACGGACGGTATGGCGCGGTGTCAGCCGATTTTCGTTCCAATCAACCTGACGAATGTGCAGACGAACGGGTACATATCCAACATATACGCGCGTTATGTGCAGGCCAAGCGACACTACAACGGCGTGGCGGATGTAGCGTATACTCTGCGCAACGCTTTTGGAATCCGCGACTCGTTTTCGGTCGACAGCCTGACGTCGAGCGGTCTGGTTTCCAAGAAGTCGTCGATGTATGCGTCGCCGACCTTCTGGATAGACAAGCTGATTATATCCATCAAAGTGCTCGAGGCCCACATGATCCCAATCAGCTCAGGATGGCTGATGTTTGCGGCTGTGCCACTCATGCAATTTGTTTTGTTCCCACCTCACCCGATGATGGCCATTGTGGACCCGGCCGACAACCCCATTCTTGTTTCTGACTTTTACGCGAACCTGTGGAACATTGTGAAAATCATCACCGTCTTTCTGCCCCTGCCTTTGTTCGGCACCCTCGCCATTTACGAAGTCCTTCACCGCTTCGTCGACCGCGAGCTCTACCACAAGAAACCATCCGAGTCCCGCACCTGGCGCAACTGCTTCGACTACATCTCGCTCCCCATTGCCGCATGGCTCTTCTTGACCCTCCCGTCGACGATTGCTGCTGTCAAGCGCCTCTACAAGTCCAATGACCAATACATTGTTGCCGAAAAGTTCTTTGAAGAAGAGGACTAAAAAGTTTTTGTTTTTTTTTCACCCAATCACCTCCTTCGTTTCAAGCACTCCCTGCCCATTCGCGCACACACCTTTCCTCCTCCCAACCCGCCGATCTAGAAAATCATTCATATACCTCTCCATCATACTTACTACGCTTAATATTGTTTTTTTCTTATTGTACTTTTTATCCCCATTCCCTTTCTGGCCTGAAAAATGGGGAGGGGTTTGGGAAGGCGAGACACGAAGAGTTTAACATCCCCTTCTTGCGTAATGTACACTGTTTCCCTGTAAATTTTGTAATTATACGATCGAGGCTTTGAAAAAAAAGATTCCCCCCTTTCCCCGGAGTGGAGCGGGGGTGCTTTGCTTTGCCCGCCGGTCCCCTTTAAAAAATGGATCTGCGCCCGACTCTAGGTCGTGTCACCCGAGATTGGGATAAACTTTTTTTTTTTTTTGCCTCATGGGTGACGCAGTATGAAATTGTCGTTTTCCTTTTTATCTTTTGATAAGATGCGCCCCATGTGTGGGAAGTGCTTGGGGGAAACATTCAAGCCACAGGTAGCAAATGAAAGGTGTGCGAATGTGGATCTGAAAGGGGTGGGGGTTGTTGGTTGCCATTTTTGATTTGGGAGCATCGGTTCGTTGAGAGGAAAATGTTGTGATAAGAAGGGGGTTACAGCGGCCTTTTTTATTTTCCACACTGACATCGTTTAGCCACACACCTCGCTTTTCATGGATGATTTCCCTCCCCGACAAGCATGGTTATTCCTCCAAAAAACATGTCGTACGAAATTTTTCTTGTAAAATGCCACCTGTGATTCGATGAAAAGCAAGCAACTCCGTTAAAACGCTGACTTCATTGACTGCATTGCCATATCCCCCCCCCCACCAACACATGTGCGTGAGGGTAAAACCAAAAAAGTCCGGTCATGCGTATCATCAATTGGGTGGCCATTCTCTCCGCACCATAACAATCCCCCCCCAAGGAGGGCTAAGGGATCGCTTCATATCTCATCTTTTTTTTTGGAGGAGGACACTTTGTGGCCAGTATTGTCTCCACGCCCAGCCCCACTTGGTGAAGTCTCCCCCTCATGGAACCCAACGTCGACACTGCGTTTGGTAATAAAAATTTTATAGATCGTATCATGTAAAAGGGGGGATATAGGTGTGTGGGGAGGAATTAACTATCTTTGCATTGGAATATTTTGGAATAAAATCTGTAATCAATCGACCTTTAGTTAATACACATGGTGGTGAAGAATACCACCCTCGCCTCCGTTCTTACTCTGATAATTGTAATTTGATGCGATGCCGATCGGCCATGCCCTCAATGAATTGTTTTCGAGCGAGATAGGGCCGTCTGTAGGTATCCATGACCACACGACAAGCCTGATGGGCGGATATCGCCGTATTTCTCACCATCGTGCCCAGCACATGTCGACTCACAATCATACCATCCACAAGTGGCCCAAAAACCTAACAGGATCCACATGTTTAAGTTCGTTTCGCCCTCCCTCCCGCATAACAAACGTATGCCACTCGATAGAATCTTCATACCAGTGCGTTTTCGTAAAGCCGCTCGCATGACGCGAGAGAGATTGCATTGTTGCTGATCAGTGGTATATGTATCCGAATCCAGTAGAGGCCACTAGCACTATTCTTGAGAGGATGGACAAAAATATAGACCATGGACAGTTCGCTTGCGGACCCGGACTGCTTAATTTCTTTAGCTAGCGCCGTGTAATTATCCAGATCTTCGATCCAAACAATACACACGTGGTCATCGGACGATACTATCCGATGTATTTCGGATATAGAGCATCCATCTTCCCAGGTCCCGTTGCTGCTAGATGGACGTTGGAGTAGATAGGGCACATTGACCAGGAATTCCACGTTGCGGTCTGCATAATAGGGCGCGGTCTTACAAACCGTGGGATCGAGCTTGCCTTTGTATCCAACATGTCCATCAAGATTTACCTGAGCGGATGTATCAGGTATCCCCTTGTAAATCCCAAGCGAGATATGTCTCCACTTACTGTCCAGCCCATACAGTTCAAAAACTGGAGAAATTGTTCGCTTATCAAAGGCGGTGTCTCCACTAGCTCATCCCATGTCGCGTGTCCGGAATGCGCATAATAAGCCGATACAGATATGCAGTCGCGGCTATATGGCCGAATCAATCAATACACATACGAATCCAGTCTTATCTGAAGCTCTTACTCGTTCAGCATATCCAGCATCTCAATCTCAGCGATGAGCGTATCGGTGATTTTCAGGGGAGTGATTCTATCACGGTGATTCGGTTGAAAGAGACCGACCTCTGCCAGCAGTAGGCGGAATCCCCGTGACCTTCATACAATATCCCATCAGCGCATGGATGCATGGATGGAAATATCCGTTCCGCAACGCAATACTCACAAATCCGGATTAAATTTCGACTCTGCAGGTTTAGCATCGTATTGTCCAGCTGGATCTCGGCATACTTCCTTCGCCTCTCGCATTTCCATTCGCTGTTCATGTTCGATTGTCGATTTAATCAGCTCCCATTCACTCCAGCTCTTTGAATTCTCCTCAACAAGATGTTCCATGCTCGGAAGAGCATCTGAATTGATTGGAGCAGCCGTGGGTGCCTCGGAGAACTGGAGTGGTCCGCCCCAGGTCACAGAGTAGTCATGTCCCTGTGATAGTGTAGGTTCGACTTCATCCATGGGCGTCGGTGGCAGCGAGACCGTCTCTGGATCCTTGTAGCGCGACTCGATAGACCATACGTAACGACCTGTGGTCTCACGAATGATTGCTTTGATGGCCGGCACGTGTTTTTCGGGCGTCGCGCCATTGTTGTTTTCATCATAGACCGAGATAATTCTGCGCTTGTCCACCAAGAAATAGCGGATCCCATCTCTGCTCTCCCAGCACTCTCGGCTATCACTTTTATCTCCGAGTAGTCGTTCTCTCCTGAGCATTTTGATGTCCTCTGGAACCTGATTGAGCTGTTCGTGCGCAAAGCCTGCTCTTCCAAGGTAGTTGATGAATTGGGACATGCAGTATTCAGCTGCCTGGCGCACAGCTGCTTTCTCCTTCTTGTAGTTTCTGGAGTTGTTGCTGCCTGTTGGCAATGAAGGATTGCTGCTTTGAGATGACTTGTTTGGACGAGGCGGAAGCTGGAAGAGCTGTTTCGGCGGCGCTGTATCTTTCCGTTTCTTCTTTTCTGCTGCATTCGTAGAAGTCTGCGGTATCTCTGGGCCGCTGTCAAAGATTGCAATACCTTTACTAAGTGATACAAGCACTGCCTGATAGCAATCGCGATCGCCAATGATCCAATGACCGGTAAGTATCCATTTCATCATGCAGTCGTAGGCTTGTACAATAAGAGGATAACAATTGGACTATGTAAACAGCTCGATGAGTACCTTTCGATCTCCATATTCCTCCTGCTCCCTACCAACTTGCCAGCCGTAATTAATGTAACGACATAGCGACTCAAAGCCAGTACAAGCTCGCGGGCAACACTCTAGGATGGTTTTTTTTGTCTTCAGAAATAAAGGAAAGAGATGCAGGAAATTAAGAGATGGCATGTGCAACCTGCGAACCTTATTGTCACGTCGGACATAATCATAGAGATCCACAAAATCGATCAGGACATCAAAAGCAACGAGGGTTACATCTGGCGGTAACTGCATCGTCAATATCTGCAGTACACATGGAGTATCAGTAAGCGCCGCTATGATCTTTCCTACATACATACCTTCTCTTCGATCAACTTCACAACAGTGCCAACCAGGCCGGAACAGAAGGGCACATCTTCGACAACGTAGACATTGATCAAGTGTAGCAAATAGCGCATATTATATGACGATGTTTCCGTCCTTAAAGACGTGAGAAGAAGCTCAAGAATATAGTACTTGAGCTTCTCAATAAGCTTGTTAGGGAAATCTGTGTTTGATCGAGGCTTAGGGCCTACTTACAGAGGTAAAAGGCCGCTCCATGTCATCATGCGGATAGTTGGAATACAAAACTCGAATCTAGCCACCATCAGCTTCAAGGAGTTCGTTCGAGGGGAAAATACTCAGACATACCAACTGGGTCACTATTTGCTCTTGTTCCCCTAGTGCAGATGTGCTGTCAGAAGCATACTGGAGATCCCAGTCCCACCCTGGCTGCAGCTCCATCTTGTCAAAGTGGTTCGGGAGGCACATGATTGTGCTGACCACTTTGATGGCCGCGAGACGGAGTTCATCTAAACCGACGTGTCCAGTGTAATTAATCTGGAGCTTTGGCAGAACCATCTTGATCGCTGCAACAAACTCTGGAGCCAACATCCGCACCCCTTCCAGGTCAGACGCAAAGAGCTCGGTCGAGTGCACGAGAATGGTAGGAAGACAGCCGTCGGATTTGAGTCCGACACAGAGCGCAGCATAAAACCGTTCCACGTAGGTTCGGAGGAACGGTTTCGATCGCTGCTTTTGGCAGAAGATCTTGCATAAAGTCGCCAATGCCTCGGCACATCCTCGTTCGGCCTCTGGATTCGTGCTGGGTGCTGCGGAGCAGGCGTCAAACAGATAGCTCCCGAACAAGTGGAGAATCGTGCACCCGTCTGGTACCTCAGCGTAGCGATCTGCAACGTCCTTGTCCTTCCCGACCTGGATAAATATGTCCACCAGCTTACCAATACCCTGGATAACAAGCGTGAAATTCGAGGGTGGTAGTTGAAGCGGATGGGGAATTAGATGTAATGTCTTGTACCAAGCATATTGTACAAAATCCGTGCCCAAATCGAGCGTGATATTTCCCGCCTGAATGGTGGACAAGATAACCAGATCTGTGCCCTCGCCTGGACCGTAAAGCATGTTTACAACCTTGTTGGTCAATGATGTGCAGCATGATATCCATTGTTGAATGACAAGAGGTCGATGGATCCAGCGCATGATGCAGCTCTAGGTCTTGGCAGTTAGTCGACTGAACCAGCCGCGCCACCTAATTCATTATGATTACCTTCAATATCTCCCACATTTCGACCTGTCGCGTCTCGGAACGCAGCCAGAGCTCAAATAGTACCTGCAGTGTACAACCCTAATGAATCAAAAGATGAAAATAGCCAGTCTGCTACGATACCTTAAGGAGACATTCGCACAACTCGTCGCTCATGTTGGGCACACCAGCAATCGCTTCGTCGTTCTCTGTCTTTCTGAGGAGCGAGTCTGTGACGCCAAGCACGACTTTAAGCAACACTATCCATGTTTCTTCCGACATCGCCAAGGTCCTGCCGGCATCAGCCATGGTCATCAACGTCTTCTTACAGAGCTCAATGTGCTTGTGGACCATTTGTGCAGCCGAATCACCCGTTCCGCCTTTCGCGTTTGAGGTGCTATGTCCTGCTGTTTGCGTCACTGGCACATTGATGCCTAGCGAAAAGCTACCAGGGCGGCCGAGGGTATGTATGGGATTGTAATTATGGACTGGAGTCGCAGGAGCGGCTGCCCGTGGCTGCAAAGTGCGTGGTTTGAAGATAAGCGAAAGCTGGTGGAATATGACCTGATAGAACTCTTGCTCAAGTCCGTCTGTGTTAATGATAGCAGGCCGCATAGTCGGCTCAAGAAGCCATTGAGAATAGATACAGACATCGCTAGCGGCGATATCCATGTCCTCCAGAGGCAAATTAAAGCCTTGACCAATAACCTCCATGAACCATTTCACATGAGCCGGCGATGTAAAGAATGCTGGATCAGGACCTGTCTTGCCAGCCGGAGGGAATAAGTAGTTTGTGATTTCCGACACCAGAACTCTGCGGGTCGATAGCGGAAGAGATCCGAGGATATTCGTCTCTACCAGGTCGATGTCAGTGTATGATGAGGAAGGCGATAAGGAAGAAATGATTGGGATCCCCCATGAGAGCCGTACGAGGATCGTGTTCTAGCAGCTGGAGCTGCGCCATCCATTCCAAAAACATGGAGGCTCTGTTTCTTGGTCTGTGTCTGCCGGCTACAGTGCTTTCTGCAGCGACGAACGGAACAATAGGCGATGAAGAATGTCCATAGGGAAATTACGGACCCCTAAAATGGTTCTTGTGTCCCCCCAAGTTTTCATTCGAAGGGGGGGGGATGCAAACCAAACGAAAGAAGGCACCCATTCTGGACTCCGTCAGAACGTATCACAAGGCAGCATCATAGAAGAGGATGGCATGTGTAGAACGATGCTATGCAATGCAATCTCCAGCATACACACACACACACACACACACACGAGAATCGATCGTTTAGCATTTTAGAGAGAAAAAAAAAAGGTACATAATCCACGATTGACTGGCCAAGACGCCGAAAGCTGGTCGTTTTAAAACACAAGGGAAACAGAAGCTTATTACAGTCTCATCACGACGTTACGCAACCTTTTTGTGTCATGCGGCAAACACAGCTATACGATACAGTCCTTACTTTCTTTTGTACGCTCGTTTCCTCCATTGAAACATTCGCCCTCGTTGTACCTCAATACTGAATTGTGGGAGATGACCTTGATATGATCACGTTCTCGCTCCTCTGCTCATGAAGCGAGATTAGACGGAGCATCTGAAAGAAGGTGTCGTTTTCTAGGCTATAGGACGTATGCTATCGACGAGATTTCGGTCTGGCAAGACCACCGCTATGTATGCACATGTATTGTAAGTTGATGTTGTGTCTAGAGAAGCATTCGTAAAAAGGGCGCCACGCGATAGATATTTTAAATTCTGGTTAAAACGCTCTTGGTCATCTTCACTTTCAAGGCAAGTAAGATAAGCCCACCGAGAAGAAAGGTGGTGCCGGTGAACATTTTGTAGGAGAAGTATGGTTCAGACGTGATCCGAGTCTCTATGGCACTGGCAAGGGTGGGGCCCCACACCGGAACCATGTTTGTCAATAGGAGTACGGAAAGACCGGTAGGAAGCTTGTCGATCCCAACAATGATGGCCGTGATAGTAGACACTTGTGGTGCGCATGGTTGATAAAATATAACCATCCTTGCACGAGAATGACGGACTTACTGGATGAGAAATAAATGCTGCAAACCAAACCAAAAGTCACAGCGAAGGCCATCATAGTGCCATAGGTATAAGCAAATGTCCAGATCAAAAAGGCACTTGACGCTGCAATGATGTCGCAGATAATGAGCGCATTCATACGGCCAATCCTGTCAGCTATGAACCTGGAAAAGGATATTTGGTTTTTTCAGTCTCTCGACGCTCATACTCTTGTTGTGTCGCAGTACCCAACGACAATACGCCCAACGCACGTGCTTGCAGCCATGACGGACTGGATAGCACTTGCATCCTTGCTAGACATGTTCAGATGCTGAGTCACATATGCTAAATGAAGCCATGAATGACAATCTGATATTTTGTTTGGATGAGTATAGTAGCTTACATGGCAAAAAGAAGAAAGGTACAAAATAACCCTATAAGATTAAACACACACACATGCATATATGTATGAGCCGTTCTCTCCTGAAGAATAACTAATAATAACGCGAATACCGCACCATGACTGATATCATCGTGCTAATGACCCATGTTAGATAATAGCGGTTCTTGAGGATACCAAAGTCAAATATTTCGCGCAGACTTTTACGAACGACATCGGCCCGTTGTTGATCTCCCATGACTTCCTCTTGATTACGCGCCGAGCTCTTCTGATAGATTGGATACCTCTCCTTGATAAGAGCGCATGAAATAGCATTCCCGAGTAGGCAGATGAAGCCAACAATGCGGCAGGACCTAGAACGCATGAAGAAGAGAAAAGGACTGAACAAGATGGATCAATGTCCCAACGTACCAGCACGAGCTCATACCATGCGATGCCCAGGCGGTTGTTGATCTCTGTTATAACGAAGGGAAGAACAATACCTCCGACGCCAGCACCACTCGAGACGATACCCAGCGCAAGGCCACGACGGCGATTGAACCATTGCGCAGGTACATTCATCGCTGCCTTTGAGAGAGAGAGAGGGGTTGGAATGCAGCGTAACATTGTCCGGCTCTCACAGGACATTGTGTTGCCACTTACTACATAAAGAAGCGATGCGCCTGTACCAAATAACATACCTTGGGTGAGGTAGAGGTGCCATATCTATAGTACATATCCGAAATCACGGTGTTTGTGATGTGAGACGGTACGCTTACATGAGCAGCAGACGCACCTGTGTACTCAGGGAAGCCAATTCCAGTCCAGCGACCATGAAGGCAGAGCCTATGACAAGGACCGCATGGATCCCGCAGTGGGACGACAGTACCTGATACACGGGTCCCATAAGATCAGCGAAGAGCTCCATCAGAGTGCCTGCAAAACTGATCTGGACTTGAGCGGTTGCCACCGCATAGAACACGTTCCGTTCATAGTATTCTTGCATGACGCCTAAGTTAGGTCAGCGTTTGTTTGTTTCACTCGAAGGCCGATGTACCAATCTCGTCTATATGTACCCCTGGGGGGGGAAAGACACAGCACGGACAAGATTAACGAGAGAGAGAAAAAGAGGATGATGGGCAAGCAAGGTGCATACGTACCAACTCAATGCGGGCCCAAAAGACGTGAATTGAGCAAGGAAGGCGCCGAGAACGACGAGCCATCCGTAACCACCATCAGGCGCATTATCGTGCGCATCATTTTCTCCCCATGTGGACCCTTTCTTTTCAGCTGCGGTTGTGCATGTCAGTGAAGAGATGAGATACAGCGACTGCCTCCTTCCCCCCGCCCCAGCAAACCAGTATGTGTGCCCAAGATAGAGTTGCCATCTGTAGCAGTTTCTTCAGCCGATGTTCTTGGTGTGTTCATGAGGAATTCGAAAAGGAGGGGCCTTTTAAAAGAGCAATGCGAAAGTGAATATTTTATATCCGGTCGCAAAGTGTTACGTTGATCTGCTTCCGTTGTGTTACGACTGGATTTTCCATAAGAGACTTACGGAGCAATCCCGAGCCAACACGAAGAGATTGACCCTCAAGAAATTTCCAGAATGTGCGCTCTGTAATAAACCATCCGGTGCCTGAATGCATCAGGTTGCGTTGGCCCGCGTTCAGGACCCCCTATGCGACATATCAAGGGCACGCATATGTGTGGCTTATGGATGCTGCCATTGCCTCCTCCTGTAGTTTCTATAAATATGCTCGGTAGAGTAACACACACAAGTCCTGCTATTGTCCTCTCTCATTCGGGAAATCAGATACAACGGAACAGGGTTGGGTGATTATTCTTGGAGGCAACACCAGATCTCGCTGTACGTACAGGATGCATTGACGCGATTTCCATATTTGGACCAGCGCGCTCTTTGTCTTACGAGAACGGATTGGCCGCATAAACACTCGGGGGTGTGCGAAAAGCACAAAGTATGTGCGCTCTATAGTTCAAGACCGAGAAATTATCCTCAAAGGGCTCAGACGCAGATGCACAACCGCATTGTTAGACCCGGTAAGGTAGAAAGAATGCGTTGTGAGACGACTTCATGACCTCTTTACCGAGAATGTGTGATTCCGCCGCGGTACGTTGTACATTTCTTGAGAATAATTCATGTGATTTACCCCCTCCCCACTGATAACATGTTACCTCGAATAGCCATGCCATTCGGGTATTATGTCAGCAATCGTCCGATGGATGGGGGATTCTTCATTAAAGTCTCCCAAAATCATGAATGGGTATGTAAGGGTGTTCATCGTGATCGATTAACTTTACTAATTTATTATGTACTGTATCGTAGAGCTTGCGTGCTCGGAGGAGCTAGAAATAATACACAGTGATCCAGAGAAAGCAATTGACCGGGAACATGGCAAATAAATAAACAATAAATATACAATGCAATTCTCATATTACGTAAAGACCGAGATCGCTCGCTTCCAAAGGCGTCTGTACCGAGGTTCTGCTTGTTTTTCCTGTTCTCTCTCTTCAGACTCAAGATGGACCGCTCCAGTTACCAAATCGATCTCGGTAAGCGGCACAATTTTTGACTTGGTGTATAATTTTGTTACGCCATATCCGATAGCACAGAGAATAAGACCTGCATAATTGCCGACCAGACCGACCGGGTTAGGAGGGACAAAGTACGAGTAGCCGGTCAGAAGGGCGATGACGATGCAGGCAAACATGTCAAAGAGGTCCCCAAAAGGGTGCCAAGGTGCCTTGAGGGGCAGAACAGAAAGGTCTCTGTTCTGGGCCTTGAACGCCTTGCGGAACCGATAGTGGGCAAGTGAGATGCCAAACCAGGTGACGAATCCTGAGATTCCGGCGAGGCTGGTTAGGACCTGATACAGGGCCTGGCCGGGAATGACTGAGGTAATAAATGTGACGACACTCACAAGTGCGGTGCATATCAATGCTCCGATCGGGACACCACGTCTGGTGATGTACGCTACATGATGAAAACATCGTGATTTTGAGCACCGAGTATGCCTGCATATTACCGCGTCCTCTATGTAACGTACATAATTTATGCCATGCATCTCCTTCTTGCGATAGCGCGAGGAGCATACGACTTGAGACATAAAGTCCGCTGTTAGCGCAAGAGAGAATCTATGGTATAGCCAAAATGTCAATATACACCTCAGTTGTGATGCGTCAAGTGACTCTACCGTGGTCAAGATAACAGCATTAATGATGTGCGAGACGCTAGCGAGGCTGCCTTTGGAAAACACAAGTGTAAATGGTGACACAGCAGCGGTTCTTCCCCCAGAAAACATGTTATGCTCTATTTTTTGAAGGCAAGAGTCATAATGAGACTTAGTTGCTTCAAGGTCTGCGCCATCCTGTTGCGGTACTGACCATCATTCCAGGGGATGACCATCCCCATCACAAATACTAAACACAGCATGGATGAGAACTTTTGTAAGACACACTCCAGAAGGATTCCGGTAACGAAACGAACTTGCCTGAGCAGAGATAGAATAATAAAATACGCCAAAAGACGTTTCGGATAGCACGCGGAACTTGCTGAACGTATACAATGTCAATAAACCAGCGCTCTTCCATGAAGTTGAATCTACCACTTACCTTCTGGGGATTACTGGATTCACCTGCCTGAGGAACGACAGTGTGTGCTTAATTCAAAATTCAAAGAAGTGGTATTTTCTGATTGATAGATATTCCGCTTACCGTGATCCCGAGAATCTCGGTTCCTTTTGACGAAAGCATATGTAAGCCAAGAGCAGAAAGAGTGAAAGGAAAAGGGGGCTTTGCCATTCTATTATTCCTACCTTGCATGCTAAGTGACGCCAGCACCAGCGAATTGACGACACCTAAGGCGCCATGCGGGAATGCTCCGCCGTTCTGCCAGTATTTAAAACCATAGACTTCCCCACTGAAGATGCATTGTTAGTCTCATCGAGTCGATACGCGTCAGGGCAGATATGCGAGTGAAGTACATACCCGATAACGCCGCCAGATATTAAGCAGCCGACAATGATGAAAACAATGATCGTCAACACCTTGATCAAACTGAACCAATACTCGGCTTCTCCGTAGCTTCGAGCTCCAAACAAATTGAGTGCGAAGATGATGACAAGGTAGACCAAAGACCCTTTAGCAGCAAACGATTCGCGTTAGCGTGCGCGTATCGCTAACCCCAACCTTTCACTTACATGCCCAGCCTGGTACGGCGTCTGTCCAGTATTCCATAACGAGCTGTAAAGCAACGAATTCAGCGGCAGTGATGATCGACCAGCATGCCCTGGATAACATAGCAAATTGTCCAGTCAGCCTGTATGTTTATTCGTTTTCATCTTACCAGTAATTGTATCCGATCATGGAGCCAAACGAGCTGTCTACAAATCGCTTGCAAAAGATCGTGAAGGAGCCCGAAACCTTAAAAGAGGATTTAACCATAATTAGCATATTGGTTTGATACATAAATACCGCTTTTTTACCCACCGGAATATAAGTGGCCATCTCACCGAGTGAAAAAGTGACCCAGAAAACAACGAAACCAATGATGGAGTACGCTGCCAACAACGCCTATAAGATGCAACGTACCAGTGGTCTATGACCTTCTCCACTTACCAATCAGAGCACCCGCCGGTCCTAATGTCATTTTTTTTGTTCAATTAAAGATCTCGCAACAGACCAAGATAGGAAAGGGGAGGCAGGCAAACCATACCTCCTTGATATAAATTTGCACCGGATGAGAGGAACAGGCCTTGACCAATGACACCTCCGATTGAAATCATCTATTCAGATCAAAACGAAAGATTCCCGTCGTTCGTCAGATGTTTTACTCTGCTCCATGATGAGATTCATGCTTACCGCGAGATGCCGTGCTTTAAGTGAACGCTTCAGAGCTGGCTCCGGTGATCCTTGCTGCTCGAGAGATGCATCATCTGAGATATATGACTCGGACGAGATATTTAGATCTTTGGAAGCTAACGATTTCTCCATCTATGACTGCTAACACAGGGAAGAAAGAGGGCGAGAGTGGAAGGGGAAAAGAGAGTGAAAGAGGCCTTAAAAAAGGGGGGCAGTCATCCTCTTTATAAATACATTATACTGCAGGAGGAGATTAACGCGATATGGACTGTGCTACTTGGCATCTTTGTCAGACACTGGACGAGTAATCCGACAAAATGACATGCGCATCTTGATGTTCGTTGACAGGTCTGATAAAAAAAGGTATTTGGAAGTAAATAGAAAGTCTTTTTTCCTGCGTTCAATGTGGCATCTAAAATCTGCATATTTATCGGCTTCAAGGTTCAAGTAGTGGAGAGCATTGCAGAAAATTGCATTGGTATTGTTGATTCCCGACGGTCCCGTCCGATTACTTCATTCCGTGCGTGTAACTTGTTTTCAGATGTCCGATTACAGTGCGTGTTCCTGGTCGTCAGTTGCAGTTTGGCCGGACACGTTGATTTTGTATTGTCGCAGTCTACCGGTTGGAATTTGTGGATCTTGTCATTTTCTGGTGGTGGAGGCGTCTTTTAATGTTGAAAGTTTCACAAGAAATCGCATCATCCAGAAGCTCTTGATGGTGCGAGATGACTGATTGGACGATCTCTGTGAAACACGAGTTGCTTTCGTTATCTTTCACACCCACACAGACGTCATGGACCAGACCAGAACAGAAGGAAGCTCCATTAGAATGTCTGCGTGGTTATGATCAAAAAAGCAGTCTGACGTTATCCCAAGCAGCTATTCCATGGTGCTGTCTGCTATATTCACGTACATGAGTAGTCCACACGTCAAATAAATAACTCTTGTTTATTGCATGGCGAACAGACGATTGCAGAAAAAAAGAAAGATTCTGATTGGATGGTATTCGCCAAAGCGACGGCGGGTTATTGTTTATTTTTGATTTGTTTTTGAGCCCGTCCCTTCAGCTGCACCCATCATTGCGGAGAATGAAAAGGGCGTATGGGATAGGATACCAAGCTGGACCGAGCCCGGGTGGTTTACAAAACCCACGCAAGAAAATTTTGCGTCTCTTCCACCGCTCTCTTTCTCTTTTGAAAATGTTTGCCCGCTCCTTCGTTCGTGCCGGTAAGTGACCGTTAGTCCAAGGCCTACGCACTAAACCTGACTCACGACGACCATTCTATAGCCAGACCCGCTGCTTCTTCGATGAAGGGTGTGTGACTACGTCAAACTCAAACGCGTGTATGCGGCGATATTCACACTTTTTTTTGACATCTACTAGCTCGCGCCTTCTCAACCGGCGCTCGTGCCACTGCCTCTGCCGGTTTCCGCAAGGCTGCTGTTGCCACTGTCGGCGTTGTTGGCGTTGCCACCTACGCCTACGCTCAGGGTAGGTGTTTAGTGTTGAACGCCCTCGAGACGAGTGCGCGTGCATAAGCCCATTATCGGCTGCCTGCTAATTATAACCCCATTTAGGCACCCCCGTTGAGGCTGCTTCTAAGCCTGTTGCTGGTGTCAAGTAAATATGCGAAAAAATGCCGGATCAGTATGGATGTCAAATGCTGACCCATCACTCTGCAATTTTTTTCTCTAGGGGTACCTTCAGCGAGCGCACCTTCATTGCTGTCAAGGTAAAAAAAAAAGAAGGAGGGACAATAAGAGAAAAAATGCAGGATAGATAATGGAGCAACCTGGACTAACTAGTTCGTTCTGCGCGTTTGTGATACTTTAGCCCGACGGTGTTCAGCGTGGCTTGGTCTCGAAGATCATTGCTCGTTTCGAGGAGCGCGGCTACAAGCTCGTTGGCTTGAAGGCTATGGTCCCCTCGCGTGAGTTGGCTGAGGAGCACTACGCTGACCTCAAAGGCCGTCCCTTCTTCAACGGCTTGGTCGACTACATGACCAACGGCAAGGCCCCCGTTGTTGCCATGGTCTGGGAAGGCAAGGACGTTATCCGCCAGGGCCGTGCTATGATCGGTGCCACCAACCCTCTTGAGTCTGCCCCCGGTACTATCCGTGGCCAGTACTGCCAGGTTGTCGGTATGTCTTCATGATTTGTTCCATGATGCTTCGCAACTAAGAAACCTAATGAATTGCTGTCGGCGTATGTAGGCCGCAACATTGTTCACGGCTCGGACTCTTTCGAATCCGCTGAGAAGGAAATTGGTCTCTGGTTCGGCAAGGCTGGTGAGCTCATTGACTGGACTCCTGCCAACTGGGAGTGGATCGCCTCTGACAACTAGACAACTTCATCTTGCATCTGTTTTTCCGTTTCACCATCATCAATAAAAGAAACAAGAGACGAAATTCTCCACCGGTCTTCAGATAGAAAGAGAGACAGAGGAAGTATTCATTGATCGGTGATAAAGTACACTATCCCCGACGTGATAGAATGCCCCGCGTTGCTGGATTGGGCCTCTTTTCAATGCAGGAGATCATTCGTTCGCGCGTGCGCATTGCAGCCTGCGCGCAATATTCCTCGTCTTTAACCGTCGCCCAATACCAATGAAAGATTAAATAAGGTATCTGCAAATGTCCCCACCCTCCCACCTCTTATTTTTCCGGACCGTCATGCGCGATCCTGTGGTGAATACACACAAACGCATTGCGTCACAGGGCGCATGCGAGGTTTTCCGACTTTTTGATCGCGGAGCGTGGATGCTTTTTTTATTGACAAGTTCATGTTTGATGCAAAGGCGTTGCTCATTTCTTCTTTTGGTTGAAATCATGAGGGTAGAGGAAGAAAAATAGAGTTTGGGATGAGAGGAGGGGTCTAGTATGCGAGGATGTCAAGTGGTGTCGCCCGATCAGCTTGGCGCATGGACAGAAAACGAGCGCTGATGTTTATTATATTGGATGTGTCGTCTCGGAATACTGTAGCCAGGATCTTGGGGTAACTGTCGAGATCGTATCCTCTGCGGAAACCTCGGAAGTGATGAATGCCACAGGTACTCATGGGTGCCCATTTTGGGACGCCTTCCGGGAAAACATCGAGGAATTCGCTGGCTAGCGTCTCAGCCGTTTTCGTACCAAAGCGGCCGGACGATCGGTGATCCCGAGACAGCCCGATGGTGGTTCGCTCCTCCCGACCAAGAAGCTTCATCCACGGTATCAGGTACGGCCCGGCGTTGTAGCTGATGAATTCCAGACGACGGCAGTATTGATTGACCACCGCAAGGCCGTTCGCCTCGCATGTCTGGATAGAGAGATACCGGACATTGGGAATCGCGCGGAGCACATGCTCGAGCTGCTCCCGGCGGAGATTGGAGACATGGAACTGCAAATGCTGGAGATGACTGTTGGTGGGTATATCCATGCTGCCGATCGTAGATCCGTTTGCTGAGAGGGGCGTGTAATAACATAGCTCAGTCAGATTTGGGCAGTCCCGGAGCAATTGTTCAATAGGAATGAGCTCAGCGGTGAACTCAACAAGGAGCGTTCGAAGATTTGGACCGATCCGTCCGAGTGCGCTGACAAGTGGATTTAGGTCTGTGGCACTGCATTCTTACGAAAAAAGAAAAAACGATGGCATGAGGAACCGTCTGCGTGCAAAAAAGTGCGTTTAGTTGTTGCGCGGAGAGGAGCCCTTACTGTAGATCTGCAGCGATCGCAGCTGCTCAAAATAACCCGCAGCAATGAAGCCCAAAGTCCTGGAAAGCGTTGTTGCGTCCGCAAAGGAGAACGTCAGCTCTTGGACATGGCAATGTATATCCGGTATCCAAGGTTGAATAGCGAAGGCATGGCAGGAATCCGAAATAGTCATATCGCGCCATAATTCGAAACAGCCAGACAAAGACTTATTCCAGGAGTTTGAAACATTCAGGCACTCGACAATATCCGGAAAGTGCACATTTTTGAATATGAGAATGATCACTTCATACGGGAGCTTGCGGAAAAAATCATCGCTCTGGGCCGCGTTGCATCGTCTACAAGAGGTCCGATGTTTTTCAGAGAATGATATGGTGGTGCATCGAAGTGAGTATGATGATGAGGGGCGCATTCGTAGGCGGCCTTTTTCTGAGGGATTGATTGAGAATAACAATGAAAAAGAAATAGGTACTCGGTGATCAAGAACATCAGCATTATAAGATTCCACCGCCGCCTAGGAACAAAAAAAAACTGAAACGTCCGATTCCAGGGCCCGAGGTTCTTATTTTTCATTGGTACATTATTGCATCCTCGGGCATTTGTTAAAGCGAAAGGCAGTTTTTTTTTGCACTACTACGTTAACCCGATGTGTTCTGCTCTGTACTGTTCTTTTACAGTTCTGGATCACAAATAGCGCATTGCTATGTCATATACTCGCTTGACGGGGGTGTTTTGACCTCCATGATCGACCTGCCGCAATCAATAAATCATCGGGTGCTTGGTCTCTCTTCTCAGTTTCTGCTCACCACGACATCAAACAGCGTATCCAGCACTGAATCCAACCTTGTACTGCGCCCCAGGATCTCTTCCTTCATAATTGTACAGATACTTGCTAGTTCTTGATCAAGCTTCCACAGTTCATAATCATAGCTCCAGTTGGTGTCAAACAGAACCATTGCTTTGGGAATGTCAAGTTTTCTGGATAAAAGGACACCTCGATATCGCTTTCTTTTTTTTTTTACCTTGTGCGTCTCTAATGAACTGTTCCCGCGCATCGTCTCGATGTTTCGCTATTATGGACTCAATGTCATGGTCTCGATGGTGGATATTTGCCGTCTAAGGATTTAGAATCTGCATTTAATCGCCACCATCACTCTCGTTCATGAACGTATCCGAAACATCACGCTTACTTACTTGGAGGGATTCCTTACATGTGTCGGTTGCCCGAAGACGCACGTTCTCGAGCTGCTTGTCAAATAATGTTTTGAGGTGCGTGTTCATGCGGCCCTCCAGGCATCTTCGTTTAGCATCAGCAACGTGTGGGAGATGATATCGGCTAGCTTGTGAGTCAAACTGATTCAGTGCCTGACGACGGATATCAGCCATGCGCATTCCCAAGTCCCTGACAATCTCGTTTCTCAGGAGCACACGCTCATTGAAAGTGGCTAGGCCCTGGCTAAACCTGTCAAATTCGGCCTATTTTTTTGTTTTATTGTATGGCGTTAGATGGTGTTTTTGTTTCATATCAGGTTGTCCTACTTTTTGAATATTTGACAAGTGCGTCTCGTAGAGCTGTCTGCGTTGCGTGTCGATCTTTGCCAATAACATTGCAAATCTGCTTTTGCAGCCCCCCGTTGGACAGACGCTTACTATTTCGTCAAACTTCTCATGCTCGTATCTGCATATTCGATCGATTTGGTCATCGAGGTTTGTTATCACTCGTTCCTGGATTACGACTCGCTCCCGCAAGCGGCCCAAGCGCTCTTCCAAGAAATTGAACTCCCGCTAAGTAAGAGCCGATGTGAGTGAAACATCAGAGTGAGACAAATCGTTCGTCATAGTCCCTCCCTGTACCTCGGTCACAACATCGTTACAGGAGTGCGACCTCGAAGAGGTCGGCACATCGGCGGCCGAGGATGTGTACGGCACACCATAGCTCAACATAAAGGTTGGTGTTAACGGAGTGGGAGCTGGAGCCGGCGGAGCCATACGTTTGGTCTCTATGGCTACAGGTATAACAGCTGTGTGTAGGATGGTTTGTGGAGACGTGCCTAAACGTGATGAAAACGCTGGTGCATCCACTAAAGTGTTAATGGTTCTGTGATGATCAACAGTGGGAGAAGGCATAGGTTTGTTCTTGGATGAATGAGGAATGGCAATGCCAGGGGCAGAAGGAGATCCCACGCCAGTAGCAGAAGGAGATGCAATCTGGCCTTGTTGACCTCGCGATTTCATTGAGCAAAGCATTTCTTCGAGACCCAGTCTGATGCGCTCGCACTCGTCCTTGGCGATCAATGCCTCCTCATCTTCTTCAGGCGTTTTGGCACCATCTTGTGCAAATTCGGGACGTATACCTTGGATCAATGAGTCGGTCGTCGCCAGAACCTGATTCCAACTTGAAAGACAAAAAACATGGAACCCATAGATTGGAACAGGTTGTACAAAACGGATATCATAGTGCGGCTTATTGTGTTTTTCGAAAACACTGTTTTTTTTTTACGATGTTATCCGTGAGCAAAAGAAAGTGGCAGTAAAAGATCATCCGTGCATACCTACGACGGAGTTTTGAAACTGTGTACATGAATTCCTTTGGCAGGAGTTTCTTGTGAGGCAGCGCAGCGAACTTGAAGTCAAAGAGATCATTCAAAGTAGCGTTCTCCGAGCCAACAGGCTAAAACAAAGAGAGAATATACACACGCACGCACACATATATATACATATTAGGACGAGGGCGAGAGAGAATGTTATACCCGTCACAACCTTTTCGACATCGCCCCAGATATTATGTAAGCCATCGTTCATTGCTTTCATCACTGCTTCTTTTGAGACATCCTCTTCGTGGTCGCGGATAATCAGAAGGATGGTTGATTTTTGCCTATATATCGGATCGATCAACGAACAATAAAAAAAGAAAAGATCAGCGCGCGGGAAACACATTGGTTTTTGCGGGAAGATCAAAAAACATACAGATTATCGAATGCGCGCAGCTTCATTTCAAAAGCAAGCTTAAGAACATCCATGTTGGCGCCTGTATACAAGCCTACTTGATGTTCCCACAAATTGAAAATGATAACTGAGCTTGTTGCCATGGCAAATAAGGTCGATTTGATGTCAAAGTCGAAATCGTCCATTCCCTGCACATCCATCACCAAGGTGTTCGTATCCCGGGCCCGGCTCATCCAGATCCCCTTGGTGGCTGGTCCTAGCATGCCTGCGTCGCGAACTCGGAAGCATGTCCCGAAGAGGGCGTTTAATAAAGTGCCTAACTCCAATCTATCAAGCAATCGTCTTTTTACTCCCCACCCTCCCCATTCCTCCCCTATGTTCGTCTTTTACTGACTCTTGCCACTCCCTTGAGAGCCAATGATGCTAACTGTATGAAAATCGAGGCTGACGTCGTCAAGAACCCACTTGTCTCTGATATATGCTTCGAGGTCATCACTATCCAGCAGCGGAACTGTCATTGCATATTCATTCACAGTTGAGAGCACCTGGGATGCCTACGTGAATTCGAGATTGTCGCGCACAATCTTTACCACAGGAAATGGCGACCCATGGCTAACGGTCGTCGAGGAAGAGGCGGAACCTTCTGAACCTACCACCGATACTGCGTCTATTCTCATGGTTATGTATAGGAAAGTTTGAAAAGAGAGTGAGAGAAAAAAAAAAGAGTGGGAAACTGAAAAGCCAAGAATTGACCCAGACTTGGCAGCTCCCTCCCTGTGTCATGAAACGCAAAGCCGCCACTTGATCAACAAACACGTTGCTTCTTCAGGATAGTGTGAAAGTCCTTTAAAGATGGAACGATTTAAATCGCCTAGCGAATGATAATAAAAAAAGATCATGCGCTTATGATACACAGGCGTATTCTATAGTCTTTTTTTTTGCGAAGGTCAACACACTCTGCATAGAAAGGAGAGCAATGATACAGTGGATGATTTGGAAGTCTACAGGAGCGGGTCTGGGGGTCACGCAATCTATCAGCAAAACTTATCAGTCACTGGAACTTTTCAAATCGGAGCCATTGGAGTGAGCACATGAAGCGAACGGATCACTACTTAGAAGGGAGATATGTTCTTTGCTATATGGATTGAAGGGCTTTGCAAGGTGATAATTTTCTGTCGTATATAACATATCGGAATCATACATTCACAGTACGTATACTGCAGTAATGCTTTGAGCCGACCCAGAATTGGATCATTATCCTTTTTTTAAAAAAAAAGGACACTTCACTACATAAACTAATCGCTATGGATTGCGCGTAACAATGGCAACGGCAATGGAGAATGACAGAATTCGCTTAGACTTTCAGATATTAAGCATCTCTTACCGACCATGAATATAAGATGATGAATATCATTTTTATGTGGTTAGGAAAAACATACGAAGCAAATGGTGCGCGTTGGGGTGAGAGGGGAATCAGCTACCATGGATGAAAGAGTGAACAGGAGATAGTTCTTTTCCAGGCGCTGGTTTCTCAAAGCGATATCAATTGTGGTGTAACTGATGTTTGCGCAATCATCGATCACCATGTTTTTCAACGACATCGATATGGACAGACCTGAGTTCGATGGGAGCGGGAAGTTCACCAACCAGAGATATTCCAGTTAGGTTGTTTTTCTGAGGGCTCGCAATATACTATCAGAAACGCTCTCTAAGTCGCACAAGTTAAGCTGGGTCAGATTGATTGAGAGAACTGTTAGAGTAGAGGCAAAATCCGTCATGCCTTCAATGGATGGCCCGGGGCAGCTCTCAACTTGGACAGTATCCTTGCCAGCTCGGAGAGCTACCTGAGGTCGGAAAACGATGAGATCACAGTATTCAATCTGGAAGCGTGATCGAACTTGATGTTCACCAGATTGCGGCATTAAAGAATCATTAAGCATCTTCCCGACTGAAAGAACTCCGGTCTGTTCAAGGTCAGGAATGTAGCTGCGCTGAATTCATATCCCAGAGATCCTTGAGTATGTTTTTGGCCCTGGATCAGCTGGATAATGTCCTAATTTAGACGGCCAAGATGGAGAGAAAATGAGCATTTGGGAAGGTTTTTCCGTAGGTATATTCTCAGGTTCCTTCATCATCCGATATACGTTGACGTCGAGATTTTCTAGGCTAGGGCGGTATCCGTAGGTAGTGATCACCAGGGGTTCGAACCGATACAATGCAAGGTGACACAGACTGGGACAGCGACGTAGAATAGGCTCAAGCTGATTAGCCTTTATGTCAAGCGCTTCGATTTCAAGCGTAGTCAAGGCTATTGGATAAAGAAGCAGCATTGGTCAATGTATCCGAGACCGATACTGCTTCTAAACATCAGGGTTTTGATTGAGTCCGGGGCAAATATAGAGGACGTATATGAGCTGGATATTCCCGTCAAGAATCCAGGTTGAAGTTTCAGATTGGTTCAATGCACGTCTATCCCCAACGAAAGCTACAAGCAAAATGATGTACTCGACCGACCCAGCAACCTATCATTCCAAAATAGCATATAGTTATGCACGCGTGTCAGCATTTTCTTGAGGATTATAAATGTAGTCTTCGTCTCTTCAATCATCCAAACCCTACGTACCCTGAAATGATAGTGTATGGAGTCGCCAAAAATAATCTTGGGAAACTTGATTGAGCAATATTAACGGGCGCATGCTCGTTCATTGAGCGGATAGACAGAGATTGGAGATGGGATCTCAAAGTCAGAGCTGTGTTGTACACAGCAGCAGCCGAGAGCCGCGTGCCATCCATCGTTATTTTCCGCCATGCGCGTGAACATAGGATGAAACGCACCCGCCAGGCCTTTGAGGCCCTGAGACATACTGTGAGATCTTCGAAGGTCAGATCAAGTGTCAAGTGTACTTCATAGTATCGCAGGGAAGCACTCTCACGAAAGCCACCTTTTGCAGACTCTGTTCAAATACCATTTTGCAGGCGTCCACGAGGATTCAATGTCGAATCCACCATATCCACATTCTGCTCTCCTTCATTGTAGACATCCATTGCAAGCTGTTGCTTGCCTTGTATGCGATACAGTTCTCCTACTCAAGTTAACCTTGGGTCAAGTTTGGCTTGAGCACGATCATTTCTAAAGCTTCAGCAAGCGCTGCAGTGAAACTTCCTGGCTTCATTTAGATTGACAATCCAAATGTCCAGGAGTGGGTTTCAACTATCGGTGAGCTGAGCAAGCCCAATAGAGGAAATATCCGCCGTCAGAGCATAGTTAGCTTTTTCAAGAGCAATACTACTCCTATTCCTCCAAAATTCACAGCTTATGTCGTTTGTCAATTCCTCATCAACGCAATCGTCAGCAGAATAGGTAGAGGAAAGCAAGAAATTGTTTCAAGGCTCAGGAAACTGTATTTATTCATGCTCAAATAGCTCTGTTAAAATGAGTGGATCGTTCCGATCAAACATTCATTTTGCCGGCAATTCAAAAATCACGTAGGTCCCTTTTTTAACAGCCTACAAGTAATTCAAACCAAATAGCGTAGAGCATGCTAGTGGTTTGATGCAAAACATCTGATATGCTGAGTGCCTTCCTTTTGTTAATTTGTATAGAGGAACTTGCACTTGTTCTAGGAGAGATCTGTGAGGTTGCACAATAGTTCAACCTTTTGTTAGCTTCGAATTATCCAATATTGCCCCATCTATAGCTTACCCGACTCTCAACTGCAAAACCGTCGTTCTCTCGGCTCAGGAGGAGTAGATATCATTGCCTGTGGGTGGTTGATAACTATACGATACAATCCAGAATTAATAATCAGATGTACTCCATCTCAGCGTGAGCTTACCCTGAAGTCGCCTCCAAATCCGGAAGCGCACTTTTAGATAAATGTATAATGATCACCGGCGTGTTTCTCTTTGCAATGACTCTATCCATAATATTAGCATGGTCTGTGATACTATTAAAATGAATTTTAATCTTTACCTATCCATCTCCTTTCCTTCTATAGGATCCCACTGTTCGGTATTGGTAATGCTGCCGAGCTGTGTATACTGATGAAGAGACCCTTCCATCTTTCGCTTAATGATCTCAACTACTGTGACCGCCTTGTTAATCGTGGCGCCTTTGCCAACAACGACAATATCCGTCTTTGTCTATGAAATATATGCAAAGTATTGTTAAGCACCCTTATCATTGTCCAGGTAGCTTTTTTACCTTCAACATAGTGAGGCCCTTCTCTACATAGCGATTCATTTTGCCACCTTGTGTACAACGGATTTCATTTTCTGCCGGCGGAGCCTCGGTTATTTCTGGAGCCTTTTCGGTCCTACGATAATCTTCCACTACATGTGCATTCGGTCAAGGACGTTGTCCTTTGTCGGCTCATGATTGATCACCTACTTGTAGTATGTTAGCTTCCTGTCCTCGATATGCATCCATCATACAATGAACACGCACACACGCACACACGCACGGAGAGAGCGAGAAAGAAGAGAAAGAGTATACGATAGTATGGTTATGACACGCGAAGAATCAGATTTGCGTCATTGGTCTCATACTTGTTGGCACACGTTGCAGCGCTGAAGGATACCCTCGACATTCATTTGCTTTGATCTTTCCTCAATAATCCACCACCAGTATCTCTAGGAGCTTTCAGATACCGTGGCTCAGTGTGAGAGGATTGGTAATAATGTGATGGAGAAGAAAAAAAAAGAACGAGGAACAAGTCCAGCTTCTCTTTGGTCTCCACATGTCCAGCCACCCTTTATCACGTCGCAGGCAACGCTCTCCCGCGCATAATCTAACAATGGCCACACGCTGGAATTGCTTCCATAGTGTTTGTTCAATCTTTGCCCGGCCTTACGGTACCAACAGTCAAGTTTCTTGCAAACTGGATACCAAGATTTCGGACATTTCAGCAATGAAGTCGAGAGCGCATCCAACGGCTGATCGAGCACCTCAAACCTTTTACTTGATCATCATTTTCTCCCTCTTTTGTCATAACAAAACACTGGCATTCTCTTGCTCTCCTTCTCCTCAAGCGAGCATGATGTCTCGTCTTTTGTGCATGATGACGGTTAAGATGTCTTACCTTGTATTTGCAATACAAAAATCAAAGGCGTACGCGTTTTTGGAAGGTTAAAAAAACGAGGAAAATGCGTTGAAATTTCAGTCTGGTGCAAAGCCACTCAGAATTCGGCACAGCCGACCTCTCCCGTTCTCAAGGATGCGAGATCAAGCAGATGATATTTACTGAAAACTAGGCCTATGGTCTGCAACTGCATCATTTCCGCGCAAGTCGCAAACATAGATATAGAAAAGAACAATATATAGAAGGATCAAACAGAGTATATACAAACACTAAGGAAGAAAAAAAAAAAGAGCAGCGTGTCAGTAATATCTATGATATGCAGAGTGGGAATCCTGACTTTTAGCGCTGAAGGGTCGGGACAGGAGGATTCTTCAAAGAAATAGCACGCTCTGAATTGTTTTTAAAACCATATAAGAAGCAAGAGAAGCTTGCTCTTTCTTCCGCTCTCGAATGGCAAACAAACCTCAACCGATCGCCGTCGAAACACCGACTCAAGACGAAGCCTCGTATGAGGAGAGCCATGTACACCAAGTCTACGAAGAAATCGCTAGCCATTTCAGCGAGACACGATACAAGGCAAGGCATCTCCCGAAATGGGTTGAATAGTTTATACAAATGGTGTGCATGCCGGGCACATTTGTGCACTCTCTCTGACTTATTTGTGAGCAGCCATGGCCAGTTGTAGAATCGTTTCTCAACAGTATGCCTGTCGGTAGCCTAGGAGCTGATGTGGGTTGCGGCAATGGTAAATATATGGGAGTCAATCGACAAACGTTCATGCTCGGATCGGATCGGTAAGGCAGATCGAGGGAAAGAGGAGGATTCAAGCAGCAGTTAACAAGCTTGTGCATGCTTCGAGCAGAAGCTCCAACCTGATTAAGATTGTATGCGAGCGAGGGTTCGAAGGTATGGTAGCCGATGGATTGGATTTACCTTACCGCGATAATGCGTTTGTAAGTAGGCAAGAGACAGAGAAAGTAAGCATAGATTTCTAATTCATTTTTTCGTAGGATTTTGTAGTATCCATTGCTGTTATCCATCACTTCTCGACACCGAAGCGGCGGCGCGAAGCCATTGAGGAGCTACTACGTATTACTCGACCGGGTGGAAAGGTGTTGGTCTTTGTGTGGGCTCTGGAACAGACAAAGTTCAGCAAAAGGAATTTTGAGCCGGGTCAACAAGATGTGTTCGTGCCCTGGAAGTTAAAAACGGACCCGTCTAAAGTTTATAATCGCTACTACCATCTTTTCCGCGAAGGAGAACTCGACGATTTGTTCAGGTCTGTGCCAGGCCTTACCATTGATACCGCTGGCTACGACCGAGACAACCATTATGTCATTGCAACAAAGGAAAACGTGTAATGTATTTTTTTGATCTCTCGAAAATAGCCTTTTAATTTTGTTATGATTCTCGTAATACAAATTTCTATACACAACTACAGCACGATAGACAAAAAGCTATTGTTCTTTTACAAATGGTCGAAAATAGGAATGCTGCTGTAGAAAATGGGATATGGGAGGGCGAGGTGTACTTTTTTAGCGGCGGTTAGAGTAGACGTGGGCAAAAGCACGGGTAGCAGCGCGCTTAAGCTTAGTCTGGGCACCCTTGATGTCATCGACGTTCGCATCCTCAGCAGAGATATCCATGAACTCCATGGCCTCAGCAAGGGCAGTCTCGATGGCTTCACGGTCACCACGGCGGAGCTTCATGGAGACGTTGGGGTCCGAGATGTTGTTCTCGACCTGGTAGACGTACGACTCAAGCTCCTGCTTGGCCTGAACAACAGCCTCGCGCTTCTTGTCGTCGTCAGCGTTCTTGGCAGCATCCTCAACCATACGCTCGATTTCAGCAGCAGAGAGACGGGTAGAGTTGGAGATGGTGACATCAGCCTTACGGCCAGTGGTCTTGTCCTGAGCAGTGACCTTCAAGATACCGTTGGCATCCAAGTCGAAGGTGCAGAGAAGCTCAGGAGTACCACGGGGAGCAGGGACAAGGCCGTTGAGAGAGAACTCACCGAGCATGTTGTTCTCCTTGGTCATGAGACGCTCACCCTCGTAGACAGGGAAGGTGACGGTGGTCTGGTTGTCAGAAGCAGTAGTGAAGACCTTAGACTTCTGGCAAGGAATGGGGGTGTTGCGGGGAACAACGACGGCCATGATGCCACCCTGCATCTCAATACCGAGAGAAAGAGGGACAACGTCGAGCAGGAGCAAGTCCTGGGTCTTCTCGTTACCGGACTGGTTGGTAAGGACAGCAGCCTGGACAGCGGCACCATAGGCAACAGCCTCGTCAGGGTTGATGGACTTGTTGAGCTCCTTGCCGTTGAAGAGATCCTGGAGGAGGGACTGGATCTTGGGGATACGGGTGGAACCACCGACAAGAACAACTTCATCGACATCCTTCTTGTCGATCTTGGCATCCTTAAGGACCTTCTCGACAGGCTCAACAGTGCCGTTGAAGTGGGCGGAGTTGATCTCCTCGAACTTGGCACGGGTGATGCTGGACTGGAAGTCAATGCCCTCGAAGAGAGAGTCAACCTCAACGGTAGTCTGGGTCAAGGAAGAGAGGGTGCGCTTGGCACGCTCGGAGGCGGTACGGAGGCGGCGAAGAGCACGGGGATCGCTGGAGATATCCTTCTTGTGCTTGCGCTTGATCTCCTGGACAAAGTGGTTGACGAGGGTGTTGTCGAAGTCCTCACCACCCAAGTGGGTATTACCAGCGGTGGCCTTGACGGCGAAGACACCACCGGAGATGGTCAAAAGAGAAACATCGAAGGTTCCACCACCCAAATCGAAGATAAGGACGTTCTTCTCCTTCTTGTCAGCAGCATCCAAACCGTAGGCAATGGCAGCAGCGGTGGGCTCGTTGATGATACGGAGAACATCCAAACCAGCGATCACACCAGCATCCTTGGTAGCCTGACGCTGGGAATCGTTGAAGTAAGCAGGGACAGTGACGACGGCCTTGGTGACCTTCTTGCCGAGCTTAGCCTCAGCGATCTCCTTCATCTTAATCAAGACCATGGAAGAGATTTCTAAATCATGTCCATTCAAGGTCAGCAACTCCGGAAGCCCAAACAACAAAAAATCTTTTTTCATACCTTGGGGAGAGTAGCTCTTGGTCTCACCCTGGAACTCGACCTGGATCTTGGGGTTGCCGTTGTCCTCAATGACAGTGAAGGGCCAGTTGACCATATCGGCCTTCACCTCAGCATCGTCAAAGCGACGGCCAATCAGACGCTTAGCATCGAAGACGGTGTTCTTGGGGTTCATAGCGGCCTGGTTCTTGGCAGCATCACCGATGAGACGCTCAGTCTCAGAGAAAGCAACGTACGAAGGAGTAGTACGGTTACCCTTTATGCCGTTTTCTTATCAGCACTTCTTGATCCACTTTGTCTGCATATTTCATCCGTTTTACCTGCTCGTTCGCGATGATTTCCACACGCTCGGACTCCCAGACGCCCACGCAAGAGTAGCTATATACCACAAGAAAATTTATCGTTATGAACTCCACTTTCCAGATTTTTCTCTTGCAAAGTTCTGCTATTCTTTGATCCTTACGTAGTACCCAAATCAATACCGATGGCACCCTCGTATTCGGCAGACATGTTGTAAAAGATAAAGAGAGAGGAAAAGAGGAGGAAATTCTTAGCAAATGTGGCTCCAAACTCTAAAGAAAAAAATTTCAAGAAGCGCAAAAAAGGGACTGCTATTCGTTGGGTACCGCCACACTAAATCCCAAGTTTCAAACATTTATTATGAACCAATCCAAATGTATGGTTTGATACCGTATCGTTGAGATTCTCTCTTGGATTCCTGATGGTAAATAGCAGAAACACCATGTCTGACGGAATTGCGCAAGAAGTAATTGTTACAAGGCTACCATTCGACAGGAATCAAAGAAGGATAACTAGCTGTCATTAAGCATGAACGTGCTAGAATAACCTTCTCTTTCTCGACTCAAAATACAAAAAAAATTATATCCGCCTATGCTTTGCGTTTGCGAATGACTGGTTTGTCCCCTTTAGGTCCTGCCGTATCCAGGAAAGATGTTGGAGTTATCATATAGGAGGATATGGTTCGCAAATGCGGTTGTGAAAGAAGTATCCATGGTGCGGCCAATTAATGCAGCACAAGTTCATTATGCAAGAAATCAGCGCTGCTCCGCTATTTTTCTCGTACTACAGATCAAATCCTTTTGCTATGTCTGCACTGAACCTAACCAACCATCCCGTCGCTGCACCCTATGTAATTGGGCGAGAACGTTATAAACTTCAAGGGTCCCAATGTGCTATTTCGATAATGTTGGTCAAGAGTTCCTGATGATCCATGGTTCGGCCGATTTCCCAGTCGGAACGGCAGGAGCATAATTGAGACACAGAAAAGACTATTGAAATGAAATAGCAATGTTCAGACATTGTCTTTACAAATACTGGGGATTCACTAGTAACTCTTTCATACCATTGGAATTGCTTGTTCTCTGTTTTTCCAGACTGCTTATATTGCCAAAACATCCGTGGAACGATGAGCACTAAATATAATATTGCTGGCCTTTGAAGCATTCAAAAAAGCCGGCAGATCCCTTCATTGCCAGTTCGACTAATTTTTTTCAATTAATAGGATCCACCGAAATGAACTCGGCTAAATATTTCTTGAACGAAATATCAGAATGAAACAAATAATACCCTTTAATACCGCTTTCATGAAATTGGGCGCTATGACCTTTGCCACCACCACCGAGCTATATGGTGCGCATTTTATGGTTGAGTAGTTTCTCATTGTATTTTTTAAGTCATAATCTTTCCACAATAATACGAATTACCCTGGGAAAAGGGTTATAGTTCTGTGAAAGGTTGTTACTTTGCAGCAAGTGTGGCTGGAATTGGTTTCACTTGTCCAAATAAATTATTGGTAACGTGTGAAGCAAGCCAACTACGGGTTTGAATTCTTCACTACACGCCTTGGAGTTGATCACATGACACATAATAACCGGCACATGCTGCTCCCACGGTCGAATTATTCATCCGGGAATGGAAAGCACACAGCAAAATGTGATGGCGAGATAGCTTTTTGCTTTGACCCCATTTTTGCGTCTAGCATCGCACTGGAGATGAAGATATAGTTGACGCTTTATGGTACAAAGCAGCCCCGCCCGATGTGACAAGAGGAAAAAACAGATGAAGGATAGAGACAGACAAGTGACTGCTCCGTATTTTCAATATCCATTTTAGTTAGACAGGCACCTTGTGGAACCCACACCCCCGCAATCATATGCTTGCGGAATACTACCGACTTTCAACCACGTTAAGGAACTCAATAAAGATGTCATATTTCCGTCTCATTCAAAGAATATATGATTTTAATTCATTTGGCATTGCCTCCATAATGCTGTGCCCCACAGACCACTGATGGTTTTTCGCATGCGAAGGAGCTTGGTGATTCTATCGATCGGAGAAAAAGCAGTTGTTGATGACAACTTGAATCGGTGTTCTAAACAGAACGCTGTTATTTAAATGGAAGGGCCCTGAAGCATTACTGCTTTTCTCTCCCCTCCAATTCCTACCCTCGATGAGTATCAAAGTGGATTTAGAAAATCAGCTCTACGAGGTCCCCAATACTCGCAAAGACGGGCAGACTGGTACGAGGATGCCGCTTTTTGATATTTTGGATGTCATGCAGTTTTTTTACTGACAAGTCAGTTTTATCTACCACCTCTGCTAGCTGTCTTCCGCACCACTACACATCGTGAACTCGTTGAGACTATAGGCCCTGATGTTAAAACTATGTACGACCTCTTCCGTCAAGGTGAGCTTCTCTCTTTTTTCCATCTTCATGTCTCATTTCGCTCACCATAGATCATGTCAGGACTGAAGGCTTCTCGCGATCGCCCATGCTTGGGTCATCGCCCTGTGGATGCCAAGACCGGTCAGCGTGGTCCATACGTCTGGCAGACGTTTCGTCAGGTGAACAACCGAATCACCCATTTCGGTTCGGGTTTGATGAACTTGATCAATCACACCCTTAATGATCCCCGTACCCGCAATCTCCCAATCGGCATTTGGGCCGTTAATCGTCCCGAATGGACAATTTCCGACTTTGCATGTGCAGCATATGGCTTGTATGTCGTATCGCTCTATGATACTCTTGGCCCTGAGACTGTCGAATATGTCACCAACCACGCGGAGCTCGAGATCATTGTTTGCTCAAACGACCACATTGTCGACCTCATTAAGCTCCGACATAAGCTTCCCAAACTCCGTGCGATCGTTGCTATGGATCCGCTGGATGATGAGGCGGGTAAGGGTGCTGTATATAAGGCTTGGGCTGAGGAGAAGGGTCTTGTCCTGGTTGATTTTGCCTCTGTGGAGGAGTCTGGTAAAAAGAACAAGCGGTCATACAATCCCGCTTCTTCGGATGACCTCGCATTCATCATGTACACAAGTGGTACCACTGGTAAGCAGCGCAGAAACCCATCCATTGATGTCGTAGCTGACCTATATTGTATGTGTATATAGGTATGCCCAAGGTAAACCCTGAAAATTCCCTGTAAAAGGTCTTGCACTGTGTTTACTAAGCTACTAACCTTTAGGGTGCCATGATCACCCACCGCAACTTCATTTCCGCTGCCGCTGCTACAAACATTAGCTTGGGCGAACCCCGCGTTGACGATATCTCAATCTCGTATCTCCCTCTCGCTCACATTTTTGGTCGTCTTGTCGACACCGCTTGTCTTCTCCGTGGCTGCCGCCTCGGCTACTTTAGCGGCGATGTTACCACCATTGTGGACGACATGCAGACCCTTAAGCCGTCCATTTTCCCCTCTGTGCCTCGTCTCTTGAATCGCGTCTATGGAAGCATCGTCCAGAAGACCATCGAGGCTCCTGGTCTGACTGGATCGCTTGCCCGCACTGCTGTCGCGACCAAACTCGCCAATCTTGAGGCCGGCCAAGGTTATACCCACGCATTCTGGGACCGACTCATCTTCAACAAGGTCAAGTTGGCGCTCGGTGGCAATGTCCGGTACATTGTCAGCGGTTCAGCACCCATTGGCAAGGATGTGATGCAATTTTTGCGTGTCGCTCTCTGCTGTGACGTCCGTGAAGGTTACGGAGCCACCGAGACATGTGCCTCTAGCACTATCCATAATGAAGGAGAGTACCTCTCGGGTCACATTGGTGTGCCTTTCCCCTGTAACGAGATCAAGCTCGTCGATGTCCCTGAGATGAACTACCTGGCGACGGATCCTAACCCACGTGGTGAGCTCTGCATCCGTGGACCGAACGTGTTTTTGGGCTACTATAAAGACGAAGAAAAGACGCGCGAGGCGCTCGACGACGAGGGCTGGTACCATACGGGTGACGTCGCTATGATCAACAAACGTGGATGTATTGTGATCATTGATCGCAAGAAAAATATTTTCAAGCTCGCCCAAGGCGAATATATTGCGCCCGAGAAGATCGAGAACGTATATGCGAAGGACCCTATTGTGGCCCAGCTATACGTGCATGGCGACTCGCTTCAAAGCGCATTGGTCGGTATTCTTGTTCCCGATCCAGATGCCCTCGCTACTTTGGTTGGCAACAAACTCCCGCACCTGGCTGCCAAGAAACTTAGCTATGTCGACCTCTGCAAGAACCCTGAAGTTAACAAGGCCGTGCTCGACCAGATCACTCGCGTTGGTAAGAAGGCCGGCCTGCGTGGCTTCGAGTTTGTCAAGGCCCTCTACTTGGAGTCATCTCCCTTCACGATTGAAGCCGATCTTCTCACCCCTACCCTCAAAATCAAGCGTGCTCAGGCCGCCAAGTTCTACAAGAGTCAGATCGATGAACTCTACAGCGTATTGGCTGCTACCACAGAGCCCGCTCGTGCAAAAATGTAATCTCTTTCACGCTTCAGTTCTTGTTTTCCTTTTTTTAGAACAGTTTTAGCATACCATCATTATCCCATATATATAGATATATATATAAAGGCGACGTGGTATGGCTGGGATGCCCCATTACTGGACTGTCACTAACATTGCCCACTGTACTTTCGGTATCAACTCTTCCTCTGTCCTGTTGTTCTTCTTTTCGTGTTGTAATTTCGTGTATGATACATTAGAAAGAAAATCACATTCTTCGCGCGCACATTTTGCATATCAATTCGCCTCGATTTCCTTCTTGCCACATGCCTGTCACAGCGACGCATTGGCATATGAGTATCACCGAGGTCCATATATTACCTTGCACTTTTCCTATTACGTACCAGGCACTCGAACCGACAAAAGCTTATTGCAGCGGCTGCACTGAAAATGATTGACGTGATAATCTTCGCCGAATGCTGATACCGAACGACCGTCAATGACCGCACGACAATGCCGGCATATCTTGGCAGAGCTTTGTCGCAGAGAATGTTTATAATGTTCCTCACAGTACGGTTTGTTATTGCGTACGAAAAAGCTGTTTGAACTAAACGTCTTGCCACAATCCTATTCTCCTCCACCATACCAATACAAAATGAGTGTCCTACGCCCAAAGTGATTATAAGCTATCCAAAGGAGGAGGGGAGCTGCCACCCCGTAACTCACCGCGCATACAAAACAGTCTTTATGCCAATCGCCATCCAAAGCATTCAAGAATTCGCCGCTAATGTATTCGCCGCATCCCATGCATTTGTGTCCAAATTTGCGGAGATAATCCTGTTCACAATAAGGATGACCGTCATGGACCATAAACGCACTGGATTCGTCAAAAGGTTTGCTGCACTCCCGACAGAAGAAGTGGCCAACATGATAATGCTTCCCGAGAGCATTGATTGATTTTTCTTCGATAGGAGTGTTGCAATAGTCGCACCGGAGGCTAAAGAGTTCGTGATAGTCGAGAGCACAATATGGCTGGGAATCCTTTGTGTAAAAGGCAACGTGTTCAAGGTCTTGGCCACAATGTTTGCATTTGAAGCAGTCAACGTGCCACTGGTTTTGTTCAACCTTGATGACCCGACCTGCGATCGGTTTATCGCACTCTGCGCAGCGCGTACCAACATAGAGGGGGCTGGTCACCGAGACTTTATCCTCAGATGGTGATGATGGTTTCTGCGAAGACAGCAAAGGCGGTTTGGGAGACAAGCGAGGCGGCTTTGGATTTGCGGAGCTGATGGATGGGGCATGTGTGTACTGTTGCTGCTCCTGCTGTACCTTTTGGGTAGATACGGGGAGTGAGGATGCTGTGCCTGCTGCTGCAGAGCTTGCTGGCTGTCTTTGAGACAGCTTCCCAGTTATCGATGCTGATATCGACGCTGTTTCTGGTCTTTGGTGACTAGTGGGTCGGCTTCGCGGTGTCAAGGCACTCTCAAATGGATCGTCCCTACGTAACTTCGGTGGAGGAGCTGGCCGTTCTGGAGCCGTTTCCGTCACTACATCACCTACAGCGCTCTGAAGTTTTTTAACCTGTTCTTGCAATGGGTTGCTAGTGCCATCCTGTATCGAAAGGTTGTCCATGGATGAAGTTAGGGATTTAGACGAGGAAGATGACATTCGCCAAGTCGCGGGTTTGATAGGAGGACGAGGTCCTCGGAGGTTTCCGCTGGCCCTTGTAGCGTTCCCATTCTTGGGGAGTTCTTGTAAGTATTTGTCTGTTGTGTGTATAAGTTTTTCTGAAAAGCAATCTCTCTCCTCGAATCATTCTTGCCTAGTTCGTCTTTGGTAAGGTAGGACGACATTGTGGTGTTCAGTGTTATCCGAAAAGAGGAAGCATTATTTTGGAAGCCCATTACCTGCTTCCGAAAATAAGTGTAACTCCGCAGATGTTGCATTTGCAGGATACTAGAGATACTGTCCACCTTACCCTATATCGATGGTTGTATATCCCATTATCGTATAGTGGCCCCTCATATGCCCATACTTATCCATCTCATCTATTATTACTTTAAGAAAGTGAAATAATCTCTTGGCAGAATTTCCTTCGGGCTGTCCTGTCCTCTTTCCTTTCCGGACTGGTGCCCATGAGAATCTCAAGCTATATTGGCTGATGCCTGAATATCCAGATTGTAGTAGTTCTCGTTTGTTCCATTGTAGTATAGAATACAGACTCCTCAGTTTCTTTCTAAAGCCAATGTCTAATATATTCTATCGTCGCACGCAATCAAGATGATTTAGCATATTTGCATCATCACAGTATTTCGGTCTACATGCTGAAATCAAGTCTGTTTAATGACATATATCATTGCCAATTCGCATATTTTTTATGTATACTTATATCTTCAAATTTCTGTAGCAATCGGTCTAAGACGATAGGTGCATACATTCTCGTCAACTTGTTCTAATGTAACACTCTTCGTTGACAATACGTGAAGGACCTCTGCGTTTCTTTATATGCAGTTGAGCACCTTTATGCGGTTGCAGCCGATACGCTCAATATCTTCTCAGCTTGCCCTGGTTAGATGTTAAACTCAATATGTATAGAGCATTTATTACCGCCCTAGAGCCATCCCGCGAAGCAGGATGGTGGAATCATAAGATAGTCATCGCATTAGGCCCTTGGGATGCGAAGAGACCAACAGAACAGAACAGAACAGAACAGAGCAAATTATCATTGTGCGCACGAACATAAGAATTCATCCTGTTCCTTATAAATCACTGAAGACTGTGTGCACTGCTATATATGAAACTGTGCAGACATTTTGGTGCACTGCACGTCTTTTGGTGTCCTGTAGGCCATTCAGTACTCTGCATGCCATTTAGAACCCAGCAATGATTTCGTTTTGTACTGCAGTGCCTTTGTAAAGCTATTGCAGAGCGATATCCCTTATCGCCAGCCCTGCGATGCATTTGAACAACTTACAGGTCTAGTCTCTGCGTCTCAAATCATCAACTATATCTTCTGGATAACAGTATTTATTCAAACATTTCGCTGTCGTCATTATCCTCGCCGTCTGCAGGAGTATTCACATTATTCTTGCTGCTATCTTCGTCTTGGCTTCAACATCGCTTTCCTCCGCGCATTAATTGCCATTGTCGCTCTCATCTTCCCTGTCCGTCCATCCCACATATTCCTCCCCTAACTCTGGAAGATTGCTCTGTCCATAGGCCCATTGCAAAATATTCGCGTCGCGATTTATGAGATACTGCTCATATGGGCCTTTTTGGTCATCGTTGAGCGCTGTAGAAAAGTCTGGAACGATATGTACTTGCATCTTGATGCGCGACACTGGGAAAACAGCAAAAGCAGTATGTCCGACTTCAGGTGGCAGCAAAACTTGTAATCCGCTTGCATGCCGTTTGTCGGCGTGTCTGAAAAGTTCAACATAGCAGAAGTCCGTGGGCGCCATTCTCTGACCGTCGACAACTCTTCGAGCTTTAAACAAAAGATGTACTTGGGCAAAAATATCTTTGTCATGACTATTTTGCAGCTGCACAAAGTCAAACTGGTCAACACCTCGAAACTGAGGATAAGCCCGGATAGTGTATGAGTACTGATCGCCATCAACGTCTACTGCAGTGATCATTAGAGCATTGTACACTACGATCTATGTTTGATAATATATTTAGCGAAAGGACGGAGAGCAAGGTGATTGCAACCTTGCCTTGTCTTCGACCCGTGGCAGATTTTTCACAGCAACAGATGACATGCGGCCATCCTGGTAATCAAGCTCTGTACGCAACAATGTTTTCAACCTCCTGAACATTCCCTTCTGGTTTTTCAAGTCGTTAAAAGAAATGGGTGCACCATTATTTCGACACGAACGGAGTGAGAAAGTTGGATATAATTGCTTTTCAGAGGAGGAGGCTGCTGCTGCTGTCTGACTAGGTGGTTGGGCCAATGGTTTCAAGTGGTAGTATTGGTCATCAAGAAGATCGCGGTAAAAAATATAAGTACTGAGCTATGAGATTGATTGCATAGTATTGTGTTATTTCGGACTCGTGCACTTGATATATGTTTATGTCATGTACAAACCTGATGGATAAAAGTGGTGCTACTGAAATTCACATGTTTTGCTGGGGCCTTTGCATCATACCGATGTTGTCTCTCCGAGCTACTTGTGCTATACCCAGCTACAACGCCATACCGTCGTATGTCTCCGCAGTATTTACTCAACATATGGTTTTTTGGAAAGCGCATTTTGCTCTATATCGGCTTATAAGTATTGCTGGTCCGGAAATGTAATAGGATAACAATTACTTTTGACCAACGCTCGAAAATCCGAGAATACTTATGGTATAGTCGAAGAGACTCTTCCATATCCGTTAATGTGCTCTCAGAATGTTCTTTGGCAGTAGCCTGGAAGAAAAAGTCTATGAAATGGCGGATACAGACGGCAACTTGCAATGGGACCAAATCATGTACGCAGCACATCAAAATCTGGTAGAATTTAGTTCGAGCTTAGCACCAATACTTTGTACTTACACCCATGTGGTCCTTTAGCTCGGAAAACGTAGGATTCTTCAGTGAAGATAGCATAAATCCACGCTTAAAAGGATGCATGCTTTGAAATGGAGGGATAAGTGATGCTCTATATAGTACATGTGGTTTCGTTGGTTGTCTGTAAAAAAGCAGTAGTGCAGTCCTACCTTTCACTTATGATTTTTATCTTTTTCTTGCCGTCAGGCATGCTCAAAAATATACTGTCGACACAGTCCAAGAGATGACGATACACGCCTCCAAGCTGATGCAAATCATCAGTAGTCAATGCAGCGTGGATATCTACTAAGGGAATATCCCAAAAAGCGTTCTATGAATCCAGCTAGTTAAAGCTCACATCGTATTATCCATATGTATTAGAAACCAAACCTTTACAAGTTGCGTGGAATTTTCGGCCATAAGTGAATCCGCACCTGCTTTGTCCCCGGTTTTTATCATGTTGACGGCACGGTAGTATGCATTCTTTGTATCATGAGCACTCCTTGTCAATTTGTTGAGTTTTTCCTCTGAGCAGAACAAATGAAACTCGGATGCTGGAATCTTACAGCGAGGACAAGGACGCCCAGAAAGAGTGCCTTTCACATTAGCAAGTAATTTTCTACAGTACACATCTGAATTAGTAAACATTGTAAACTGATGATGATGCACTTACTGCTCAGGAAAGTCGGCAATATAACATGATACGACTGGAATGCATTGGTATTGTTGTCCATGTGGACCAGTCATCCTGAAGGACCGAATAGAACTGCCGAATTCATATACATTATAACATGTTCATTCCCAGCATTTGTAATGATCGCCCCACTAAGAGACTACCTTTCGCTATCAACATTTCTAAATTTCTTTAGCATTAATGTCATGCAGTGGTGCACTATTGCGTTCTTTGCAACACTGAACCAGATTGGTGCTGTTGTCCCCGCTTGCGGTTTCCACTCAATCGCGGGCAGTAAACCAAGTACCCGAGTGGCATGTGCTACTTTCTGCTCTCTCACCTTAGCAGGTATGTTCCCTAATATTTAAGACATGTTTTAGCGTAAAATATAAATAGTGTACTTAAGTCTGTACCGAGTTTCAAATAAACTGGCCACGCCTTATGGCGAGCATTGACTGACACTAACGTCTGGTCTGACGCTAGCATCAAAGGAAGGACGACGTATCCAGGGAATTTTAGCTATTGGAGAATATATTTCTTAATCCATCCTTGTTAGTTCCGATTGAGCAGTACCTGCGTTTTCTCCCACCAAGTGCCTGTTGAGAAGTCACTAAACACTCGCTCGCCATTGCGGGTGTGAATTTCCGGTGTCAAATTCATGCACTCCCAGAAACGCGGATGCGCGAAGAGATGCTGCGTTAGGTCATGTATGTCGCGGCAGCTAAAGTATAATGGACCAACGGCGTCTTGAAACTCTTGGACACGGCCTAACGGGAAATCAACGACATCCTCCAAGTTGATGAGATAATCGCTAAATGGCTAAATGTACCCATGTGAGCCTATTACTGTTCCATTAGGCATAAAGTTGCTCATACCGTAAGTCCACATTCATCAGCGTCTTTAATCAGTTGGTCCCTCAGTTCTTTAATGCTTCTGCATTTGAAAAGCTGTTTTTTGCTGCCTGACCGCTGAGCAGTAGTTTCTAATAGGTATATATGCCTATGTTCATGTATATGATAGTCAGTTCTGCTCCTAAGAATTTCAATGTCTAATCCTTACTCTTTGTAAGCCTTGTTGGAAAGATTATTCTCCATTGCAAACATAGCCGCCATATATTCGATGTCTGTCATTTTACCGTGGGGTGCATGCAATATGAGAGGTCTATCGCCATACACTATGTATCCTGCCTGGTAAATACTACGTGACATAATATGCGTGGTTTCTTACCGACTGGCCTACCAACAGATTTTTTGATAAGCTTAGCTTCCGCGTTGCTAGTTTTGTTCAAAGGGGTTGCTGTTGAATATCCGAGTAAAAACACATCTGAGTCATCAACGCTTCTCATGTCATTATTAGCAGACAGATCGGTTCTCGGTTTCTTTAGCTTTATAAGATTGTTAATGTGATGAGATGTACATGTTGAGATAAGCACATTAACCTTGTGGGTTGATATAGAAAGTTGCTCAGGCTGACCAGGATCCAAGTATGATGATGGATTGTCATCTGGATGTGATACTGACCAGTGTTGCCGGAGACCAAAGGATTTAAAGCGCTTATTTTTATAGACACAGTCGCGATGAATGCAACGCTCAGTACTCATTTGGGGATATGTCGAAAGAGAGTTCTAAGAGGTGGGGGAAAGACGATGGGAAATATCTCTCCATCATAGAGCAGGAACCGCTGACCTAACTGAAGAAGGGTAGGTCAAACGTGCTTGAATCTCAGCAACCTGAAAAATTTACTTCCATAGCTGTTTAACGCCAACGCTAAACAACATTACTGTTTAAATACCCCAGTCATCTCCAGAAACGCGAAGACCCATGTGTATTTCCTTTGGTTTAATCCACTTTTCTAATATGCCTCAACAAAGAATCAGTAAGGTAGCCGGGTTCACTCTAGACGATGCTCCAAGAAACCATGAGCAAACCTCTCTTGCCTCGCATCGGCTGTGAGTTAGGAAAAAATATGCTATGGTTTGAAAATAACACTCCCAGTAGCAACCGCAGAAAGGACAAAAATACCAGCCGATCCATTGAAGTGCTGCCGAGGAAAAAAGCACGGACTGCTCTGTCTGTTTCCATTTCTGATACAGACTCTGACACGGTAGAAGATAGCCCGTCATCTGAATCAATAAATGAAAGAAGCAAATGCGTTGAGTATGGAGACGAATCCGATTTGGACGCATCTTCGATTATAAGTATCCCACCACGTGAGGAGAACCCCATGTATTCGCAAGTAGTTGATTTCAACTTGCAAAGGTAAAATATCTTCCAACAACATTCTAGCGTTGACAATTTTGTTGAAAACAGTTTCACTAGATTCAAAATCGACATTCGCCAGTGGACTGGCGGGGATGGCAAGAACGCTCTTGAAAAATCAGTCAAGAGATATGTGTTTTCCGAAGAAGCTTTTCCCAGCCATAATCAAGTACACAAACTGTGTCTTAACATAAGCAAGGCCATCATGGGATATCAAGTTCAAGATGATTTACTAGTCCTAGACAAGGGAGTCGTGAAAGAGGTATAAGTAATTCATTAGCTACATTATCACAACTTGCAATTAACGGTCTTGGTAGGCTCGAAGAATTATTACAACCACAAGATCAAACGCACATGGCAGCATGGTGCGCATTCTCACACAGTTCGACTTCTCAAAACATGGAGCTCTCCCAAAAGACGCAAAGCATAGATGCTACAAGCAATATGAGTATCTGCAAGACGCGAAACGGTATTTGTTTGCATTTTACAGCCATATCAGAGGTGTTGCCAATATATGGTATATATTAACAATTTACACTAGCTTTGCTCGCTGCGGCTTTAGGTCAGACGGAGCATTGATGCAAAATTCTTGTATTGGAGAATGTCTCCATAAGCTAATGTTTAACATCAAAGGCGGAAAGCCCCGTTTGGTGTTCCGAGATAGTCCGCTAACAAAGCCTATGTTAGCATTTGTTTACTCCACAGTAAGCTTTAATTAATTAGAGGAAACCGACACCGGTGGCTGACATATGATTAGATGATGTACAGGATTATCAAGGAAGAAAAACTCGAGCGCATTAGGCCAGGCTACACTGATGCTTTTGCCGAGGACTCCCACTGGCATTTTTTGTACAAGGACATCCAGACTTGCCCAGCTGTAGATTGGGAGTTGGCATTGGCTTATCAGCAATCTGTAGTTGACAATTTGGAGAACCCAGGAGGAAATCAACCCAATGATAGCATGACAGGATGCTACGACGCAATTTTAGCAGATGCCCCAATGGAATAATAAATGATCCTTATCCATCTGTCCTAAAAATGACATTATATATTAACATATATGACATATTTTTACCTGAGCGATCGAGCTTACAGGATCTGCAGAGCAATTCAACCATTCACGCCGTGCAGTACGCTGCAGTTGAACGCTATTACGTGCAGTACATAGCACTTAAATGGTATTCCGTGCAGGACACTGGAAAGAAATTTGGATTGTGCAGTGCCTTAAATGGAGGGGGGGGTATCCATTCAGCCATTTAGTCCATTTACGCCCTGCAAGGCTAGTGCAAGCTTTTTAGTAAAACAGGATGTTGGTATATTCGCGCCATCGAAATGAAAAACAGTGGAAAGGGACCAGAGACCTCGGTAACAGGAGTGATAGTAATGTATTTTTCTATGGGAAGCAGAACAGGTGTGATTTCAGTAAGATTTAGCGCTTCAGAGCCACTCACACAGTGGCTCAGAGGTAACAGAGATCGACTTTTCTTCATTACCCCTTCTGTTGCGGATCATATTTCAAAACATCATCCGTATTGCAGAGGCTTGACGAATAGAAGAAGGAGCCGTAGCCTCGCTTATGTTTCGGCGTAAAAAAGATGTGAGGGGGAGGATCCAAATCTTCATAGGCAATGAAGTGTTGAATACATGGAAAAGTTCACCAGAGAACGTATAGAGGACTACTGAAAAGATTTGGTGGACTTGAGTGTGTGCAGAACAACACTCCATCCATGGACGAAAACTCATTTGCAGTATCAGGCACTCTGGTGCGCTTTAAGTTGTCCCTCCATTTTTAGACATTCGGATAATGCATCTATGAAATTTACAGAATACCTTCTTACACGGCTTCTCTTCTACCTCATAAACAGAATTTCTTGTAGAAAGCGGAAGTATATTGCATTCCTCAATGGCATCACCGAATGACATCGGCCCCGCATCTCCATCTGCACAATCATCTCACAGAAGTCCACGCATACCGGGATCCTTTTCTTCGCCAACACTTACGCTTTTCCAGGCCTCGCCATCATTTGCAATGGACCAATTGTCGTCCTTGGCTCGAAAGGCCCCAAGTCTCAGTGCGCTGAGTGCAGCAGTATTCAATAATCAGCCACTTGACGAGGCAGAACGGCGGCAACAAATCGAGACAAGTGTTCAGCAAGGTATGCGTGTGTGCGCATGAGTTTTTTTTTTCTTTGTCATACTTCGTCTACAGCTGTTTTTCGTTATGTAAAAGCAACCACAGGGATGATCACCACAGCAAAACTGGCGTTTAACGACTGTTCACTCGGTCTATATCAGGTCGCAGACCATATACAACGCAAGGTGCCTATTTTGGTCGAGGACAAGAAGAAGCTACAGGGGCTAAGGAGATGTGTGACCACTGCTGATTCGGATCTCGAAGACGCACGCAGGATGGTCGGCGAGATTGAGCAACTCGAGTCTTTTCATCAAATATCCACAATGCTGAGAGCGTCTCTCGATATTGCAAGGAGTATTAAAAAATAATTAAAACATTCCGTTGAATGACGTGAAGGGCGTGAAGTCACATGTGACCAAAGAGGGCGATCCGAAACACCATTTCGGATATCCGTAGCCAGCACAAAAGGTCTCAGGCCTGCCCCATAAAAAGAAGAGATATGCTTTTTATTTATGTGTGTGCGTCATCATTTCACCAGATGGGACCGAGTGATGATCGGTTTAGTTGGCAGCCTGGAAGTATTCCTTGGACTTCTTAACGTCGGGCTTGATGGTAGCGCTGCCCTTCTGCCAGTTGGCAGGGCACACCTCACCGTATTTATCCGTAAACTGGAAAGCCTCGATAAGGCGCAGGATTTCATCGACATTACGGCCAACAGGCAAGTCGTTGATGGTGATCTGGCGGATGATACCTTCGGGGCTGATGATGAAAAGACCTAAGCATTATATATACAATGTTATTTACGAAACTGTCTTACGCATATTGTTCTTGAGACTTACCACGAAGAGCAACACCATCATCCTCAAGGAGCACACCATACTCACGGGCGACCTTCTTGGTCTTATCGGCAACGATGGGAATCTTCATCTGACCAAGACCGCCCTCCTTACGAGGCGTGTTGATCCAAGCCAAGTGGCTGAACTCTAGACACATTAGGGGAGGGACGATCAGATCGTATCTGCGATTTAGGCGCGTCAATTTTGTGGGGCTTACCAGAGTCAGTCGAAGCGGCAATGACAGCGGTGTTCAGCGCCTCGAACTCCTTGACACGATCCGAGAAGGCAAGGATCTCAGTGGGGCAGACAAAGGTAAAATCCATGGGGTACCAGAAAAACACGACATATTTACCCTTGTAGTCCGAGAGCGAGACGTTCTTAAACTCGCCATCAACGACAGCGGGAAGAGTGAATTGGGGAGCGGGCTCTTGAACTTTGGCGACTAGAAGAAAAAATGTTGGAACAGGCAAGGACTTGTGAGCTCTTTTTCTGCTTACCCATTGTTTGGATACGAAAGAGAAAGAGAAGGTCAATAAGGGAAGAAAGCATAAAAATATCCCTTTATACTCTGTTTCACAGTCGGGGTTGATGTCCACGTCAGGGTTTATGCTGCCTGCAAGAAGCTTTTACCCTTTCACCTAGTCAAGAACGCAAATAGCCAATCGGATTGTCACGTATTTGGGACACCGCGCCCTTGGATTGCTAACACCAAACCAGCCAATCAATTTACCAATATCGTCATTGTTCACGTCTCTGATCAAGATAAGGTGAGTGTTGATCACGATCATCAGCTTCGTTCTCAGTTACGATGCTTTCTTGCTGTCTCGCTCCATCACACGCATACATTCATGCCAAGCATCCGCTTTTATACGACGCAAGAAGCCTGCCTGTAAGGATTCTGGTGAATAGAAAGCGACTTGAGTGATAAATAGAGCGGATGATGCAAAGCGAGCTGATTGAAAAAGGGAAAAGGCCGACAGCATTCTCTTTTACACAAAAACTGCTGATGTCTGTCTGTCAGTCACCCAAGTTCTTTTTTTTTTCCCACACGCCGTTTCAAAAAAGCACAGACGACACCCATGTGAATATAAAAGGTAATAAAAAAAGGGGAAAAGATTCCCAAATTCTTTTCTATTCCGGTAAAAGAAAAGAAACACCGCCTCAGGCCGTAAACCCCGAGATCAAATTAAAAACTAGTTCGGGCGGGCTGGAATGAAAACAGATACCTTTGTTGCTCTTCTGTAAACCGAACAAGTAAAAGATAAATTCGTTCATCGCCGATGAACCTGAAGAAGATCTCGCAATCGAACTTGTCGTTTGACCCGCTCAAACCTGTCATTCTGCGCGGTCCGCCCAATGAAGATGTCAAGACCGTCTTTTCGGGCAATGTAGTTCTGTCATTGCCAAAAGTCACAAAGATCTCAAGCGTGGCGGTGACATTTCGATGCACCGCCAACACCTATTGGCCAGAAGGTAAACGACGACGCTTTGAAGAAGGAACAGTCAACTAACTGGCGTGATTTGGTACAGGTATTGGCACTCGAGGGACAAGGCTCACGTCCGAAAAGGTGCTTAGCGAACAAACCCTGGTCATCATTGAGGAGCCAACGCAGCTGCCACCCGGCACGCACCGCTTCCCTTTCGGCTTCCTTGTACCAAATGTAATGAATATCTACGTACATTCTCACCTACTCATACTCATATCAATACACAATAGTCCATCGTGGAGTCGATTGACGACGTCTATGGCCGAGTACGACACACAGTAGAAGCACGTGTTATTCGTCCCGGCATTTCTTTGCTGAATTCCTGGACTACCTCTAAGACTGTGCTTGTCTTGCGTACCTACCTCTCTAACTCGCTGTTGACGAACAATTCAATTCATGACCTTTCACGGACACTGGAGAAGCGCATCGCTCCAGCCGATCTCCAGGTCGTTATTGAGCAAGCGGCATTCTCTGCAGGCGATGCTTTCCATATGCGGACCATCATTCAGCCTCAGATGAAGCACGTCCGGTTGGAACACATGGAAGTTGTGGTGGGCGAACACTTTCGCTATATGGATATTGAGTCCCGTGCACAACGTAATGGACACGAACACTTTCCTCTCGAGTTTCGATCGTCATCAAGTTTAGTAGACGAGTATACTGACACGACAAACGAAATACGACACATCTTTTCGAGTTCATCACCATCAAACAAGACAAGAACCAATGAACTGCCAGCCATTGGTGACACTTTTGCTCACCGACTAACTTTTGCAACCCCGACCTGTCACCAAAATATCCACCATTCCACCACCCACTACAAGGAGATCCAATTCCGGCACGATCTGACGGTGAAATTAACCTTGTCGTTCCCCAACGAGGGCGAGAACGCGTGTTCATCCAGTTCTGCCGGGTCTGGGGCATCATCTTCAAGTGCATCTAGTTCTACTTCCTCTTTTGTGGTTCCAGAGGAGGGCCAGCTCGGACAGCAGGACCAAGGTGCGTCTACGAGCGGTTCGTGGCATCAAATGCTGTCGAAGTTCCGTGTCAGTCGCGAGAAGGGTAAAGACAAGAACCGGATCTATGACACAATCGTCTTTGAAGTGCCTATCAGCGTGTTTGATTGCCGCTTAAAAGAAGATTTTGGAAGACTTCCCTCTTATTTTGAACTTGGCGTCACTCCACAGCTGCCACAAGCCGTGGAGGGTGCCATCTCCAAAAAGAAGAAGAAGAAGACGAGCAAGACAAAGTGGCCAGCCCGTCCGGAGATTGACCTCCCGCATCAGGATCCGCATACCTATTTGTGCGATTGTTACCATGACTTTGCTCGGCAAATGCAGTACGCGTCTCAAACGCCGTTTCTGGTGACATCCAACTTGCCACTCGAACGAGTTCCGTCATTACCACCACCGAGATATGTTAAATGATTTATGTTTCTTTAGATGACAACTTCTTGTCAATTAGACTTGATACCCTCCTTTCGCTTACAAAACGTAAAGTAATTCACTACCCATAATCTCTTTCCCCCCTAAAATTACGCCGTAACAAAACATGCAATTAAAAGCTCATTTGTCTCCAAGGAATGGACACCGCCCGAGGATTTACACAGAGCGAGTTTAATGTACGTGTAACCATAGGGCAACGCGTTGAGTTGCCAGATATGGTGGCTACTTTCATCGATGTAGTAGCCATGGTCATTGGTACCATTTTGAAAGCGTTACTATCCTTCGCCAAAAGCAAGTCTCACATATCGTAAAAGCACAGCTGCTAATATGCAAGAGAAAGAATGAGAAAAAAAAAAGAAATCAAACCGTGTGTACCGATGCACCTTGTGCATTTCACCCACGTTTTGGCCATCATCTGAATTCGGCATATGTCAATTAATGTCATCACACAAAAGCTGACGGCGGTTTTATCATGCCGGGACAAAATGGGAGATGGCTTTATCACATAATGAGTCCATGCGCACACGCATACAATATATAAATATATCTGAGGATATTGTCTCTCTTTCTCTTTTTTTTATTTCTTATCTTCTTCCTTGCTATCCTTTCCTTTAGCTTATCCTCCCCAACCAGTCCTTTCCTTTATTCATTTATAGTATATTTTTCATCATGACAGCTGCGCAATACCCACACCAAGATAACGTTCAGTCCCGTAAACGGACACGTACTTCGCCTAATCAGCTCGCTATCCTCGAACGCACCTTTTCCATGCATCGGTCACCATCGGGCCGCCTACGAGAGCAGTTATCTCAGCAACTCGGGATGACAGAACGGTCCATCCAAATCTGGTTCCAGAACAGACGGGCAAAAGAAAAAAACATGGCAAAGCGTATTTCGATTGCGCAGAATAAAGTATTGAGAATGCAACAATGGGCTACCTCAGCCGCTACCACTACCTGCCAGATGCAAGGCGGCTGGATTGCTCCCATGTATTACTACCATCATCAACAGCAACAGCGACACATGAAACATCTGCCTGCCCCTTCGTCCCCGCCTTTGCCTCCCCCGCCCGCGTCCATGGCTCGTGCTCAGTCTGCTAGCTACGAGAGACCGCTTCATTCGCACCACGAGTCGAGCGTAGTAAAGCAGCGAGGCGCTACGATGCCACCTTATCAAAATATATTTTGGAGTGATAACGGTAAGGCTGTCAGGATACTACTTCTTTATGTTTATATATGTATTCTAAATTCAATTCACCAGTCTCTATTCTCTTAGTTCAGCGGCAATTTTCAGCAGATACACTTGAGATTGGTTCCTGGAAAAGAATGATCCTCCTCCCGAGCAGTATCTACTGCTATTGCGACCTATCCAATCGCACCATGACATGGATGATCCAAGATGGTCTTCTTTCCTTCAAAATCGTATTTAGCGTCGATATTATCCAGTCTGTCCGGATCCAGCAACTTTCTGAAGACCGGGCGGAAATTCTCTTGTTGCTCGATGCGCCAAAGTTCCTTTCCTTTTACATGCAAAATCAGGATGGCTGGATCCAATGTCACGATTTCACCCAGGACAAGCAAGCCACACTAGTCCCGCTGCACCGTCTCGAAGGCCCGGCCGTCTCCATCTGGACCGAATGGCAGGCTCTCCTCCAAGACTTGCCCGACAACGATCCTCTCCGAGAAAAGCTCGTTTTCTAGATACGTATCTTTTAGTGGCCGCCGATCATAAAGACCATTTGCCGTAGATATCCGATCAGCTAGCAATTCCGGATATCACTAAACGGGCGATCACAATACTCCAAATGCGCATAATCGTACCGCAATCGACGAACGGCGAAGCATATACACAAACACTCACTCACACTGGCTTCTGGGAAGCAATATATACACAGCAGGATGACAGAGAGCACTCTTCTTTTTTCTTAACTTAAAAAAATATTGCTGTCCATAATAATGATGGGACATGAAACCCCAAACAAGTCCTTTACTTTGTGAGGTACCACGCATGCGACGTTGCTCCTATCTCATTTCTACAAGGTCGAACTCATTGCTTTTCGTAAGGTTTCTGCTGTCATGCAATCAATCGCTTTCTTCGTATCTATGTCAACCCGTCATTATTACGGTGGCCGCCCGTTATAGTGGTACCCTTGGTTCTCATCAAATCATATCACTATAACGAATTGGAATAAACCCCTGCCCGATCAAAATGGTCCGTAAAACCGTATCACTATAGCGAGATATCATTGTAACAGATATCCTTGCAATGGCCGACCACTGTGCATGCTCGACTGCAGAATGAAGGAGGTGCATGTCCAGATTTCCCCATTTCGGATACAACATTTACGGATCAAGTGTAGTGGTACCGAAGATATACTTTCCCGGCAGCATGCGCATATCAGTGTATCATCACAAAATGTTCTCCCGGAAATCAAAAGGCGCAGCGGATTGTGCAACAAAAAACGTCGCAGGTATTCGAGGAGTTGGTAATTGCTAGTGAAATCACCCATTTACGGCAAATAGCAGTTTGAAGTTTAAGGTCATCTTGGCTTGGCTTTTTTTTTTTTTTTTACAAACAGCTGTTTTGTTGGTGCGTATAGATAAGAGAAATCACAAATAAATAGACCTCCGATATGGTCATGTCTGATCTGTTTTGAGAGAAGGGAAACGAATGGGGACTATCGACAGACATCCATTGAAGAGCGTCTGTAATCGCGAATTTCTTCTTAACAGCCCTATGTCAAACAACTAATCGCTTTAATGGGTTAGTCGGTATGGGGATACAACCACACAGGTGCTACGACCAAATAAAGTATGGAGATTAATTATTTGACCCAGAACGATTCCTTACTTAAGCCAAAGATGCACTTTTCCCTTGTGAAATACTCATGTGTACTGTTCGGTTTAGTATTGACCTCCTTTGCTCTTATATTTAATCTAGACTTGGACGTCACGTAATGCCTAAGAGGACCGGACAGGGTATGTTTGTGACAAGAATGTTGCGAGCTATGTGAGAGGCAGCTGTTTATGATCCCGTCAAGCGTTTCAAGCGCATCTGGTGTCCATTTCTCTGCAAGTGATATATAATTTGTTCCTCAGTTTATAGGTGCTTTTACATTATAGTAAGTATAGGTCGCTGATCTTCGGTGTCACACTGTAGTAGGAGCTTTTCCTCTGCGACGATCCGCAGAGGTAAATCACTCTATGCGTTTTTGTTTTATGCAATTTCTGGGAGTGCGCTCTATCTATTATTATCGAAATCATGAAATAGCTTTCGAGATCATCTTCTATTTGCTCGGGTCGTTAGTACTGCGGCCAGTGCGGTGGCCCATTTCTCGAATCAAGGCTTGCTGCGGCCTCATATTAATACGGAGTTCAGGCTCACTAAGTGAACAATAGATTTTTCTCAAGTAAATGTCAGTTATGTCCTACCGGCAAACCCAAAAAGGTACTTTTGGGCTCTTGCATACATCAATGCATCTATCGTTTTAGACAGCTTAGGTCTGTCGAGTCTTTTTGAGCAATTGCTTCCGTAGGATGCTCTAAGAAAGTGGGTTGGATTCTAACCAATGCATACTGACATGGTCTAGGTTCTCTCCATACTGCAATGCCTATCTTGGTGCTGAATGATGATGTATTCCTGATATCCCAGCGTTGGCTGATGTACTCTGATCTTTCTCAAATAGAGAAACGGAATTTGCAGAACCTACTTTTTACATCAGCATGTCTGAATTCTTTCGCTTATGAATGTGCATAGCAATACACTCAAAATGACCGTTTGAAGGTATTGTAGTCTTCCCAACTATTCTGTGTGGGGACAAACAGACTCAAGAGGGTATATTCACTCATCAACGATACCGAGCATAGGCTTCGGACAGCCCGCTTCCTCAATTAACATAACCCTGTCCATCTTGTAAATAAATTGAATGCTCGTTTCAGAGTGATGAATGTATTTAGAAATGGAAGTGGCCATTTACTTCTCTAACGTACAGGATTCTGAAAGCATATACTCTCATGGTCAGAAGCATCAAGAAAATTAACATAATTTTTTACAGAGCTTGGCGTGACGATATCTTGATAAACTCGTCGAGCCCAAACACCCATGCTGTGCTCGCGTCTGTCCAAGTTGCTGATATCAATCGTACGTTTGGCCTCTTTGTGCTGCACCTCATCCACGAATACTATGACGTACCATCGAGGTTGATCCACCTCTTCATCTTCCAGAATAGCTCTACATCCCATTAAAAGAAATGCATATGGCTTTCAGCGCTGCACAAAGAGGTGGCGCGATAAGTAACCCATCGAAAGGTGGATCATGATTACACACCTACAACGGCCTTGGATTAATAAATGCCTGTGTATGTATAGGAGAAGAAGGAAGGCGAGCATGGGCTGACAAATGATGCTGGCGGATATCCAACTTGGGATAGGAGCGTATGCGTGAGGTGGGACAAAATTTAAGAACAAGTGGAGAAGATCCTATTTCAGTGCTTCTTCTTCTATAAAGCTACATACAGATAATTTTATTAAAGCGGTAAAAGAGACGATCCCCTCCCATCACCAGACCATGACCTCTTATCCGCCTCAACAATGTTCATCTGTGCTAGACTCGTGGATTTTCCTTGTTTAATACCAACACTAGCAGGAGCAACAGCCGCATGGGTCCCCTTAATGATTCTGACCTGAAGATTGGTACCCGCGTTCAGGTCCAGGGAAAAGTCGGTACGATTCGCTATGTCGGCACCACAAGCTTTCAGACCGGAAAATGGGTGGGCATTGAGCTTGATGAGCCAACGGGAAAAAACAGTGGTGTAGTTCAGGGCAAACGTTATTTTGACTGTCGTCTTAATCACGGCGTCTTTGTTCGACCCAGTCAAGTCAAAATCCATTTAACTGCTCATTCGACCTCCTCAAACGAGGTATGGGGAAAAGATTCATTTATTTAGCGTGCAAAAGAGACATTCTAACATATCCTCTCCCTCCCACACACCCCCTTTTCGCAGGATGACCAGGTCCTGAAATCACCTTTATCCGCCAACAGTTCAACCGATCGATTCGCACCGCCCCAGGATCCTAATCTTGCCGCAGCTCGCTCAGTGCAGCAACGCACCCCGTCTCCATCATCGACACTTCTTCCTTCCCGCATAACATCCCCTGGATCGCGTATCGGTCGACTTCAACAACAAGCTGCTACACAACAAACAGGACTGCGCCGACCCATGATTGCATCTCCAAGAGGTAGTGCCGTTCCAACCGCCAGTGTCACCATTGGTCCCGGTGCCCAACGCAAAAGCATTACGAGACGACCACGTTCTGGAACCCAGGGATCGTCAGCATCATCATCCGCACAGCGCGAGGCACGCGACAGGCAGCTGCAACTTTTGCGTGATCAGCAACGTTTAAAAGAATTGGAAGAACAAGAACAAATCGAGAAACCCAATTTAATCTCTGAAGACTCCAATAGTATCGAACCTACGCCGACTGTCTCGGAAGAGGAAGATCAAGACGAAATCGAACAAGTACCGGCTCCTCTGGAACAAGTATCTGTGCCCCCATCTCCAATTACAACAGCCCCTCCGCCACTGCATCAGCCCCAAGTCAACAATGCAGTATACGGGACACTCGCACCATCGATGCCTGTCAGCAAAGCCGAGCAGACAGTTTCGATGAAGGAATATGAAGAGCTCCGACTCAAGCTCAAGATCCTCGAAACAAAGCGTCAGGAGGATCGAGAACGGCAAAGGGAGAACGAAAAGATAAAGGAAGAGGCAGAACAGTTCCTGACGCTTCGTAATAAATTGCAAGGCAAGTTATTAGATGATACAAGTACGCGAATCGGCAGCACTGGGACTAAGATGGTTTACCCCAATAGACAAGATTGCCGAGCTGCAGAAAGACTTACGTGAAACAAAGCGTCAGCTTAAGGATACTACCGCCGATCGAGATCAGTTTGAGTCTAAATACACCGATGTAATTGAGTCAATGGAGATGATGACCCTTGACAAAGAAGTGGCAGAGGAAAAGGCAGAAAATCTGCAACAGGAGGTCAATATGCTCAAAGACAAAATTGAAGAAATCAGCGTAGACCTGGACGTGTTACGGAAGGAATCAGGTAAGTGATTTTTGTAATCTGCTCCTAAAGAAAAGACTCACTCTATTTTCTATGTATAGATATTCTTAACCGAGCGCCTGAGAGTACTGGCGATGAGAAGACACCGCTTGAAGTAATACAGCTCGAACGGCACAATGAACGCTTGAAGGAGGCATTGATGCGGTTGCGCGATGCAGCTGCTGAACAAGAAGCAGAGCTGAATCGCAAGATCAAAATCATTGAGAAGGAAAACTTTGAGTTGGAGGAATATAAAGGTATCGGTATGGTGTGATAGAAACTGAGAGTTGATACTAACTACCGGATAATTTTGCTACAGTGCAATACACCCATGTCAGAGAACAATTGGACAACGCAGAGCTACAGATCGACGATCTTAAACAGCGTCTCGATGATGCCCTCCACGCCGAAGATCTTGTCGAGCAGCTTACTGAAAAGAACTTGACACTGAATGAAAAGGTGGATGAGATGAAGATCGCCATCGAGGACTTAGAAGCCTTAAAAGAGCTGGCTGACGAGCTCGAAGAAAACCATATTGAGACAGAAAAGCAGTTACAGGCTGAGATCGGTATGGCAATAAATGAAGATATTTGGTTACGGGTCTCTAACGGTCAAGATAGATCATCGTGATATGCTTTTGCGGGAGCAATTGGCCCGAATTCAGTCTGCTGAAGAGACAAACGCTGATTACGAAGCTACAATCCAGCAATTCCGTGAACTCGTTACGACACTTCAGAATGACCTCGATCAACTTCGCCACCAGGAAGTGACGAAGGAGTCCGAGAAACACAACTTGAGCAGCCAATCTCAGGCCATGATGTCGCTCAACATGCAACTGCAGTCGACTGTCATGAAGGCAAATGCAAAGGCAGTGGATCTTGAGTTACGGAAACTGGATGCTGCTCAGGCTAATGACCGCCTAACTTACGTTCAACCCTACCTTCCTGACTCCTTCTTTAAAACCGAAAACGACCCTATCTCATGTCTTCTCTTGTTCAAGCGACTTGCATTTAAATCCGAGCTTATCATCAAACAATTGGACCAGAACCATCCTATCAGTGAAAAGATCATGGATACAGTGGACGAGAACCTCGTTTCTGTATGCGAGGTAAAGAGTTTCGGACGATACACGTACATACACGGCCAAGATTTCTTAGCATGATATTAATGGATGCTCATCAAACACAGATGCGTCAACGTGCTGGATGGCTGAGTGATCTTGCCAAACGCTTTGTTACTTTTATACAGCACTGTAATCCTGATGTGTTTATCCGCATGGGGCAGGTCTTTCATGATTTGGTTGGCGCTGAGCGACGTTTGAATGGCATAGTCGAGTTACTACGAACTGATGAATTGAACCAGACCGAGTGTCTGCTGGATCTTCAGAGGTAGAAATCCACTATTAACCAAGGATGAAGCGCATCGAAGTGATCTTTAACGTTTTAATTTAGAATAATAGCCCAGTTGGAGCATCTCATAGAAGTACATCTAGTCCAGAATGGAGAACCAATCCTTGTGGATCAATTCTTTGGTCTGACACGGGCTCTGGATCTCAATGCGGACAGGATGACGGTTGAACTGACGTTTGTTCGGCAAGCTGTGGAGAATGCGGTCCGAAAAGAGGGCATAAACATCACCGAAGGCGAAGAGAAGCTTGATTATGACTATATCGAACCACTCGGCCGTCTTATCAGCCAAGCAAAGAACAGCAAGATCATGGCCAAGTAGGTTTGCCTGATTTTAAGCATGGAAGTTAGTATGAGACTAAACAAGCCTGCGTAAATAGGAAATTGTTGCGACAACTGGAGGATCTTTCAGAACAGGCGCTTATGCTCAAGTCGGAACACCTTCATCGCTTCAAGACTTTGTATGCCATCAGTTCCAAACTGAGCCAATTCTGCTTTGAGACATACAAACAGATTACTTCGTACATTGCTGCCAAGCAAGGCAGCAAGGAAGAGATTAGTCTCAGCCTTATCCAGCAAATAGTTTACAACAAGGCAGACGAAATTTTAGAGATTGCCGAGACATCGCTATGGGAGGGATGCCTTCGCACGCTTAAGTCTCTCTCCAACGAACTCAATGCTACTATTACCCGCGTCGATAACGACAACAAGATGGACAAGAGTAAGAGATTGCATATTTCATGCAGTGGATATGTATTCAACTAATGTACTCGCAGTTGTCACTGGTATTGCGCCTTGGATTCAACGTGCTTCTGACATGAAAGCTGAAGTGGTGGTCAGCCATGACATGGAGCGCAAATTGCAGCAACATACTGAGGAGATCCTCAAGCTCATTAAGGATATCAAGTTAAAGGATCAAGCGCTGCAGGAATCCAATGTCAAGGTTGAGCTCCTCGAAAAGCGAATGGTGGTTGTCAAAAAACAAGCTGAGCAGATTGCCACATTAGAAGAACAGCTTACAAAGTCACAATCCCAAGAACGTGTGTATGCCGAGGCGATTGAGAATCTGCAGGCAGACTTTGATGCACTCGACCAAGAACATACCAAACTCAAGACGGCGGCTGCCCAAAGTGAAATGAAGTGGCAGATGGCGTCGGATAACAAAAAGAGCACTGATACCGAGAACGCATCCGATCCAGGTTCTACAGCTAACGACGCTGAGACGGGAAGCAGCACCCATGTGACAGGACAGGTAAGTGAGAACAGGAAAAAGCCAGGTCCTTAGTTAGTGATCTCGGATGATCCCTTTTCACAGCTCGAGACCCTCAAGGCAGCGATACAGTACCTGAGGTCGGAAAATGCCCATCTAAAAGCGCGCGATATGGCGGCAGTTCTTCAGTTGGAGAAGCTTCCCGAGACGACCCGATCGACAGAGGAGCAGGTGGATAATTCTGCGCTCAAGGCAGTGGCACTCGAAGCACGAGTTCTCCTCAAAGATATGCGGATAGCAGGGGCTGTGCCCAAGGTTGTCGCATTGGATGCCAAACGTCGCCAGGGCAAATGGCAGAGTCGCAAGTGCGCGCCCGACTATCAATACCAAGCACAGCAATCTGTGCTCTATACTCTAAAGCAACGGAGCGATCAGCTGCGTGGAAAACTTGAGCAGGTGCGACCGTCTGCAGCTACAGCGACTGCGAACGCCACCTCTGCCACGAACACATCAGCACGATCGACACTTCAGACATTGACCCGATCGCTTGCCAGAATCCAGATACCCGGTCTGCCCTCTTCATCTCGTCGCATACAACTCAGCAGCGCTGCTGAATTCGAACGCATTCACAGCGTGTTCCTTCGTTGAAATTTCTAATAGGAATAAAATGAGTCACCGACACTATGTAGCTCAAGCTTCCGAGTTTATTTTATGCACTGCATCATCTGCGGGTAGAGAAAGAAGCTGAGTGTAGCAGCGGTACCCACGGGTCGTTTGAAGGGATGGTATTTCCATCATAGCGCGCATCGTGAGAACGCATGTCGTACCCTTTTGATACTTATGCACATTGTCAAAGTCCCTTTCAAGCAAATATTCCTCTGTGTCACTGCGCAGCCAACATACGTGACGTTTGACAAACGAGGACGCGGTCTGAATTGATCTCGGTCACTAGTGGGTCTCTGGCGTAGGGTCAACTCTTTCGGATTTCTGGTTCTTACGCGCACATCACCTTTCGTCATGCATGGAGATGAAAAGAGCATGGTGTAGAGCTAGTGATATCGATCGCAAGAGCAGCGAATATACGAGAGCGGGTACAAGGGGTACCTTGGCGAGGACACAAAAAGCATTTGAATGGCACACGGGGTAGCGAGTGACACGAATTATTATTTTTTTAATTTCCATCTGGATGGGTCTATATAACTTGCCAGAACCAAAAGCGACGTTCCTCATCCTGCTGCAGTCCTTTAACGCTTTCCCTTTTTGAGTGAGAGAGAAAAAAAACGGGCAGTATGCTTCTCCATTCCCTTCTTTTTACGCTTGCGCTCTTCTCGGTCACAGCCCATGCGGCCATCCGATCCTGGTCTTTTAAAAACTGGAATGGCTACGAGAAGAATGAAACGGCCTGGCGAGAGGCCTGGGGAATCGAATCCTCGGGTTGGGCATGGCCTCGGAAATCCAACCCTACCAAAAATCACAAGATCACCAAGGATCCAGCCGGCTCAGGCGTCAGCGTCCTTCGCGTCGATTACCCTGCTAAATCGAGCAATCCGGCAGGCAAAATCCAGGGAGGCATTGGCTTCTATGGCGCTCCTATTGAACTGCCGCGAAATCCTCGATACATTGTGCTTGAGTATCAGGTGTACTTCCCATCCAACTTCACTTTTGTCAAGGGTGGAAAACTCCCGGGTCTTTATGGAGGCCACACGGCCTGCTCAGGAGGTGCTGACTCCAGCACTTGTTTTTCAACCCGGTAACGTATCTTATTTCCTATTTTCCATCACAAAAGACTTACATATTAGCATCCGATCCATGCGATGCCATTCCTTGCATCTCCCTCACACAGCTTCATGTGGCGTACCAAAGGCCAGGGCGAGATCTACGCTTACCTGCCCGAGACCGAACAGCGCAAGAGTCTCTGCAATGAAGAGGGCAACTTCTGCAATCCGTCATACGGCTACAGCTTGGGCAGAGGTACTTTTACGTTCCCTACCGGTAAATGGGTCACCCTTCGGCAGACCGTTCGATTGAACAAGAGTGGATCCAAGAACGGCCTGTTGCGTATTCATGTAAATGGCAAGAAGGTTTATACAGAGAATAAGCTCGTATTTACCACCAAGAATACCGACAAACTCATCGGCATCGGTAATATTTCTCTCTAACCTGCACACCCTTTTTTTTTCTTTTTCGTCCGTGTTCTTGTACTGATCGACTTGCAATTCTTAGCATTCCACACCTTCTTTGGCGGAAACGGCCCCTCTTGGGCGCCCAAAAAAGCGCAGCACACCTACTTCAAAAACTTTAAACTTACAGCATACTCTTTATAAGTCTCTTAATAATATTTAATGCTTACAAGTCTCTCAACAATCTGTATTTGGTCTTGACGGCTGTTGAGCTAACCGGGATCTTTTTGCCACCTTTCCTCTACTTTTTTTTTTTGAATTAAAGATAGCACCTCCAGGAAAAGAAGTCGAAAGATCACAAAAATAAAAGACAGGTTTTGCCCAAAGCAAATGTCCATCTCTATAAATGTTTGTCAGCTTTTTGCCCTTTTGAATCCTTTTCTTTTAAGCCCATTTTACATTCTGAAATGAGCAATCTATTTTTTACTACGACGAACGGGGCCATGTCCTTGATGGGGAATTGTACTCTCTGCAATCCGTTTGTTCTCACACAGAATATATCTGTGTAGCCTATCTTGCAGGGGAAGCCCTGACCTTGTTGCTAATGCATATCCCCAGCAGAAAGGGTTTCAGATGAAAGAAGCAGACTTTGAGCACGGCTATACAAATGCACACAGACAACGATAAGTCCAGATGCTTGAGACGGCCTTGAACGCGTCAGACGCTGCAAAACAGCGAGGAATCCATGTTTGGTCAGCTCAGCGACGGGCATCACAGTACGAAAAGGACCCTGGCAGCATTTTTAAGAAACATAGAGACAGAGGTCATTCACGTACTCTCAACAAAGAGCATAAGCCTACTATTTTAGAATGGGTTGATGAGAATCCGTCAATTGTCCTAGAGCAACTGATGGAGCCATAAAGTATAAACCGTTTGCGTCAGAAATGTGAATAACAGATAACACGCATAAGCACACACCTTCTATGTAAATCAGATAGCTTCATGTACGTTATTTTCAAAAATAAATGTCGTATAAGGTACAAGATAATGACGCATAGGATTGTATAAAGTTGTCTTATCAATAGGTAAAAAAGAATTCGCATCGATATTGGAAGCAATAAAGAAAACCGTTCGTTAACAAAGAATACTGACCCTTCTCCGTACTCTTTAAATTACGCCCTCGTCCACGGGGGTAGCCAGGTATGTCCCAGCGATAACCAAGTCGGAGTAAGCAGGAGGGGAAGCAGCGGCAGAAGCAGGCAGACGGCAGATGCGGGTATCCGGCGGCGTCTTCGTCGGGCAAATCGGCCCACACATCAAAATGACCTCGGAGGGAGCAGCGAAAAAAAAGGGGGAAGGGCCCCTGCCCGAAGGCAGCCAAATCACGGCCCCACCAGGGAATCCGGGGTATCCGTCGCATTCCCTTTCATGATCTTGGATACGGGTAAGATGGGTCAATCTAGAAACAGCAATGAGTGTCCGTCACAAATAAAACGTCAAGACGATACCATATAGATTCATATTGGAAAAGAGGCCGTTGATGGATTTGATAAAGAAAGAGAATTCGCTCAGAAAGTCCAATATTTATAAGAAATCAGGGTGGACAAACTTTTTCATAGATGAAACAAGCAACTATTTTACCAAGTGCATGGATCGAATGATACTTTCATTGCGGGCGTATAGGTATTGTGGGGGGGGGGGAAACCTGAAATATTGTACCTGCTATAGTCTTTTAAGTCTAGTCTTATTGACCTCTCGGCAATCAACTACTCTCTTAAAAAGGGTAGGGTTCTTTGTTTGAGAAATAGCAGTTGTATCGTACTCTTGCGCATGTAGTTATCATTGTTGGAGTCGTCATATCATGAGGAGAGGTTAGGGGGAAGTCGATGACAGTATGTATATACTTAAAATCAAACCAAGTGCATTTCGTCAAGAATAAGCCTGGTTGTCTCTGACAGAGCATTGTTGTCTCAGAATTCACAATCGCCACCGACGTAAACTGATTCAAACCCTGGATGCTCTTGTTTGTATTTGTGACCAAAAAACGTCGCGCGAAAGATTATATGGCAGTGGGGGTGGAATATATCCTCTCCTTCAAGTGATGTAGCCTATGTAGCTTTGATGTGCTACTGATAACTCTCGATCCTGCAACGCGGAATGGGTTGTAGACTTCCTCCACAGGACAAGACCCGGAAGACCAACAAGCGTCGCCGTATGCTGGAATGTCTCAAAGGCCTGGAACCACTCTCCAGACTGGCCGGGGCATACCTAGCAGGTAGACTTGACAATACCCTGGATCCAGGAAGATATTATTACAAACATCTTTTACCTAACAGCTGCTGTGTCCAGTACTCTTCAAGACGTTTCCGAGCCCAGTGTCACGGATCATGAGTTTCACCGTTCCTGCTCCGTTTGCTGCGATTGTCCGCATACATAAACAAGTTGCGTACCAACTGGAAGCTTGTACAGATTGGATGTCAAGTTCGATCCGGATGCGGTATACTTCATGGGAAATTAGTCCGCCCCACACGCTCAATTTCTCGTACCCATCTGTGGGAAAGGTTTTCGACAACTTCTGGGGACATACGGGCAGAGAGTATACTTGATAGGCGAATTCAAGAACTAGCCGGTTTGGTCGAGCTCGCGAGGCCGAGATCTACAAACGTTCAAATAAGTTCCGTATCCACCACCCGCTCGGCGAGGACACGAAGAAAGAAGGCGTACTCACGTTATTTGTCATGGGCTCTTCAGGTACACATTCCATTCCTCTTGTATTCTTTTTCCATAAAAAGAATTCCCTCTTCTCAATAGATGTATCGGCCAAAGCTGTACAACAGGCAACGCAGAGAATGGACCCCAGCCTCGTTTGTCGAACAGAGACATGGCAGCGTACCTTGAAGTCCACCATATCATCCGCGACCTTTGCTCACCGTGTTCGATTCCCCCAATGATTTCGCCAAGAAGCCGTGGCAGGCATCAGGCTCTGAGAACCAGAGGCAGCCCAATGAAATGTAAGGCCACGAAAAGCAGGGCGAGCACGGAGAATAGCGCAAACACGACGACCACGAGGGCGTCGAAAATGAGTTGTCCTGGAATTAAACTCGAATAAGCATAGGCCTTCATGCAGTATCATTCTTTCCGACTTTACATACCCGACCTTTACATACTCCCTATATAACCCCCATATCACGACCGTTATCACTGCACAACTTCTTTCAATTATCGCTTTCTTTATCACAATTGTCTTCCGTTCCATTACCTCTTCTACCTTACTCTCCTATACACTTATTCTTTTCGGATATTTAGAAAACACCATACATCTTAACAGAAGCCATTCAAACAGTATATCAAATAAAATACCAGCTCCTATGATAGTCCCATTCAGAGGTCCCATACTTCCTTCCTTCCTTAAAACCCCAATGTAAGTACCCGCCTAAGGATATATTATGTTCATGCAGACAGGTTTTAATAAAACTTTCACGATGCTATGTGTTTAACATAATCTTCTTTCGTGTGCTCTCAGGCGCACTTGTAATTTCTCTTAATGTGGATAAACCGGACTACATGTATATAGTCGCATATCAGAAGATATACTGATACTAACCATCATCGTCAGTGTTACAGTTGGCAACATATATCTGTGTGTTTGTCAAGTCAAGAATGAAAAGACGTGTAGCAGCATCAACATAACAAGTTAAAGGTGCCATGGCAATAATCCAACGCACAGGGATTGAAAGTCTGGTAAGCCCTTCTATATTCCCTATGCAGCTATATTTTTATCATCAAATCCATCTCTGTTCCCTCTTATTTTTATAGACCCTGACACATTGTATGGTATTAAAATAAGAAAAATAAGTACTTGAACATTAAACGCAGTATTACGTAGTTCTAAATCCCTTCGCACCTGATGGATCAGCATATGCTTGCGGAACATCCACGATCTCTAGACAAAACGGTACATACCTATTATCTAATTCTGACAGTTCCAGGATCACGAGAATAGTACTGTAGTCTTCAAGGATCCAATATTATATACACTATAGTGATATCCGCAATTATCATACAGTAAATCATATACATAATTGTTGCCTGTTACAAAAGTGAGCTACTTATTCTCCCGAGCTTAATCCAATAGAGCAATTCTGGGCAGTGGCAAAGGGTAGGGTAAAACGCCATAGATTTTTGCAGGGAGACAAGTAGTCAAAACGAATTACGGAAGCCTGCAGCAGCGTGGAAAAGGCCACCTCAAAGGCTTTGTTTCGCATTCTTATAGGTGCTGGGAAAGATGTTGAAGTAAATGCCCATGCAATGCCCACAATAGCACAGCAATAAAAACAGGTAAGCCGCAAGCAAATAAACGACACGACCACGCAGTGTGGTAAAAATAAAAGAGAAAGAAAAAGAAAAGAAAAAAGATAAGAAAAAAGAGAGAGAGCCACGAATGACCTGAAGGACACCTCGGCCCACTTAAAATAAGCTGAACGACACCTCGGCCCACCCCTATTTGAGCTGAACGACACCTTGGCCCACTCAAAATGAGCTGAAGGACACCTTGGCCCACTCAAAATGAGCTGAACGACACCTCGGCCCACCCCCATTTGAGCTGAAGGACACCTCGGCCCACTCAAAATGAGCTGAACGACACCTCGGCCCACCCCCATTTGAGCTGAAGGACACCTTGGCCCACTCAAAATGAGCTGAACGACACCTCGGCCCACCCCCATTTGAGCTGAAGGACACCTCGGCCCACTCAAAATGAGCTGAAGGACACCTCGGCCCACCCCCATTTGAGCTGAAGGACACCTTGGCCCACCCCCATTTGAGCTGAACGACACCTCAGCCACCCCCATGAGCTGAAGGACACCTCAGCCCACCCCCATTTGAGCTGAACGACACCTCGGCCCACTCAAAATGAGCTAAAGGACACCTTGGCCCACTCAAAATAAGCTGAAGGACACCTCGGCCCACCCCCACTTGAGCTGAACGACACCTCGGCCCACCCCCATTTGAGCTGAAGGACACCTTGGCCCACTCAAAATAAGCTGAACGACACCTCGGCCCACCCCCATTTGAGCTGAAGGACACCTTGGCCCACTCAAAATAAGCTGAACGACACCTCGGCCCACCCCCATTTGAGCTGAAGGACACCTTGGCCCACTCAAAATAAGCTGAACGACACCTCGGCCCACCCCCATTTGAGCTGAAGGACACCTCGGCCCACTCAAAATGAGCTGAAGGACACCTCGGCCCACCCCATTTGAGCTGAAGGACACCTTGGCCCACCCCATTTGAGCTGAACGACACCTCAGCCACCCCCATTTGAGCTGAACGACACCTCGGCCCACCCCCATTTGAGCTGAAGGACACCTTGGCCCACTCAAAATAAGCTGAACGCCACCTTGGCCCACCCCCATTTGAGCTAAACGACACCTCGGCCCACCCCCATTTGAGCTGAAGGACACCTCGGCCCACCCCCATTTGAGCTGAAGGACACCTTGGCCCACCCCATTTGAGCTGAAGGACACCTCGGCCCACCCCCATTTGAGCTGAAGGACACCTCGGCCCACCCCACTTGAGCTGAACGACACCTCGGCCCACCCCCATTTGAGCTGAAGGACACCTTGGCCCACTCAAAATAAGCTGAACGACACCTCGGCCCACCCCCATTTGAGCTAAACGACACCTCGGCCCACCCCCATTTGAGCTAAAGGACACCTTGGCCCACTCAAAATGAGCTGAAGGACACCTCGGCCCACCCCCATTTGAGCTAAAGGACGCCTCGGCCCACCCCCATTTGAGCTGAACTACACCTCTGGCGACAATTTCGGGAAAATATTGCCAGATTAAGTATCTCGACCACTGAAACCGTCAATTTTTGGGTCATTCCTGCACCCCTGGAATTACCATTGTTTCGGATCATGACTGCAACTGACCTCATGGGCAATCGGTCTGCGTGCAGAAATCAGCGTGGAGTCAATGCCTGACTTATGAAGAAACTTTGCGGCCTATAAAAAGAGTCAACTCACAATTGCACTTCTTAGCTTTCCATTTCTTTCTTTGATCTCCAATTACAGTATATCAATCCTCGAATCCCTTATGTACAGCAGGGCAGAAGCTGCTTGCAAAGCGTTTGGAATTCCCATGCTGCAAGAAAATGGGGATCGCTGTATCACTGTCCTTGACCAAGCCGGTCTGGATGTGGTGTACGTGAATGGGTTAGGTGACAAGCAACCAATTATAATGGGGAAAGAGGCCATCATACGTGACACCATTACATACATGAAATACGTTGGAGGTAAGCTGCTGAGAGGTACTTCCTGTTTTGACATAGGGTTCTTATCGCTGGCGTTCCCACATAGCAAACTCCCAAATAGTATCTACACGGTCTACGATTCCTGGAAAAGCAACTGCAACAGCACCCGCAACGAAGTCATCGCGCACACCACCATCAGGTGTATTTGAAGGCACCGCAACGAAGAAGGCAGTGATGGATTTGCTCTTCGCCATCTCTTGTACGAAACCTCCAAACAACAATTTGTATCAGAAATTTGACAATATCAACAACAAATCGATACGCGACATTATTGCCAGGTTCATCCCAGACGTTGCCACGGTACCAATGCCAACGTTTTCCCAATGGTTAAATGTCCTCCCAGCTACCACCAGGCTGACCAAAAGAAAACGAACAAAGGACGATCGAACGCTCGTGCGAGATATGTGGTTTTTAGTGCAAGAAAGACAAGGTAGGTTCAAAAAATGAAAATCAGCGTATCATGATCTCTTATCTTTTTAACTTAAAGATCGAGTAGCAAGGAATTTGTTTAACACGCACATGTTCATCGAAAGCGTCAAAACCGGCGAATGCACAACAATAGGATACGCTCGCAAAAGCCATACCAATGAATCCAAGTCAGCACGCCTGCGTCTATTAGAGAGTATGACAGCTATCTTGATAGACCCCTGCTGGTGCCGCAAGGTTTACGTAACCCCCTTTTGCACCGCCAATTCTCCTCTCCTGGAACGAGACATGAAACGTAACACTCTTACTAAGGAAATCCGTCATGCCCACGGCGACATGCAAGGTGAAAACCAGCTTGACACAGTAACCTGCAACATTATATCTCAGTGCAATTTTTTTCTATATTTTTTTTAGATCTAATATCATATGTGAAGACAGCTCGGCGTCCTATTAGGCTGGTCGTGATCGACTACGCTGGTCTTACCAAACTCCAGCAACAAGCAATTCCGGATTCCACCACTTGTTACCTTTTTTTATTACTTTGTCAAAGATCGAGATATCAAATCACCCTTTTTCTTTTTCCTGTATCGTTTTCTAATTAACCATGATCCTGTAATCAATCATTGCCAGTGTTCTTCCTGGAACAAGAAATACAACAATCTCGGCAGTACAGATTCCACTCATCTTCCGCCGCTCAGCTCATTCTGGGTGGGCCGAGGTGTCGTTCAGCTCAAATGGGGGTGGGCCGAGGTGTCGTTCAGCTTATTTTGAGTGGGCCAAGGTGTCCTTTAGCTCATTTTGAGTGGGCCGAGGTGTCGTTCAGCTTATTTTGAGTGGGCCAAGGTGTCCTTCAGCTCAAATGGGGGTGGGCCGAGGTGTCCTTCAGCTCAAATGGGGGTGGGCTGAGGTGTCGTTCAGCTCATTTTGAGTGGGCCAAGGTGTCCTTCAGCTCAAATGGGGGTGGGCCGAGGTGTCGTTCAGCTCATTTTGAGTGGGCCAAGGTGTCGTTCAGCTCAAATGGGGGTGGGCCGAGGTGTCGTTCAGCTCATTTTGAGTGGGCCAAGGTGTCCTTCAGCTCAAATGGGGGTGGGCCGAGGTGTCGTTCAGCTTATTTTGAGTGGGCCAAGGTGTCCTTCAGCTCATTTTGAGTGGGCCAAGGTGTCGTTCAGCTCAAATGGGGGTGGGCCAAGGTGTCGTTCAGCTCAAATGGGGGTGGGCTGAGGTGTCCTTCAGCTCATGGGGGTGGGCTGAGGTGTCGTTCAGCTCAAATGGGGGTGGGCCGAGGTGTCGTTCAGCTCAAGTGGGGGTGGGCCGAGGTGCCGTTCAGCTCATTTTGAGTGGGCCAAGGTGTCCTTTAGCTCAAATGGGGGTGGGCCAAGGTGGCGTTCAGCTTATTTTGAGTGGGCCGAGGTGGCGTTCTGTAACAGTACAAGCACCGTTGTGCGAGTACTTACAAAGAGCGTCTGATATACAGCGTGGAGGAAGCGCGAACGCGACGAGAAGAACGATGATTATAATAATACAACGTGGGGATGCCCGACGTTGTAGGGCATCCTTGTTTATATAGTAAACAGTAGCGGGGTAATTACAGTGGTATACATATAGGATCATCGTACAGAGAAAGTGAATGTGGTACTGTCGTAGTCCTCCTATTCATGACACTGCACTTTCACAGCCAGTAATGAGCGGAACTGCTATTCATCCAACAATTCCCTCAAGTACGTCTTGATGCCCTGACTTCTTCCATCTCACATCTATCCAATCGGTGATTTCTTCGTAATGAAGACGGAGGGAACAATCGCCCAGAATAATAACTAGAGATGGGCAGTAGCGGAGAAGCGGGGTCAACGGCTAACACTTGTTCCGTCAAAGCAAACCTGGTCCATCCCAACGCATATAAAAAGAGAGTTGTTTTTATTCAATAAAGAGGATCCCGTCTCAAAGACTCGATTTTGACTGATTGGTTTTTCTATCCGCAATTCACTCGCTATACGACAATACAGGTACATAATATCGTCGCCGGAGATGCGGACTTGATCGTGATCGTTATCCTTGTAGTATCTTGGTCGTCCGTCGAGAGTGACCCGTCACTGTAGCTACTGCTACATTCTCTCCCCTCTAAACCAAGTCCACCTTTGGACTGGAACAAACCTGAGGAAACGTCAGGAGAAATCGTCGTCGTCAATAATGCGTCTAATGACCTGCGTGTTCTATAATATGTGAGACAGAGATGACACGAGTTAACCACATCGTCGTCGTCGTGATCCACATGAACTATGGATGGCGTCTGCTTGCGCGCAGCCAGAGGACAGTCTGGTCTGGTTGTAAAATACGTATGCTAGAGAGCGGTGACGGGCGTTGTTGTGCGTGCGTTAACCCTATGACTCTTCGACCTTAACATCCCTACTAATCGTCGGGTAGCCTAAAGCTGTTAGCATTCGTTGTTAAGGCGGTCATATAATGGGTGTATCCATTCCTTCCCCCTCGAAAAAATGGCGTCTCGAGACAGAAGCGGTAAGATCAAAATACTGCAGGTAGCGCAAGCGTAACAGATGAAGAACATACTGCCAAGTATCAGATCCGAAAATCACCACAACGCATATACTGCCTAAGCGTAACAAGGAAATGGTAACCCCATCACATCAACAGGGCGTAACAGACTCCAAACATACCGCAAGCGGAACAAGCGTAACGTCAACCCGACAGGAGAATTGGAAACTAGACAGGGTTCGTCGTGGCAAAAAGGCTGAAGGACACGAAGCCTAAATGCGGAATGCTGTATAAACAGCCGTGCAAAGCGTCCCAATCAAGATTGGCGAGCGTCAACCAAACGGTTATTTGCCTAAACGGCGTGAGCGGCGAGTCGGTGAAGCAACATCCACTATAGACTTTTGCTCATGGAAACGTCGGAGAGACCCCTTAGCGTTGGTCAGATTTGACGCAGGTTCCCAGGTGGCTTCGTGACGTGGATACCCCTTCCAAAGAACAAGGTATTGGGTTTTGCCGCGTCGGGTGCGTGCGTCCAAAATCTCGTCGACCTCATGTTCGTTCGTTAGTGTAATGACTGCTGGAGGTCTGTCCGGCCGTCGCTCTTCATCGTCAGGTTCATTATAAACCTTCAGAGCACTGATATGAAAAACGTCATGTGCCGTCATCGTCTCAGGGAGTGCAAGACGATATGCCACAGGCCTAATACGTTCCCGGTTCTTGCAAGGGCCTGCCCATCGTGGCAGCAACGTCTTCGTCGGGGAAGAGGAGTATACGTCGGGATTGATATTCGTCGTTCTAACAAGAACTTGCGTACCCACTTCCAATTCCACTTCACGGCGTCTGGCATTATCATACGTAGCTTGTCGTTCTGCCGCAGCGTCGAGCTGTAAAAGCACCTCTTTGCGGATGGAGTCAAGTTTGCTAGCCAATTCGTCGGCCGAAGCCACGTCTGATGGAGTACCAGGCGTCAGAGCAGGAGAGACATTCCGTCCCAAGTCGGCGAAGAAAGGCGTGATGCCAATTGAGGCGTGCTTGGTGTCGTTATACGTATGCTCTAGAATTGGTAACCATCGATCCCAGTCACGTTGATCGTAAGCGACGTAGTTGCGCAGCATGTCTTCGAGCGTCCGATTCGTGCGTTCCGTCTGTCCGTCGCTTTGAGGATGGAAAGCTGTCGATAAATTGCGTTTGATGCCAAGCATCTTCGTGAGAGCGGCCCAGAATCGAGAGGTAAAACGTACGTCACGATCACTTACAAGATCGTCGGGTAGACCATGCTGGCGATAAATCTCTCGAAAGAACAGATCAGCAAAATCTTCAGCAGTATCAGTCGTCTTGCATGGAGCAAAGTGGGCACGCTTGGAGAAGCGATCCACAAATACTGCGATAGCGTCGAAATTGCTTTTCGTCTTGGGCAAATGCGTAATAAAGTCCATGGAGACCGATGCCCAACGTCCCTGAGCCCGTTGCAATGGTTGCAAGAGGCCTGCAGGCTTAGCGTTCGTCGGTTTCACCCTTTGACACATGTCGCACGTGGATATATATCGTCGGACAGTTTTGCTCCTATGAGGCCAGTAGTAAATACGTCCTACGCGCTCGAGCGTTGCGTCGATCCCCCTACGCCCTGGTACTGGTGCATCATGTGCGTCATGCAGTATACAATTTAGCAGCGTCGGCATGCGACGGACACAGATTCGTCGTCGTCCATCCACAACTCGATATAATATGCCGTCCTCCATCGAGTATTCACCGTCAACCTCCTCCCCGGTTCGTAACTTGGCAATAACGTCGGTCCACAGCGCGTCCTTACAATAATATTTGATAAGATCGTGGCCAAGCGTCTCCCCCCGGAATTTCTTCAGTTTGCAAAACCAGTTTCAGTTCAGAAGGTGTGTAAGCTCTGCGCTCTAAGTCATTTTGCATGTCCCTTAATTCATAAGATCCACCTTTAGTCATGCGAACTATGGTGTAAGGGCCTTCATACTCGGCATCAAATTTGCCTTGTTTTTCACGGACTATAACCATGACTTGGTCACCCGATTTAGAATGTACTTAGAGAGAAAGGCCTGGACTTACGTCGTTTTGAAACTTTTACGTTCAGTGCAAGTTGCATCGTGGGAACAAATATGTCCCAGTCTTCTATAGCACCGTCAAGTCTTTTCTTGATGCCTTTAATTGCAGACTGTACCCACCTCTCAGCTGTGTCATTGCTTAAGACAAAATATGGAGTAATACGTCCGCGTTTGAAGCCAACTGTTTCCGCAAATAGTTCCATTAATCTGTTAGCAAATTCAGTGCCATTATCAGATTGTAAGATGGGGGGAGGTCCGAAATCACACCAAATTTGGACTAATTCTTCAATAATTGTGCCGGCTTGTTTGTTTGGAATGGGACGTAATATGCAGAACCTTGTACAAACGTCCACCAGGACCAAGAGGTAAACATTACCACGCTTTGTTAGAGGCAAGGGTCCTGCCAAATCAATTGTCCAGTGATCTCCAGGTATTTCAGCACTAATTGGGCGCAAACGATTATAACCTTTTCTCATTACATTGAATTTCTGACACTGTGGACACGATTGTGTGATTTTTAGGGCATCTTCTTTTAGGTTCGGCCAATGAAGGCCCTTGTGATGTAGGTCTTTTATAATGGCTTCAGCGCCAAAATGACCAAACAAATGTGATTCCATAAGTAATTCGTGGCGGTCCTCGACAGGAGGTACCACAGCTTCCTGGATCAATTTCGCAGAGTGATTTGCAGGCTCTACTTTTTGTTTGGTGCGATTAGAAAGCTCTGCGGGTTCACCCTTCCCCAGCAATTTTGCCGGAGGGAAAAGGCGGGATAAAGCGTCAGGCAAAACATTGTGTATGCCGGGCAGATAGACGACGTCAAAATTATAATTCAGGATGCGGTCAAGCCACTTGGTGAGCATGGGATTGAGCTCTTTCTGAGAATTTAGATACGTAAGGCTACGATGATCACAGAATACGGTGAATTTGTTGCTCCATAATGCTGTATGGTAAGAGTTGAGTGCGAACACAATAGCAAGGAATTCTGCTCAGAAGTCGATGGGGATCTAGCCTTGAAGGAGATGTATCGTTTGTGTCCAGCATCGTCCAACTGATACAGTACGGCAGAAATTCCAGTTCGGCTAGCATCAGTGGTGACATAAAATTGACGAGAAAAGTCAGGTTGGTAAAGGACAATGTTATTGTTTTAGCATCTGCTTGAGCGTGTCAAATGCGACTTGATGTTCTTTTTTCCAAACTGGCCGTAAATCGGCGATATTACGCAATTTGTCCAATGGATTGGTCAAAACCGATGCTTTAGCCAGGTGCTCTCGGTGGAAGTTGATCATTCCCAGAAAGGCAGCAACTTGTTTACCCGTAACGGGAGCAGGGATTTCGTAAATAATGGCCAACTTGCGTGGATCCAAACTTTTTCGGCCGCCCTCGGAGATACAATATCCAAGAATGTATGCTGTTCGCATAGCGAAGCAGCACTTTTTAGGATTAAGCACTAAATTGACGTTGCTTAGTCGCTGAATTACAGTTGCTACGTGAGTAATGTGCTCTTGCATGTTGGTGGAGAAAATAATAATATCATCCACGAAAATTGCGACATAAGTCCGAGAAAAGGACGTTCATACAGCGTTGAAATTTGCTGCTGATTGTTTTAATGCCAAAAGGGCAGCCCACGAAGCAGTATCTGCGGCCATCAACGACCGAGGTGAAGCTCGTCTTAATTTGGTTGGGTTCATGTATTGGTAAACGATGAAATGCTGCGGTAGCATCCAAAATGGTAAACACGTTGTACCGAGGTTGGCCGGCCGTGTTCATGATATCGATGATTAGCGGAATGTTGACAAACTCATCTTTTAGTAAAGTGTTGAGAAGACGTGGGTCGAGTACTACTCTCCAAGAGGTGTAACGCCCATCTTTTTCTGACTTTTTGGGAGCCAGAGTAATAGGATTATTCCACTTACCATAAGCAGCATCTGGAGGCACTTCGCGTATCACTCCGTCAGCAAGCCATTTGTCAAAAGTTTCTTTCAGCAAAGGTTTATGCTTTTCAGCGATATTGTACTGGCGGCGATAAACCGTTTTTCTTGGAGGAGTCGACAGATGTACAACAGCCTCTGGTAATATGCAGAAAGCATTTGTTGGTATGACTTTGTTTACCGCCAAAAGGGGATTAATCTTCTCAAACAATTGAGCACGCTCCAATTCAGTCTTTTCTTTCTCATTCCCGTCATCGTTTTCTTTTGCGCCATTGTCCCAAGTGGAGACAAGCCCAGTATATCCAATACCGAAATGAGGCATAAGTTCAGTACCAATGCTCATAACATGGTTGTTGCTTAGATTCATAATTTCAAAACTATGTTTCAGACGGCGATTGTTATACTATACGTTCAATTGATTTGTAGAGCCAATACGGTCAATCGCATGGGAATTATCAGCCAAGTGTATTTTTCCAGCAACATGGCTGTTTATTATAAAGCTGTGCTTTTTGGCAAAAGAGAGGTCGACCGAGAAAAATTTCGCTCCTGAGTCAAGCAACGCCGAAACTCGCTGGCCCTCTATTGTTACAGGTTTGCATTTGGTTGCAGCAAGGGAAAGCTTACATTGTTGGAGGAGGGTTAGAGCTTCGGCCATTTCCTCATCATCATCGGTGGGAGCACCAGCTTCATCATTTTCCTCCTCAGCTGCATTGAATTGCTGGAATACCAGCGTGGCCATTCGGTTGGCCCATTCTCGACCTTCCTCACGCTCATTAGGCGCGATTTGCGGCTTGCTTTTTAAAATCGACGCTGGCGATTTGTAGTTTGGGCAACTGTGCTGGTTGCTAAACTGCACAGTAATGCCCTTTTTCAAGCAATGCTTGCATGGATTAGTGACCAATTTTTGGGGACTTCCCTTACCATTGCTGAAGGAATCCTTATTGCGTTTGAACTGACTTGCACGATTAAGTGGCTGGGCTTCATGTGGGCGCTCGGTGCCGGACGTGTTGGGAGTTGGCAAGGATGACATGTGCTTATTCAGTTCGCGGATGTCTTTGGGCCACTCGGTGCCGAAGTTCTTAGCTAAAAAGCTAGTGGGATTCCGGTGTCATATTGTCCAAAAGCAACGCAGAAATTAGCGGATGATCAGATTCAAGTTTTGCTGAATACACAGCTTTGATGAAGCTTTGGAGGTAATGGCTGATCGATTCCCTATCGCCTTGATAGCAGTTAAGTACCTCGACAAGGAGTCGATACTCCTCCGCTGCTGTGTCAAATAGATTGACGATTGCTTTTTGGACGACTGCCCAAGAGTGAGTTTGTTCACCCTCTTTTGTAGGATTTTGTACGAGTTCCTGCTCGAGTTGTTCGCGCTGGGCTGCGTCCAATGCGCGAAGCAAAAGACAAGGCCACAGCTTATCCAAATGCTTGGACAATCAGGCATAGCCGATCACCGTTTCAAAGGCGATTGCCCATTGCTGGGCCGAAGCATAAACTTGCTTGGCATCTGGGTTCGAATGCTTGGTGGTGCGCGTGTTGAGGTACTGAAGTTGGGATACTTCAAATACTGTGATTGTAGGCTGTTTATTTTAATATTGTGAGAAAGTGTTATGTTGTTTACGTTATAATAATGAGCGTCAAAAGGGGTTATTCATACTTTTCTGGAAAATGGGAAAACTGGTAAGAATACGAATGACCAACGACTCAAAACGAAGACGTGGTTGTCGGGGTAGTTTTAAGAAAACTTGGGTTGGTCTAGTGGAGTGGTTTTCAAGAAAACTCGACAAGTCACAGTGTTTAAAATTTGGGGGAATTTGGGTTGATCCATTTCAGTACGGAATGTCCTTCGGAAGTTTAACTCGGTCGTAGTCGAATTCGGCATCGACCGGCTGTTGGTGCGACACAGGCCGTGAGCTCGGGGCAAGCGGGAACTGGACTTTCCACAGCTCCTGGCACTGCGAAAGATTTCCTTGGGCGGCCTTGATGGCAGCAAAGGCGGCTTGGTGTGCTTCTTGCGACGCGCCTTGTTCGTGCACAACACGATTCCACGCTCTTGTCAAGTCGCCTAGTTCGGCGACGAAGGTACGGCAGACTGACAATGCTGCGTCCTGGGGCGCCGCATGGTCAGAGAAGACCGAGCCATTCTGGCTGGTGCCGGCAGACACAGGGGTGTTGTTGTTGTTGTTGTTGTTGTTGTTGTTGTTGGTGGTGGTGGTGGTGGTGGTGAGAATTCACGAAAAAAAAGTGCAGTGGATGGCGTAAACAGACGATAATAAGTCGTGAGACTCGAAGATAGTGAACTTTATCAGAGAAAAAGACAAAGATTCATAATACGAGTGTACGTCTGTATAAACCTAGCTGCTAGCGGAGTGGCGCTCACTACTAAAATTTTTCTACTTAGATATCGCGACGCAAACCAGTCAGGACACGCCAGCGACAAAAACCCAATGTAAACACTCGCCTAAGGATATATTATGTTCATGCAGACAGGTTTTAATAAAACTTTCACAATGATATGTGTTTAACATAATCTTCTTTCGTGTGCTCTCAGGCGCACTTGTAATTTCTCTTAATGTGGATAAACCGGACTACATGTATATAGTCGCATATCAGAAGATATACTGATACTAACCATCATCGTCAGTGTTACAGTTGGCAACATATATCTGTGTGTTTGTCAAGTCAAGAATGAAAAGACGTGTAGCAGCATCAACATAACAAGTTAAAGGTGCCATGGCAATAATCCAACGCACAGGGATTGAAAGTCTGGTAAGCCCCTCTATATTCCCTATGCAGCTATATTTTTATCATCAAATCCATCTCTGTTCCCTCTTATTTTTATAGACCCTGACACATTGTATGGTATTAAAATAAGAAAAATAAGTACTTGAACATTAAACGCAGTATTACGTAGTTCTAAATCCCTTCGCACCTGATGGATCAGCATATGCTTGCGGAACATCCACGATCTCTAGACAAAACGGTACATACCTATTATCTAATTCTGACAGTTCCAGGATCACGAGAATAGTACTGTAGTCTTCAAGGATCCAATATTATATACACTATAGTGATATCCGCAATTATCATACAGTAAATCATATACATAATTGTTGCCTGTTACGAAAGTGAGCTACTTATTCTCCCGAGCTTAATCCAATAGAGCAATTCTGGGCAGTGGCAAAGGGTAGGGTAAAACGCCATAGATTTTTGCAGGGAGACAAGTAGTCAAAACGAATTACGGAAGCCTGCAGCAGCGTGGAAAAGGCCACCTCAAAGGCTTTGTTTCGCATTCTTACAGGTGCTGGGAAAGATGTTGAAGCAAATGCCCATGCAATGCCCACAATAGCACAGCAATAAAAACAGGTAAGCCGCAAGCAAATAAACGACACGACCACGCAGTGTGGTAAAAATAAAAAGAGAAAGAAAAAGAAAAGAAAAAAGATAAGAAAAAAGAGAGAGAGCCACGAATGAGCTGAAGGACACCTCGGCCCACTTAAAATAAGCTGAACGCCACCTCGGCCCACCCCCATTTGAGCTGAACGACACCTTGGCCCACTCAAAATGAGCTGAACGACACCTTGGCCCACCCCCATTTGAGCTGAACTACACCTCGGGCGACAATTTCGGGAAAATATTGCCAGATTAAGTATCTCGACCACTGAAACCGTCAATTTTTGGGTCATTCCTGCACCCCTGGAATTACCATTGTTTCGGATCATGACTGCAACTGTCAATAGACCTGATTACTGCCACCGCATGGGCAATCGGTCTGCGTGCAGAAATCAGTGTGGAGCCAATGCCTGACTTATGAAGAAACTCTGCGGCCTTTAAAAAGAGTCAACTCACAATTGCATTTCTTAGCTTTCCATTTCTTTCTTTCCTTGAATTGCCTTATGTACAGCAGGGCGGAAGCTGCTTGCAAAGCTTTTGGAATGCCCATGTCGCAAGAAAATGGGGATTACTGTCTCGATATCCTTGACCAAGGCGGGCTGGATGTGGTGTACGTGGAAGAGTTAGGTGACAAGCGCCCTATTATAATGGGGAAAGAGGCCATCATACGTGACACCATTACATATATGAAATACGTTGGAGGTAAGCTGCTGAGAGGTACTTCCTGTTTTGACATAGGGTTCTTATCGCTGGCGTTCTCACATAGCAAACTCCCAAATAGTACCTACACCTTCTACGATTCATGGCAAAGCAACTGCAATAGCACCGCCATCTAAGTCGTCATGCGCACCAACGCCAGGTGTGTCTGAGGTATCGCAACGAAGAAGGCAGTGATGGAGTTGCTCTTAGGAAATGATCCATAGCCTGTTAAAAGAAAATTGTAAGCAATAAATGATCCTCAAATACCAAACTACCTATACCTATCCTGTGGCAATACATACTACTACAGTGGCCACCCCTCATAGTGATATTCATTATAATGATAATTCATTGTAGCGATACACTTTACAGAACAAAATTACCAGGAAAGGCTTATTCCAATTCATTATAGTGATGCGATTTCCTGGAACCGAGGGTATCACTATAACAGGCGGCTACTATAACAGAAATGCACATCCAATTCTTATCAAACCGACCTCTGAATACGCCCAATACAATTTCGTTTCTAACATCACCACGAACGGTATGTCGATTGCTGAAGTACGCTATGCGAACCGCCTAGGGCTAAAAAAACCAAAATAAACAGTATCAATAAATGATGGAAATCGTCGATGAAAAGAGCATGTGACCCGCCGCTGTATTTACTGCAGCATCGTTCATCACAAAGAAATTATGCAAGTACTCTCCGAATGCAATAACAGGATGTTTCCAAGCTCCTGTACCGATTAAAGGATCAACGAGTCGATGAAAAGAGCATATGGTCCGCCGCTGTATCTACTGCACCATTGTTTATCACAAAGAAATTTCTTCTGCTCCTCCTTGATTTGCTATAAATAATGGACAACTGAAAAATCTCCTTTCTCCATCGACTTCATCCCGACCCTCTCTTCCATGGTCTTATCCGGTATGATTATTGCAACTAACATCCACTGTCCTTTATAGATTAACCAATCGTACCCGTGCTTGATGAGCCATGGAAGAGAGGAGTTCCTGAACACCCTTCCACTCCTTCCACTCTTTTTCGCTGCCACCGCAAGCCCCATTCCGCTCCTTCCCTCCGCCGCCGCCATTCCCTCGTTTGGCGCCCTGGCAGCCGCCGCCTGTCCCTTCTGGTGTGCTGGCTCTCTCCTCCTGTCTCTCCGTCCCGGTTATCGCCGGGACTACCCAGGATAACTCCTGGGTCCTTCGGGGCCCTTGAGTGTAAGTTAAAGCGTATGGAGGAGTAGTGTTTTTTCTGTTTACTAACAGGTTTTAATCCATGGATGCGAAATCTCTTTACCTATTGATACGACAAATTTATATAATTCAATGCGATATTTATTTTTGAAAAAAAAGTACTGCTTAGCGCTGCTCGAATGTGAATGCCCAGCTGCTTCGCTGCAGCTGATACACTCATACACTTTTCAATCGTCAATTCGAAACACCTGGCCTTATCCTGGGCGGTGTAGCGTACGTAATCTCTTTTTGTGTTCGCTTCCTTCATACGGACATCTTTATCTTTTGCCTTTTCTACCAACATCGGACAAGTAGAAGAAGCCTGACTCATAGAGACAGGGGTTTTCAAGTAATCGGTGCGGATTGCGATCGTTTCAACAATAAATTCATTCTGATCAACCATGTACTCCATGGGCTCAAGGCCACCATTCTCATCAACGACATGACTTCTAAGCTGGCAACTTGGTTTCTAACTTCCATTTCTGAAAATACGAAATTGATTTGATTGGCCAGCGACATTAATTTTGATTGGCTGCAACTTTGCTTGTTAGAAGCACTGCAGGTGCCGCCTCCCACTGTGTCTGATTGTCACTAATCCGATTTTGGTAAGGTAGACTGCGCTTTTTTTATTGTTGTAGGCTCTGTCGTGACATGCATTATCTATTCCTGTGCAACTACAAGGGAAGATCGGATGGTTCAACATGAGAGAGTATATGGAGATGACAGAAACGCTTTCTTCACATACATTTTCAATAGAAGATCATTATCCCAACTACTTATTATATCTGCAGAAGCCGGCAGTTGGCATTTTGTAGGCTTTACCAACATCATCTGACTGAGGTTGCGCGCCGCTCATAATTCATGTAGAATCATCCTTCTCCTGAGTACAATTCTACAGAAAAATAGAAGGAAGGCTCTGCCATGATAGCTTATTGCCAGATACGTATGTATTCAGTGTGCCCAAAACAATCATGTTCGAAATGACAGCTTCGGTAACTGATAAAATACCAAGATCGGTATTGCAACGGATCTCTTTGCTGCCGGGCCATATCTGTTTACTGTTGATGCTCTTCGATCGCTTTGGTCCTTCTTCCGGACTGAGTGGAGCTTCACTAGCGAGCAACGTTCTCAAAAACTTCAGTACGGATAACAGCTACTTCCCATGAACGAGGTTCTCCCTTTTCTCAAATCTGATATCCTTAAATCTGAGAACACTGTCCTTCAGCGATAATAAAACATTTGCTGGGGAGGAACGGATCATTCCATCACCCTTCAACTTAACACACCTCTCTCTGCTTCTCGCTAGCGTTGAATTGTTATGGGAATCTCAATCGGCCATATCGTGCGATATGTTGTGCAGTTCATTGTGGATGAGAAAGATGAGTTTCACACAATCACAGGACCCTTGAGGCATTTAGAACGAGGGAAGCATGATCCTGGGATGGAATATTTCGATAAATCAGTGGTGGGCCGCAGCGCTAACTAAATATATAATGATCTGACTCCTTCCATTCGAACCAGGGGCCCACCAGGATCATCAAACCGTGTATTGTCTGAGCAAAAAGGCGTTGCGAGCGTAGCTCTTGGGGGAGGAACAGCATACATCGCACGGGAAAGGATCGGTTTAGTCGGTTGAAAGCGATGGAAAGCCAACCAACAGACTACAACCCCACGTGGGGGAAGGGAGGGAAACGATCAGAACTTTGCCGACTTGGTTGAGTGCTTTTAGCCAAGAGCACTCCGCAGGGAAAGGGACCGCAGGCGCACGTACACTCAGAGAGACACCAAAAGCAGCAATTTGTACCGAAACAAACAAATTCGGAGTCGTCGCATGTTATTTCGCCGCTCCATCGGACGAACGCTTCTTTCTTTTTGTCAAAAGCGCGTGCGCACACCTGGCTCAGTATAAAATGCGCGCATTGTTGCTTGGTGCCGCCATGTTAGCTACCATGGTGAGCGGCAAGAAATTTACATCGATCGACCTCGTTACACTTCCTAGACCAGGCGCAGTTACTGCTTCTCCCAGCGGACACTTGGCTGTGTATGGCGAGTCCATTTACCATGTTGACGAGAACAAGGTAATTCCCGAAACAACCGCATCAGCGGCGGATTTATCTTTTCCTTAACTCATTTCTCTCCCTCCCTTCTGCAGTCGACCCGAAACATTCTCCTACTCGATCTCGAGAGCTCGGAGGTCAGCTCACTGACAACTCCCTCCTTCGACGTCTCGCAAACGGAGCCTTTCTTTTTGGATGACGATCATGTTGCTTTCTTCCAGCATACTGCGGGCGAGCCTGTGGATCAACTCTATGTGAAGAACGTCCACGATGACCAGGAGCCCTATCAGCTGACAAATTTCCCGATTGACTTCGGCTACGTCAAGTAAATGTGCATTGGCCGTACTAGATTTGTTTCACGCAACACGAAAATCTCTAATCTTTTAAATTCAGGTACAACCCCGACAAGAAGCTACTCGCCTTTGTTGCCTCTGTTTATGCCGACAAGCCGACCCTTGAAGATACCAAAAGCCGTGACAAGGAGATCAAGCAATCAAAGAATGACACCGGACTTGTCTTTGACCAATTAATGATCAGGTTGGTTGCAAATAGGCCTGCCGTTCTAGCAACTCTGATGATTTGACCATCATTCGGTTGCAGACACTGGGATCAATATGTTACGGAAAAGAAGAGCAATATTTTTGTGGTGGACCTAGTCATCAAGGACGGCAAGTACCAACTGGAAGGAAGCCCACGTAATCTTTTGGCTGGCACAAACTTGGTAGGCGGTGATGGCCCAAAATCTTATTATCATCCTGGTAACTTGAATGTATCCTGTCTAGCAATGCCCGCAACTGCCTCTCGGTGATAGCTCCGAATACGACATCTCCCCCGACGGTGAGAAAATTGCGTTTCTCTCAAAAATCCAGGATAGCTCCAACGCATGGCAGACATCTAAACATCTCTACATCGTTTCCACTGCTGGAGACGCCAAGCCTTCTGTCATTAATGGAGATATCCCAGCTACAACCTCGGCTCCGAAATACTCGCCTTCCGGGATCCTCGCCTATTTGCAGATGTACGTTCCCCAATACGAGGCGGACCGTAACCGCATTGTTCTGTATGACCACCAGACCGGTAAACGAAGAGTTCTGGCCAGCGAATGGGACAGAAGCCCCTCTCAAATTGTCTTTTCTGCTGACTCGGAGAAGATCTTTGCTGTTGCTAATGAGTATGGGCGTACAAAGATCTTTTCCGTCGACATCGCAACCGAACATATAGAAACTCTAACGACCGAGCATTCCGCTTCGGGCGTCAGTGTTCTTCCATCCAATGCTCTTCTTTTTAACGTCCACTCGATGCGCTCTCCGAATGTTGCACACACTCTTGACCTTACAACCAGAAAGCTGAGATCGTACAAGCCTTCTCCTGCTCTAGCTGATGCCCTGGAAGGTCTTGAATTGGCTGTCCCTGAAGAGTTTGAGTTTGTTGGTGATCTGGATGACCCGGTTCATGGCTGGATGCTCAAGCCTGTGGATTTTGATCCTTCGAAAAAGTATCCTGTCGCCTTTTTGATCCATGGCGGCCCCCAAGGTGCCTGGAGCGATAGCTGGTGAGTAATCAAACGCGTGTAACTTGTCATTTCATCTGCTAACCGTGTGATGATGTCCTAGGTCAACACGCTGGAATTATCAAATATACCCCGGCGCTGACTTTGTTGCGGTTGCCATCAACCCTCACGGATCCACTGGCTATGGCCAAAAGTTCTGCGACGAGATTCAATATAACTGGGGCGGGCATCCTTATCACGATCTCATGAAGGGCCTCGATTATATTTTTGATACATACGATTTCCTCGATGCTGATCGTCTTGTTGGTCTGGGCGCTTCTTATGGTGGCTATATGATCAACTGGCTTAATGGGCATACCGACCGTTTCAAGGCCTTTGTGAATCATGATGGCATTTTTTCAAGCGTGTCATCTTATTACACTTCCGAAGAACTTTATTTCCCCGAGCGTGAGGTAAGGATGGAGGTTCATGTCCTTGGAAGAGAACACACAACATACTGATCTTGACTCTATCGCAGTTTGGTGGTCCTCCCTTCAACCCCATTCATCGTGCAGTCTTTGAGCGCTGGTCGCCGTCGAACTTTGTCGAGAACTGGAAGACACCTACCCTCGTTATTCACGGTAAGATTATAAAAATAAATGAGATACGTCTTATAGCCTAACTTTAAACGTAGGCGGGCGAGACTACCGTCTCCCAGACACCGAAGGCTTTGCCACGTTCACCGCCTTGCAGCGCCGTGGCGTCCCATCCCGGCTTCTCTATTTCCCTGATGAGAATCACTGGGTCTTGAAGCCTGCTAACTCGGTAAGTAAATGCGACAGGAAGTATGTACAAGTTGCTGTTTCTCATGAAAGGATTCTGTTTCCAACCAGCTCCGCTGGCACAAAGAAGGTAAAAGCAACGGTCTAATTTTTTTTTTTGCATGCACTAATCTCGTCCTTTTTGCAGTGCTTCGATGGATTAACCAATGGATTGAGAGCGAAAATATGCCCAATTTTGTTTTGCAGGAAGCGTCACTCTCGGTTGGGCTCTAGACCAAGTATTTCCTAATAAATTTTTAACCCCCATGGAATCAATGGGAGGGAGTATGCGCATAAATTCTCTCTGGAAATGCCGCAATTGCGTCAAAGAGACGTTTGGGAGTGTCTCCGATTTGGGTCTGAGACAGAAGCTCCGAAATGAAAGATAATGGCTATATAATGAAGGCCACTCTCTGTCTTTCTGCCTTTTAGAAGACAAGCCTAAAACATCATGGATAATAATCAACTTAATTTTTCTGGCGCTGACGTCGATCCCGAGTTTGTCGATCAGGCGTCCCATCGAAACCCTTACTCTCGCCCAGAGGACATCCTCGCAACTGGCAGATCAAAGCAGGGAGATTACACTGGGCGCAGCTATAGGGGTCCCGACCAACCCATGGACGACAGAGATGTATACAACAACCCGAATCTAATCGACGAACAGAACGTGAGGGAGCCGAGGGGTGGCGCGTTTGGCACGACTCGCGCGGGCCACACCACAAGCGGCATCGATAGCGATTATTACCGGGGCGATAGTCAAGCTCAAAATGCGGCATCCGAGCGACGCCAATCTCTGTCAGAGAAGATTAAAGAAGGCTATGAAAGACTCACTGGACAGACTGCGGGAGACAATTCCAATCCGCCCTATGATGGCCGCTAGCCCAAGTTTCTGTGTATATAATGTAGTTTTATCTTTTTCTTAAAAAGCTAACGTAAGCTCATAACACTACCCGATATTGAACCATTTGGTGACATTTGACAGGGGTGTTGCGTCCAAAAGTCTCAAAGAGGGTCACGTGTGGTGCGGAAGAGTATTGGTTGACCGATACGGATCAAAGGCCACGGTCGTCTCGTGGTCTGTGTAACACCTCATGCAGGAGTTCCACTGATATTGTTTCCGCTTCAAATTAGTCTTTTTCTTCTTCTTTTTTATACCTTCATACTTTCTGGGCTTTTTTTTTCAGCCATGGCCGAGGACATGTACACTGCCGGTCCTCAAACCTTTTCACACCTCTTCCCAGTGTCTGCAGAAGATCAGCAGACACTGACTTCGTCCTCCTCGGATGATTCACCCCTTGTGCGCGACAATGCAGGCGTCGACTATGTCATTGTGTTTCGCTTTCCTACGAATGAGAAAGATCTAGGCCTCCAATCGCGCGTGGAGGCATCGTTGACGCGCTTGCTCAACAATCTCTCCAGAGTCGGCCTTCGATACCAAGTCAAACCTGGACGGTCAAGCAATACTCTCCTAGTGCTCGTAGGTTGTCCGCTGACAACGCTACGTGAAGAGCTTGAGCGAGAACGGTAGGGTCCTGAGTATAAGGGCGCTTCGATGTAGTGCTCATTGTTATCCGTAGGATACGCGACTTCCTCCTCGGGATTCGTGTGCGGGGTCTCGACGACAATGACGATGACGCCGGCTTTGCAGATATTAACGACCTCACCGAGGCTGAGCGGCTTCGGATTGTCTACGAGATTCTAACAAGTCCTGAAGCTGACGGCGGCGCCAATATCTCACCTAATGTTGATCCTTTTATCGACAGCATCATGGCACTTCACAATGACGAATTTGAGAAGGTAATGTTTGCGGTTATGGAAAACAAACGGTGCTAACCATCATTCTAGCATTTGGTCCGATCATGGTCACGCAAGTGGCTGATTAACAATGAAGATCTCCTGCATATTCGTAATCATTTTGGCGAAAAGGCATGTGCATTGGCTTCCATACACACGTGCTTTTTGGCCATCGTTCCCATTAATGAGCAACCAAATTTCCGATAGATTGCGTTCTATTTTGCTTTTCTACAAAACTACTTCCTATGGCTCGGAGCACCTGCTGTCCTTGGCACTTCCATCACGATCCTTGGCTTCAATCCGCTCAGCCCCTGGTTCTCTTTGGCGATGCTCCTGTGGTCTATCATCTTCATCGAAGTGTGGAAACGGAAGGAGCAGGAGCTCGCAGTGCAGTGGAACGTGCGCAATTGCTCTAAGCACGAGCGCAGGCGATTGGAATTCAAAGGTGAAAAGACCGCCCGGGACCAGGTGACGGGCGAAGAAGTACCGTTCCGGCCTGCGTATGAAATCTTCATGCGGCGTGCCATGTCTATCCCGGGTGTGGCCATCGGCGCTGTCCTACTGAGCGTTATTGTGGCATGTGTCTTTATTCTTCAGCTCTTTTTGCACGAGTACTATACCGGCCCATTCCATCAATACCTGGTAAGCGAAACAGTTGCGAGTAAAAAAAAAAAATGATCCAAGTAGTTTGATTCGGCTTTCCAGCATTATACTCCTACTATTGGCTACGTGTTGCTGATCCCGACCATGACCAATATCTACAGTGCATGGATGCGTATGCTCAATAATTATGAGATGCATAAGACTGAGACATCGTGGGACTACCATTACACGCAAAAGATCTTCATTGCAAATTTTCTTGTCGCTTATCTCTCATTGGTAATGATACAAATGAGCAACGTTTGCTCCTTGCCATAATCTTGATTTTAATTGGATTGTTTCTAGTTCTTCATTGCTTGGATCTACATTCCATTCGGTGACCATGTGCTTCCCTATCTGACCGAGCTCAACGTGAGCCACTCTCACGAGAAAGTCGATTTCCAACGGTTGCGTGGTCAGCTTGTCTATTTTATCGTTACCGGACAGATAGTCGGCTTTGCGACGGAAATGCTTTTGCCATATGCCTTGAAGCTGGTTATGCCAAAAATCAAAAGCATCTTCAGCAAAAACGGGAAAACTGATGTTCGGAGCAATACAAGCGGAAACGAGCCAGACAGCAAGTTTATGGAAAAGATCTATAAAGAAGTTGACTTGCCCGAATATAACATCTATACGGACTATGTAGAAATGGTGATACAGGTACATACAGAGAGTTTTTACGACGAAAACTCGTACTTACAGTGCAGATTCTCAATTAGTATGGCTATGTGAGCATGTTCTCATCCGTGTGGCCCTTGACAGCGCTTTGTTGCATGGTCAATGACTGGATTGAGCTACGAGGCGACGCAGTCAAAGTCTGTAGATATACTCGGTGAGTATTTCAAAACTGAAGATGAGAGCCCCCGTAATCTATATATTAATTGAACATATACACCGATGATAATCTAGACGTCCGATTCCATCTCGTGCTGAGGGTGCAGGACCATGGGTTGGAAATTTGGTAGGTAGATTATAGAGGCTTAATGAATCAGAGTGAGTTAATTGTGATCCACTAGGAAACACTGACCTGGTTATCGTCCATCACCATGGCATCCTTTTCTTATCTCTTCCATCCATCAACAAACATGCATTCGGTGTACACGCCTATCTTCACTATCCTCGCCATTCTTCTTGCCGAGCATTTGTACGTTGCACTTCGTCTTGTAGTGCGATCAACCTTAAGCCAGCTTCCGAGTTGGTCAGACATCATGATCCGGAAGGAAGAATTTGAACTCAAGAAGATTTGGCTCCACCGCATCTTGGCCAACCACAAGGCAAAGCGCGCAACTATTGACCCAGTCCCTAAAACGGACTTAACTTTGGACAAAGATGATCCGTGCGCGAATTCCCTTTGGTCCTCAGAGCTGAACCCTGACGAAGTGGGTGTCCAGCTAATCCAGAACGCATTCAAGATGAATTAATTCATCACGTTGTACTTTTATTACGGGAGACAACAGGTCAAATGGTGTTATCAGGATGGTTCTTTTTGTTATGGTCTATTTTTTTTACAATGATTGGACAGCATCATTTGGTTAGTGAATGCTGCGTTATCTCGAACGAAAGAGACAATACGGTGTACAGATCCCCCTTCATGTCAACCATTCTGTCCATCACGATGCGCGGGAACACTCGGATTCTTAAGACAAGCGCTGTGGCATGTAAAAAAGAACTCTCGGAATGACAGCGTATGTCAAGCTGTTGTCAGAAACTTTTGTTAAGGCGGGGCCATCCGGTCACATTTTTTCTTTCTCTCTTCGAGGTGCTACTGAAAATGATCCTGCTGGTCATGGCTACATATTTGTCATGCGGGGATGATCTACAGGACGGGCTGAGTAGGGTAAATACGGTCGGAAAATGTATAAACCAACCCCCCCCCAAGTGTTTATACAGATCCCGAGTGGGAATATTTTGAGCAATCGTTTTTGGGGTTATGATGGAATGACGCTGTATCATCCTTTACCCGGTGGACACAGGGGGGGGGAGCGGGATATTGTTGTTGTATGACTCCCAATGATTTCACACGATCCAAATAGGCTATGTATGCGAATCGGCATTTCCGCGGTCGGTAATTCGGGGAAGCCGTTTCCCTGGGGGGGGGAGGAGGAGGTTTAGGATATCGTCGGGGATAAAACAATTAGCGATAATTCCGTCCATCAGAAGATCCCGCGCGCGCATGTTGACCATGCGTGGGTGAGTATGACAAGCCCTTTGAAGCCGGTATATCAGTAGGACGTATGTAGGTTGGTAGAGGCATCTGAAGGGATCTGAGATGTCCTTGTTCCCATGAACTCGATTCCCATGGACCCTACCAATAGACACGATGACGTAGGGTTCATCTGGCTCAAATTAACGAAACTTAGTCTTCCCGGGTGCACTTTTTTTTTTAATTCTTCGTGTGCCCTGGGATCGATTCATCATGTTTATCAGCCAAGATCCACTAGATACAAAACGCTAATGATCATCCCGGTGGAAAGATAGTCCTGGCTTATAGCTTTGAAAATGCCGTGATCGAGAGATCTGACGGCGGATGTAAGATGGAAGCAATCCAGCACCGTCCCGATAGGTGTGGCTTCTTTCTCACTGAGCAGACACTGATCATGCTCAACTGCTCCCGCACTCAATAGAGGTCATGCATGTTACCAAGATAACCAACCAAATCATGTGCATTTTGGGTGGGCGCTTGCTTGTACAGGCATCGGATTCTTACCATGGTTCATTTGAATTATTGCACTAGGTGCGTGTGATTCTTGTAACATTTGTGTATCGATAAATAAACCCCTCGCACGCGACACTTGTTGACTAGGTAAGCAATGGTAATAGTTGGCTATATGGTTTTTGTGGTGGCGGTGGTACTTGGTTGTTACGAGGAGTCCGGGCGCACACGTCCTTAATATGGCTATGACCTGTCATCGGGGACAGGTGGGGATATCAGCTTGAAGGGAAAAGATTAGGCGGACCAGGGCTGTGCAAGTAACATGGGATGTTCAGCCACCTTTACGCAAAAATTATTCTGATAATAAAGGCAACGGTTCCTGTGCTCCACACACACACACACACACATCGTCATTGCATGCACACCAAAAAGAATGAGAGCAATGTCTATCCACTTCCGAGCTAGAGCGCGCGCGTGATTACGGATTCATGCACGCTACTTGTCAAATGCGGGAATTTCTCTCACCCCATTTCAGAAATTGCTATTGGGTCTCTCCCCATCCCCATCCTCCTTTTCTGGTTCCCTTGTGGCAGTAAGAGCCTGGGAATTTACACTTTTATACGAGCCCATGTTTACTAATACACTCTTCCCCAGAAAGTAAAACTAATTTGCCTGATAGGGAAAGCAAAATTGATGTTGTTCGAAATGGCCTGGCCGACAAGAGTAATTTTTGTAGACAAGCCTTGGCATCTTTGGATTGTATAAAGAGACATCCAATGTTCGTCTTTGTTTTATTCCTTTTTTCAGCGCTGCATCAGAAATTACACGTAATAAAAATTTGTTTGAAAACAGGGGAAAGGCTCTGTTGTTGACGAGGAGCAGTTTTGGCTCGAAGCGTTGAGCTCTCATATACAGCATTTAGCTCGATCGACCCCAGAGAGTGAGAAAGAGATGCATAGAGGCAATAGAAATGATAAAGCATCATAATAAGCGTTGTTACGATGAGAGAAGCATCGGTGAAACGAAATTATCCACGCCGTTCTGGTCAGGGCATAGCGAGGTTCTTCAAGTGGGCCGAGTGCGGCCACTGCTTGGGATTCGCTTTCGTACAGCACAGATATGGACTAAATAGTACAGGAAGGGCCTTGACAGCATCTTTGAGAAACGGAGAAAGACCGGCTGTCGACGTAATCTCCTCGAGGAACACACAAATGGCTCTTTTTGAGTGCTTTGGTGACAATCCTTCTATCGTCCTGGACCAAGTAATGAAGAAGTTAACAGAATTAAAAAGTATCCAAAATCACCTTGTTCGGCTTGTAAAACAATACTGCAATTGTCTCTCAAAGAAAATCTCGGCTTCAACCCATAGGTCGAAAGAGCGAAAAAAATATTCAAAGCACAGACTAGAAACTATGATTTCTCGGTGGATCTGCAATTATATTAATTTTAAACGTATTATGGCATGGTCATGTTGATGAGTCGGATCCGTGAAGCTTCTAATAGCTTGAAACTAAGTGATTTTAAAGGAATTAGTAGGTATTCTCATAAATGATTGAACAAGTATTCTTTCTACAGAAACCAGAGTATTTGTGACGAAAAGCTGCAACAATTGACTTGTTTTTCCTCATCACCAACAGATGTCCTATTCAATTACGTTGAAACTTCATTATTCGTCCAGGACGATGGAAGGATTGTCATCAAAGCACTCAAAAAGAGCCATTTGTGTGTTCCTCGAGGAGATTACGTCGACAGCCGGTTTTTCTCCGTTTCTCAAAGATGCTGTCAAGGCCCTTCCTGTACTATTTAGTCCATTTCTGTGCTGTACGAAAGCGAATCCCAAGCAGTGGCCGCGCTCGGCCCACTTGAAGAACCTCGCTATGCCTTGACCAGAACGGCGTGGATAATTTCGTTTCACCGATGCTTCTCTCATCGTAACAACACTTATTATGATGCTTCATCATTTCTATTGCCTCTGTGCATCTCTTTCTCACTCTCTGGGGTCAATCGAGCTAAATGCTGTATATGAGAGCTCAACGCTTCGAGCCAAAACTGCTCCTCGTCAACAATAGAGCCTTTCCCCTGTTTTCAAACAAATTTTTATTACGTGTAGTTTCTGATGTAGCACTGAAAAAAGGAATAAAACAAAGACGAATATTGGATGTCTCTTTATACAATCCAAAGATGCCAAGGCTTGTCTACAAAAATTACTCTTGTCGGCCAGGCCATTTCGAACAACATCAATTTTGCTTTCCCTATCAGAGGCGAATTGATTTTTCCATCAGGCCGAATGCACTTTCCGGAAAGAGTATAGCAAATCAAATAAATCATGTGATACACATCGTCTGTCATAGCTCTCTCTCTATGCTCGCCCTGTGTTTTGAATTTGAAGTACAGGATTTTCAAGAAGAAGTTTGCGACAAGGATTAGTTGTTCGTTGCCGTATTTTTTAGTTCGTTATTGCTGAGAAAAGTTTGGGCATAGAAACTTTGGTTGTTGGTGAATTGCGGCCCTGAATTTGGCCGGCAGCGGCTATTGAATTCGCAAAAAATCGTCGAGGTTTTTCGTTTTTTTCGTCTATCCAATTCGTCTCCCACAGCCCAGTTGTTCGGCAGCATTTCGAAGGTCGATGCCACATACAAAGATGTTGGATCCTGCAGTATTATTTTATCGTCAAGAGGATTCTTTTTTTTGGATTTGGTTGGCAAGGACATTCGCGCAAACAATGCAAGTTCTCGGTTTTAGTAATCCCATTTGGTTACTGCCAAGTCGCATTTGGAACGCACTTTTATTTTGTTCGCATGGCATCTCTATATATTTCGCAATCTCTCTTGCCGCACTTAACTCGAACATTTGTGCGATTAAAAGAAAAAGCGGCGAACAGTGGGAGACTGGCAGCTGCTGAAAGGTACCAAACTCGGCATGCTGTATTCTTTTCTTGTCATCCGTCGCCATTTCTGTGCAGCAAAGCTGGCAATTGGCCATTGGCTAGTTCGCCACAATGTAAGAATAAGATGGGTGAATGGCGTGAACGTGGAGGTAAAAAGGAGACAGTGATTGTCTGGAAAATAAAAGAAAGCCTTTAAAGCTTAAAAACAAAACGGGAGAGAATGGTACAGTAGGAGAATAAAAATGGGCGCGACGCGGTTAATTGAAATATCGATGCGCTTCCCACCCTTTTTCTGGTAGTGCGCCCTCGCATTATACTTTTGAACATGTGCAAAACGAACCATCCTGCTCTTAATTAAACACAAGCTATTGTGAGGAAAAAGAGAAATGGCAACAACTTCTCCGAGATTCTGCTTTCTCACGAAAACCATGCTGCTACTCTATTTGCCGCTTCTTTCGACACATGTGTGCACCCTTGTCTTTTGCAAACGTAAGCCTTGACATCGACAGGACCTTGCTGGTCTTCAACAAAGTCAAGCTGCAGTTAATGTCTAGATCTAATGTAAGAATAGCATTCGCTGGTCAAGGTGCTGATTGCAATAATGTCGAGCAAAGTAACTTACTAGTTATTATAAAGAAATACTCAATGCCATACCGTGCTACTATGAACGCGTTTCCGCCTTTTTAAATGTCTCTCGAATATGGCACATATCACAAATATACGGAAAATCGCGTGATTTCGAAGCACAATGTGACATTGATCATGGAGATCCCTGAAAAGAGACGGTGAATGCTTACGCTTTAAACGTCTCTCGCATTCCGCTTAAACATGTGCTTCTTTTATACCCCGTTCAACATCGAAATAGCAGCAGGAATCAATGAAATCATTCATATACTTGGTCGATTCGATCATGGACGTATGAAAGGTAATACCCTTGATGCGTCAAGGCGCAATCTATGTCAACGAGGGAAAAAAGATTAAGGGAGAAACCCTATTCAAAAAATTAGCTAATTAATCGTCGGCATAGGTCTTGGCAGAACTTCCTGTGTTGGCCGACAGAAGAAATGATAGTAAAAGGGTAGCCTATCCAGCTATACAGCATTTGCAATATGTGGGGTAAATGGATAAGCTGGTGAAAATTTGCGGACATTGAGGATGGATAGCTTTATCTGTACATATCGCTCTACTTGGTACTTAGCTATACTGAGTAACGAAGTTAAAAGTACTGGAAAGAAGTGATATTTTTGAGAATGCGATAGTTGAAGATCAGTTTGTGCATTCTGTGATCAAAAAGGATGGTTGGGGCGCTTGTGATTTAGTAATAAGTGCATAACGGACGCCTGTTAGAGCATGTCATCTGACAGGGTGATTAAGCAGAACTGCTAAGCCTATTCACCGTTCGTGGTGGTGTTGTGTTACAAAAGCTAGAACGAATACTTACTCATAATAAATGTGAATTTCTTTAACGCCTTTTTCCCCTCCAAAGTTTTCCTTATACTCTTGTTCACCATAAAATGGCTTCCTCAAAATCCAACAAAATCTCGGCACGCACTGTTGCCAAGGTCACGAAACACCATTATCGACCGGTAATCCCTTCGCAGACACGCTTGCAACTTGCGCATAGGTGTTCCCCAGTCGTTACGCGACGTTTGACCAGATCTATGGCATCACTAGATCTTCGTGGAGATGGTATGAGTAAGACTGGTCGTCCATTTCGAGAAAAGGGCAATGATCCATATCAGAAACTCTACAAAATACAGCCTCATTAAAAGACAGACATAGCTGATACCCAGGCCAGTCCTATGAGTGAGGACGATGACGATGACGATGGCGATGACGTGAACGACGATGATGAAGGCGGTGAAGAGATCGATCTCGAAGGAGGAATGTTGGATAGGATGAATGATTTGGCGTTCACCAAATACCGCTTCCAGGTCGACGAAACGGAAAGCGATTGCAGTACTGGCAGTGAAAGTGATAGTGATGAGGCCAATACCAACTACGACGCTCGTAGAGACAGTACTGTGATAGAAATCTCCCAATCAGCTCGACAAATGTCAACCTTGCGGTCGCTGTTGCCAGCGAATGCTATTCTTACATTAGATCTAGACATTAACTGCAGCTTGACTTTGTTGAAGACCAGCAAGGTCCTGTCGATGTCAAGGCTTACGTTTGCAAAAGACAAGGGTGCACACATGTGTCGAAAGAAGCGGCAAATAGAGTAGCAGCATGGTTTTCGTGAGAAAGCAGAATCTCGGAGAAGTTGTTGCCATTTCTCTTTTTCCTCACAATAGCTTGTGTTTAATTAAGAGCAGGATGGTTCGTTTTGCACATGTTCAAAAGTATAATGCGAGGGCGCACTACCAGAAAAAGGGTGGGAAGCGCATCGATATTTCAATTAACCGCGTCGCGCCCATTTTTATTCTCCTACTGTACCATTCTCTCCCGTTTTGTTTTTAAGCTTTAAAGGCTTTCTTTTATTTTCCAGACAATCACTGTCTCCTTTTTACCTCCACGTTCACGCCATTCACCCATCTTATTCTTACATTGTGGCGAACTAGCCAATGGCCAATTGCCAGCTTTGCTGCACAGAAATGGCGACGGATGACAAGAAAAGAATACAGCATGCCGAGTTTGGTACCTTTCAGCAGCTGCCAGTCTCCCACTGTTCGCCGCTTTTTCTTTTAATCGCACAAATGTTCGAGTTAAGTGCGGCAAGAGAGATTGCGAAATATATAGAGATGCCATGCGAACAAAATAAAAGTGCGTTCCAAATGCGACTTGGCAGTAACCAAATGGGACTACTAAAACCGAGAACTTGCATTGTTTGCGCGAATGTCCTTGCCAACCAAATCCAAAAAAAAGAATCCTCTTGACGATAAAATAATACTGCAGGATCCAACATCTTTGTATGTGGCATCGACCTTCGAAATGCTGCCGAACAACTGGGCTGTGGGAGACGAATTGGATAGACGAAAAAAACGAAAAACCTCGACGATTTTTTGCGAATTCAATAGCCGCTGCCGGCCAAATTCAGGGCCGCAATTCACCAACAACCAAAGTTTCTATGCCCAAACTTTTCTCAGCAATAACGAACTAAAAAATACGGCAACGAACAACTAATCCTTGTCGCAAACTTCTTCTTGAAAATCCTGTAAATCCGGACCCCTACCAGATCTGCTACAACACGTATTACGTCGAAAGGCCTGGCAATTCAATGCTTTCCCCACCCCTCATAGCTCTCGTGCACATTGACAATTGTTCCTCGGTCAAATTGGATGTCTACCATGTGAATGTATACATAGAAAGAGATATTCCCACAAAACAGAAAAAAAAAACGAAAGCCAGAGAGAAGATTCATGTGCATACGTTCGAAGACTGCGATTCTGATTGGTTCCGCATTTTCTCAGCAAAAGTGGTACAAGCTTTTATTTATTCCGCCTTGTGGCCACCTACACGTCAGTTTCTTAAAGGAGACGAAGAGAGTAAAAAGAAAAAAATTGGGGGGGGTGTACCTGGAGAGAGATTGTTCTAAAGGAAGAGTGAGGTTTAGGTTCACTCATATCGTGAGTCTAGACTGAGATGGGAAAAAGGAGGAGCACAGACACAAGCGGTCTGTCGAGCGCACAGAAGAGAAAAAGGGCATTTCGTTCGTGAGGATGGATAATTAAGACTGCTGGGTTTTTTCACTTAGCACTACTTTTGTTTATAATGTGAAAAAAACGGCGATAATCCATTATCTGGCGATAGAATCTTCCTAAATTAGAGTTTTCTCCCTGCCAGATGAGTACAAAAGAAGGGACAGACGGAAGCTTATTTGAATGAAAAATCCAGATGCGCGAGGATGGTGAACGATCGAGAGTCCACTGTGTGTATATTTAAACTTACAATAGGCGGTTGTTTCCGCCTTAAGGGTGTACACAAAAAGTAGGGGCGGTGTTCCGAATTCGCAGTGAAAAGATCACTTGCTGTAAAATGCCGCGGTTTTGTCATGCAGAAATCTCCAAGGAATTTCCAAGGATGGGAAGTTGTGCTTTGTACGGCAAATTGGATCCCCGTACATACCGTCTCAGGTCGCTATCTGTGCAACAAATAAATGCTATGCAAAAATATCAGGTGTTTAGTGCTCGATGGATGGGTGGATGGGGGTTTGCTTTCCATTCCTAATCTCTCGAGTACCCCCTCGAATGATACGGAGATGCGCTATAGCAAATATCCTATCTCATCTATGAAGATCTGTGTCGCGTGATAAGGGCATTATTCATCGACTAGATAATGTATTCGAATCGCAATGCCCAGGAGTTGGAAACTTGTGTGATCTTTGCCTTAGTTCATGCCGCGCATCAAATCAATTTCAACAAGTGAGTGTGGCAACTCTCTGGCTTCCTAACTGCATATTGTAGATCATGGGCACCAGCCTACAGCACGGCTAAACATATATTCTCCTTGTGCATGAAACCATATGTCATTTCAAAATAAGCTACTATTCTATACTAAAGGATGCATCATCCCCGAGTCCGTCTCAGATAAGTTTTGTAAGCAGTACTTATATTCGGAATGTTGATGTATATGCATATGAAAACTAAACAGTTATGTAGATGGACAGAGCGTTTGTATTGTGCAGAGGATGCTTCGTAAGTTGCCATGATTTCCGTCCCCCCCCCAAGGAACCGCCCATGGAAGATTGCGATGCAAAACAGAGTGCGCCCCAGAGGAACTATGAATGCATTGATGCATCAGCCATACGGCCTCAGGCCGTAAGATAATAGTTTAACAGGTTTTGTGGAATAGCTCCTGTTCAATTGACGAGTGTCACTATGAGTTCTCCAATAGTTCTTAAGATGTTCGGATAATTATACAGATGACCATGGCTCTCTCGCATACTACTGCGGAGGTGAGGTGAAGTAAAAAGGGGATGACAGCTCAGTTACTTCCAGTTCCCTCAGCCGGCTCATCGACCGTGCCCCCACCCACCCACCCGCCCATCAGCCCTATTTCTTTGACTTAGCAGAAGGCTATGTCCATTGTGGTTCTCACAGAAGCGCGTCTAAAATATACACCCATATGTATATTGCACTAAGCGATGCTTCTCTTGTACCGAATATGGTTTAGGAAACTGAACGGAGCGGAATACGTTGCATCAAACTGTTTCCATGCTCGAATCTCAAGGACAGGTCTGCCCAATAGTATATATATATATATATATGTGTGTGTGTGTGTGTGTGTGTGTATGTGTGTTTGTATTATAAATGGTTGACTCTGTTTACAAAGGTATTCTTGTTGCCCAGGCTGGGCGCTTATTCCATGGGATACACGCACGTGGCGCTATGGCTGGAATGCTGCAGCGCGTTAGAATGCAGCATTGTATTCTGTATATGCGGTATGTACTGGACAGATGGCCACGACCGAGCTGCGAAACTCCAATTGCTGGCATTCTAACGCGGCTGTCCAATACCCCCATTCCCCCCCCATCCGCCAACTCACTTGGAAAGGTAGACGTTGGGGGGGGCGGAGGTTTGACGACGATCAAAGTCGCTTGTCTACAGTACTAACGATATGGTTGGAGATGAGCGGGAGCTGTGCTGCAGAACAGAAGGATATTATGTAATAAACTGAGCAGGCGCCCTGAAGGTGAAACTGCTGTATCCTGAGATAGCGTTTCCGAGCAAATTCGATCGCGGAATAAACAACACAACAGCTACGCGACTTGACAAGCTCTTCCATGGTGCCTTCTGCCTTCTGGTAAGACGTACCAACGCTCCGAATGAAAGCGCCACTGCTTCCCGAGAATTCAACGTAAAAGGTAAATTATAGGTCTATAAAAATCTTCCCTACTTTAAATTGAAAACAGCAAAAGACACAACATAATGTGTGGTATTTATACGGGACAGACAGAGTATATAGGAAACATCAAACATCAATAGGGCGGGCGGTGGAGGGGGGGTATAGGTTATATAAAGTATAGACTATGTACACACAGAAGCAAATAACAAGGGATTGTAGTTCCTTTCTCATTTTGGGAAACGGGCAAATGATGTGAAAAGCGAAATGGTGAGGAGATGATGTGAGGGTGACTGCTTGCTGGGTGGAATCATAGGGTGCCTGCTCCATTCGAGAGGAGCATACTGATGGGCGGCAGGCGGCAAGTGCGATGCTCGTCCAAACAGCTTCCTGGCGGGGGCAGCTTGAGAGTGGGATTCGGCAAGGAAGATCCGATCCGATGATGAGGTTCCCCCAAAGTCTGCCATTTTTGGGACTGGAAAGTAAAAGTGTCGCACACGTCATCGCCATTGTCACTGCTATTATCTGAGCTCGATGTATCGTCGACGGATTGTCGTTGTTCTGAGGAAGCGAAGGTAGATTTTGGAATGCCCTCAGGATCTAGACGCTCCTCAGCAGTAAGCTGAATATTGTGATGTTTTTCAATGTGTCGTGCCAGTTGGCCTCTCCGCCAGAACGATTTGACGCACAGAGGCGAGGGGCAGTGGTGGAGCTTAGCCGACGCCGAAGACGCAGATGAGCGATGGGATGACGGAGCACGTTGCTTGGTGGCTGATGTGTTGCCAGCATGAACAAATCGTAGAATGGAGCAATGCTGCTGTTGCCGAATGTAGGCTTCCTCGTCGTCGGGCGAGCGTTGCTTGGCGCAACCAGATGCTGGCCGCCGCACTCGTCGGCGGCGGTGCAGTAGGATGGATGGCGAAGCAAAGTGAGCACGCGCATGCCGACTTAGTTCGTCAGATCGAGCAAATCGCTTTTCGCAGTGCGGATAGGTGCAAGCATGGGGTTTCTCGCCAGTGTGGGTGCGCACATGTCTGACTTTATGCTCAAGACGATAGAACGACTTTGGGCAAAATTCGCATTTATGTGGCCGCTGTAGGGGTGTTTGATCTGCTACTTGATTCATGATTATGGAAGAAGAAGGAGAAGAAGAGAAGGAATCGAATGACTTTATATTGGGGGATGTATTGAAGGAGATGATGGAATGCATTGTAAAGCTTCCGCTCCACACACACAAAACATGGCTACTGTAATTTTTTTATGTATCTGACTTTCGGAACAAATGCATGGTGATACAAACTCTGGTTGCCTAATCTCTATTTGGTTCGCAGTGGGAAATTTTAATTCACTGAGCGTGTCCCTTTTCTCTCCCACTCGTTACAGCCAGACCGCACAACCGCCCACTCCCCATCCCCACCCCCACCCCCAACTTCTTCGCCTACCTCTTCCACCCCCGATAGTTGGTTGTGCCTTCCAAAGTAGAAATTTTATCCACGCGCACACTTGTTTTGCCCTTCCCCTTGTTCCCTGCTTCGGTAACATTCAAGGTTGTCTTGTACGTATGACATGTCATGCGCCAAGGCCATCGCAAGTAGATCTATTAGCGAACACACAGATAGTGCGGCTTTCGCAGCCACAGGCCCCTTCGACTGCTCCCTAGGCATTCTGGGAAGTGAGTATGCAGCAATGAAATCCATGGTTGCGAACAAGGTATTGCATCTTGTAGATTAAAAAAAAGTCTGAAATGACCGGTGTTCCTGATATCTGGTGTCTTGCTTCAATGCTTGGGGCATTTGATACCCTAATTAAAGGGCGGTGCCCTTGTTCTTGTATGTACGGATGTGCTGAATTTATCCTTGTCCCACCAACTTGCGCAGGCTTGCAATATCACGCTGAAAAGAGCGAGGTTTATTGAAGCTCCCTCGCCCACTCACACAAGATTTTATGAAGCGATTGATGAAAGGCTTTTATGGCAAAATGAGGTGCATCCGCTTGTGATGCATGAGAAGTGCGAAAAGGTAAAAGAGAAGACTCCTACATCGAGGTGCCTAAATCGGTACTGTGGCAGAACGTCGAGGCGACACCTTTGGACGAGCTTAAAAGGACATCATGTCCTCCTCGGCTTTTTCGATCCCAGAAGCCAATATTTTATTCTAACACTTCTGGTAAAGATGACCATGTGAAGTAATCAGGAAGCAGCCAGTATGCATGACCTAAATACGAAGCAAGTGTTATGGCTAGCTTTTTCTGATATGACCGACATATAAGACGTACATGCCTGCATGTTGTGTTTTGATACAATCCTAGGACACATTGTAGACTCCAGTTTCGAAAAGGGTGTGCCTGCATGGTTATTTCGGTGTTGTCTGGGGAGTGAGATATGACGCTGCGACATGAAGCACCCCCATATCTGCGTCAGCCGTCTTTATTAAGACTTGCCTATTACATCACTGTGGCCGATGCAAATGCAACATACTAACACCAGGTCAAATACACTACTAGTCCACGGCCATGAGCCACACGGCAAAGTCTGCCGAGATATCTGTTGTGCCAAGGGCTCTAACGTGTTCGTGGCTTAACTCTAGCAACCATCTTGAAAATGTCTCTGTCACTGTTTCTAGGTAACATCTCAACTGATCGGGAGCTCGATTATGTTCCTGGTCGATCGCAATAGCTTGTATGGAAAATACACAGCTATATTCCTGTACTCGATAAGTAAAAAGATGTTATCGAGCAAGATAAAACATCTGGACACGGTCGCGATGTTTATATTAGGTTAACTCTCTGAGGTATGCGAATGAGCACCTGGTATTAGAGTATTCTTTATCTACTTAAAAATCCCTTGCGCTAAACATGTCAGACTTAGCGATATAAGATGAGGAAGTAAATAAAACTAAAAGGATTGGGATGAATCGTCGCGTCTGCGCAGGCCCGATTAGGAATGGGATATAGATGTGATTCAAACGATTGACTGACAATCTTCTGCCGTGGCAATAGATTTGACTAGTTGGATAACTTTAAAGGCCAGAAAGATGGGGTCGGCGAGATTTGATGTGTGGGAAAACAATGCACGGGAACAAAAAATAGCGTTTTAGTTTTACGACGAGGATCGCTAGTCTGAAGCAGATCAGGGATGCTTTTCTTTTTCACGTTCACCTGCAATACGAGAATTTCCGCGCCCAGACCAGAGAAGCAAGCTATATATTAATGCGCCTGGGTACAAGACAGGGCTTGGTCCCAGATATTAGCAGCACCGGGAGCGACCAGGACTTGCCAATTAGAGTCACTGCGTGTACATCAGAGATGAGGAAATCGGACCGGGAGGGGGGGTGGAGGAAAATGCAAGCCTACTTCCTTTTGACACATACAAAGTTTGGGTGATCATCCACCCAGAAAAAAAAAAGGCATGTCGATCACCGTCGGAGTTTTTGCCGATGAGACAGGGAAAAGAGGGACCGTCATCAGGTCCCTTCGATTATTCTCCCTTTTCCTTTCACCGAATGTCTTCAGCGCTTGCCATACACACCACCCCCTCCAGTGGCATGGGAGGAAGCGCCCACATGCTACAGTTGCGGTCGTCGTTACCATCGCAACCGATCAATAACTGTTTACCACCGGCCTCGCTCTCAAACACTGCTAATTCTATTGCTCCTGCTGCTCCTATGCCAACTGAGCTCATGTCAAGGAAACGGCCAACTCACGGACGCACGCACCCCGACCGAAGACGGGACTGCTATCAGTTATTACAGGAAATCATCGAGGAAAACAAACGACAGGAGCGGGAGGAGTATGAGGCAATGGTTCGCCAAGCTCCTCGGGTAATAGCACGGCGATCTCCAAGCCAAGACTTGCCCAGCATTCTTGTCAAGACACCACCACACTCGCGAATCATCACACATTATCCTAAACCACGAGCACGCCAATCTGTACGGTTTGAGGCTGATCCGCCCAAAGCCCTGAAGTGTTCAAGCGGAACATCAACCATCGCGAAACTGCGGAGCTTTTTGCACCTCTTCTCTGACTGAGCCTTTGAAGATCTGATTCATTAATTTCATTCCGCATATTTGTAATAACCCCTTCTTGCTCTTGCCCTCTTTCTGCATCTTTAAAACCCCTCATCTTCATTGTGAATATATATATCCTCTTCTTCGGTTTTTTCTTTTCAAAGCAAAATGTAAAGCTGTGTTTGCCTTTCCATTTGTCGTGTATTATACATCAACAAAAAATGAAGATTATTTAGTCCTAAACCGACAAGGTAAATAAATCAGAACATGTATGGATTGTCTAGACCGTTGTAAACTTACCTGGCGTCCCTTCAAGGACCGTGTAATGATTTTGTCAGGTGTTCTAGAGTTATATGAAATGCATTGTGAGTAATGCATCTATTTCCTTCCACCAATCCCTAGCATTTGTTGGCTTACATGACGTGAACCACAGCTCCCCAGCCGGACAGCGCATCTCGATCCTGTGCGTTTAACAATGCCTGTGAGATCGTCTCAAACAGATCTTCAGGCTCTAGATCGGGCTCCCATAAGGATTCGCACATGCCATAGAGGTTGGGCCCTGCTGTGCCGCTCACGACGAAATCTTTAGCAAAATTGATGCAGCCAATGAGGTCCATAGCACATATGAATGGCTCATTGTTTTTATCAAGTCCTGCGATCACCGGTTCCACGAAATAGGGCCCAAATCTTTCATACAGGGAGAAGAAAGCGTTAGTATGAAGCAAGTGTCCAAGTCCATTGCGCCTCCGCGCAAGTCTGCGCTCATCAATGTGAATGTCGGCCATATCGTACCGTCGTTCATAAAGCGTCGAAGACACTACGTGGGCCAGCGTCTTTGGTTCAATATCTCTTTCCTCTCGCATCTTGTACATGTTGATCTTGAATCGGAAGCGTTCAGCCCTAGACCCCCTTTACTGTAAGCTCATCGCACTCTTTCTTAATTGTCGCGGGTTCGATGTTCACCACCCTCACTTACAGTGTCAGCACATCCGTTGCCAGACCGGGCAAACCGATGAATGTCTTTTCGGTGCCTTGAAAGATCTTTTGAAATTCGGTTGACACTGTCATGAACTGTTGGCCGAGACGCTTGTCGGCCGCAATGGCAACGCAGTTCTTTCCGACCATGGCTACTACTGAGCCACCATTATATTGCATAATCGACTGTCGACCATTATTAGTCTCAAGTGACACTTTCGATGCTGGATAGTCAGCCGTACCATGGTTTCTAATAAATTGTGTGAAGAGGAGCAAAAAGAATTGACTTTGCCCTGGCGGGGGAAGAGAGGTTGCGCGTTACGCGTACAGTGCAGGGAAAATTCACCAGCCAATGACGCAACAGAATACGCACTTTGCCTCAAGTGCAAGCAAAATGCCCACGTAACTCCTTTTATCGTCTCTACCTATTTCTCTATGAAGCCTTTGTTCGTGACCGATAAATCGCACTTTCTCGACGATCATTATACACAGTATTCCGATCGTCTTTACAAATTCTTTTTGGAACACCTTCAATCCCAGCTATACTTATTGACTCTTCGTTGAACTTACCGATGCAGCCGTACTTTTTTCTTGTCAGCAGAAATCGTTTTTGCACACTTAGATCGCTCAACTTGATGGAAACTTATGAACAACCTTTCCTCTCAATGATGTGTGCAAAGCAAGACAGATAACTTTCTATGCTTGCCCTGACACACATAGGAATATTTATTGTCTTTTTCAGTTATCTTTCTCCATACTTTCCTGCATCCTTCTTTTTTAACATGATAGATATATTGAAAACAGTGTTTTTGGAAAGCTTTTGGATTCATGGGCCATATATCTCTCAGAGTCAAGAAATACGCTTGCTTCGCTATACGTAGCAATTACAGCCACCGCTTCTCGGCGCGTATCTTCTTGATCCTAACCCTCATCCTGCACGTGCCAGAGCACATCTATACAAAGATTTTCTTACAACAAGATAGTGGCATATCTTCTCGCTTTCTTTTTATCTCTTGGTTGCTCAGAAGGGGAAGTCTCCACTTAAAAATTTGATCTACACGGTCGACGAGTCGCTTTTTTTGTTTTCTCTCTCTCTCTCTCTTTCTCTAGTGAACAGCAACAATGAGCAACAGCGGATTTCCGCCACCCGACATGGCCTTTCATGGAATGCGCCCACCACTCCCGCCTCCGCCACAGTTCCGTCCTGATCTTGCGCTTCCTCCCAATTGGGAATCCGCCTTCACTCCAACAGGCGAGATCTATTACTTCAACAGGCTATCGGGCGAAACCACATGGATTCGACCCGTGGGTGGCATCGTTCCACCACTGCCGCCACCAGTCCCGCCATCCTCCTTCATGCATGTAGCTGCAGCTACGGCCGGTAATTCCATGCCAGACGCCGCGAAGGTGGCCGAGAAATCTACGAAAAAGCCCAAAAAAACAAAGTATGCTTGAGTCTATGGTGCATGAGTGAGTTGAATGCGCGTTAATTTGTAACGGATGAATGTTCTGCTCGCTTGCAATGGAATCTCGTTCTCTCTTTCCCCCTCCCTATACACTTTATAGAAAGCCTATTCCGGGCACCGACTGGCTTCTCGTTCGAACGTCGGACGGCCTTGAGTTCTATTTTGAAAAAAGCACGAAGAAATCCGTATGGGAAATGCCCGAGGAACTGAAAGAGCCTGTGCAGAGGCTCAAGGAGGAAGAGGAATTGGAACGAAAACGAAAGCTTGAAGAAGAGGAAAATGACGAGAATGGAGCGGTCAAGCGACTGAAAGGAGCTGAAGAAGAGCAACAGACTACCGAGTGAGTGTGATATGCAACTAGGAAACGTATTTTTACGCCGCTGGGATCCATTGCTGAAATGAGGACGGTAGGTTGACGGAAGAGGACCTCATGTGGCAGCTGCAACAAATGGATCCAGAAGAAATAGAGGCTATGGGGCTGAATGTGGGCGGCGAGGAACCGAAAGGGGAGGATGGAACCAAAGACAACTCTGACGAGCCAAAGATTCCGGAACCCGCGGTTGAAACAGCAGCAGCAGCAGCGCCGCCAGATCATCCGCAGATTTCAGACGAGGAGAAAATCGAACTGTTTACTGTAAGCGAATTCTACAACATGCCCAGGCTTAAAATTATTTGTAATCTCATAGTGGAGTGATGCAGCAAATGCTTTTGCAGAAGAACATAGATCCATTCTCTACGTGGGAAAAGGAGCTTCCTAAGTTTATCAACGACGAGCGATATGCATGTACGCCTTCATAACATATTAATCCATGAGGGAAAGGATGCCACTAACGGACCGACTATCTTCTTTGTGTGTATAGTGGTTCCGCATGGAAAACGAAAGAATCTTTTTAACAATTTTTGTCGCGTTAAAGCAGAGGAGATCAAAGCGAATAAACCTGTTAGCAAGGCAAGTAAAAAGGGTAGGATCACATGTATGGTTTTCATAAGACTAATGAACATGGGGTTGAGATAGTCCCCAGAAGAGGAGTTTTTATCACTTTTGAAAGAAGAGGCCACACCTAAAATGTACTGGGAAGATTTCCGTCGAAAGGCAAAGAACGACCGACGGTTCAAGCTGATCAAAGAGAGCAAGACGCGCGAATCGATGTTCAAAGACTATGTTCGTGGACTTAAAAAACAAAAGGACGCTAGTACCGGTAGTTCTTCCCGACGGCGGGAAGAAGAGTACAAGAAGCTGCTGAGATCGACAAAGGAAATCAAGCCTGGGCTGCGATGGCGTGACGCTAAACTTATCCTAGAAAAAGACAACCGCTATCATGCGATTGAGTCCAAGCGAGTGCGTGAAGATCTCTTCCGCGATTATCTGGAAGAACTGGAGTCGTAAATCTGACATTTAAAGAGTAAAACCATGGAAAAAATCAAAACCGTCCGTGCTTGCATGAATTTCTTTTCATTTTTCCTTTTTAATCGCATAAAATGGCATTCCCCATGTTTTTGTTCTTTTTTCTTCTCTCTTCTTCTGTATTCCACCACAACCATGCCAGAGACGGAGACTTTTGCCTTCCAAGCTGAGATCTCTCAGCTGATGAGCTTGATCATCAATACCTTTTACTCAAACAAGGTAAAGCTAGAACTGCCTTGCTGTGGTCTGTCGTTTGAATTAAGACCTGTTTTGCAAAGGAAATTTTCTTGCGAGAATTGATCTCCAATGCGTCGGATGCTCTGGACAAGATTCGCTACCAGTCGCTGACGGAACCATCTGTGCTGGATGCTGAAAAGAACCTATTCATCCGCATCACGCCCGACAGAAAGAACAACATCCTGAGTATCCGTGACACGGGTGTGGGCATGACGAAGGCAGACCTTGTCAACAACCTGGGCACTATTGCTAAATCTGGTACGAAGGCCTTCATGGAAGCACTGACTGCGGGTGCGGACATCTCCATGATTGGTCAATTCGGCGTGGGCTTCTATTCGGCCTATCTGGTTGCCGAGAAGGTCCAGGTGATTACGAAACACAATGATGATGAGCAATACATTTGGGAATCCGCTGCAGGTGGCCAATTCACTATTACACGCGATGAGACGAATGAACGGCTTGGGCGAGGCACCGAGTTGCGCCTTTTCATGAAGGAAGACCAGCTCGAGTACTTGGAGGAGCGTCGCATCAAGGACATTGTTAAGAAGCATTCTGAGTTTATCTCATATCCCATCCAGCTTGTGGTGGAGAAGGAGGTTGAGAAAGAGGTCCCCGACGAGGAGGCTGAAGAGGTGAAGGAGAACGAAGAGAAGCCTAAGATTGAAGAGGTTGAGGACGAAGAAAACAAAGAGAAGAAGACCAAGAAAATCAAGGAGACCGTCATTGACACCGAAGAGCTCAACAAAACCAAACCTTTATGGACCCGTAACCCAGAAGACATCAAGGCTGAAGAATATTCCCAGTTCTACAAGGCCTTGACGAACGACTGGGAGGATCAACTCGCAGTCAAGCACTTCTCCGTCGAAGGCCAGCTCGAGTTCCGTGCCATTCTCTTTGTTCCCAAACGCGCCCCCTTTGATCTGTTCGAGAACAAGAAGAAACGCAACAACATCAAGCTCTATGTGCGCCGCGTGTTCATCACTGATGACTGTGAAGAGCTTATTCCAGAGTGGCTCAGCTTCGTCAAGGGTGTTGTCGATTCAGAAGACCTGCCATTGAACATCTCCCGTGAGATGCTCCAGCAGAACAAGATTCTCAAGGTCATCCGGAAGAATCTGGTCAAGAAATGTCTGGAAATGTTCAATGAAATCGCTGAGGACAAGGAAAACTTTAACAAGTTCTACGAAGCATTCTCCAAGAACCTCAAGCTCGGTGTTCACGAAGACACGCAGAACCGTTCGAAGCTCGCAGAGCTTCTACGCTATTACTCAACCAAGTCGGGAGATGAGATGACTTCCTTCAAGGATTATGTCACCCGCATGCCCGAGAAGCAGAAGAACATCTATTATATTACGGGAGAGTCGCGTTCAGCTGTCGAGAATTCGCCTTTCCTCGAGGGCTTCAAGAAGCGTGGGTTTGAGGTTTTGTTAATGACTGACCCCATTGATGAGTATTGCATTTCGCAGCTCCGCGAGTATGAGGACCGGAAGCTGGTCTGCATCACCAAGGAAGGTGTTGAACTGGAGGAGGATGAGGAAGAGAAGAAACGCCGCGAAGAGGAGAAAAAGAACTACGAGCCTCTGTGTAAGTCCATCAAAGAGGTCTTGGGCGACAAGATCGAGAAGGTCATTGTGTCCGACATTTTGACCAGCTCGCCATGTGTCCTGACCACTGGCCAGTTCGGATGGTCGGCCAACATGGAGCGCATTATGAAGGCCCAGGCTTTGCGCGATAGCACCATGTCTTCCTACATGGCGTCTAAGAAGACCCTCGAGCTCAATCCCAATCATGGCATTGTCAAGGCTCTGAAGTCTAAGTTTGACCAAGACTCGAATGACCGCACGGTGAAGGATCTTACACAGCTTCTTTACGAAACTGCCCTCCTAACCTCGGGTTTCACTCTCGATAACCCATCCGACTTTGCCACCCGCATCTACCGGATGGTCGCACTTGGTCTCAGCATCGACGAAGATGATACCGCTATGGAAGAAGAAGCTGATGCTGCGGATGCTTCTGCGAAATCAACGGAAGAAGCCGCTGCTTCAAAGATGGAAGAAGTGGACTAATGCAGCAAACATCGCTAGCGTTGCTCATTGTTATTTGAAGAATAAATACGAAATGTACTTGACCTAATCCGATCGTATTCTTCGCACTGCGGAGAATGCGTCTCGCCATCTGTAGAGAGAGAGAGAGAGATGGCGCCACTCATGATGAGAAAAACTGGCTTAAATGTGTGTGTGTGTGTGTGCTAAGTGTTATTTGTATCGTTTACATCGAGTTAGATACTTTTCAAGATTGGGTACCCGAGTGGAATGTACACTAGCAGCCCTTGTCTCCCCCGAAGATCCGACCGCGTCGAGGAAAAAGAAAACATGGCTCAAAATCCAAAGGATCAATGCAGCATATGACCAGCGGCATCTTGCAACCCTTCGCCCAAGAGCAAAGTGAGGACTTTGCATAAACTAAAGCAATCCAATTTATACGTCCAAGCAGACGCATTGATCGACAATCCATCACCAAGGTTGCTTCCAAGCCAACCAAGGAGGGGTGAACCTGTGTAACCAACCACACAATTGCCCATAAATGATTCCTTCAAGCGTACTGTTTTGAATCTCATCGTGACATGAAAGCCACCCCCTCCCACTCTTGTGCAAAACACTCTGCTTCCTATCCCAATTGTCCACTGGAAGTCGATCCAAGGGATGATGATACAAGCAGCTATACCCATTGAAAGCAACATCTGTCGAAACGCGCTTGTTTGCATTGAGAATGCCGGACGAGATTGTCACAAAATATCCAAAAAAATAGCGTGAGCCGCTTGAATCCGATATATATATATCTCGGATATCTTAGCTCATTTCAACACATTATTTCAAATATCTGGTGGATTAAGTCTACCTCAGCAAGACGCAGAAATTACGTACTTCTTTATTACGGAGTGGGGTAGACCTGGTTTGTCATTAGATAAAAAACAGGACAGAAATCTAGCGGTAGGGATGCTCGGCTTGCAAGTTTCTACATTGACAACATCCGTCAGAAGATTTCGCCTCAGCAGACAGTCTCCAATATGCACAAGGCATCTCTCTCTCTCTCTCTCTCTCTCTCTCTCTCTTTTTCTCTCTCTCCTCATTACCTGGCAATTTCAACCTCCCACTTGTCACCGTTGGATAGAAGCTTCTCCTTGTTGTACAGCAGCTCCTCGTGGGTCTCGGTGATGTATTCGTAGTTGGCAGTCTCAACAATAGCATCGACTAATAGATCAAAAAAAAAAATGTCAATCGTCATTATGTTTGGTAGTTTATCCTTGAAGAAAACATACCAGGGCAAGCCTCCTGGCAGAAACCGCAGTAGCTATTTTTTTTAAAAAAAAAAAACATGAGCGAAGATCCAACATCACCTCCATTTTCTCTTTTTTTCCAGAAGCACCAACAACTCACATGCACTTAGTCATATCAATATCGTAGCGAGTGGTGCGGCGAGAGCCATCCTCGCGAGGTTCGGCTTCGATAGTAATGGCCTGGGCTGGGCAAATGGCTTCGCAAAGCTTGCAGGCAATGCAGCGTTCCTCACCTGCAAGGAATCGAGAACATTTAAGCACATCCTAGTACAAAACGGAGAGAGCCCTATGAAAATATTATCATATATATACCAGTGGGATAGCGACGCAACGCGTGTTCACCACGGAAACGGGTGGACAAGGGGCCCTTCTCGTACGGATAGAAAATCGTGTATGGAGGACGGAAAAACTGCTCCAAGACGAGCCACATGCCTCTCATCAATTCCGTCATCAAGAGCTGCTGGGCAGCAACATCGAGGATGCCCGGAGCCTTGTACACGGGGGGTTTGTGAGTGGTGTCGTCCTGGACGGGTGCGGCGTGGCGCGCAATCGGCGAAGTGCTGAATCGAGAAATTTGGCTAGCCACAGGGGCGCACATGAAACGCGAGGTCGTTCCGAGAGCTGCAGGCATTTGCATTCAGATGGGCAGGTATATAATTTATAGGAAAAAATAAATAACAAAATGTCAGCAATGTGTGGTAGAAAAAAAAAGTATCTCGCAATTAACAAGGAGACCTTGAGGAATTGGGCGTCGGGGCGCAGCGCGGACAACGTTCGCCAATCTCAAAGAGTTCATGACGGTAGAGTGGGGAGTAGAGGTGGGGAGGGGGGCTTGGGTGAGAGAGTGGTAAAGTGGCCTGCCTAGGACCGGGAAGATAAATACAACGAGTGACATCGACCCGTGACTGGGATTTAATACATCTCCCAATTTTTTGTATGAACGGGATTGGCCTCATCGCATGATCTGAAAACCCATTGTGAGCCCTACCTCCTCCATATATTACAGATCAAGTCATTATGCTTGTATCGATGCCATGACTAAGGCCGAGATCTGCAACGGGACACAAAAGCTTTACCAGTCTTCATCCCCGAAGTAGATAGTCTCAAAAGCATTCCAATGATCAGTTGGGTACCCTTAACCTGCCAGCAGAGGAGCTTCCGGAAAGAGCGATATGAATGGACCACTTGTCTTCGCGTGACGCAAACGCATGATAGAATGATGTCCTGGAATGATAGAGCTTATAGCATTAAATGCCGTAATATAGCATTTTGTCTGCTGGTACTTGGGCACTAAAGAGATTGATGTGAACATCCACCTCTCTCGGTGGTTCCTTTTGTTGTTGTTCTTGCGGCTGCAACATGGCCGAAAATTTGGCATTGAACTGGCAGGCCCTTCCCTTCTCCGAACTGGGCCCCAAAAAATTTCTTTGACACTACTCTAAATCGATCGCGATGGGCAAATCCTCGAAGGACAAACGCGATGTGGCAAGTACTGGCCAGACTAGCCTTCATTCTTGGCTAATTATGCAATTCAAAACCAGTACTACCGATTAGCCAAAGAACAAGGCTGGCGCGCACGAAGTGCTTTCAAACTTTTGCAGCTCGACGAGGACTTTAATCTTTTTGAAGGTAATGGGAATGGCCACATTTGGCCCGAAAAAGAAAAGGAAACAAGAAGAAGAAGGAGCAATTTGGCGCTAAGGTCTGATTTCCAAGGTGTACACCATGCTGTTGATCTATGTGCTGCTCCGGGAAGCTGGTCACAGGTCCTTTCCAAGAAACTCGCGTAAGTGCACGACGATGAAGCAATGTTCTCGCCTGTCACTCGTCCTCGAAGAGGAGGACGTGTTCGATGCAATGCACAAAAAAAAAAATAAAACTAAGGGAATATATGGTTCATGGTAGTGAGAATCATGCCAAAAACCCTCAAGAGCAAAACCCAAAGATCGTTGCGGTCGACCTGCAGGCTATGGTAAAAGAGCGGATAAACTCAGATGCATATTCTTCGACACCTAAAAAATCATGCGCCGGATTTCTTTCTTATTAGGCGCCTCTGGAGGGAGTGATCCAACTGCAAGGCGATATCACCAAGAAGTCAACCGCAGAGCAGATTATTTCCTATTTCGAGGGCGAATTGGCCGATCTGGTTATCTGTGATGGCGCTCCAGATGGTAAATCGAGGACTGTGATCTTCAGTGGATACTGGATTATAACTTTTTTTTTATATATGTTTTCTAGTGACTGGACTCCATGATATGGATGAATATATCCAAGCGCAGCTTTTGTTAGCAGTAAGGCCTTCGAGCTGATAACCTTTTGGTCCGACATAACATCCAGGAACCTAGGCATTGAACATCACGACACACGTGCTTCGACCCGGAGGCACATTCGTTGCCAAGATCTTCCGTGGCAAGGATATCACCCTTCTCTACTCTCAGCTTAAGATCTTTTTCCCGACTGTGACATGCAGCAAGCCCCGAAGTTCAAGAAACTCGAGTATCGGTAAAGTTTAGACGAAAGGAGAAAAAGCAAACGGCGAGCGCTGATTTCTATGCCGGTATAGAGGCTTTTATCGTATGTCAAGGATATCAGCCGCCCAAGGACTATAAGCCGACCATGGCGAATCCTCTCCTCGATATGCAGTACGGTGGGTTATGAAATTAGCCATTCTTTTCACGGTCAGCTTCTGAAGCTTATCGATGCGTTTCTCTAGATGAGATGAACGAGCTTGTCGGACCCAACCGCACTATCGTGCCCTTTATTGCATGTGGCGATCTCAAGTAAGCTCGCTACGATAATAAGCAAAATCAGTATGTTCTAGATAATTAAAGCTGTGGACGAATGTTACAGTGGCTATGATTCGGACAGAACATACCCTTTAGAAGTAAGCGATAACTCGACTCATTCACACAGGGGGTGGGGTGGGGAAAGAGGTTTCATGGCTGCTGATGCATTCCTTCTTTTACAGTCAACGCATACCGCGCTCGATCCCCTCCAACCACCCATCACAGCCCCTTACAAGACGGCCATGGGATTGAAACGTGCCAATTTTTTCAACAAAGTAGCAAAATAAAACTGGAATACATGTATCTACTGCTTTAAAATTTTGTAGCTGATGATGGGAAAAGGCAAATTTAAAACGACATCATGTTATAATTATGGCCTGTCGGAGGTTGTTGGAACTGATGTCCTTGCTGGGCCTGCATCTGTCGCTGCATCTGCAGTTGGTATTGCTGCTGTTGTTGTATTTGGATATGATGGGGTTGCGGGTGTTGTCCGGCGTTCATGTACATCGGCCCTGCAGTACTTGGCATGACACCGCCTGCGATCTGCTGCTGGATCTGGGCGGGCGTGATGCTGTTGGCACTCGGGGCACTTCCTCTTTTCTGTATCTCACGATAGACCTGAGTCAGTTTGCTTTTGAGTGCAAGCCGATCGTTATTTAGTTGGTGGCGCTCCTTTTCAAGCTGCCGCCTCTCCTCCTCCACAATGCTTTCAAGCTTTTCGTATTGCGCCACCTTTATCTCAAAGTGTCGCAGCTTTGTCCGAAAGAGCTTTTGAGTCAACTGACGTGCTTCGTCCTCTTCCTCTTGCGCTTCGGTTGAACTCTCCATCTTCTCGTGTTCAGGCATCGCGCGCTGTTGTCCTGCTGCTGCTGCCACATCAGGTTTGACTGTGGATGCCAAAAACGCGACGACTGACATGATTGGGTTCTCTGTGTGGTTTGCCGCATCAAATTGGAGCAAACCCAACTTCTCGATTTCGCTATCAACGTAGGGATCGTCCATCGGTAATTTGAGGAAATGGAGAATACACTCGTCTCGAGTACGAGTACCGACATGGTCAGCAATCTTGTTCCAATCTTCGGAATACATCTCTAAACCTTCCATAAGCAGGATCTCTTCTTGATCTGTCCACGGCTCGGTGGTTTTTGAGGATTTATCCGCCTTAAAATCTTCAAGAGTAGTTTCCGGCGGCACTTTGCCTTCTTTGTGGCAATCATGGCAAATACGCACCCCCCTCTCATTTTGGTACCGCTCCTTTCCACATTCCTTCCCGCAAGATTCGCATTTCGCCTTCATTCCCGGACTTTCCTTTGATTCATAGATGTTCCGTCGTAGCTCTAGGTTCGCGCTTGCCTTGATCGTGGGCTTGGCAACTTCCTCTTTCACCGTCTTTTCAATCTCAGGCTCTTCAGGAGTAGTGTGCTGGCCACGAGAAAGAAAGCTTTTTGGGGTGTCTGCCACAACCTTGAACTGGCCCGAGAAGGGTGGGCCGATATTAGAAGGCTTCAAGTCGGGATCAACCTAAATGTGGTTTAGCGTCAGACGAAATATGCCAGACTGGCAGGCATGTTTACCTGATAATTGATTAACCCCCATTGCTCCAAAAACGCGTGTACACGGATGATGGCGCACACATCGCCAGTCATGTTTCGCCGACAAGCAGTGACAGTTAGGTATTCGAGAGGATTAAGTCGATATGTGTTGACCATAAAATCTCTGTAATCTTTGTAGACCGATGGCGTCTTTGACTTATTTCTGTTGTTAAAGAATTCCGGCAAAGAACGACGCTCAATGTCATGGATTTGACCAAGCTCAAACCACGCTGCATAGGATGGAATGATGATCTCTTGTGTTTGGATAGCAATGTATTTTCTCGCTGCCTCCTTCTGCCGTGCGGCATCAAATACATCAGTATTCTCCTCTACCGCAGGTACTACTGGTGTTGATGTTGCTGATGTTGCTTGCTGTTGTTCCTGTTCGCCCATGCTATCTGTTGCTTGTGGTGTGCGCGATTTTTTGTAAGGGCTCGCAACTTCCATCGCTGACGAAGCTTCGTCAACTGATCGCTTTAGATTCGGCCTCATTTCTTCACGGATGTAGTCGTTCGCATTAGCCCATTCGTTGTAGAGGTAGCTGTCGGTAACCCAGCTCGCAGATACATGCATCGGTGCTTTTTGCTCAGATGTCGTCGAGGAAGCGCTTTCCTTCGTGATATTGCGATATTGCGATTGTTCTGCCTCATCGATCCATTGGTCATATGAATCAGGAAACTTCACCCAGTGCACATAGGCTCTCCCGTCTCTCGTTTCTAACACGCGATAGGCACGCGTGGCGTCCACGATATTGGCATCATCTTTGTACACAATATGGGTTGCCTGACTTGGACTTCCCGCAATGTAGCCTGTCGTTCAGCATTCCAGCCCGATGGGTTTTTAGTCCAAAAGCCGCATTTTCTAAACGAATTGCACACAGTACCTCCTAAGGTTTGCACCATCCCAATGAGTTCGGTTTTCTTGCCCTGATCCAAATCCTGATCGAAGGAAACTACCGGATTGCGGTAGATATTAGCCGATTCAAGGTGGCGCTTAATATACTGCACGAGCTCTATGTAATTGTCCTTCTCTTCAGGAACGTCAAATTGCCAATCGCTAATGCCTTTGTCCGCCAGAAAAGAGTAGGCTGCTTTCAGAATGAAGTACAAGGGCGATGAAGTATTCAGATTCTCCACGCGAAAATAGGATGGGGGGATCCGCGTCGGAAGGGAGGTGATGCCATTCTGTCGACTGACTTGTGCTGCTTGTCGACCTAGGGCGCTTTGCTGAAATTGCTGAAAATGAGCGGTGAAATGGGCTAATTCGGGAGCAGTAAATGTGGCATCGGCACCCTCGGCTTCAAGATCTGAACGTAGATTGTCGATAATCGCGTCAAAGTACGAGATCGTACTTGGCTGCTCATAAAAGTTGAAATCAATAGCGGGCTCGGGTGGAGGTGGAGTCATGAGTGGGGGGAAGAGTATGGACTAAGGAGAGGCGATGAGATTCCGCCGCGTCACGAAATTCGACATGAATTTGGTACTCAGATTTAGCAGTTGGGCCGATGCCCGCCTCCCTCCTCAGAGAGACCTTAGAAGCACTCCAACACAGAAGCTGGCCTGCGCAGCGTGAACAATAGGATGAAAGTATATGTACTCAAACTCGAGATTAATGAGAAGATGGGTACTGCATGAGTGTATGGCTTCATAAAAAAACAGTACTGATTATGTAGTCTCAAGTTGTTTCGCTATCCTCTGTGCAATTGTGGAATACGGAATTTGACATTGGTTTCTCCCCGCAGGATTGCAAAGACGCCTATACTACGTACCTTGCAAAGCTGTTGGCTTACGTTGACATAGGACGCGAAAGCGAATAGGAGGACTACCTTGCATATCGTGTTCAAAACCATAAAATTAATCTTTAAAAAGCCGTCCCCTTATTGAGTGATTATTGTGGCGGCACCGCCAGCTCACGCATCTTCGCCATCCCCTTTCTTCCATTTCAGCACGCGCTTTTGATCCGCAAATACGTTCATGCCCTCTGAAACAACGCTTCTTAGGCAGCGTCTTGTCAACAGACATGGGCTGCGTCCAGGAATAAGTAACGAAACTCCATCGCCTTCGATTCCTATACATGGTAGTGAGGAAGAAGACGATTCCGGGATGCTCTCGGATTCTTCCTCAGAAGGAGCAGCGTCTCCACCGCCCGTAAGCTGCCTCGATGAATTACCGGCGGTACAGTACAATAATCGGAGACATCTTCGGCCGTGACCACAGCTGATCTAACGGCGATCCTTGACATAGGTACAACAAGGACAAAGTCCTCAATCCAGCGATGAATGGTCTTTCAGCAGCAATCATTCAGAAACCAGTACTGTAGGTCTCTTTACTAGAACAAACTAGAATGTATTCTGATGTCAAGATCTTCTTTAGGAACAACAGACACCGCGTTACCTTACACCAAGCCGTGTATCCGATCATGGACAGTACGCTTACGAACGAGCTGCGCGTATGGAGAGTTGAGTTACTGATGCACACAAACCACCAGGCCCCCAACGCCACTTTCGGCAAAGCGCAAGGCTGCACCATTTAGTGTTAAAGGGTACACACCTGAAAGACCGTATATCACCCACCGTACTGGATTCAGAAGTATAAGCGTATCAGGTACCTGACTGACACTGCGTGTTAGTAATTGAATCGCGTAGATTTCTTTTGAAACTAATCACAAATATAAGGTCGTTCTCACCTGGATGGCTTGGCCTCGAACTCAGCACATCCCTCGCCATTAAATCAACCCTCACCGAGTCTCATATGTACGATTAATGATAACCATGTAGGCTGCATTCTAATATATTCTCTAGCCGATAACATAAAGGAGAACCATCAGAATCAAGGGACATCTCTAGCGCTTGGGAGATCAGGTAAAAAGGGCGAGTTTAGAGGAATTCACACTTGTTCTCACTTAAAAACAGCTTCTTCCAATTCTCTAGACCGTCCAGATCGCAGCGATGTACCATCAAAACGATCCCGCGTGAAGCCAGTGGAACTGGAGGATGCAATAGTACGTCTTTTAGCGAGCCTTGCCTCTGCTGAATGATTAATCATGCTACTAGGATCCAAACGAGGCAAAACGCTCTGTCGAAATCATTCGAAAGAATGGATTGCCAGTAAGATATCATGTACCTTCTCACGATAAAGTATACTAAGAAAAGTAGCCCCTCCCGCCGAGCTTAACGGAATTTTTGCAGCAGCATTCTTCCAAGGTAAGCTGTACGCGTCTCTGAGCAGAACAGGTGGAAGCTCATACTAGCTGAAGAATCCGCCGACTAGTATCTCGCCGCCGCGCCCAACTAGTCCCTCACCAAACGATGAATTGCCTCTTTCAGCGCGAGACTCGAACAAAGCTACACAGGCACCACGATTTGTCCAACCGCAGATTGACGATAGAAAAGCGATTAACGATGACATATTCAAACGCCCAGCAGACGTTGATTTTCGAGCACGTCGCAACATTGCGGATCAAAAAGAAAATTGTGATCCAAAATACCCGAGCATCGATATATTTACCGGATCGAACCCATTCGGGAGAGAGATAGTGGTAAGGAACGGAAGTAGACTCCTTCATTTGTTGGCAATGCTTAACGATACCGTCATATGTAGGTAAATAATCTAAGATATACAGTTCTCAAAGAAATTGGACGCGGCGGTACCGGAACAGTGTACGAAGTTTTATCGCACCGACACCAAGAGAAGTTTGCCCTCAAGTGTATATCAATCAAAAACGCCGAGCCGCAGACAGAGCAAAACTATATTAACGAGATAAAATTACTTCGACGATTGGATAAACACGACCGCATTGTTCGATTATGGGACTACGAAGTCAATCGGCAGCAACAAACCATCTATATGGTAAAGCAATGGGCAGATTCTATACTGCATCAACCCAAGATACGTCTCTTTCTCTGACGAAATGAAACACTAGATGCTGGAAATGGGAACGATTGATTTTGCACATTTATTAGCAAACCAAAAAGGACGACCGTTAAACTACCATTTTATAAAGCTTTATTGGGAACAGGTACAATCGGCATAATACACCGAACGCTTCAATCCAGCTAATTGAACCTGCAGATGCTCGAAGCAGTTGAAGCGATACATCAACAAAAGATTGTACATTCGGACTTGAAGCCCGCTAATTTTATCCTAGTGGATGGGTCGCTCAAGCTGATTGATTTCGGTATTGCAAAGGCGATATCAAACGATACCACGAACATCCACCGTGAACAGCAAGTTGGAACAATCAATTATATGTCGCCTGAGGCATTCATTCAGGAGACGGATAACATTAATGGTCGACACCTCATAAAGGCAAGTGTTTCCGGAAAGCAGCCGCTGGTGTCGAAGCTTTGACTTAGATTTTCGGTTGCCATTAGCATGGACGCCCTAGTGATGTGTGGTCGCTGGGGTGTATCCTCTACCAGATGGTCTATGGCTATACCCCTTTTCACCATTTGACCACTGTTTTGCAAAAGATCGCTGCCATCACGGGCCCCAAATTTCAGGTGCCATTTCCTTCGGAGATCAAAGACCAAGGCACGCTTGTCACGATTGACCCGGGTCTTCACGAAGTGTTGCAATCATGCCTTCAAAGAGACCCGCGGTCACGTATGACGATACCACAGCTCTTACAGCACCGCTCTTTGCGACCTAGGCCGGCAGCTGAAAAAAAGGCTGCGCTGGATAGCCTGGTCCAGCGTGCTTACGAGCTAGGCATGATGGGTCGATCCATCAAGGATGACGCGAACATCGAGAAGCTGTCGAAAGAAATCCTTAACTGGTGATTTGCTCCTCATCATCTTGCGTAAAACTGTAAATACTTCATTCGCAAGTAATCCTGTATATAAATAAATCTATATAATATATAAATGCTACTCTTCGTTGGTCGCTTTTGAAAATCCAGAAAGAAGATTCATTTATTGTATTAGGTTTGGGGGGGTGGAAGGGAGGGGAGGGGAGGAAGTACCGAAGCACGACCGTGCTTTTCTTGTTTTGTATTGGGTAAGGAAAGGAGGAGAAGGAGGAGCTGGTAGAGGCATGGTGGGTATGTTTTATCCTAACAGTAGTTCGTATATGATCACGATAATATTTATGGCAATTAAAGGAACTAGAAGGAGAACGTGTCAGTTGTGAGAATCGGTTCTCCATGATGGCTTAATTCAAAAAGTCTCACTTCGCATCAATGTTCGTACTGCCGATATTAAGTTGACCATCTTGTACTTGACCGATTGCGTTTGCTCTACACCAAAGCCTGGGTCTATCGCTTGTGCGCTCCAGCCAACTAATGTGAGGATCAGATATAGAATATGTATTGAAGGGTGAATGCCGATCGAGAGTCCGCCTTCCTCAAGTTGCGTTCTTACTTCGTGCAAGGAATCGCTCTTCGCTTAGGACAGCAATGGCGTTGATGAATAAGAGGGTTGCATAAAACAACTGACCGAGTCCGAGAGCCATCTTGTAAGAGGATCGAGTTTGGAGGTGAATAGGGTTTTCCCTTCGCGCGTTATGTGTGTGAGTGTGTGTGTGTGTGTGCGCGCTTAGGTGTTCTTTTCTCACTCAGACTTTGGGAGAAATAGCATCATTTCATTCTCCGAATAAGCTTGGATAAAGTCGTGGGCATGTCCCACAAAAAAAGGTGCCATTATGTACAAGGGGGTTGGGAATTTCATGGATACATATTAGATAGATCTATGTACATGCACAAAGAGGGAAACAGCGACAGACAACAGAGATAAATACAAAGAAGGCCAAGCTGGATTCATCCTTCCGCCAAGCATGAACATCCGCAACCAGTCGGACACACCTTTTGCTTTGAAAACCAGTCCTTGATATGAGTGCTATGGCCACCGTGCCCACATTTGCTACAAAAGTTGACCAGGCCCTTGACAAGGACATGGCAAATACTGCACCGGATCTGGCTACGTACCTTGCGGCACGTGTAGCAGATACGATCTCGGCTCGCAACCTCAGAACCGCACGAATAGCATCGGATCTGCACTTGCACCATTTCTTCCGGGCGTTCGGAAAACGGTGGCCGGCTAAGGAATTTCAAAATCTCAGCCCGTTGCTCCAAGAGTCCCCATCGATGGAGCATGTCTCCATAGCTGAGCCTCAGTACATCCAACTGGGCAACCCGGGATGGATCTAGCAGAGGAATATCATTGCTGTGCGAGAGTGCCTTTTCTCCGTCGAACGTCTCGAGGTTCATAAATTCGATCGTCAGCTCACTAGACTGTACGAGATTGCCTTCCTTGTCAGAAACCCACGCATAAGTCTCTGTGTTGTTCACAGGAGCTATTAGAGTTGCTCCTGCCCTGGTTTGCGCCCTTGGCGATCCAGGTAAGCTACGCAAGCCAGGCGCAGTGTTGCTCGGCAACCGTTGCGGCGTTATGGGCATATTGAATGGATGAGAAACAGTTCGCTTCGAAGTAGCACTATTTGAAGGCTCAATCGTGCTCAGGTCTGCTTGCTTTTCACCAGGTGGTGTGTGTCTTTCAGAGTCCCAGAAGTACGAGAGAAATCCGCTCCCAGCCCCTCCACCACCGCTGCCACGACCTCCATAGGACGCACTCATCTGACTCGTGGTTGTACGGTCAGGAGAATTGGCTCTGCTTGATACCGGACCTGATCCTGTACGCATAAGAGCTTGAGCCCGTGAAGACCGCTGCTCATTCCTTGAATGTACCGTATCCATTTTGTCCGAGAAATAGGTCTGTTGTATAGGATAGTTAGAACTAGTCGTCACGCGATCTTGATCACAAAAGATTCACCTTGGTCACTTGTGCCTGGGGCGTCTTTAGAGAGGAGTTCCTGCAACTATGAAAGATACATGACATCATGGCGGCCGTCTGAACGTCTCCAGAGCCAATAAAATGCTGCAGCCTAAGGCATTGGGCAAATTTAGTGACAGAGCCCGTTGTTTCATGGGTGGCCTCACTACTCACAGCTTATCGATAAGCTTCCTTCCTAGAGGATGCAGTCCCCATCTCACGCGTCGTCTTTTAACGGTCTTAATTTTCCTTGGCATTTCATCGTACAACAGAGCGCGCAGCTCGGATAAGTCAATATCATTTTTCCAAAATGGGCTCTCAAGAGGAAGAGATGCCCAACTTCGTTCACTTTCGACGGGAACACATTGACGCAAGATCTCCGATGCTAGATACCAAACTTTCGACAAGTCATGTCTTTTATGTGATAGACAGACAGCCGCGTTATGAGTACAAGCAGCAACTGGATCTTCTGGTGAAAGACTGTAACAGCGCCCATCTTTAGCAATGAAAGTATCAATACCGTGTTTGTCAATACATACATATACTCTTTGGCAAGCTGCGCGCTGTAGGGCATGATATCGCGTAGATCAGCAAGGACCACATTATGAGTGATACGATCAGTCTTGAGATTTCGATACATCATGCTGTTGGTATTTGCAATTGATCCACCGAGTCCAAGGCTCTAATGAAAAAAAAAAAAAGAATTAGACCAACTTCCAGCTATTCAAAGGTCAACACGCACATTGGGTTTGAGGTAAAGGGATGTCATATTTGTTAAGCTATCGTCGATATCGTCCGGATCATCATCATATGCATATTCCCCGAATGCACCTCCTGATCCACCGACAAGCACCGTAGCATTCCTTCCTTGTCTGGACATTGCAGCGATTTCCTTATATTCTTCAAACTGCTCGTACGTGCGCGGATGCTTATAAAAATCACTGTACGTGTTCTCGAAATAAGCATTATTTGAGTTGCTTTCGCCATCGGGCGAATCACGCTTTCCTTTGGTGGTATTTTCCTGATTGCGCTTGGAATCACGGACTCGCAGCGTTGAAAAGAAGCAGACCAAATGCCCTACCCGGAAAGATCGTATCAGCCTGATATGGCGCTACTACGCCTCTCCACAAACGACATACCATCTCCAGAAAAGACGCCGCCGCATAACCGAGGAAACGGTACTTTCTCGTCAGCACTTTGCTTCGAGGACATATCAACAACTATTCCTCTTTCGCTTTGAAGGCTCACACGTTTGCCTGCCATGGCGTAGCCACCAGTAACACCGCCCATAAATGGCGGACCAGCAAATATCTCATCGTCTGAATCGCCGTTGTCCGCGCTTGATCCAGACCCGTTCCAAGCACTGAGGTATCCACCCGGCTGGTTGCCATTCGCTAATTGTCCATTGTTGAGAGACAGTGAGACATCAGATGCCCCGTTCGGGCCCAAGCCTAGATCTCCATCCTCTTGGCCAGTCTCGCCTAGCAGATATCGAATGCATGCTTCGAGGCACCAGCGTTTCTGCGACGTATAGCTCGATGCCAGCGAGCTTAGATCCTGTGACATATGAGCACGGTAATAAATGGACACCATGCTGTTCTTTTGAATATCAAACTCTGGGGGACTGTTGTCTGGATACTGAGAGCTGAATCGAATGGTTATTCGAAGGAATGCACTTCCTGTATCCGACCAGGGTCCATGAAGAGTGATTGTGCAGGTGCGCGCAGCGCCATTAATCTAGCGAGGTGGCATTAGAAACTCTGTTGTTTCTCGATTCAGTTCATGTGTAATTGCCTTCTCAGTTTTAACACCCATGCTGGAGTACTTGTTGAGCACTGTCGACATTTCCTCGGCAACTGTCTGGTATGTGCTTTCCGTCGTTGCAGCACGCCGAAGTTCTGTGGGGGGACCCACAGTCTTGACATTTTGCATCCATAACAACGGATTGATAGCATATTTTTGCTCGCGATAGGCATGAGACATGGAATCATATCCACTAGCCATTCCCGCTGACCCATTGTTTGTGCCAGATCGAAATAATGACATTGCCGATGGTGAATACTCTTCGGCTTCTTTGCGGAGCGTGTTCAGAGATGCTGATATAACAGGTTGACCGTTCACTGTTGATTCGATCTCGTCTGGCTCTTTTTGGAAAGAGCGCGAATGAATAGAGCCGTCTTCCCCGACAGCGATGGATGGTACACGATAGATGGTTTTCTTTTTGCTTGGTTGATGGCCAACAGACTGGTACAGGTGGGTTTAGTGGTTGTTTTGGAATCAGAATATCACTTTTCCTACCTTTAAAACATCTGCAGAAATAGGCCATAGCCGTAAGTACTGATCCTTGGACCAAGTGACCAGTTGGAATTCTCGATCATCTGCAAAAGATGTTGATTGCTGGAATATGTAAGCTGTTCAACTTTAGTGCAAACCTATTACCTTCGGGTCCGTTTCCACCTTTCCATCGCCAGACAAATTCTTTGACTGTGTCTGTGTGGCCTTCAAAAGTATGAACTGCTTTAGCAGGCGAATCTCTGCTGTAGAGATAAAGCGTTGTTTCGGTGCGTTGTGGCATAGTCAACACACCGTTTCCAAAAGGTGTATTTCTAGCGCGCCAGACCGGGAAGTTAGTCATGATCGCTTCTTGTTCTTTTTCCGGGGCATGGATATTCCAATACTGGGAATGTCGAGTAAGTCACTTGTTTCTTTTTTGTGTGCGTGTGTGTATATCCCAAGAGCAGATAGACATCTCTGCTCTTTTTCATTCTTACTTTAACGAGGTTGTCCAAGCTGCACGTGACAATATCATGGTCATTTTGGCGACTCCAATCGATGCCATAGATTTTTTTGGTATGCGCGGAAATTGTTGTGATAGGAACCGCACCTTTCTATCATATACCAGGTTGGACGAAAATGCTTCATATTCCGTGGGGCAAAAGGTGGGTATAACGTGTTTTTTTTTTACCCGTATATCCCAGATTTTGACATCCTTATCATGGGCAGAGGCAAGCAGATATTCGCTCTTTCTATTATATTTGACCTGCGTTGTCGCCGCTAAATGAGTTTGGGTGAGTTCATAGTCCTAGTAGCTTAAGGCTTGTTTGGCTCTCTGTTCCCTCTCCTTCTGTTTACTGTTTTACCGTTCCAAGATGTGAAAGAATGGGCAGGACGGAAATCATTGTTGCCGCTTCGTAAGTCCCAGATATGCACATAGGTATCCACGGAGCAAGTGGCGAGCATATCAGGGTGGTGTGGTGACCAGTTGATATCTGAGATGGCGCGCGAGTGTGCATGGAACACATTCTCGATTGCTTGCGATCCACCATAGTTGAGATTCCATATCAGCAGTTTTTGGTTCGACTAAATAGTGGCGAAGTTAGGGCATAATCCACCGCTTTAGGAATTGAAGCATACCGTAGATGCAACCCAAGCCTCTCGCACAACATAAGGACTCCACTGAACGTCCGCCACCTCCCATTTGGACATATGAGGGAGGATTCTCGGGAGAGACCATGGGTTCTCCAAATCGATGATAAGCAATCCCTGGCGCCTTTCGTATGAACAGCAAAAACACACGAGAGTAAAGATATCTTGTTAGTCGAGGAACAGCATTGCGGGGAAGAAACAGGTGTCGTCTTACCCTGCCAAGACAATATCCCTGCAAGACGGGCTGATACTCATACTGCCGACAGAGTGCGGACAGTCTATCTGGAGCGAACTGTAAAACGTGTCTTCCTGCATTTGAGAGGACGATTTGGTCGGTGAAGCCGCATGCTGCTGTTGCTGTTGTTGAAATCGATTAGATGCTGGTCGTTGTCGTTGCTGTTGCTGATGCCATGCCAACATGCCAAGTGGATACTCCTGGTGGACTGCCATTGCGGACGAGCGAACCGCAGGCATAGAAGAAAGTTGGGATGGTCTGCGACGGCTCGCGGATTGTGTTCGTTCTTCGGCCGGTTGAGGCGTGGCACCGAAAATGTGGGGATCCGATCGGCGTCTTCCGTTCAAAAGGTTGGATTGAATATTGGAGCCTTGAGCATCTTCGCTCGATGTTGGCATGGATTGGTCATCTCGCGTTGAATCCATTCCCTGTGTGTCTCTCGCTCTCTCCGAGTCCGCAAAAAGAAAACGCGCATACTCCGCTATTTCTTCCCAAAATTGAAATATTCTTTTTGTCGTGCCCGATAAGAGCAGCAGCTGGGACCTCAAATCATAGGATTCAATGAAATGAAACCTGGCATATGCTCTCTGAAATTAGGTTCTCGAACGTATTAAGAAAGAACTGAATAATATGCATTCTGAGCAGAAACAACAATATTTTTGTCTGCATGAGTATTCTCAAAACAGGTCACTGGTTATTTTGGCGCAAACTCCTAGATCACATGGGCCTCAGATTGGGGAGGAACTGAACAGGAGATTAATGGAGACAGCGGCAGTATCATCCTCGAACTCGACAGAAATAGTATCAAGAAAACAAGTTCATGCATGCAAAAAAGCCAACATGGAAGAATATCTTGCCTTTTCTCCCATTTCGTTTGGCTCGTTATGGTAGTAATGTATGTTCTATCAGCGAATAAATTGGCTCTAAATGTGCTATTGGCGTTGTTCTCGCGAACGAGGCAGAAGGCACATCTTGGTAGAGAATGCCTATAAGAGTGCTATCATAATTTTATTGTTTCAGATTAATAATATAGCAATAATAAAAAGACAACTACAGCAATAACAAGTTCCACGCGAGCCATAGCAGCCCAATTATACGGAAGCCTGCCAATAATTGAGCTGGTGCCTGCTCTTGGTCAGGGCTGCCTTCTTGCTATAGGCGGAACTCGCCGACTTCTTACGGATCCGCACATCATTTTGTCGGAACACCACGATTCGTGGGCTTGGGCTTGTAGTCGAAGGGACATTACCAAGAGTGGATGTGAAACCGGTGTCAGACGGTACAATTGAAGAAGAGGAGTGATCTGCATTACGAATATCCAGCATCCGGAACTGCTCTTCAATTTTTTCGACGTAGAGACGGGCCTTGAAGACATCGTTTGAATATGCCTGGGTGCCGCGTAACATCATTAGATTGGTGCGCAATTGCTCCTCAGCAAGCGACCTAAGATTATATGCATCGCTGTAACCGTAGACCCGCTTGGCCGTGTTATGGATGGCAAAGAACATGTGATGGTATGTGCTTTGGTCGCATCCCAGCTCCTTCAGATGCTCAAGGGCCTGGAGCAATGCAAGGTTTGTCTCCAGGCAGTCGATGAGAATATTATGTGGTGGCGACTGGGTAGGCTGCAGAAATTGGAAGAGCACGATTAGGCGCATGGCATGATAACACAGATGAAAATGAATTTCACTGCTTGGGTGCTGTTTTTGAGAGGGCCGCAACCGTTGATGGTACCATGTTGTAAGCTCCTCGGTTATTTGATGATAGTAAGCTGACGGATGACGACGGTCTGGACTGCCATAGATTTTACCCGAACGGATTGCCTGGATGTACATACGCATATACTTTGTAAGAACGCCAAACTGGTATAATGACTGAAACTCGGGTTGTTCCATATCTTCCTGGGTCATGACCAGCTTTGAAAACGGGGTCTCGTCTTTCAGTAGGCAGTCGCGGTTGCGTGTTAAGCTCAACCAAGCATCAACGTAGTACCACCGGAGCCAACACATCAGCGTTAGCCTATCGATGGGTCTGCCATCAGCAACGTCCTTAGCGTGTTGCTGGAGCGCAATACATGCAAGACCACCCCAGGTCCTCTGTTGCTCATACAACCGAAGGAGATTTGATGTGTAACTTAGGCAAAAGTAGGCTTGGATAATCATCGGCTGCATATCGTCGAGAAATACATCGTCCATTTTATGTCGCGCCTGTTCGTAGAATGCCATTGCTGCTTGTTTAACAAACGCATGATCTGGCGAATGGTCCATAAATGTCACCAGGCTTATTGATGCAACACAATAAACAATTGCCGGAGGCGCGCTACGCCAGTTCTTAATGATCTCGAGGTTAATAGGGGCGACCTTGAAGCCGATACAACACCAGTGCGATATGGCACGATTCATGAGAGTCTCCAGCATATAAGAGCTCTCAACATTAACGCGAACAGAGGTCGAAATGGTCAACTCTGCATTTTCAACCTGGACTGGCTCTTCCTCGGCGGATGACCACTTTTTGTCGCTGACGGGATCCTCGATAATCTGAGCTACCGGAATTTGGGAGAATGGGTAAGGTTGAATCTGGCCGATGGGGCTCTGACTGATGTCCTTCAGGGCGGCTTGAAGATCTGAGAATCCGTTGAGTTGCAGCTGAATGGTGCTGTTATTTAAGGCAACATCATCCATGTCGAATGGATTGACATTGGGAAGCGGTATGAAGCATTGAAAGCCGTCATCGTGGTGAAGTCTTTGGGGGCTAGAGGCTGGAGTATCCAGTAATATGTGAGAGTGATTTTGTAAGTATTTATAAAGCAAGTCTTCCGTCGATATATCGTCGTCTTTGGAGCAAAAAGAGTTTTCTGGCGATTCCATGTTTGAAAGAAAGATATAAAAAATAGGTGAAGAAGGAAGAGAGCACTATAGGAGCATGAGCGGCAGAAAAATAAGGGCGGCTTGATGGCTGAGAATAATATGACACACTCTGTTTTAGAAGTTATTCACCACAGAAGGCATTTAATCTTCTCCCCCTCATGTCACTGGCAGCGGCAGCAGCAGCAGCAGCAGCAGCGACAACAACAACCATCCTATATTTTCTCATTTCAACAGAAGGTTACCCCTCTTTGTTGAGTACGTTCGAGTGCTGCACTAGGATAGTACATATTGGCAACTGACTTCTTTGGTTATTATGGATCTGCAAGGCTGCTCTTTCCACGACGAATCAAACGCAAGGAAATACTTGAGCAGCTAGGAACACAGCTCCTCCTTCATCTTCCCAATCCCATAAAAGCTATTACCCACGGTCTGATACAATCTTTCTGATGCATGTACAGCAAGGACATATCACGTTTGATCATCAGTCCTATAGATTTTCGCTGGACATGTATAACAAGCATTGTGCACAGACTGCATCCTGCATAGTCCTCAAGATGCGCCAAACGAATCGATGTATCTGTTGAAAAAGCTCTCCTACGTAGTTCGTTGCTCACATAGAATGTTTCCTTGTTTATGTATTCTGGATAAGGTTTGAGTGAATGAGGATCTTTGGTACTCAAAGGGGTAGAGAACAGGGATAGATATCGCGTCGAGCTGACCGGTATTGTTGCTGCTAATATCAAGAAATGGGTTGTAGGATAAATGCAGCTTCACTACACGTGCAGTCAGTATATTCAGATAAGTATTTCATTATCTAGGAACTCGTTTGAGCCTACCGCCGAAGGCGGGGATTAGATAGCGACCTATGTCTCTACATGAAGAACCCAGCTTTGGCTAGCTTTTCTCGAGATCTACTCACTTTGGTGATTTCCAAAAAATGCGACACAACCGTATGGAGTACCAAAAAATCAAGGTTATGCCGATCTGGGTCCGTTGCCAGGTCAACCCTGAAAATGTTTCCATTTCAGAAAGGGAGAATAGCAGAACACATGCCATAGAGCTGGAAGGCAGTATTGTTTCCAAAAATGGATGGTTCATAATATGAGGGACACTCTGTAAAAGCGGGGCGACTCATGTTCTGCAATTGCAGTCTATGTTTAGATTCCAATGCTACGCATCCAACGTCGGGCGATTAAAATAGTAGCACTTTTGTCACCCTGTCATTTTATCACCATTATTTTCGTGGCGTTCCTCTTTTTCTTTTGCTGTGCGACCAATGCTTCAATTTTGGATGCCCACCTTCCATCTTCACTGCACTTCTTTCCAAATGAAGCTGTCCAAAAAAATGGGTATTACCTCAAATGTAATTAGTGGCGACCCTAACATTGGAAATCAGGAGGAAAGCTATTTTATATGTCCTGATCATGATCATAAAACACGGCAGACAGTCCTAGAGATCTATTGTTGGCTTCGTTATCCCTTTTTGTCTTGGCCCGGACCAAGCGTTCCACAAATCTTGTAGCCCTTTGAGCTTTTCTAGCTCGCCCGTGGCTCACACTTCCATTCACATAGTTCAGAACACTTTTATTTTCTCCTTCTTCACATTAATACATACGCATACATACCTTCTCTTTCTCTCTTTCTCATACACACGCAATGGCCCAAATTGGACGATTTCGAAATCCACCGAACGGTCTTCGTCTTAATGTCAATTCTCGACCGAGCACACCCTGCAATGCTCACAGCACTAGTAGCGCCAATACAAAAGACAACTGGTGTGAAGACCTTATCCGCATTGTAGGCCAAAATCGGTCGCAAAGCAAATTCTTAGCATCGGACACTCCAACAGACAACAGCACTCTTCCGACTGAAGTCAGGTTGAAACCGCAAGACTTTGAGATGATCGAAAAGCTGGGTGAAGGATCGGCAGGGATTGTATGGAAAGTTCGGTACAAACCTACAGGGCGAATAATGGCAAAAAAGGCATGCATAAATACAAAAACTCGGTGTATGTGTGTGAATGAATGTACGGTTTACCATGGGCACTAACAGATCATGACCAGGCAATCATAATAGACGCAGAACCGCTGAAGCGGCGCCAAATCATTCGCGAGCTGTCATTTCTCAAAACATGCGAGTCGCCTTACATTGTATCTTTTTATGGTGCATTTCTGAACGACAAGGAGGCAACTGTTTCTATTTGCATGGAATATTGCGAAGGAGGAAGTTTCGAAGACATTTACAAGCGCGCGCGCGATTTGCATTTCAAAATTGGTGAGCACGTGCTGGCCAGCCTTGCAGACTCCGTAATATTTTCGATCAGACACAGCGTAGTGCATTGAAAATCACTAACATCGGTTGATGCATAGGTCTGTCAGGCACTCATTTACCTTCATTCCAAAAAAGTTATCCACCGAGGTATGTGTATATATGGCGCGTACGACCTGTCATAGCAGCTGCATAAATAAGCGACTATGTAAATGATCTGACGTTGACCTGTAGATATTAAGCCATCGAATATCTTGGTCTGCAAGGGTGGCGAAATCAAGCTCTGTGATCTTGGTGTGTCGGGTGAGTTGATTGACTCAATTGCAGATACATTTACTGGTTCACAGTATTATATGGCTGTAAGTCTCAGCTCGGGAATCTGGGGTGGTTCTCTCATTAAAATGAATGATGCCTAGCCTGAGCGTATTCAAGGCTCTGCATATTCTGTCAAATCGGATATTTGGTCGCTCGGTCTAACTATCATTGAGGTCGCACAAACAAAGCCTGCCTTACCTCCATCCGATCATCCACATCTTTCCGTCTTTGAATTACTTGACTTTATCGTGAGCCAACCCCTCCCGAATCTTGGTCCTGAGAGATCGGAGGAAATTAGGGATTTCATCAGCCGATGGTAAGTGAGGCAAATTCCCATGTTCTGTGTATCCGAAGTTCGTCCTTTCTATTTTTTCTGACAAACCTATCCAGTTTGATCAAAAGCCCGCAGGAGAGGCCTGGCCCAGCAGAGATGTTAAAACATCCTTTTTTAAGAGTCTCTAAACGCACTAACTCATCCTGGATCAGGGAAATTTGGCATTGGAAATAGTGTTTATTTTCTTAGTATCCACTATTAAATAAACGCACCCTTTCCTACCATAAGGTAGCATCTTGATCGTCTTGATGTTTCCTTTTTCCTTCTTATCATTGTAGATCGGAAAGGTATAACTGATATATAACAATGAAGTTCTATGCTGGCTCAGATCGTTGCCTTTTTATATCTGTTAAGACGAACATATGAATTGAATGGAACTGCAGAACGGAATAAAGGTGATGTTACCATGGTGGTCGTCTTCATCCTCTGCAGGATTGAGCAAATGGGATTCTTTTCCCAAGCCCATAATCGCAGATTTTGATCTTCCACTGTTGTTTGCTTCTGGAAATCTTTTAGATGCTATCATACTCGAGTATTTTTGCTTCTCATGGCGAGAAGAGGTTACCTATTTTGATACTGATAGATGAGGATGCTATGCTCGTTGGCTCTACTGTCAAAACATTGGGAGATAAAACCGTAGGTGGCAATAATGTGGAGGATGTACTATTGCTCGTACTGATCGGAGGTAATCCACCCATCGACAAGCCGCTCTCTTCTCTTTCAGTGTCTGGCGCGAATGATAAACGCATGGTGCAATGGCGATCGAATGATTCCAATTGAGTCTGAAGAGCATTGATCCCTATAAGATGATGTAGAAACATATATGGCACTCTCAGTTACGCTTCCAACGGTAGTCGTGTCGCAGAACCTTACTTTTGTAAAGGGAAGCGCAGTTGCTCCTCTTATCCAAACTGGAATCAGCTAGTATACGAGTGCCGCACATGCAATCAGAAAGCTGTATATATATATATATATATATATATATATGTGTGTGTGTGTGTGTATGCATTTATATTGAAATAGTCGATTCTTACGAGACAGTTTGGCCGTGTTTTCCGATGGTTCTATTACTCCAAGCAAATCAAGGATATCTTTTATGATCTTCTCAAAAAAATCAATTATAAAACAGACGAATGGCAGAAAGATACGACCTTACCTCCTGCTGCTTTGATACGACGAGCCGTAATGATGTGAATTCTTCGGCCATGGCATTATACCCTCCAGAGATATGCTTGATTCGTTCCTCGAGTAAGGAATACTCACGAAAATACATATCCGTTCGGGCGTCACTGTCGACCGGTGAGGCAGATGGTAATGGGGCAGTCGCTCGTAGTGAACGCACGCTTTTGCGTTTGATATTCCTTAAATCGTCTATGGCGCCTTTGCGGAAGTGCGGATGTCTGAATTCCCATGTCTGATTCTCATTTTTCAAGTTGGAATGGATCATATCGTTTACTTTGTTGAATCCATACACTGGCGAGATAAAGACATATATTCATTAGATATCTGTCAGACGGCATCTGGGTAGTGATATATCATGGTACAGTCTTACTATTCAGTTGACGCACGAAACTTTGCCAGTTATTATGCTTGAAATACTGTGGAAGGACGTTTTTTGAAAAAATCGTGGGATTGTATACTCGAAATAAATCCCCTGTCTCTGACCAAGAAATGAGGTGCTGAATCTCTGGGTCTTCCACCATGCTGATTGCGAAATGTGGTCATTAGCATCTTTTGAAGGAATCTTTTGCTGAATCCCACCAGTTTGTGCTGCTCTTTCCTGTTAGGTTCTTACTTGTACAGTTTACTAACGAATGCAGCGTGTGATTTGGTGACAGGTATAGCATGTGTGCTGCCACTTTCTTCTCTTCCTGATCTATTCAGTACTACTCGATTAAGATACATGGATTGTTTCCGATGGGTTGTTCTCAACTTATGAAACGTACGGATATTCTCGATAATCCGTCCCAGAACCGTCCACGGCAACATCGTCTGTGCTTGTGAAACTGCTTTCGGATCCAATGCTAGACCGCCTGGACGATTTACTCATACTTAGAGAAAATGGAATATTTTATACGTCGTGTCAATTGCTACGACTCCCAGTCGAACTTGGACTACAGGCTTATAGAATTCAAGAAAGAAGGATAAGATGCCTGGTATTACGAGGAAGTAAGTACAAATGTTTCAGAGAATAAGAACCACCTACACCCAGGCCAGCTGGATACGTGCCCTGGGTGCCTCACTAAAGAAGCGACATGTACTGACCGAACTTGCCAAAGGTAGTGTTTTGTCAAGAGGAGAACACTATGTATGGTTTTGCTATAGAGGTATGTGGGAGTCGATGTGGAGGTTGCTATTATTAAACGCAGTGGAGCCAGGAACAGGATGATAGCGACAAACGGAGCAAACTTGAGGTGGAAATAAGTGAAATGCGTTGCTGATGTCAATCGATCGTAACGATGAGCTGAAAAGCGGTAACAGGTAAGTGAGCGGAAAAAGAAAGGTGGTTGGGTTGGGTTGAGCTTGCGTCCTGTGGGTGACGTCGAACCAAATGGCTTAAGACTAGTCAGCCGTTAAGTAAGCCAGTTTAGTAGTAAGACAGATAGTACATTCATACGTAGCCTGCTCGAAACGGAACACATAAACAAGGCGCCTATTTTAAGCGCCTATTCCCCTTTAATAAGCATAACGAGGTGTTCCCAATAAGTGGGTAAATCGGAATTTCGTTATTAACAGGGAGCAGCAGCCCTCAAAGTGTACTTCTCGCAGTGTTACACCAGGTTCTGGACGGGGCGCACAGGTGTAACATAAATCAACGATCAGCCAAAAATAAGCCTCGTTGTCAGCAATCAAAAAGGTGAGCAAGGAAAGTAAGGGAAAGAACCGGACTGCGCATATGCTCACCAACGATATGCAGGGGGAAGATCTTCAAACTTCACATCTCGATCATTGGGATCATAGGAAGAAGTGTATGGCCAAGAAAAAGAAAACAAATATATGCATGTACCAGCTAGCTGGACCTGCATCCTTAACTTATCGGGAATTTCCGTAACGTTCTTGGATTAGCACTAACCTTCTATATACACATGTATTCATTGTTTAGAATGAAAACGTCATAACATACTCTTCGGAATCTTTGCAACTGGACCTATTTATCTAATATATATCTCAACTATTGCTCAGCGATGGAAATGATTCCAAGGAATTGATATAGGCCTTCGACGCTCTTGCATATGAACATAAAACAGATTTCAATTTTCTTCTAGCACACTTCGGCACAGCAGTTTGACGTCCATCCCAAAAGCATGTTTCTTAATAAAAGAGACACACTCTTGATATCTGGATTGGATCTAACTGAAAATGGTAAACTAAGGAATACCGGATTTCTCGTTCGGTTTCTGGAATTTTTAAAGGACGGCTGTGGAACTTAAAAAACATAGTCATTGTGGAAAACTCATCGTGGCACCATCGAATAACTTATGATACCAATTGTAAAAGTAGCAGTGACAGCTTATGTACATTGTCAGGATCACTTCATGGAGTTTTTCTAGTATCTTCTGGAAAAGCTTTTTGGAACGTCAGAGGCGCATGCGGTGGAAATTATAGTTAAGCTGAATGGAGAACCGTCGTGAACTTCCCTTGCATCATCCGCTTGGCATCGGTTGACCATGATGATCGTAAACTCATATTATGAAAATTCTTTTTATTATAAGAAATTAATTTAAGATGTCTCTTTGCATTAACAATCTTCTGATTGATAGAACTGGAATGAGGTTTTACTATATATTGCAACATATAACAGCTTAAAAATTCTCACTTCGTCATTTGAGATTTCTAAAAACAAAATGCGAACTAGTGCAAAATCTTTATAGTCCTTCAACAGATCATTCTTCTACATGTTAAGCTTGGTAAGAAAACCATTCCAGAAGAACCCAAACCTGGAGCATATATCGGATCACTATTGAATCTTGTACTTCGTATATTTGTTAATTTCTTGTGTTAGCGCCCTTCGCATCTTCGTGACATACTGTATACTAAATTAGTAACAACATACCTGCGTATTTTCCGCCATTCTTCATGGAGAGCGGTTTTCACGTCAGTAATATTACTGGTGTTATGTTTCATGGCCTTGACCTGATTACCCAGGATACCCCAAACGTGCTCAATTATCTTTCAACTGTCGCGCAATTGTGCTTATGCTTGCTTATCAATTCGGAACTTCACTCGGATGCACATTTAAGCCCGGTAGAGAGTATCAAGTGGCTCGTAGGTCTCTCTGTGAAGAGTTTTGAATGTCCAAGGGGTGGTTTGGCGGTTGTCTGGTTGGCGTTGGGTACTTGTCGACGATCCCACCAATTCTTCCAACAGGGATCACTAGGAAATTTCAGTTTTCAGATTTTATAATACAGCTTTCCTACCGTGAATGCCAAGTTTCCTGCTAACATTGGCTTTTGACCATCCAGTGTCGATTATTAGAGCTCAAATGCTATCCGAGTAAACTCATCACTATTTTATCGTTTCCTTGTTGGAGTATGTGTATGCTATTAAGTGATAGAGTGCAGTGATGTTTAAAATATCGCAAATATGAGCATAGGAGTTTGTTCAAGCCTTGTAGCTAGTATACCAGATCGGTACCATGCGGTGTCGAAGGCCCGACGGAAATACAAATTATTAAATACATAATAATTAATCATATTCAAAAACTTCAGATACTATTCTATACCTTTTCTAAATTGGCTATGCTACGAGAAAGCTTTTATAAGATGTTTTCCGTACAAAACGTTATAACCTTGAAGCGAAGCTCAGAAATTTCGCAAAGAAACCGGATATTTTTTTGGCTAAGCATCCGGACGTAGGGAAACACTTTCTTCATTAGCAAGTATAACACATAGCATCTAGTGTAGTTACGGTGAAGTGTTGTATATTGCCTATCATCGCACAGAATGATAAGCTAATTTTCAGTACAGCCTCTAATAGTACTGATATCTGACACTGTAGAGTTATGGGCCAACGAAGAAGTTGCATGCACTGAAATTCAGTACATATACCCGTGCTTCTTTGAAGAAGTAATGGCAGTTGCAGAGGTCAGACTTGGCACTAGTATTTCGAGGCAAAGGGTTGACTGATTCACACTATTCGCCATCCAGCGATGATATGCAACCGAAAATACACGTATTTTTTCACCATGGACCTCGAAGATCCAGCTCAGATATCCTCGGGATCCTCTAGGTATAAAATTAGAAAGGATGGGGCAGGGTAGATGTACGAATGTATTTTTTGTGGTGATGGTAGTAGTCGTTAGAGAGCAAGGTATCTATGTCAATGGCGACAATGAGCTGCTATCGACATCGAAAGCTTGTTACAGAATTGTTAAATTTAAATTGAAGTTAAAACGAAAAATAACCGAAACGAGATACACCAACGACTAAAATTTGAGCGAAATTTCTTATGAAAAATCCTGTACGGTTCGTACCTCTTCGCCACAGCCATCAAAAGCTATGTGCGATATTTGACAAAGACAGGATGACATGTAACCTTTTTACTGGGCTAGTCGGGTATGGATGATGACCACGCAGCTGAAGATGAATGGAATAACGGATGTCCAATACAAGGACAACGCCGATGGCTTTTCCGGCGTGGAAATTTTGTTGACGAAGTATATCCGGGTTATGGCACCAATGACAGCAGTAAGATCAGCTATGACCACGACGTCCAAGCTCAATGTTTGGCGTGCTGTCGTGATACGCGCCTTAACACAGACATACAGCAAAAAGAACCTTTGACCCATTCAGTAAGCTGATATTCCACTTGATGCCCATAGTAAACGAATAATGGCAATATTGTTTCTCTGTAGCCTGATTGGTTAATTTTAATAGGGGACGCTATCCGACATTGGTTCATGTCTGCTCAAGCACAACATATCTGCATTGTGAATAATGAGCAGAAGATGGTAGTGACAGCTGACTCCAAAGAGAAGGACATCTCAATCCTCCTTACATACAGTTCCACTTGACTCTGGCGGTATATGAACGATGAAAGTAGGGGGCTAATCTCGAGCGACAGACCTGTTGTAAGGAAATCATACAAGTAATCATAAACAGCTCAAAGAAGAACTCAAATTTGCCATGAATACAACTGCTGTAGCAGTATAACTATAGAACGTACAGCCAATCGAAATTTAACGATGCTGTATTTAGACAGCGAAGCCTGATATTGTATTGTATGCCGAATGTACCTTCAATCATACCCCATCCATTTTGCTAGAGATCTTGTACGATAGTAGATCAATAGAACTTCTTCCACTTATCTCGTTCACCTCCCTATCAAGCCGGTCCCACACTGTAATATACTTAATAGTTGATACTCATTAATGTTTTCGCGACGACGCACACTATTACATCTACAACTAGTGACAGTCAGAACTTCGGACCACGTTTGCTAAGCATTGTAGATCCAATCATTATCAGGTTAAATGAAGGAAAACGGTTGGAAGGTGTCGCCTTGGAAGAGACCATGAGCGTACCGAGCAGCCCAGACCATAATCGAAGTTACAAATCATCTATGATATGATCTTGTAAATGAACCTGCAAACAGAAAATGCTCTCGTACAATCTGTTTTTATTTTCAAATGATCCACGCTGGTGTAATGTTATAGCAGTCCAACTATGTCATTGATATAGTTCATTTTTCCAACCAAAGTCAGCCCTATCGGTTATGAACTCGCAGGATAACAAGCCAAATGGCTCAGTTCTGGAGGTACTTTTCATTGGCCTGCCGTGGTTATTTCCACATGCAGATCAAGATACAATTTGCTATGAGGACGGGTGTTAAGTTACGTATTTAGTCCGTCTTTACACTTGGCAACTATCCTAATCAGTTCAATAGGACTGAGCCTGAGGTTATCTAATAAAAGAGAAGCCCATTGATCCCTACTAATCGGTATTTCCTTATGTGACTTACAATGCTATAAACGATCAACGCTGGGTCAGTGGAAAACAAGGATATGCGGTATACACTTCTCCGGCAATAAACCTATTAAAGATTCAATAAAAATATGAGGTAAATAGGAATTCTCTTGTCTGTTGGATAAAAGTATTTCTTCTTGCCTTGAATCGCATCTGCGGTGACAGCAGCCATCCAAGGCTTGCTCTCTCGTTTTACACTTCGGAATATTTAGGAAAAGGAAAAGAGGAACTCATGAATAGGTATTGGTAAAAACTGTTTTGGTAATCCCAGTCAATCCAGAAGAAAATATTGACTGGTGGCAGGTAATAAGTTCTGTCATTATCTTTTCGTCAGAAGAGAGCTTTAGTGGTATGAATATTGTTCAACCCATTACAAATTAGCGAATGCAAAGAAGTATATATCTCTTTAGCAATTTGAGCAGCATATGGAGGACCCTTTATACTATGTCTCACCCTAGAAGATCCTCCCAAAACAACTTCAACTCGCTGAAAACTACAACTGACCGGCCTACATTATAGATTTTGTTGTAATGCAAAGATGGAGCGCAATTGACATGATTGAATACCACAAACAACACCGATACTTTGTAAGGTGTGCATCCACGGACGCGATCACTATTATCTCATGGCGGCGGTAACACTAGGGTAGAATAGGAGAGGAGGGCAGTCGGTCAAATTTACAACTCTACTGTTCCAGAGCTTAATTTATGAAATGAGGACCCTTGCTGTTCATCGACAAGGAGCAAATATTCGGCTTTATTACGAAAACGTTGGCTCCGTGACCATAAACATGAGCATTATACAGTATGGTATGTTCATATCTAATGGATCCTGTTGCCCGTGCAGAACAACACGCCTGATCAACTAACTCAATGACGTAATCTGGGGCTCTGTCATTTTCATTATTGATGCGTCAAATAACGATGGGCGATCGATGTGGTGTCAGTCGTCGTATCATAAAGCCCCTTCAACTTTATAAAATATCCGATGCATTCATGAGCGTGATGATTGGATAAACCCAATGCAAATTCATTCATATTTAGTCTTTCCCGGTGACATCGACCGAAACGGGTAAGGCGATATTTGTGTAGCATTAATAGGAACTAATAGATTGGCGACAAGAGACTCTTCTTTAATTTCCAATAGACTCGTTTATGTAGACTTACTAGGTCATTAGCGGTATCCGCGGAACCCTGTAATAGATGCTGAAGGCCAAAGAAAAGCTAACATATTGTCGTATTCTGTAATGAGACTATTCCTTGCTATTGCGTCCAAAACAAGGTTCCTAAAGAAATCCAGGAAACGGTCCCTGAGCTTTGAACGAATTAACATGTCAACGGAGCGTTGCATAAATGGAAAAACATTGTTCAAATCTCTTCATTCACCAGGAAAAAAACATGACCCCAATTGAGAAGTTTTTTTGGAATTATACTGTAAAATAAAGTAGATAGTCCAGATAGAGCCGCCGGGGCTGCATTCTACGTGTAAAAAAAAAAGCATAAAAACAAGGCAATCGTTAATGTACATAAGGTATTTGATTCTGATTTTGGACTAGGTAGTCACAAAAATGGATTTACGCGTATTACTCTTTTCCATAGGTATTTTACAGCGCACCTACATGCCCAGTTCATATACGAGCAGCATATCTAGAACTATCTAGTTTTCTACAATTGCTACTACCCCTTTTTACCAGCGTTATTTATTATACTCTCTATCGTGCTTGCTCTATATCTATCTCTCTACGCAATAGTAATAGTGATAGTAATAGTAACGTTAATTCAAATATTGACGGATTGTTCTCTGCACAATGAAAAGCAATTGAGAGAAAAACGAAGGTACATAATGCTAGAAATGAGAGCAAAGCGAGCGAATCGACCAGAATTGTGTTATGAAACTACAGTGGATGAACTCATTTGCTTTGCTGTTTGGGATATCTTTTACTCTAAATCGATCAGTCTCTTGAGTTATAGGGTACGTGTGCAAGTTACCCATGTATAGCTTGCTTAATGGATTGTATATCAATTGAGAAGATCTCACCCCTGCACCTATATTTTTGCCATTTTACTCCACGTAGCTCTTTCACTTTACTTTTCAACATCTCTCTTTCCCTCTAATTTTCTCCGTACATTCATTTCCCCCATAATGCTCGGTTACACGCAAGATGTGTTTCATGGAGGAGATTTGTTGCAGGACAACAACAAAAATGCCATTCTTTCATCTATCGCTCTTCCCACTCCTTCTGCTGCTGCCAGTGACAAAAGCAACAATGGCGGCCGCGATGATATTGATGATCATAGACAAAAGCGGCCAAGACATTATCACAGCAAAGAGTCCATATCCTCTACTCTACAAAGCAAAGACAAGGAGGAGGTGATTCTTTTGTTCTTTATCATCTTTCATCCCCAATTGCATTATGCTTTAGAGAGAATCGATTTCTTCCTGCTGAACTTTCTTTAATATTAGCGCGCTAATTGTATTTCTTTTCAGCAGGTGTGGCCACCCGATGTGGAATCCGCCTTCGTAGAAGGTAAAGTATATTTTAATTTTGCATCGCAATCCATCTACAATACACCAAGCCAACTGATGTCAAACATACATTCCCTTGGTACCAAAAAAAGCCTTGGAGACCATTCCAAAGCTAGGACGACGAAAAATACTGGTGAATGGAAAACCATGTGGTAAAAGAATATTATACATTTAACCACCGCTTCTGCGAAGAAAGAAACAGTCCATGGCTTAATGCGACCGTAGGACGTAATGAATTGATTTCAGATTATATTCTGCGCAATACCGGGAAGATCCGCACGCGGAAGCAAGTGTCGTCGCACATCCAAGTCCTCAAAAATACACGAAAAGGCGATCCTTATTGTAAGCACCTTAATTTTCTTTATTTTTAGGAGAGGAGGCAAAATGTAACGCACGCCCTGATAGTCATGCAGCTTCTGACGGACTCTCCAGCCACAGAAGAGCGGCCTAGCTTGATCGATACACCTAAAACGCAGCAGCAGCAGCAGCAGCAGCAGCAGCAACAGCAGCAGCAACAGCAACAGCAACAGCAATATTCGCAAACGCAACAACTAGTAATTCCGACTGCATCGCCCAAGGCATCTTCTGGAAAGTCTAGCAGCGATGACGACTTCTCGGCTAGTAGCTGCTCGCCTGACTTTTGCTTTGACATGTTATTGGCAAGCAGCAGCTCTTCCCTGAGCAGCACCAGTACTACAACAACAGCGCATTCCCAAGAGCTGCTCATGATCGAGCCTTTGTTTGGTGACGACAGTAGTTTTTATATACCTATGGCGACTATTGGTGCTGATTCAACGATAGCAACGCCACCACCGATAATGGCCCTGGGTGAGGAGAAGCCAGTGCGTTACATCTCTCAACATGACAGCAGCAATCATCCCGTCATGCAATCCACGCCAACAGCGCCGGAGACAGTGACGGCACCGACCATCCCGTTATGGATAAATTATTTTTGTCTCTTTCTCGAATACACAATACCGTGCAATACCTCCAGCACCATGACTCACAACCTTGCGGTCTTGGAGCATTGCAATCCCAACTACGTCCCCACCGCGTCTGAACTTCTGGTATCCAAATTTCCATCCTTAATTTTGGCTTTATCCAACCTCCATAATAGCAACAACGAGAACAAAAACAATAACAACAGCATTGTGTTGCTGGCCAAGACAAAGCTGGACCTCAATCTCAATATACCGGACTTTGTGTTCAATACCAACTGCTTCTTTGAGTCACCCGAGCGCCGGACCATCGAATGTACCACTACCATCTATTCTTTCGGTAATGTCGTTCTGGAGTCCAAGGAGACCCAACACGCTCTGTTACTTGGCGACGATGGCAAGTACATATACAACTTTGTCTACGCCAATCAATTTTTCGACGCCTTTGTAAAGGGCATTCGGACACTCAAAACCTGGGAAGAAATCGACTTCGCAATCCAGAATCTTTGCATTGTTCAGGTACAGAATTGAAGAGCAACTTGGGCTGGAATTCTGCTTGCTGACTCAAGCTGTATTGTATTACAGGCCTTCGAGGATGTTCAAGTAGATTACACCCCGCCGCCGTTGGACCATTCCTGGAATGTGCCATCAGCCCCCTTCCCAAAGAAGCCCTCGGCGCCTCTTTTGGTAATGGTTTACGAATTTGAACGAGGACACGGTCATGTTGAGGTCGCTGCTATTGGCGACCCAGCCGTGCACGCAAAATTCGGCATCGGCCGCAATCTGAGAGATCTGAACAGCGAAGTTTAGAAATAATAATATTAATCACTCACTTATTTACCATCATCATCCACAGTATTACTACTATTATTACTATTACTACTACCAACAACAACGGCCCCGAATGATGTAAAACAATCCTATCGCTCTCCATATGCTTGCTTGTCTCCAGCTTTTATGTATCGCATTCGGTCTGAACCATTCTCACATCTATAGGCACACAAACATAAGAAAGATACAGGCAATCCAACGCAATTTGGACTCTTCTTTTTCACTACACACCTGCCACAGAGCTATCTAAACCGTTGTTTTATCATTATATTAAGCGTGTAAGAGAGAGAGTGTGTGTAGTCCATTTACAGTTGTTTGCAAAAGGAGAGGACATATTTACAGAGGGCGACGGAAAGAAACAAATGGAGTAAAAGAGTAGATGGTATATCTGCTGCCATCAGCATAAGAGGGAAGGCGGAAGGGATAGAGGAAGATCGGATATATGAAAAGACTAATCGGTCATGATGAGTCCACGGAAGCATCGGTCACAGACACGGCTCCATTTGGGTAACGAATTTGGTTTTGGGAATAAAGGAAGGCGATTTCCGCTATGTCGTTGGCAGACCACCATACCACACCTACAAGGGAATGGGTTACACAACAGCTCAGTACATTGCTTTATCTTCGTCATTGTGCATTGCTTGGGCTCTCACACCAGCAGTTCTCCTGGGATGAGGCGCAGGAGCACCCTTTACCTTCGACAATGGTGCCTTCTTTGAAAAAAGGAAAATTGGGTTGAGCACTGTCTACCACCTTCCCCGCCGCGCTCAAACTGGCACTGGGGTGCCAGCTGATCAGGTACCCAGTGAGCGCGAGGGATCATGTGAAACCGTGTCTTCCGGTCGGCGGATGTAAGGTGTAGCATATAGTGATGGTGATAAAATTTGTTCCGCTTCAGCGAGTGGGAGATATGCCCTGAGGAGATATTCTGAAAAAGCCTGAAATGAGCACCCTAGAAACAAACGCTACACGTGTGGACGCCTTTACCTCGTCAGCCGCATCTTCTTCATATTGCCGATCTTCATCCACGGTGGTTCCTGTTCCTGCAATCACCATCTCAATGCCTCGGAGTTGTCCCTCAAACGAATGTATGACATGCCCGGTTCCGACACCACCACCGACAAACATGCCGACTTCCCAGCGCATCTTATGCACGAGGTCGCTCATCGACTCAACCCCGATAATATCAGCCACAGACTGTCTGAAATCCCATCGGTCATTACCGATTTCGCTCAGCTGCTGCTGGTCATCATCTTCTATACCGCTGTCAGCGTCGCTGCCCTTGGACTGAAGAAGATCCATTTTGATTTCCAGGTCAGCAGTCAGCTCTTGCAGAGTATCGATCATGATGAGCTGCTGCTTCGCAACTTCCTCACATTCTCGGATCCTATCTTCATAGATCTTTTCGCGTTCTTGATATTGCTCGTTAACAGAGCCGTTGAGCATGAGGAGTTCGCGCACTCGGCGCTCCGTTCCGAGCATCTCCGTTGATAGGGACTCGAGCTCCTCGGATTGGGCGATACACGCCGAAACAAGATCGAGAAATTGGGAACGCCATTCGGATGATGAATCGTTGTTGAGGTCGCATGATGACGCTATGGAGGCTGTCTCCGAGAGCTCGTCAAGGCGTGAATTGATGAGCGAGTTGGTGGTACGGAAGAGAGTCGTCAAATTAGGGCTCGTCGGTGCCATCGGGGGTGATTCGTCACCATCGATATCATCATCGTCAAGCCGGAGCCGCAGGTCGTTCTCGAACTCTTCGTCGGGGCGCAGATGGTTCCAGACATCTTTCCCGCCGATGGTGTGATGTCTCGTTTCATCGGCGGCAGGGGCAGGCGGTGGAGGTGGAGGTGAATTGATCCGAAGCGTCTGATCACCTTGGTCCTTACGCTGCTTGTCGTCGTCATCGATCGATAGCAGATCAAGACCAAACGTTCCATGCGACTGTCTCCGGGTGTGTCCAAACGTAGCAGTTGTGTTTCGCTTAAATAACGGTACCAAACTGCCATCACCTGATAAGCTCATGCGTCGAGTTTGATAAGCAGCAGATGTCATCGAAAACGGCCGCTCCCGTTTTTCTTTGCGTTCTATTAGTTCATCACGAAATAATTCTTGGACGTGAAACTCCTGCATTGTCCGCGTGATTCCCGTGATCTTGGCCCGCAAGATCTCAAATGCATCAATATGAGGGTCCCATATGGTGGAAGTGGTGGAAACGGCGGTGGACATCGTAGAAGAGGTAGATGTAGGGGTATAAGCCGTATGATTTGTGCTACTATCGCCAGTTCGCTCAGCCTCAGCTTCCCCGATAAGGTCTTCCTCAAGCAATGATGGTGGCAGCATCGGCGGAAGTCGTGAGGACAATGGCCGGCGTTGGACAGCTTGAGTGGACGATTTTGTCAAGCGCGGCTGAATGGGTGTAGACATGGCTTTCTGTTGTCGAAGTGTGCCTTCACCGATGCTTCCACGGCGTTTCTTCGCTTTTCGAACGGCTTTAAGGAACGGACTGGTGCCGTTATTGTATGGGGAGGAAGTATTGGTATCTTTGTCGAAGACCGCAGGAGAACTGAAAGGAGGGCGTCTATACATTACGGAGGAAGAGGAGGAGGACGATACCGGTTGCCAAGGCGCGTCTTCTGGTTTGCTGTTATGATGGCGATGGCGGACAGTGTTATCAAGAAGAAAAAGAGAAGCTGAAGAAGTCGATATGGCATGTTCCTCCAGTGATTTCAAACCATTATCCACGCTTAGCGAGTCGGGCGTCGCATTTGTTCTTTCCCGTGCATCGGGCTGCTTATGAGCTGTTGGTTCGATTTTTTGCTTGTTGTTGATTCTGGTTCTGCTGCTGGTGGTTGTGCTGCTGCTGCTGCTGCTGCTGCTGCTGCTGCTGCTGCCTTTATTGCCTTCGGTTTGTTTCGCTTCAGATACGTAGATCCGTGGCGAATTCCTGTAGCTTTCGACAGAGCAATTAGGGCCCATCGCCTTACTGGAATGGCGCAGACGATCTTTCTATATGATATTAAACCAAAGAGAAAGCAAAATAAATCTCGGTGTTCTCATTGCAATCGGAATGTAGACCAAAAGTCATTTGTAAAACCCACATACGGAGCGAGTTGGTGTTACTACTGGTGGAAGGCTGCTACGTTTATCGTAGGCGATGCGGTTGTCTTGCTCATTCTGATGAGTGGGTGCTGACGGGAAGTGCAAACGGTCTGTATAAAATGTCGCCGGATGCATGGTTTGTATATTCTTTCCGCAGGTTTATTTGTTTATTGCACAGGACGACAAATACATAGCCAGGAAGGAGAGGAGAAGAGAAAGAGCGAGTAAGAGAAGGGAGAAGAGGGGAAGGGGCTGCGAAGGTGGGAAACAGGAGGAAAGTAAAGGATAAAAAAAGGGAAAAGGAGAAGACGGGGAGTGGGATTTTTCTGTCCTGAGAGCAGCATAGGTTTTTGGGTGATAGAAAACCTCGTGGCAAACGGGCTGTACTCTAGTGGTCGCTGAACTAGGCAGGTTCGTTACCAAAAGAGCGGATAAGAAAGCCACACACCCACGGGAAAGAAATTTCTCGTGGTTCAAACCAGGCCTTATTGTGCTAATGATGGTTAAATTCAACGTGCTCATTGGCTGGCCGACCTGTCCTTGACTATGGTGCATCTGCTGATAATGGGGGAGTGGGGTTGGGGGTGGGGCTGGTGAAGCTCATTCCTGTAGAATATCCGCCAAGAATTCGTAACTGAATATAGGACATGGCCTCTTCTGTGCAATTCACAATAAAGCTTATCAGCTATACATGCATAGATATATAAACAGAATCGGCCGTTTCATTTATCGGCATGGTGACCATTGCACCCATGCTTATATCGTCATTATGGAGTGCAGCTGTCCAGGAGTTACTTCTTGTACTGCGAAATGTACTAACATAACTCAACAGCACAGCGGCCAGATCAGACATCTTTTTTCAAATGCTACTATGCAAAACATCAACGTGTATCTGACTGCTGTCGGATTTTTTTACCCCACTCCTGGTTTACTTTGAACACATCCAAATCAGTCGATAACAACGACATCACACTATGAATCTTTTAGCTTCAGTCATGCGACGAATGATTCCGTTTCATCATTCGATAATATTATTCTGTCTGAACATCTAATCCTTTCTTCCCAATAAACATTGTATTAGATAATATGCACATCATACGACTTCATACCGTGGGTGGGAAGGAGACGGATGGATGAGATCTTCTGGATCAACCGCCTTTGACCTATTCTTTTTACCGCTCAAAATATATTATTATCCAGCGACTTACCAATAAGAAGGGAAAAGTCTCTTTTTAGCATTTTGTATACGCAAATAGTAGGGCCACATAAAACGTTTATTGACCTATCGCCGTTGGGAATCGCAGCCGATCAGATATGAGAGAGTTTAAAACTACGATCATTGTACAACGTGTATGAATTTCTTTGAGAGGTGCATACCGTGTATACTATTATTACCTGCATAAGCGAGCGAGCGCGCGCGAGAGAGAAAGAGAGAGAGAGACCTAAGAACAGATACCTTTGGTGGGCGCTTTTTACTTATAGGAATCAATTTTCTAAAATGGGCACCTAGCTTTGTAGCCATAACGCCCTGATTTTCTATTGCAAAGAGATACAAGATTTTTTACGATTGCTGCCACCGAAGGAAAAGGATACCGGTGCTTGACCACCCAATCAGGTACTTACCTCCACCGTATTTAATATTACTGTTTTGATTGACAGCACTGACCACATGGTCTCTTTGCTACTCAGCACCTCCGATGCGTATTGCTAAGTCACATCTAGCATCGCCAGATTAAAGAAGAGCTGTTGCCATGCCTAAGGAAACTATAGTAGCCTATCAGGGTGGTAAAAGACGGTAACTGTGAGCTCTTAGTACCCTTAAAAAGAAATGATCATGAGGTTACCGCTCTCTGTATCGACGAATACAGGAAGTGAGCCACAGTAACAAGTTTTTACCATCCTTATTTGTTTAACAGGCATGAAAATTTAGAACCGAGGGCAATTCACACACATTGGCACATTGTATCATTGTATGCATAATGGGCTAAAAGAACGGAATACGCCATGCATATTTCGGCCACAACACGTATCTTTGGGACATTAGACCTAAGCCATCGTGCATTTTCCTTTCCCAAAGTCCGATTCCGAGCGTTTTATTTACTTTTTCCCGCCTGTGTCACACCGTTTCAGACAAATCCCTGATATTTTCAAAGAAAAGAAAGGGATTCGATTTAGGCCGATGGAAGTGATGCAAGGGAGGAAGGGCCCTATATAATAATAAATGTACTAATTGCTAAAAGAATTTATGCGGTCAACCATTGGGTGCAAAATGCTCTCGCTCTATGACAAATTGGATTATAGGGATGCTCAGTCACGAGGAGCACCAAGAAGCCAGCTATATATCATATCATTGCCGGCAGATGTCTGCATGCAGAAGCTGTCCATGACTAATCGAGGGGAAGTAATGTAAGGTGATGGAAATAAGCCAAGTGATTTAATACATCCAGGCACCGACATCTCTACAGGTCCCAGAAGTCTGCGCATGCCTTTGTATGTAATTCGCATCCCAGACGAGCAAGAGAATAATACTTACGCTGCCACATTGGATGATAAGCCTTCTTTCCATTCACTTTCTTCTATATCACTAGATATCGTTAGCTACTACAATAGTACTGTTAAGAGCAAGAGTAAGGAGATTTCTAGTTGCTCCCTGTAATATTTGGTGATACAAGATTAAAAGTAGGACGTCTGTTACAACATGTACAGGCGTAACTAGCTGTCTTTTGTGTATTGGTATTTCACTTTATATATACTTCCCTTATATGAAATACTCTCAAGGAGAAGATAAAAACATGGACACTTGGTATTATATTCCACAATGTTTCCCAGATCCCATCTACATGACAATACTTAGTCGTTTCGGCAAGTAGCAATGTGCCGGAAACAAAAATTGTAACTATATTTCTACTCAACGGTAAAGATGTACAGTTATTTACTCTAAAATGGCGCTATATAATTCTGTCAAAGTCCAATATATCAGCTGAAAACTTGTATGAGTTAGGAGGATATAATGGGCAGAAGATGAAGCAGTGGACTGCGATAATTATGAAATTACGATGGGAGACAAACAAGTCGAATTGATCTCGTGCTCACTTTGTCACTACTCCAAACTTTTTCTTCTTCCGACGCATAGGTACAATATGTAGGACGACAGGAAAACAGAGTGGCGGACCATGGATAGAGTTGTATGATGAATATGCTGATGTCTGTGTGTGTATGTGAGTCATAGAAGGAGAGAAAGGAGAAGTAATAGCCTAAACCGGATAGTCATCATGTGGTTAGTGTATAAGCACTACGACAACAGTTGAACATGGCTTATTGGAAAGATAATTAATTCATGAATTCCCACCCTGTAAACGTCATATTCTCATAGGCAGCAGGCCTTCCACTCGTTTCCCCTTCGATATCTATATATCTCGGGCTATATATGTATTTTCTATGGGACATGGTGATATGTATGCGCGTGCTTGCATACCAGCATATATACGTATGCTAACGTTCCCAAAGAAACAAGATGCATAATCGTCTACGTAACTCGAGATCTCATTTTACGTATAGGAGATGTCTTGATGCTTATTTACACAATGCCCGCGCAAAAAAATCTCTGAAGTATAAAGGTTTTGTCATCTTTTCAGTGGATATGACTTGAGAGAATATCAGTAGACCATATTCTTAAAGCAACAGGTCTCTAGTACAATACCTAATGATATCTATCCTATATGAACCAAACGCTAGCCCATTCATAGGAAGAATGAGGGCAAAAGTCACAATATGCTTCTGTGTTTGAGCATGACTCACAAGGAATAAGTGCACAGGTTATTAGAGGTTGTGCAACAACAGCACAACGAACATCACAGACAAGACGAACTCTCCTAAGACGGGGAAGCTCTTGATGGGTGGCTAATCGGGATAGAGATTGCGTTCGAAGGCGACTATCTTTTTCATAACGTTCCTCCTTCCTTCATCTTCTCCTCCTTCTCCTCTTCTTCTCATTTTCCTCCCCACCTCCTCCTCATTCTCCTCTTCTTCTTCTTCCTTTTCTCCTCTCTGTCTCCCCTCCCTTTTTCTCCCCCGAATCATCAGCTGCAAGCGCTGTAGCCTTTTATGGCGCTGCCTATTTAAAGGAAGCTCTACATCCTCAATTAGGCATTTCATACTTCGTTGTTGTCATTATCTTTTCTCTTCTTCTCTTCTTCTCCTCTTTTGAGTGTATCATCATCAATACCGTTAAAACTTCATGGCTGATTTTATCTGCCTGGCATTAGCACAACAACAACAGCAGCAGCAGCAGCAACAACAACAACAACAACAACAGGACAACGATCCGAATCCAGAGATTCGTGACACCAGTCCACCGCCGACAACTCCTTCTCGGCGTTCTCTTCATTTATCACAAGGGCTGTTGGGAAGACGTTTTTCGAGAACACTGAACCGAGGACATTCGTCATCAGAACCGACGTCAATCCCACCGGCGTCTTCGGAGATTTCACTACATGTCCGCATCGTGCCTAGCATTGACAATCCTCGCCGCAGTCTTATATTTGATGTGATAGATCGAGAAATCAAAGTGGGCACGGTCGTCAAAATCGGACGCTTCACGGATCGGACATATGCAGGCAACCATATTTCGTTCAAGAGCAAGGTTGTCTCACGGACCCATTGCGAGATTTGGGTCGACGCTGATAGCAAGGTAAAGAGTGCGTCTTTGCGCACATGTTTCTTAGGAGATTAGTTGCGTGCATGCGTGTGTGTGTGCGTGTGTGTGTGTTTGTGTGTGAAATTGGGCTGGGATTGGTGTAGACATGGAGAAAGTTGGTATGTGGGATGCAGCTAAATATGTCAACAGGCATGTGAGTCTTTACCGTTACACCAACTGACATGAATATGCATTGTCATGCCTTCACACAAATAGCTTTACATCCGAGACACAAAGTCATCGTCGGGTACCTTCTTAAACCATGTGCGTCTCGGGCTGGCCAACCAGGAGAGTCCACCTGCAGAGATCCATGACGGAGATATCATCCAGCTCGGCGTCGACTATCAGGGTGGTCTTGAGGAAATGTATCGTTCCGTCAAGATGCGGTTCGAACTCAATAGCGGCCAAGGTCGCCCTGCTACCTATAATATGGCTGCTTTCCAACAATTGCGCAATATAACCAGCGGCGGAAAAAGCCCACCACTGCCACTTTCGTCCCCAGATTCACTTGCGTTGCCGGATCAGCAACAGTTGGACACTCATCACGTGTCCATACCACAACAACTCCCGGAGGTTGATGAGTGCTGCATCTGCCTCTACGCCTTGGCTCCTGTACAAGCTCTATTCGTAGCTCCCTGCTCACATTGTTACCATTTCAAATGTATCCGCCCTCTTCTCGAAAGCTACCCAGGATTCCAATGCCCCATATGTCGTGGCTACTCCGATCTAGAAGCTAGTGTCGCTATTGAACCTGAGGAGGTCGCTGAAAAGTATAGATTGGCACATTCGCCACATCACGGATCCGAAATTGCAGCACATGCTGAAGTTCAAGCTCTCACTAACGAATGCGAACGCACCTTGTCCCACTTGGTAACCTCTCTCAGTCCTTTAATACCAGAAACCGATCGAATTGGTGTGGACCCATCCACCAACTTAATTGATATTGCCATGGATACCGTGTCTCCTTCGCCAAGCAATGCCCATCTGTTGTCTTCAGACAATCATCCCTTGGTCGTCGTTCGTGACCAGCCACAGTCCAATCTAACACATGGTAAAGTCTTAAAAGAAAAAAAAATAGGAGAGAATCATGACCGGTCACTGTGATAGAAGATGAGGAAGAACAAGATACCCCTGACCCTGTGGAACGCCGCTCAACGTTTGTCTTCGATGAGCCCTCTACTCCGCCTCCTTCTTCCTCCACAGATCCACATCAACCCCCGCAGAATTTGGAGCCTCCACAACAACGTCGCTTGAGCGCTACAAATTTGGTGGATAAGCTCAAGATGGCATTTTCTTCGGAAAAGCGCAAGATGGTGACTCCTTATAACCCGCTTCGAAAGCAGCGCTCGACACGGAATGCTACGATAACGACAGGCGCAGCGGCAGGCGCGATGACGACTGACGACGAGGATGGACTGGATGACCGGTCCCATCATCCTCCATGTGCTGAAACAGTAGGCTCATCGTCGTCGTCGTCCTATGCGTCACCGTCCTCTAGCCCACCACAGCGGACAGGACTCCTCACACGTACCCTTTCTGCTACATCGAACAGTGGTTTGGCTAATATTGATGAAGAAATATCCTCCTTTGTGCCAATCGCACATTAGCTTTTCCTCATGTCCTTTCTCAAAAAAAAAAATGTGACACACACTCTCTGAGAGTGTATCCTTTGTATTCTATATGCCCATCCTCTTTTATCCCTTTCTGCATTTCCAATCAAAGCTTAAATTGCGACAAAGCCCTTTATCTTTTTTTTTTTAAAAAAAAAAAAAGCCGACATGTTCTTGCTCTTTTTTAAGCTTCGATAGAGATGAGTAGACTTGACAAGAAGTTTAAAAAGTTCTGATAGGGGGGACTAAAAAATGGGTAGTATGAAATATAAGAATTATTATCAATACAAAATGGGATATAAACAGATAAAAAAGAAGGGGAGAATGGGTGGGTGGATGAAGTTAAACGGATAGGAAAGGAGGAATATGTGTTTTTGTTTGTTTGGTTGTGAGCCTTCAATAGGGAGGAGTTAGGAGGGGGGAGTTATCTACAGAAAATGATCTAGAGTTGTTGGAAAAATGTCTGGCGCTTTTCTGATCGGAACAAACGGTCATTTGCACAATAGATGCGATTATCGGATAAGTAATAGACGTCTGTGATCATGCACTTGCACACACAACAGGTGAAACAGTTAGGATGGAACCGCCATCCTTCTGCTGTCCTGGCGCATCGGCCCTCCACAGGCTCATCGCATGCCTTGCAAAGGGACCGGTTCATTTTATGGTAATCGCGTCGGCAGTATGGTGTGTTTTCAAAAATGTAAAATGTGTTGTTTGGGAAAGGCTCGTGGCATTCCTACCATTTCTGCAAATTAGTAACTTGAACAGCGGTTCCCAGATTAACAGTACCACATACATGGCATCGGAAGCAATGTTTGTGCCATTTCCCCTTGAGTCGCCCGTCGGCAGAAGATACAGCTTCTTTCTCTACAGCACGGCCACAGCCCCGACATTTGGGAAGATATAGTTTATTAAAGTCGGGACGACAGAAAATCTTGCCCTTGCGCTCGACAAGGCCAGTCATATCTGGATCGACGGGCTTATTGCAATGGAAACAGCGTATATGCTCGGGATGATAGTAATTACCCAGCGCTCGAGTTGGACGAACATGAGCAGCAATTGTTTGCTCACTATGGGGATGAGATGGCTGCAAATGAGCGGACAAGAAGAAATAATGTACCAGGCTTACCATGCAGCACACGTCAATTTATGTCGCACCATCATGTTGTAATCTGTTTCACAATAAATCCTTCCTTGGTACTCAAGCGTTGGCTTCAGTGGATCTAGGCGGTTACGACACGTGTAACAAGAAAAGCACTGGCCATGATACACCTTTGTATATACACGTCGTTATGGTTTCATCAGTTATCCTCAAGGAAGAGGTGCTGCTCCCTTTTTTGTGCTTACGTCCTGGCCAATTCGCATTGCTTTCATATCATTGGTAACGTCACGTTTGCACCGTGCACAGGGTGGAAGTTGTTGCTGGCGGCGCTGATCAAGATGATAATCAAGGGCATCCACGGGATACCTGTCACGCGGTGTGAGTGGAGAGGCTTCGTCGCTCGATGAAGACTGAGATGCCTTCGGTTTGTTGTTATTATTGGCAAATCTTCCGGGTGGTGCCGGGCATGTACTGTTTTTCCGGTCAGGCTCAAAGGGATATGACGTAAAAGGCGGTGAGAAATCGAGGATGGGCGAGGTAAAACTGTCTGGGTCATAATTGTGGTTCCATGGCCTAGAAAACAGAAGTTCGTTGTATTATGTCAGTTGTGCGTGCATAGATCTACGCATCTCCTCTGATCTGCGGGTATGAGAGCGGGTACGCGCGCGCGTGCGCATGCACACACAGCTCTAAGTACCTTTCACCAGGAGCGATCGTAGGTCGAGTACTCGGAACCTTATGGCCGATATCCGATTAATAAAAAGAATACATAACGAACGATTGATCGTCCTGTCTGCCCCTTATCTCCTTTTTTATTCATTCTACATTACCTTTCCCTGACGTTGGAAAGGCAGTGTTGTCGTAATAGCATGCTCGATCATGCCTGCCTGACCGTCATTTTCCGTTGTAGCTGTTGCCGTCTTACGGTGATGATGATGCCCGACGCTCTTCAATGTATCTCTCGCTTTACCAGTCCAGAACTGGAAATTAAATCTCGAGCCTTGAAATAACCAAGTCAGCAAACATATTACGCCGGTTTATCTGCTTTCTGCCTTGGCCTCTCCCGACCGCCAACGCACATACCTGCACTTGTCGGTGAAGATGCAGTATCTGGACTTCTCGCACTGTGACCTGACGAGTGGACTGAAGAGGCGGGGAAGGATGTTAACAAGAAGGCGGGAAAATCATTATTTAGAATATTCGTTTATTGCGCGCAGGTAGGCAGACACACGCGTGTGCATGCAAGGCTAATAATAACTCACTGCTGGTATCTATAGATATAGGTGCCACGGGTAAGGCGGGCAATGGGGGCACGTCCTCGCAGACATGATCTGCAAGTTGCCGAAGTTGAACTGGCTGGCCGCAATTCGAACATTTCACGGTCGGCAGCACTTGAGAGATGCGCAAATCGGCCATTGGGTAAGTTAATTACGGTGTCGGTGGATGCGAGTGTGCCCGTGATAGTTAGCAGTAGTGAAGGGAAGACAGAGAGAGAAGAGAAGGAGAGAGAAGGGAGAAAGAAGGAAAGAAGGAAGGAAGGAGAGAGGGAGGGAGGGAGAGAGCAAGACACTCTTTTACCATGTTATTTTGGAGTATTGTCCATGGCAATTCATTTTTTTAGTGTCTCGTTCGAGTTACACCACCACTGGTAGGAACTTAAAGCCCCAAAATGGCTTCCCACTTCCTCTTATTAATCTATTCATCATATTCACATGTTCGGAGAAAGTAAGCAAACGGATGCTATCCTGGAAGCATGTTAAAAAGAAAGAATAAACAACAGCAAGAGCCAATGGACTGGATTGACTGGCTTTGTTCTTCATTTTGCATACATAATGGGTGTCATGTCACACAATGCATTTGCAGATAATAAATGAACACAAAATAAAGTACAAGAGTCCGACGTATTGAGCGCACAGCCATTAAAGTATTCCCGAGCCTCGCTAGTTATGAAGTCCCAGGCTCCCAAAAATAGAGGGAATGCAATGGTAAAAGAATGGCGCTTGAAAAATCTCTCTATAAAAAGCGTGTCAGCTTTTGAACTCGTTAACTCTCTTCCTTCCCTGAATTCTGATATCTTTTCACGAAGCTCGTCAGGTTTATGCCATTGATGAGCAAACCTATCCTGAATGTATGGGCTACGCCATTCATCGATGTCAAAATGTACTCTCTTCATACTGGTTATCTCTACACCGCTAAAATACCTGTGTCGTCGATTTTGGTATCAAGCGTAGCTATATACCGTACACAGGCCATAACGAAGGTCCGATTTTTTCAGGCGGATATTTGGAAAAGCTTGAAGTGCATCGATGTCAATAAAGCAACTAGGAACATATGCCCGCTCAGCAAAGCAGTAGGCATTACAATACGAAAAAGAAAACTTTGAGGGCGTTTTAAAATACGTAGAAGTAGGGGCGTTCACCTTTTCGCAATAGAGGACCTTAAGGTATTATTTTTGAAATCCGTTGACGGGAGTCCGTCAGTAACCATAAAACAATTGCTACCGAGATTTGAGGGACATGAAATGTCCAAAATAACACTCCATCGATTTAAGTAAAAACGAATGCAACTTATCATCAAAAAGAAGCTTGACTTTAGTCCGAAGTAGAAATTATAATGCAAAGGGCCCACGAGCATTTGGACGGTATAGCGCGAACATGACTGGGGGAAAACAGGATCTTTCCTTGATACATATTGACATGAAACGCAGCATGCCATGGTTCAGGAAATAGACTGCTGTTGCGGTATCACTACGGAAGACAAAAGGAAGGATAACTGCAATTTCGGTGTTGGTCATCAAGGAATATAGGCTGATACTTCCACAGCCACCAAGCCGAAAAAAAGAAGATGGAACAATCCGAAGATTTCAATTAAGAGTATTCTAACAGACATTCTTTCACTTTTAATGCAACAATGGATAAGATGGATTAAGCATGAAGCGTATTATTAGGTAATTCGATATCCACGCATCGATAGGGTGGAGGATATCCCTAGTTTATCAAGGTACCTCCGTTAATCAGCCATGGTTATTACCAGGTCAACATCTTGGTAGGCTTTGGTATTCAAGCGGCCAGTAATATGAAGAGTTTTGCCTTGTATTCTGATATAATAAACCTCTTTATGCTTGTTAATAAAGTACGAGCGATCAATTTTTATTTCACACGTGGTATGTGAATTGTTCCTCCACCCGTCCATCTAACCAGCCCCCATCGCCCTGATGCCGCTGTAAAACTCCATTGTTTTGTCACATGTTGCTTCACTTCTTGAAATGCTTACCTCCAATACGAGTTACTTGGGAAAATAAAATCTACCCATCCCGACTCTGTACTAGAGTGAGAATGATGACTATCCGATAATTCCGTGACCTACTGGGACAAATTGAGATAGCAGAACCCAAAAGTGGTCAAAGCATATGTTGCTTCTGCTTAGCATCTGACGATCTTGACCAAATTGAAGGAGTAACTCATAATAACGACGCTACCACGCCAGAGACTTCGTTTTATTAAGTAAAACCAAGCCGAGTAGTGCAATATCTAGCATTGAGTCGTAAAATAATATTCCACCATCGATCACCCATATCCGTACACACACACACACACGTACAGCACACATCCATCCTTACCATCCATGAAGCCCCTTGCAGCAAGGTCGTCTTGATCTACATGAATATATCACCCACGAAAAGGCGAGATTTTTTTTGGGGGGGGATAGTATGGAGTGAAGGCTAACTTTTCATTTTCTACTCGGATCAGCTGTGCGCCAACCACTGCACAAAAGCAAATACACGAGCAAAACAGCTCATCTGGGTTTCAACAGTGTGGCAGTATTGGGCGGCAAAACAAGTCAAGTGTGTATACGGTGAGCAACTGTGTAAACCAGCAACTGCCTTCGTGTTCCTTCCCTTTTTTTAAACTTGTATCAAAGGGAAGATTATCCACACACAACAATTTTACTTCTTTTCCTCTTTCATTCTCTCTCTCTCACGTCTGACACTATACTTCCTTTTCTTCCTTCATTTCTTGGGTATTCCATCACCTTTTGTCCATTACTCAAACGCTATCAACTTATTCTCACACTCCCAAACATCCCCTTTTTTTAAGTGCGTTCTCCGCTCATTCGACATTACGGTCATCTTTTTCATCGGACCATCACCGAAGACTCTACCTCAAAGAGCAGTAAGACTTGGTTGATTAATACTCCAGCACTCGTCCGCTTTCTCGTGCTCTTTTCGGTCGACAGGCACACACGCACATATAAATTCATACACTCGGAAGTCTTTTTTCTTTTTTCTTTTTTTTTTAAAAAAAAGTGGTCAAAAAAAGCGAAGTGAGTAATTAAATGGAATGGGACGAGAACAAGAGCGGGTGTCAACACACAAAGAAACAGAACAAAACCAGTAGTGCTCAAACATCCTTCTCCGTATTCTATATCCATCACACACCTATAAACACCCAAATACTCAGTCATAATTCATGTCCTCCTCGTCTGTTACGGGCTATCAAACTACATCGTGGATTCATATGCAGCAGAAGCAAGGACATGCCGCTCAACATCAACAGCTTCAGCAAAAGATTGGCTCTCCTACTAGTGAGAGAAGAGCATCGACCGCGACAACAAAAATACTGGGTGAAGGGCGATACACAAAGTCAACGGCCAGCAGCCGTTCGCGATCATCTACTAGCAGTAGCCGGACTCCAACAATGTCAGACGATCCACCATTACAACAACGGAAAAGCATTAAAGAATTGCGGCAGAATCTTCCATCTGACTCAGGCATGAGTCGCGATGGGATCTATGAAGCATTTGCTCAAGTCGATAATGAACAGTCCATATCCCCTGCACCTCCAACGCCGCCGTCACAACAACCACAACCTAATCACCTTCAACATCAGCACCAGCGTCGAAAAAGCACTGTGACATCAATAACAGCAACAAATAATAGTAGGGCCTCACTTGTGGATGTACGTATCCGACGGAAATCGCGTGTAGAGGATATCCAACAACCGCCATCAGTAAATGAATCTCCGCGTATGCGTGCGCTCAATACAAAGCGATCAAATGAGAACATACGGGCGACAACAGCAGCAGCAGCAGCTGCTGCTGCTGCTGCTACCTCTACTCGTCGTCGCACATCTACTGTGATTACGCAGGCCTCTCCACGCGCACAACCGATTGCAACTACTGCAATTCGGCAGAGCCGAGTGTCCATGACACGCGCGGGAGTGACAAGCGAGAGTGGGACCTCCTCTATCCGACGATCGGTCAGGGATGCAACCAGCGATACAGATGTCAAAGGCGAGCAGACGTCCGAAGTGCACTTAGCTGTTGGTGGATTTCGCCTGGCCGATCGTTTACGTGATTCCGTTGCTGTGGAACGTAAATTGGCACAGCGGGAACTCGGCTTGCATTCCGAAAATACATCACATGCCATTGCTGCAGTTGCTTCACCCGGACACAGTGCTGCAGCACCAGCAGCATCCGCAGCTACAGCACGTCGTGAAGGTGCTGCACAAAAGCAGCTGACCCGACAAGATCTCATCATTGACGTCAAACGCAGGTTGAGCCTCGGTAAAGAACGGATGCGCGATATTGAAAAGTCTGCGGTGTCCAGCTCCCAAAAGACCAACACTTCATCAGCAACAACAACAGCTGTCGCTGCTGCAGCTCGGGGACCACGCCGAAGGACCCATTCAAGCGGCTCAATATTGCGTACAGCGCTCCAAGATGAGTATGGCCGTCGAAAATCTACTGCTGCAGCTACCGGTACTACCCGCCAACAACAACAGCAGAGCGGTGATGATGATATAGTGCATCTGTCTACTGCCACTGCAATAACCCCCAAGCGGCGTTCTGTGCTTACGTCCTCAGTGAACCGGGGAAGCAAATCTGGGGGCCGGGAGAGCAAGCCGGGAAGTCGGGCCAGCAGCCGAGGATCAAGGCAGGGAACGCCCGGGTCCGCAAACGGCGATGAAACAGCAACAAATAATGGAGTTTCGCGCAGAACAAGCACTCGCCGGCGCATGAGTCGAGGCTCAATTGCAGACACCACTAATGAAACCGTCACCGCCACCCGACGGGCAAGAAAAAAATCCATTGTAGCCATTGATGACTCAAACCTTGGAGTTAGGCGGGCAAGGCGTATGTCAAGAACAGAGAGCTTAAAAGAGGGCGTACCTACAGACCCATCCCTGAATGCTGCTATTGCCTGGCGCCTTAAGGCAGAGGCCGTCCAGGCATCTCTGCCGAAGGCAAAGCGCACCGCTGCAGACGATGCCAAGACAGTTGGTGGAATTGGACAAGTTCGACGGAAACGTGGGATGGTAAACGAACAGGATTCGGACGGATGAAATGGGAAATCTATATGAAGTTAACTTTTTATGTGCGTAGACGCTCCCTGGCAGTCTTGCGACCCCGCCGCCCGTTCAAACCCTTAACCTTCCTCCAATGAAGATGGAGCCTATCAAAGTGAATATGCCGCGTTTAAGTTATGCGCAAACGCCAACGAAAACCCCAAAGTCGACAACACCCCGACAATCGTCCGCGACGGGCGGCAGCGGCACGAGCAGCGGAGAGGAGGAGGTATTAACAGGGACGAACACGCCACCTAGCACGCGGCTCAGGCCCACCATAGCTACTGCTCCGATTGCTGCCACCACAACAGCTGCAACAACAACAACAACAACAACAACAACAACAACAACAACAGGGGCAGGTCCGCGTGGACTGGCAGTAGACCGAAGAGGGTCCGTTAAAACACCTCGAATCACAGCTGTATCTCCTAGAGACAACAACAACACAGCTGGAATTCTATCAGCAGCGGCATCTCCGCGGACAAGGCCACTGAATACACGGAGGCAGAGTCTAACAAACACGCGCAAACTCTCGGTGACGGTTAATAACCTCAAGGGTGTGCATGGTGAGGAGCTGTCGCCTTCGCTGGGGCCTTCTCGAACACGCAAGGTGAGCACAAATAGTACTGGTGGAGCAGTACGCGGAGCGACGCTGTACGGTGCGAGTAGCACCAGCAGCCGCAAAAGTTCTATTACTTCTACAACAATGGAGCATGAGTCTGTTGTGGACAAAGAGATCGGTATTCGTAAGTTTCTGACCGGTAGGATTTATTGGGAGAGTGTGCGCGTGCGTGTTTTCATCTGGCTGGTTGGATTTTAGAATTAACTTTTCCTTTCCAAAGAGCGACACCGTGCTATGAGTCTTCAGGAGCGTCTCCAGGCGATGGTGCGACAGCATGCGGAGAACACATCGATCAAGGATAGTTATGGTTCCGATACGTTGAAACGCGACCGACGGCTGATGCGGACTTATGACATTGCCGACGATAGTGCGAATAAACTGGAGGCGCCTACTTCCACAATGATGCTATCGATAGATGATGTGCCTGTGCGGTCGCCCAAACGCGTGAGTGAGGCGTACACATGGGAAAAAGAACTTGCGGCAGAAATGGCGGCTGCAACAGGCGCGATGCGTGGGGGACCCAAGAGCCCTACGGCGGCTATCAAATACTATTCGACGTATCTCTCGTTGTACGAGTGTAAAGAAATCATGGAGTATGAGGAAGTGTACTTCGTGGGGCACCATGCGCACAAACATCCAGCAACGCCCGATTTACCGGAGAACAACTACGGATACGACGATAGCCGCGGCGATTATAATATAATACTCCAGGACCATCTTGCTTACCGCTATGAAGTGATTGATGTGCTTGGACGGGGTTCATTTGGACAGGTGGTAAAATGCTATGACCATAAGACGGGCGAGACGGTTGCGATAAAATTGATCCGCAATAAGAAGCGATTCCATGCACAAGCACAAACGGAAATCAAGATCCTTCAGGATTTGGTGAATTGGGTGAGTACCTGAAGTGTTTGGCGGGGTTTCCGGATACGAAGATGGCAGAAGCTGAGTGGATATGTATCACAAAGGACCCCGAAGATCAGCACCATAACGTCCGGATGACAGACTATTTTGTTTTCCGTAATCATCTCTGCATTGCCTGCGAGTGCCTGAGTATAAACTTATATGAGTTCATCAAGGGCAACAATTATAAGGGCTTCAACCTGAGTCTCATCAAAAGGTATAGAAATGAAACCATACGATGGACAAACATTATTAAGGTCTCCGCGAATAGATTCACTGTACAGATACTGCAGTCGTTATGTCTTCTCTATGAACACGGCGTCATCCACTGTGATCTGAAGCCAGAAAACATTCTGCTCAAGCATCCATCAAGGAGTACGATTAAGGTCATTGATTTTGGTAGCAGCTGCTTTGAGGATGAACGAGGTAGATTTAGTGTGAAAATCTGTGTGCGTCGATGGAACTGATATTTGGAGATAATAGTATACACTTATATTCAGAGCCGATTCTATCGATCCCCAGAAGTGATTCTCGGTAAGAAGAAAGAGAGAGAAAAAATCTGTTTCTTATTGTTTCTCTCCCTTGTTTTAGGCATGTCATATAATATGGCGATTGATATGTGGAGTCTCGGATGTATCCTGGCCGAGTTGTGTACAGGTACGCATGAGCTTGTTCCTGTTACTAAAAAGACTAGACTGCGGGAAAAATGAAACCCATGACATTTACAAACACATTACAAATTAGGGCTACCGCTGTTCCCAGGTGAGAACGAGCACGAACAATTGGCTTGTATCATGGAAGTCCTTGGTATCCCAAGTCGATATCTGATCGAGCAAAGCTCTAGACGGAAGCTGTTCTTCGGTAAATAACAAAAGAGTAAAAGAAAGAAAAGAAAATTGCTGTCCTTGACTAACATGTTTTAAAAAAGATTCAAGCGGCAATCCTCGAATTATACCCACAGGAAAGAGGCGGAGGCCTGGTACAAAAACCCTCCCGCACGCACTCCGATGCACCGACCAACGATTCCTTGACTTTGTTGAGCGGTGTTTGCAATGGGATCCTGAGAAGCGCATGACACCCGACCAGGCCCTTTGCCACGAATGGATTCTCCATAATTCGCGACATAGCAGTGGACACAAGCAGTCCTCGCCAACCGCAGCCACATGGTAAATAGTTTGAAATTGAGTAAAACAGTGGATGAACAAAACAGCTGACTACTGCAACAGCCACGCGAACGTGCCGGGAAAAGATGATGTTCCGAAGCAGCTTGCTGCCCTGGAAACTAATACAAGTTATTAGAAGAAGTCTTCCGCCTTTTTTTCTTTTACAAATACCACATATACCATCGTAGTAATAGTTCAACCTTGTAAAAACGAAAATACTACAAGAAAAAATAACACTAGCCTCCCAGCATCATGACGAAAAGCGGGTCCTATCATCCTTTTTTTACGGGGGAACCCAATGCGCCTTCCTATTTTAGTCACGATACGAAGATTAAGCTCGTTAAAGTTTCCTATTGGGCAGTTGACCATTTCTCTCTGTTTTTTTTCCTATATACATAGAACAAGCGAGCTGAAAACAGAAGGGTTAAGGAGCTTTTGAGAAAAAGACTAAGGTCGATATGTAGGGTAAGGATCAACGCATAGAGAGAGATCGGGATGAGCAGAGAAAAAGAAGGTTTTTTCCGGGATAGATAGGCTCGTGTCCCCCTTTCACCAGCCGAGTCCCCGCACTCTTTTTTTTTTTTGGGCCGTCTGTACGTGAAAAAGTTTACAGTCGTCGTTTGTTTTTCCTCTCACCTCGTACAACATTGACGCAACCATCCTTGTATTAGGAGCGGCATGTGAAACGACCCCACGAACGGTAATCCTGGATTATTATGACAGGAACCGGGTCCTGCCAAGATGACAATGCCGAAAGGCAAAGATGAGATGGGAATGAGCAAGTGTGCATGGGTGGCCACCGGGCTCTCCTGTCAGCGAGTGTGCATTTGTACGAGATCGAGGATGAAGAAGAATGTTTTCCAGAAGGAGGGATCAAGACGATCCGGCTCGTTTGTTTTGAAACAAATGGATGATTGCGCGGGAAGCGGGGTGGCGGTTATTGGTTCGCCGGCTTGCCGACCTGACTCCCCTGTTGGTTCTACGGCGTACGTTCCGATGAACGGGGCTTCAATCACGTCTTCCCCTTTTTCTTCTCTCTCTTTTTTTTTCTTTCTCCTTCCTCTTCTCCTCTCTCGCGCTCTTTTGTTAATCATTGTCCTGAAGCCTTCTTCATTCTCTCTCTCTTTTCCGCGCTCAATAAAACCTTTTAATGATCCCACCACACCCTCCACCCTCGCCACCTTCGTCTTCCGCTCCCCTCAGTCGGAATACTCTCATTGAACGCTGCTCTTCTTACCGTGGATGCGAGCCTTGCAAGCGACGCAAACGGGTATGCAACGGGCAGCGGCCCTGCACTCACTGTACAGAAGCCCGTCTTGACTGCGTGTACAGCGTCGTGTCAGACCATTCACGGAGCGTCTTCACGACTAATTCGGCCAGACGCCTTAGCTCCGGCTCGGCTTGTGAAACATGTCGCCGAAGAAAGACAAAATGTGACGGAGGAAGCCCGTGTGCCTTTTGCGCCAGTGCCGGCATCGAATGCATTAACAATTCAGAACGTCGCAAACGATCCTCCATTGCAAACGCGTCATCTGCTGCCGCGGCATTAGCAGCAGCTGCTGCTGCTGCTGCCACACCCTCCACCCCTATTACTACTACAATCACCAATACTGCTGCCACTATCAATACGGCATCACCGTCTACTACTACGTCTGCTTCTGCCACGTCAACCCCTTTGTCTTCGTCCAAAGCATCACACAGCACATCCTCAGTCTCAGGTCATCACCCGTCCCCTACCCATCATATATCAACGTCAGCAGAATCTGGAAACGATGCCATGGATAGGATTGAAGATCGCCTACGGCGGATTGAAAAATTAATGACGGCATTCACGCCGAGTCCACTGTCGCAGAGCACGTCTTTCAACACGGACGGATCAACCCGCAAATTTTCATCCCCGCATCTTCCTCCGCATCATCATCACCAATACCATCAACATCATCAACATCATCAGCACTATCCCACAGCAGCAGCCGTACGTCAACATCGGCATTCTGTGCAAGGGATCAGCGTCGCAAAGGAACAAGCGGCGGCCCTACGTTCAGTCATGATGATTGCAGCAGGTAAAGACGAAAATGGCTGTAAGTATTATGTGGACTCGTAAAGCTCAGGCTCTTTGTCTCGTGTTTAGCCAAGGACGGTATCAGCATGAGCAGCAATAGCAGCATGAGCAGCAACAGTAGTGAAAAATCGTCGCCTCCACTCTCACCCGTGCCCCGTCAGAGTGCATCCACACAACCCATCACATCGTCTATGCTCAACCTCTCTCTTTCGCCTTCCTCCTCTACTTCGTCCAACTCGTCCTCCATTCTGATCCGCACATCATCCCCGCCACCGCCTGTGGCAGCATCCGCACTACCTGCAGAGGCAGTGTGGATCAATACCACCCACACCAAGGCTAATTCCTCGAAGCCGAAGAACATCTCTGCAGGTAATGAGTGGAAGGTGTCATCACCGATTCCTAGTCTGATGGGTAAGCATATCCGAACATGAGAGAAAGAAAAAGACTGGGATTTTCTCACAGTCGAATCTTCACTTAGATCAACTGTCCAAACGGACATTTGCGACAACAGCTTTGGATTATTCGACTATGCAATATCCAATTTATCCCATCTCACAATCTGCCACAACCGCTTCCCCCAATATGCCAGATGCTCTTCCTCCATCTTAATCCTCCTTTTGTCCTTTTCCTAGTGGCAACCGATATTAGAAAAGAAACACTTTTCGCTGCTTCTCACATATACACACACCCTCTCTTATCCGTACCCTTATGTCAACAAATAGTAACCCCAAACCGCGCACCCCTAACTGTACACATAGTCAACTTCTTTTTTCCACGCCATGGTGCCAACAGATCTCCATATATATACAATCTCTTCTCGCCTTGTTTTATAATATTTTTTTTTTTTCTATTCAACATGAACACGCCAAAAAGAACAGGACCAAGGTTTGATTCGTTTCTTCGTTCCATTATACACATTCGTATATCTATAAAAGAATAAAAAAATTGTCTTATTTTCTCTTTCTTTCTCTCTCTCTCTCTCTGCGTATGTATCTTATCCTAACATAATGTCGGCATCAACGCAGCCGGTTAACGACTCGAATTCTGCCTTGTCAACTGGAAAGGAAGAGGATGACGAGGACGACGCTATGGTCCCGACCCCGATTGAAGTTCTTCAGGTAGGCAGAGCAGCATTCGTTTTGTGGATTCTTCTTAAACGCTGCATCCTTTGCATCATTATCATTTGTTGTCAGCAGCAAAACGGAATCAGCCTTGGCGATATCAAGAAACTCAAAGAGATGGGGTACAATACAATTGAGTCGATAGCTTATACATCACGGAAGACGCTCGTGGCCATCAAGGGACTCTCGGAAGGCAAGGTCGACAAGATATGCAAAGAAGGCAAGATTGAAGTGGACTGCCAATGCCCGCATCCCTCCCTTCGCCCCTCCTTCGCAAAGAGCATTAGCTTATCTAGGTCGGACATCCTGTATATCTGTTTGTTTGTTTCTTTCTTTTTAGTCGCTGGTATGGTGGATCTTGGGTTTACAACGGCTATGGAAGTCCAGCAGCGGCAGAACGAATTGATTCGGATCACAACCGGATCAAAGGACCTCGACAAGGCCTTAGGAGGCGGGATCGAGACAGGTTCGATTGCTGAGCTCTTTGGAGAATTCAGAACCGGGAAGACCCAACTCTGCCACACCTTGGCTGTCACCTGTCAGGTAATGGGCGATTGCGCGTCTAGCGTACACACGCGCAGGGAGAACACCAACTTATCTTGCGTACTAGCTTCCGATTTCACTAGGCGGTGCAGAAGGACGATGCATGTACATTGATACGGAAGGAACATTTCGGCCCAGCCGTGTCCTGGCCATTGCCAACCGGTTTGGGCTCGGCTCGGAGGAGACCCTCAACAATATTGCATATGCACGTGCATACAACACAGATCATCAAATGTCGCTTCTTATTCAGGCCTCTTCTCTGATGGTCGAAACCCGGTACATAAACCAATGATATGGATGAACAAACCAACATGCATACGCACACACATATATAGTGGCCATGTCAGACCGCAACCTAAGGCAGATTGTATATTGCTTAGATTTGCACTGCTCATTGTAGATAGCGTGATTGCACTCTACCGGACCGACTTTTCAGGTCGGGGCGAGCTTTCAGCGCGTCAGATGCATCTTGCCCGCTTCTTGCGCCATCTCCAACGCTTGGCAGATGAGGTAAACGCTTCCTGAAATGTTTTGTACAGACCAACAGCCTCCCTTACATTTAGTTTGGTGTGGCGGTCGTGGTGACGAACCATGTCATAGCAAACCCTGAGAGCGCCGCGGCCATGTTCGCCGCAGACCTGAAGAAACCAGCCGGTGGCCATGTCATCGCACATTCATCATGCACTCGGTAAAGCAGGCAGGCAAATGGTGGAGAAAGGGAACGGTGAACGCGTTTTTGGGGTGTTCTGCTGGGATATGACCTTTTCTGCCCTTTATAGCATATTCCTTCGCAAGGGCAAAGGAGAGAACCGAATTTGTAAGATCTATGATTCTCCAGCCTTGCCAGAGATGGAGACTCTCTTTGCTATTACTGAGAACGGTATCAGCGATATCCGAGATCCATAGGTGCATGGGCTGTATATCCACAAACATATACACGCGCACATGGTCTCTATTGAAGATGTTGTATCATCCCCAAAATAAACTGCAAGACGGCATCTACGTCTTTCTGGCGCACCTTTGCATCGCTACTGAACATAAATGGAAGTGAGGCCATGAGAACCAGAAAAGCATACAAAATCAAAGTCGCTCCCTGCCATTGTTGATGCCATATCCTTTTGACTCTTTCTCTTTTATACTCATTTGCATTCTGATACGAGCAATCTAATCTTGTACGAAGATAGCCAAGGTCATGTTGCTGATGAAGAAATGTACTCTCTGCAATCCGTTTGCTCTCGCACTGAATATCTGCGTAGCATGTCTTGCAAAGATAACCCTGATCTTTCCTACCACCCACATGCATGTTGAGTTGGGATGAAAGAAGCGGGGACCAAGCGCAGTTACGCAGCGCACATTGACCAAGGCAAGGTCAGATTTTGCAAACAGATGTTTGAGAAGGACTTGAGTTCATCAGCTGCGAGGAATCCCATGCTCAATTTAGTCCAGTGATGGGCACTACAGTACGAAAAGGACTCTGACCGCATCTTTAAGAAACCATACGCGAGGGGTCGTTCGGTATTCTCGATGAAGAGCATAAGAGCGTTATTTTAGAATGCGTTGATGAGAATCTATCCGTTGTCCTAGAGCAGCTGATGGAGGCAACTGCTCAAAAGATTGGAGGGTCTCAATAAATCTAAAGCTTGTCATTAAAAGTGGCTCGGTTTCAGCCTGTAGACGGGAAGAGCGCTGCGAAGATACAAGTGTGCTTTGACTTTAGAAGAAGTTGTGGTTTCCTAGACGAGTCTGGATACCACACTGATATGAAATGCAGGATGGCACATCTCAGCATCAGGCATGATTCAATGCAGCTTGAAACTCGCGCAACCACCAACCAAGATAAGAAAGAGGGCAGGTCAATCTGAGGTTGCGAGCAGAGGAACTGTAACTGGACATTATCTCAGTTTCCTTGAAGCTACCATAGATGAGATGGATAAGTATGGACGTATGAAGGGCCATTATTTGGTGATGGATAGTGCTTATCTTGCACCCTACTCGCCTGAACTCCATCCGATTGCGCAGCTTTGATCAGTTGTCAAGAGCAAAGTAAAAGGCAATAGGTTACCGTTGTCCCATTCTGCAATCTTCTAATATTCCGAGTCGTCTGTAGATAGCGAGATCAGCCTAACTCAAGTGCGTCGAGAGGAGACGATATGGGATTGTGGTCTGGCATCACCCGCGCAGGTCTCCCACCATGGCCTTGTCGAGGTAATTTTGTCTTGGTCTGCTTCCTTCGTTGCTTCCCGGTGCCTATGCCGTTGGTCCGGCGTCGTCTCTCCTCGTTCCTTCCTCCAACCCTTCCGTCGACGCTCAACAGCTCCGGATGCCTCCTTTCTTCCCTCTTCCACCATTGTTATCGCAACGTCACACCTAACTACCTTCAGGGTAAGTTAAAGAGCAAGAAGGGGGCTGTTGACTAACGGGTGGGTATCCATGCGACAAATTTTATGCGTCATAATTTTCCAAATTTACTTTTGAAAAATAAAGTATTACATCTTAGCCGCAGTTTCACATGCTTTTCGCCTCGTCTACTCCAGCCATTCACCCCACCCTCCAGACACACCTTCCACATCGCCGTACCCGAAAATTTACCCGCAAAGCTTGTGCGCTCCATTTTCTTGTAGTAAATCGACAGCCCAAGTACGCTGACCTCTATTATGCCAGTATATCTCGTAGAAAACAAGAGAGAGGGAAAGAACATGATTCGTCTGAAGTGGAAGCCTAACAAGCATAAAACCGGATGCAGTCAAGTGATCGAAATCTGTGTCTATATTCTGGGGAAAAGGGCGGCAGTCACACGACGCAACGGTGGACGGGGGGTGGGGGGCGGAACCCAGGAACTATAAAAGGCTGTCAGAAAAGGAGGATTCTGCCGAATTTCTGTGATTCTTGGCAGCAGAATTTGTTATCACCTTTTACCATGCATCCTCTGCTTCAGCTCGCGGTCCGTCGAAACCCCAGCACTCTCGTCTTTGGTCTTGCGAATCTACTCCTTCTGTACCTGGCCCTGGTACGCCTTCTTCGGTACCGAAAAATCCGCCGTCTCTGTCGCAAATACCCTGACCCGACGCTGGCGCTGCGTGACGCTAAAGTTGCAGAAGAGGTCTTTGATGTAACCTTCCGCAACGAATTCCCATGTAAGACAATCCGCACATGCGCACCCATATCTGTCGTCTGATGCTTCGGCTTCAATTGTATAAAAGTCCTTGGACGACTTTCACTCGAACTGGCTTTGTTCAAGACCTACAGTGTTCCCAGTATCAGCAAGATCCTTGCCGCAACAGGTGAATTTAAAAAGAACACGAATAAACGGTTCGAGGATACCAGCTTGATCTTGGTACGCATGGCTCTGGATAACGGTCAGGTTACGTAGGGAGGGGGCCTTTGACCAACGCCTTTTGAGCATGCTTCATGTACAGATGGAAATGACCGATGTCTATCCGCATATCAAAGACCACATTCGGCAATGTCCGGCCATGAACCCAGTTGACATTGAGAAAACACAACGCGAACGGGCTCATCATGTTCTGCTCCGTCTCAACGAAATTCATGCCAAGTACCCCATCTTAAACGGCGATTATCTCTACACCCTCTCGCTTTTCATTATTGAGCCCATCCGATGGATCAACAAATATGGCTACAGGAAACTCGAGCCTTTGGAAGAAAATGTAAACTCGTCTTGCCGTCTCTCTATTTTCGATTGACCATGCTTCGTTTGTTTAGGCCATTTTCCGTATCTGGTACGACATTGGCAAAAAGATGCATATTGAAGATATACCGGAAACGCTCGAGGACATGAAGGAATTCCACAAGGTATCAGATGCATATGCATATTCCGGAGATCATCACACCCCTTTGCTTACGATTATATAAAATCCCACCCACCCCCCAAAAAAGCGCTACGCCCTCGACCATGTTCGCTATTCCCCCGATAACTGGAAGGTCGGCGAGCCAACGGTGCAGCAACTTTCGTCGCTCTATCCAAAATTCACACATGCGTTCATTTACAAGCTCGTCCCGGCAATATTGAATCCTGCAGACGTGGCTGGCTTTGGACTGGATCCACCATCAGAAAGGATGGCCAACAATGTCGATCGCGCATTCCGTCTCACCCAGTGGGTCGTTCGCCACATGATGTTGCCCTGCATCTTTCCACGTGTGCGCACACCGACTTTACCTGATAAGAAAACAGGGCTTTATAAGACCACTTTTGATGTTTTTGAGCCCGTATACCCAAACGGATATTGTATTTATGCTCTGGGGCCAGACAAGGCCTTGCCGGCCCAATGCCCCTTGGGTCACACCCACCGCGAAAAATAAAGGAATATGATTGGCCCAAATCTCCAAGGAGGGCGATTTATAAAGGGTGCTGCGGACTTTTAAGTAGAAGTGATACAAGAGTATCTTTTCTTTGCTGCGCGGAGACGGCATGTGCCGCGTTCTGTGTAATCAGAATATGATGATGAAAGTTTTCTTAGTTATCCCTGGCTGCGATATGCCACGGCCTCCTACGGGACGACGTGCCTATGTTGAGAAACATATACATATCTGATTCTGTTCACACTTTTCCTCGTCTTCCCTCTACTTGGCTCCCGGGTGAAATGCTGCAGCCACATCAACCGACCGACTTCCCTTTTCGTAATGTTCCGTCGACATGGATTGACACACGCAAATGACTTCTTTAACAATGTCGCGCGTACGAATAACGATTCCACATGTGTATTTTTAGTATTAGACAATCCTCCAATGAATCGTAATCATCCGCCTACTGAGCGCTTTGTCGGTCTACACTTTCGCTGTGGTCACTCCTCGTGGTCGTCTTCACGCGAAAAACAATGACGACACAGCTCGATCCGCTGTTCTTGTGGGGATTTGCGCGAACAAGACGGATAGGGTAGTGACGTTTCTATGGTTTCACTGAAAATGAGCTACACACATTATGTATAGATTCGCGCCGCGCCTCCTCTCATCCAGTTGGTCTGTCCTATTTTATATCTGGTGTTTATCATCCATGGCATTGCATGTGCTGGAATGACCATCGTAAAGTTGTATCCTTCTCCTTCGTGGACGGATGCTTGCACACCATTACGTGCGAGTCATTGTCCACAACCCCCCCCCAGGGTTCTTTCTGCTACCCCGTCGCTCCCGACATGACAACCAGCAGATATATCTTCACCCACAAGTAGTTTAAATGGGCGATCATAAAGCGAAGCCGTTGGCTCCCAGCACGTGTGATTATAGTACCTGCAGACATTGCTACTATGCCTGACGGATTTTATTGTTTTTAATCGTAACCAAAAAATTTTGGGACAGGGTTTAGGCCGGCAGATCAATGATCATAAACGAACATCTCCAACACCCTACCCCCCCCACACTCGCTTTTTTAATTGCCTGGGTCACCGTCGTAGCAACGTCAAAACCGTGGCTTTTGTTTTCTCGGGATATGACATCATTTTTTGATAACGGGCTGATTAGGTTAGTCGAAGAGCATGATTGGGTCACGAAATCCATGCGACATGGTGATTTTGACACCACCGCGCGCGCGAAAAGCGGTAAAAAAGGGGTAGGGGTTTGCAGACAAAAGATAGAAAAGAAATGACCCCTGCTATAACCTTTCAAAAGCCTTGAGTACGCCGGGGTGTATACGCGCATATGTCTGTCTGTGTGCGTAAGAGAGAGAGTGTGTGTGTGTGTGTGTGGGCGGGCTGTAGGGGAGCTGGGGGAAGAGATTGGGGGACCAAATCCATGCACTATATAATGCGAGTGCACACGGCTGTTGATCTCTAAACCCGTCTTTTTCTTTCAATGATTTTCAAACATCTTGTTGCCGCTGTTGGGTTCTTCTGCGTCGTGGCTAATGTCCAAGCCCAGCTGACAAACAGTACATTGCTGGGAATCCTCAACACGACGCAGCTATCGCCTGCCACCAAGTTCATCAGCTTTCTCCAGTCTGACCCTCAGTACAAGCGCTTTCTGGACTTGCTGGACAGCCCCGGGAATCGCACAGTCTTTGTGCCCTCCGACAGGGCCTTTGATGAATACATTCAGGGTAACTCGACTCACACAGAGAGCGAGTTCCTCAAGAATCTGAATGAAAGCGCTTCGTCCTCCTCCTCCAGCAGCAGCAGCAGCAGCAGCAATGACAACCAGGGACAGCAAGTCCAGGAAACGATCCAGATGAACATTCGCATTCTCCAGCAGGAGCAAAATAATTCTTCATCCAGCGACACCAACTCGACGAGCGGAACCAACTCGACCAGCTTCAACCCTTTCACGGTCGGGCCACTTGCCAATTACTCGGTCGAGAATATTCTCCAGTATCATGTTGTAAACGGCTCCTGGCTCCTAAAAAACCTCAATGACTCCTCCGTCATTCACACCCAGCTGACCAACAAGACTCTGGACAAGAACGGGAACGGCTTACCGCTCCTCATTACCTCCTACAACTTGACTGTGGACGGGAATAACACACAGTACGACAATCGGGCCTTCTCAATTCTTTATGGCGAGGGCGAGGAGAGCCAAGAAAGCACCAACACGACTTCCAAGAACGTCACGGCCTATCATGCCGGTGATGGCATCAACTTCTCTAATGTTACGCTTTACGACATCAAGGCATCCAACGGCGTGTTGCATATCATCGATCGAGGTGATTCAACCGGGGAGGGGGGCGTGTGGTATTTCTTGCCCTTGCATGTATAATTGACCCATCATGTTTCTAGTCCTCGTTCCCCCCGGCAAACCTTCCGAGGTGATCCAGAACGTCACGAACGCAACAACCATTGCCCAGGAGCTCGAAAAGAATCAGACATACGTCAGTCAGATCAACAATCTCACCAATGTGAGTGTCTTTTTGAGTTTTTGTTTTGGCATACTCTCTTAACCCATGGAGCAATGTTTTGCTGCATCAATAGGTCACATATCTTGTCCCTTCCAACGAGGCTCTCAATGGAGGTAATAACAGCAGCAATAGCAACAACAATAATAGCAGTAGCAGCAGCGTCCAAGAGCTCCTGTCCAAACTGGTGGATTCCATGAACGAAAGCACCATCCAGAACTATATTCTTCATGGTGTCTATTATCTGAACAACCTGACAACCATTGCCCACCAACGCGGCCACAACTCAGTCAAGACCAATGGCGGCACCAATCTCACGGTCTCTGCCTCCAATGGAACGATGGTCAAATGTAAGTCCCCCGCGCCTCTCTCTCTCTCTCTCTCTCTCAGACGCGACCGCTAACAGAAACATTCTTGTTGCAGTCAACAACACCGCAGCAATTGTCCAGCCCAATATTCTTACAAACAACGGCGTCATTCACATCATTGATCACCGTAAGTTTCAGAAACTATCGCCAAATTCGAATGGACTCCTTATCCGTTTTTATTTCCCTAGTCTTGTCTAGTGGCAACAATAACCAGACCAACAGCACCTCTCAGTCTTAGATAATATAATTTAGTATTACTTTTTTTTATATGTGAAATATACGATTAGGTTGCTTCCCGATCTTTAGATAGCATCAGTGTTTCATGCATTTTCGCATATATGGGGAGGGGTTAATAACCTTCAATGTCCGACTTGATATTGTTCTTTCGGGGCATCTAGAAACCCAAACATCGATGACCGGGGGGGAGGGGTATGGGATGATCAGTTTTTCCGATTTCGGGAGAAGCAAAGCGTACATAAGCATGCGTGTTCGGTGAAGGAGTCATTGACAGCGGTGTCCGGTGACTCTGAGGATCAACAAGTCCTTGATGGTCTTGTTGCGATCAGTTGTCATCATGTGCCCCCCTTTTTTTTCCCTTGCCCCTCGGGGTGCTACGTGATTGGTATGGAGCACATGCGGCCTACCCTTGGACCGCGCTCAAGCAGCATGAAGACTTCCGGCATAGCAGCCGCATGTGTTAATCAAATGCATTGTACGGGGCTCGTTTTTGTGGTATATCTCTAACTTGCTTGTGTTTATTTAAAAGAAATGAATATATGCTGGACGCGCAGGTTAGCAACAAGGAAGAACCGCACGTTCCAGCGCATGCTCAAGTCGAGAGCAACTTACCTAGCACAAGAGTGCCTCCAGCCGTGATGGTGCCTGGGCAAGAACAAGTAACAATCAAAACACGATCAGAGAGCCTTATCGATACAAACCACTCGGGTGCCTTACCTATCATGTACTGAAGAATCTGAAGCTTTATACCTTCCATATGCCGCTTCAGAGCAAGGATTTCGCTTTCGATCTTTTCATCCGTCTTCCGCAGTCGCTCGTGCTGTTCAATCGTTTCATCCCGAATCCGGCCCTTCTCAAGATTGAGGTCTAATCGAACGCCCGCCTGCGTGCGTGTAATCTCGTCCTGAAGCAGCTTCTGCAGCTTTTTGATCTCAGATTGGAGCTGCTCGTTTGCACTCTTGACCTCGGCCACATCGCGTCGTTCCATCTGCTGGATATCCGACTTGAGGCGCGTAAAGTCGTCCTTGTATTGTTTGATGGTCTATTGTCTCACCGCTTTATTGCGAGTTCTAGAGACATCGCATCACCCCTTTATTCCTTACTCGTTCTTGATCCGCTTTGCTGACCAGATCTGCGGTGACAATCGTTGTACTAAATGCGCGCATAAATGTATATATATGTTACAAAACCTCTGCACATACTCCCCCACCCGTCCGTCTGTGTTAAATACCTCTCGTCTACGACATCATCAAGAGCATTGATGACAGCTCGCGCTTGTCTTGAAGAAAAGCCTTCTCTTTCGAGAAGCCGCGCAAATTGATCGGCATCGAAAAACGGGAGCGCTCTGCGTATCCGTTGTCTTGGCGCATCGTGATTCGCATCTGCTGACTTCGACGCCGTGGTAAACGATCGCAGTCGGAATCGTCGCGCTGAATTCGATACTGAATGCCGTATGGGGGTTACAAAAAAAAAAAAAGAAGAATGAGACCGATGGCATGGTACAAGTTACCCCTTGTCATTATGTACCTCCAAATCGATGTATGCGTTTTGAAAAGGTGAATATCATTGTTGGATATACAAGGCGTAGTAGTAATAGTAGTAATAGATGCACGCCCCCAAATGAAAAATCACTTCTAATTTGAAGCCCGGTTCTTTCTTTTTGCCTTCCCGTCTTCTCTCTCTTCCAGCCCACTTTTCTAAAGCACCTCGTTACTGTCCGCAGCTCTGGACCGGGAAACAGGATACATCCGCAGTCGATCTTCATTCTCCCGGGCGCCCACTCTCGGTTCCACATCCACATCCTCGCTTTCTGGTACTTGGGTGTAGGGGTTGTTAGGATATGGCCGGAATTTGTAGCCAATAAACACGTAAAATAGGAGCGTCGCCGTTTCATCCACTGCTTCTCCGACCCATGTCACATAGCGAAATGGGAGTGATGCCTGCAGCAGCTGCACCACAATACGCGTGACATAAATGTATACCAAAGTGACAATGTAAAAGCTTGACCACAGCTTGTACTTATTGATGACATCGGACTCTGAATATGCAAGGTTGCGCGGGGCGAGGTTGGCAAGGATACAAGCATGTCATCGAGGTCACATACCTTTTCCATCGGCTGCCGTGCCTGCACCAAGATGTTTCCGTGTTTGTAGGATGGTCCATAAAATCACTGCACAACCTGCCAAGTCAATAAGCGGTAATACCATTGCCTGGGTGCGCATTCATGTTAAGCAGCTTATTTTTGACCCGCGTTGCTCTTTGTGTGTATGTGTGCCTGAGTGGATGCGATCTGGACTTACCCAGAAAGACTGGTCTGCAGATCCGACAGCTGTCTCATTGCCAATGGCAGATGCAATATTTGCCAATACCTGAAGGGGAACAATGATCGATATCACTCGTTTGTCTTTGACAGAGAGATACGGCTTGATGAACATCCACCCCGATGCCAAAAGGACTGCCAGATATGTCCCTAACGTGTTAGACACCTCGCTTGTCTTAAAAAAAAAGAGCAACTCACTGATAATAAGGATGCTCAGAATCCCTTTAACACTGTGCGTTGAGAGCTAGAGCGTTAATCTTTCAAGTCGCCGTATTCACATAAGGATCCACTCGGGTACATACCACGCAAAGATATAGAAGCCAATTTGCCAGGCCTCTGTGAGGACTCCTTTCATCTTGTGATAATACTTTGCCTATTAAACGTGTTAAGCCGAGGTCTTACATCTTGAATTATCATATTTCAATTGGTTGGGAATCTTACCGAGTGAAGCGCTTTGTCGACGTGAATGAAAACCACCAGCACCAGCCTAGTACAAATTAAATCTTTGGATGTTAGTATTTCTAGATTGAATATCACGGATTGAAAACTTGCATGAGCCAATGGGCGCGAAATACCCGGGTGTCCTTTCGATAAACAAGCAAATGGAACCAGTAGAAGGCAATGACAAGGTAGGCTGCTGATGAAAATCCGTAGACATAAGGGAGAGGCGTGTCTCCAGCAGAGAGGTGGTTCGCATTTGGGTTGATCAGATCAATCGTTAACTGTTAACCAAGGGGATCGTGAGAATCAAAACCAGAGTAGCTTCTCCCCCTTTCCCTGCGTACTCTAAACGAAACCGTCGAGCGTTGCTTGCAGTTGATGAAAATGATTTGCCAGAGGCCCTCATCATCTCCAACCTCAAGGGACCGTGTCCAGCTTACGACCGTGAATCGCATTAGCACGAGTTAGTAATCAAAAGAAAAAAAAACGATGACATCTGTCTCTTTTTTTTTTTTTACTTTTTGACTTCTGGAGCTAGTTCTTCAATGATACTTGTCCCATCCTCGATTTCTTCCCTGACGTAGCTATTGTCGAGGAAGCATGGTGGAAACGGTTGCTCCACCTGCTGCTGTTGTTCCGTCGCGGTGCCTCTCCAGTGCTCTTCATCCTCTTTTCGTCCCTCGTCCTCGTCCGAGAGTGTGTCCCGTGCTTTGCGAATATAAAATGCGACTCGGCCCGGATCGTTAGGATTAGATAGCTAAAGGAGAGCAATGTGAGGAGTTGAACCTCCCTATTCCTTTTGATACCATCAGGAGTGTCTGTATACCTCCAGATCGCGAAGATCAAGTGACAAAGAACCGCCAGCGAAAAATCCGAACGAGGCAACCTGGATTGACTTTCGCTCATCCTGGCTCAGAACGAGTTCTGGAAGCGTGGCATTGGCGGTAATGACGCAAAGTGCAATGATGAGGAAGATCCCCCATTTCATCTTGGCAAGCGTCTTCGAGCTTGTGGGGAGCCCACGCCCGCACCCACCCAACTTTTTCATTCCTCCTCTCCGTCACAAAAAGAACCAATGAAAATCATCCCTCATGCATCACTTATTGGTCTCACTATCATAAGCTATATACGGGGGAGAATTAAAGGGAGCTCCCATGATAGCTTACAGCACGCGTGTCCCTTCTCAAAATGTTGTGAATAAGGTGTTCGGAAGATCTTGAGATTAGGATATTTTAGATTTTATATACGGAAATGTTCGGGAGGGAAGAGTGTGCGGTTGACTATTGGACGGAGGGAGAAGGAAGAGGAGGAGAAGGAGGAGGAGAGCTGTCTATGAAATGGAAAGTAGAGAAGTGAAGATACATATTAGCTTGCCAGTGCCTGGCAGCAGACGATGCCTTTGAACCACTCGTTCTGCTCAAGTTGGGAGAGGGTAAGACGCTTTTGCGGTGTGGGATCTAGCATCCTGTACATCACTCGTTTTGCGCTATATTCGAGGCCCTCCAGGATGTCCAGTCCGCTTTCCTTGGCCCTTTTCTTGACGGACTCGCGCGCCTTATTCAGTGACATCTGCCGTTCATGATCGGATATTGACGATGTTGGCGTCCTAGCCATTTTGAGTCGCTCCTGCCGTGCATTCTCGTGTTCCTCCTCAATGAGCCGGCGGAATTTAAGGTACCGATCATAATAATCATCCTCACCCTTCTTTGCCACATGCCACAGCTGATTACTAGTCCGCATCGACATGTAAATCACAGCGCAGCTCCAGACATCGCACAAGCGGGGATCATATTGCGGTGCAGTGAACATTTCAGGAGCTATATATGGTTCAGATCCGCATATGCCCTTGCTATATGAAAAGGGTGCATCAGCGCTCGGTTGAAAGCAATCCGCACTACCGAAATCGGAGATCTTGAGACATCCGGTGCTTGTCAACAACAAGTTCTCCGGCTTAAGATCGCGATGCGCGATGCCAACGCTGTGCATATACTGGACACCGCGTACGAGCTGCTTGAAGAAGCAATTGGCCTCGGCCGGCTGAAGCCCCTCGCATATCAAGTTGAACAAGTCGCCGGCATCGCAGTATGCCATCACCAGGCAATACACAGCAGAAGTCTCGCTGAGAGGAAGCATATCAAGCGTTTCGATAACATTTGGATGATGCAAAACGGCCGAGATGCAGAATTCGCTTGTGAGGCGCTTGGCATATTGCTCTGTGGATTCTGAGCTCTTCCTTCGAAACTCCTTTTTTTTGTGTTCATACGAATATATGCGTATATATAAAATGCGTGCGCGCGCGCGCGTGTGTGTGCGCGTGTGTGCGCATGTGCGGATCACTGTCAAGAGTTCGCGGAGGAGATAAAGAGAGACGAGAACGGGTATATGTGTGGATCTATTACCTTGACAGCCAGCAGTTCTTCCCCTTTGACACAACAGGTCCCGGAGCCAGAAGATGGTTCTCTTTTCTGGACGGTCCGGACTACTCCGAAGGCACCTTTCCCAATCACTTCTTGACAAGTGCCCCATTTGTCACACAAGAAAACAGGCTCTGCGTTGTCTCTTCCGAGCTCAGTGTTCACAGCAGCCCGTTCCTTTTGCAGCGCTTCCATGGTTTTCCTCTCTCCTATCAACGAGAACTTTATATTCTTTTTGGAGGGGAAGAGGCCGCCTGCAAGATGCTGAAGCGAAGCACTGAATTTACTGGATTGTGTGTATTTAATGGTATGTGTGTGGGTGCCATCAGGACGGAGCTCAAAACGTTGTTGTTGTCGTTGTTGATGCAAGGGGTACGATGGCCTACTGGGTGAACGAACAACTGTGGAATTGGAAGAATGGGTCGCAGGCGAGGAACGTGAGGAAGCATGGTCACGGTGGGGTAGAGTTACAGCTGTGCATGTAGAATCTGTCTTGACATGGTCGACGTGCCGCGCGAAGAAACCCATAAAGTGTCGTGAAAAGGAAAAAGAAAGAGAAGGGAAAGAAAGGATGCACCCCAGAAACTCAAAAGAAGCGGTGTTCAAATGAAACGAAATCTACTTTTTCGGAAAAAAAAAGACGATCATTCGCGCACAAACTCCCAGATACTTTCTTGATAAGGAAAACACAACATGTCGCTCATTCCTCATCAGTGGGCTGTGGGAGGAATTGGAGCAAAAAGCATGACATGCGCAGAAGCAGCTAAAATATCACTTTTTAATTTATTCACAAGTCTAGAGCTCCCAATCATCATGGCACCCAAGTCCATGAGTTGGTAACACCGTCAGATATGCATTTGCAGGCACTAAACTTATAAACAAACAAAAAATATAGAGTGCCGATCTTCTTAGAACAAGCGCTGGGGCTTGCCCATGGAGGACTTCAAGTAGAGAGACTTGACGTTCTGCCAGTTCTTCTTGAGGAGAGAGACCAAGAAGTTGACAGCCAACATGATGTTAGCAACCAACTGATCGTCGGTCATCTGAACGTGGCCAACAGCGACACCCAAGCAAAGAACCTTCTTCAACTGGAACTTGATGGTGGCACGGATCTCGTTGGCCTTGACAACCAAGTCATCGTTGTGCGAGACGGCAGTGGGGAACTTGCCGACCTTGTGAAGACCAGGACCCAAAAGACGGGGGATCTGCTTGATCAAGGCCTCAGAGGCAAGGAAAGCATCGTACTTCTTGGCGAGCTTCTTGATGAGCTTCTTGTTCTTGTTAAGCTTCTTCAAGTCCTCAACAGACTGGAACTCCATGCCGTTGGCCTTGGCCTGGTCGCAGTGGAAAGCATCACCGAGAACGCAGACGGAGAGGTTGGGGCGGGGAATGTTGGGAAGCCTTTTTTTGTAATGAACGTGCGCGTGCGATTAGCCCTATCGTTTTCCTCTTCCCCTGTATGGTGAAGACCATACACTCAGCCAATGTACATACTTGATGGTACCCGAGAAACGCTTGTCACGTTGGGGATCGTAGTTCTTGAGACCGATCTGGAGCTCAATGGTCTCGGTGAAGTTACGCTTCTTCTCCTCGGAACCGGTCTTGATGGCCTTGATGACTTCTCTGACGGCAGAAGGGCTGACTTTGCTGTATAGACGATGGTATGCATATGAGTATGGGAATAGACCGATGGATGGATGGCTGCATCCAGTGATGAAGGATGGATGGACAGGGCCTCTTACCTCATGGCGAAAGTGAAAGGGAAGGATCTACGACTAGCCAACTTCCAGACTCATTTTACAACGGACCCGATTACTTCTTTAATCTCCGCCAAATAGATGCCGTCATTGCCCACGCCCTCTGCCACTGACATCCTGTCCAAGAAAAAGAGCGCGCAAAGCTTTAGAGGACATGACCCATAACTCAGTTATATGGTAGCGTCATGAAAAATGCGTCGCGCTGTTGAAATACAGTGATATGTATTTGCGCAAGTCATATAAACGAGCTTATTCAATTTCCATTTCAATGCTATCTGACTTGTGTTTCTTCAGCCATTCCGTACTTCGCTCTCTGAGCTCCTCAATATTTTGAACCGGCTCATGGTCAGCTTTGACGTTTGCCTCGCTTTCCGTAGCATCCTTTGGGTCCCACTTGGGAGCATGTGGCATTATATCTGAGAAATCTTCGGTTTGATCTATAGTAAAACCATGTTGTGAATAATACGGTATTTTATCAAAGAAACACACACATACTTCCGGTCTTTGGCATATTGGAAAGATTAGGTTTGTGTCTAGAGAAAGAGAGTCAGTACTGAAAGGCAGACCCTTTTCGGCGACAAAGGTCTTGTTTTCTTTACCCTCCCAAAGTGATGTAGCGGCGCGAGACGACGGTGCAGCGAGCGAGGGTGAGAGATCTGTTCATGGTTTGATTAGAATTGTTTGGAGAAAAAGGTGGGAGCGCATGCGAGAGACTTTGTTATGGGTATTTTAAATACGGGGTTTCTCTGCATTAGCATGAATCGGGAAAATTAGATCACCAGTCATGTGTAGGATGGACCCATAGCAACGACCGGGGAACCAATGGCGAATGCTAAGTCTCGATTTGTTGTTGTAGATCTGGGTTTCAAGCAGAAGGACGAAGCCGGTCCGCTTGCATAGTTATTTTAGCTACCGAGTCCATGTCCATGTGGCGGGTTCCTTAGATGGAGGAACAAGTAAAAGGGCTCATGTGGAAGTCTGACAGCGGTGCAAGTTATTTAGGTCTAGCCAAATAGTGAGCTTCCGCAGAGTGGTAGGCCAGGCAAAGTTACAATGCGGATGTTATACCTATTTTGGACGAACAGTCGGAATTGCCCATAGCAAAGAGTAGTACTTATAAGATGGGTCGATGAACGGCTGATATACCCTTTGTCTAGAAGTCGCAAATATGGGGAGCGCGAGCTAGACGAAGGTTGACTGTAGGGAGGTGATTTACTACGCTGTCTTTCCACTCTCACATATAAAAATCTCATTGGTCCTAAACGCGCCAGTCCCCGATTTCCACTCTTGTTTTTTCGCTCCGCTTCGTAAGCTTCACAACCAAAAGGCCGTCTGTACCTTTTGTGCTCTTTTTCTCCATCATCCCATCTCCAAGAAACCGCTGAGAAAAGCAACGCTTTTTCTCATACGCCTCTAAATTAAAAAGCACCCAGCGTTTATCTTTTTTACTGTAATCCGCTCCTACACATCTATACTACATCTCTGCAATGACCGCTGTGAGCTCAGTTGCCGATATCGACGCTTGGATCGCCCAGCTTTCCGAGTGCAAGCAGTTGTCAGAAGCTGATATCAAGAAGCTGTGCGACAAGGTACAGTACAGAAAGTCGAATTGTTCTTCTAATGAGCAACGATGAACTCACGTGCATAATTATTCATCTTGTACAAACACACTCACATTCACACTCACACTCACACCTACACTCACACTCACACTCACATACACATACACATACACATACACATACACATATACATACACATACACGCACTCGCACTCGCACTCGCATTCGCACTCGCACATGCACTCGCACCCGCATACATACATATCCATCGTATCATTCAATCATATATTGGGGTGGTAAATTTCTAGGCACGTGAGATCCTTCTCGAGGAATCGAACGTTCAGCCAGTTCGGTGTCCTGTAACCGTGTGTGGTAAGCAACAACCCGGGGAGGTTCAACGACTAGGATGTGTTGAACAAGAAAGGGGCGCAACTTAGGCGATATCCATGGTCAATTCCATGATCTGCAAGAATTGTTCCGCATTGGAGGCAACTCCCCCGACACCAACTACTTGTTCATGGGCGATTATGTTGATCGAGGCTATTACTCCGTCGAAACGGTGACCTTGCTCGTCGCGCTCAAGGTGCGATACAAGGATCGTGTGACGATTCTCCGCGGAAACCACGAATCGCGCCAGATCACACAGGTCTATGGCTTCTATGATGAGTGCTTGCGAAAATATGGCAATGCCAACGTCTGGAAGATGTTCACAGATTTATTTGACTTCCTGCCCTTGACTGCTCTCATTGAGGACCAGGCATGTTCCGCCCCTCCAACCCCCCACCGAACATACATACATATATATACACACACACAGAGGGAGAGAGATAGCCAGCATTGAAGAAGGGGAGGTTGCCTTCTTTTCCCTGAGAAAGGGGCCGGGTTGAAGAAATCATTTGTAACATATGCTCCTTTATATAGATCTTTTGTCTTCATGGAGGATTGTCTCCATCCATTGATACCCTCGACCAAGTCAGATCTTTGGAGCGATTCCAGGAAGTCCCACACGAAGGACCCATGTGCGACTTGCTGTGGTCTGATCCTGATGATCGTTGCGGCTGGGGTATCTCGCCTCGCGGTGCAGGCTATACATTCGGACAAGACATTTCCGAAACATTTAACCACAATAACGGTCTGACGTTGGTTGCTAGAGCACATCAACTTGTCATGGAGGTATGTTTGGCTAGGATGGGTCCTTGATATACTTCCAGCCAATTTACCCTTCTTCACCTCCCCTCCAAGGGCTACAATTGGTGTCATGACCGCAACGTTGTCACTATCTTCAGTGCACCAAACTATTGCTACCGCTGCGGTAATCAGGCAGCCATTATGGAGATTGATGAACATCTGAAATATTCCTTGTAAGTAGGATATATCTAATATTTTTATTGATCCGATTAATATTTAATCATATCGACGCTTTTTAGCCTCCAATTCGATCCTGCACCTAGAAAGGGCGAGCCGCATGTTAGCCGACGCACACCCGACTACTTCCTGTAAAAAGCGAGAAGAAAGACATAGGCTGATTTTTTTCGTTTCTGCTATTTTGCATTGTAAACTTTACCCCCTCCCGCTTTTATTTTCTTTCCTTTGGAAAAAAAAATCTAAACGCGGTAAAATTATTTCAGTATTTGATTGGATGCCGCGGTTGCTCCATTTAATTGGGTGATTATGAGTCCGGCCCGGACGGTCATGCGTGTGACGTGTCTCTCTCTCTTCATGAACCTATTCTGATCGAAGCAACTTGACCTTCCGTTTTGTTTCCCCCTCCTGCGACAGTAAAAAAAAAAAAGGTTGGTACAAGACATATATGTTTCTCTGTGTTTTCTCGTGCGCGTCTCCACTTGTTTCGCTTGGAAATATTCGTTTTCTCATGCTCCTTCTGCTATGCCGCTCCCCACCCTTCGCTATCTCCTTCTCTCTTCTGTCTTGCTGCTACCTCGCTCTGCAACTTTTGACACGGTTTATGGATTATGCGCTCATCATGTCGTCCCTGTTTGCATTCTAGTTTGTCGCAAGACTTCCATCAACACATCGGTCTGAACACTCTCCGTCTCATTACGACGGAATGCATTCTTTGTCCAGCAACGCCATGATTCCTCAACATTCGCCAAGCGGGCCAGCACCTCCGTCAACAGGCGCGGTGCCTGGAAATCTCAGCAAAGATCAGATCAACAATTTGGTTCAGGTAATCAATCTTGTGCGATGCTTTCTCCATTAAAGGTCTTACTGATTGCATCTCCAGCGTGCCCGAGTTTTGCAAACTCAAGGTTCCTCTGAGGAGAACAATCCTGAATTTGCACAGATTATGCATATGCTAAGGAACTTCCAGTTGCAACAGAAGTTCCAACAGCAACGCCAGCAAATGGCGGGTTCATTTCAGCAATCGCCCTTGTCGCCTGTTCAGGTGCCCTCTCAGCAGCAGCGACCGCCTCCACAGCCCCTTCAACAGCACCAGCACCAGCACCAGCACCAGCACCAGCAGCGGCCGCCTATGCCCCAGCAGCACCAGCAACAGCACCAACAGCAGCACCAGCAGCAACAACAACAACAACAACATCCTATGATGGATGCTACAGGTACTTACTCAAAAGGGGGCTAAGCATGTATGCACGCGCTGTCTAGAAATACCTTCGCGAACGGCGCTTTTTATTTTTACGCTCACACCATTTTGGTTACTTTATTAGCATTACCTCAGCATTCTGTATTCACACAAAGTCAGCTCGGTGCCCTCAGGTTCCAAATTCTCGCGTACAAATTGATTTCGAAAAATATGCCACTGCCTCCCCATATTCAACAAGCTGTCTTATCACCATTGACCTCAAACGACGATGGGTCTTGGAACGATCCTGCCGCAGGGAGTAATGGCATAGCATCACCTGCTATTGCCGGTCCTACTATGACCGCCCTCGGCAAGCATCCTACCGCCTCCCCACAGCAATTACAGACACCATTACAACAACAGCAGCAACAGCCCCAGCTTCAGCAACCACAAACGCCATCCATCGGGCCCCAAGTAGCAACGGCAGCGGCCTCAGCGACTGCAGGCGCACCTTTACCAATAGCAACTCCCTCGCAAACACCCATTGCACACCCTGCGACAGAGTACAATGCATATGCCTCGCCATATAATATGCTCAAAAAGCCGATTTCGTCATATGCTCACGCGTCGCGCCAGCATCGCCAGCTCATTCCTAGCATTACCCCGATTGGAATTGATAGCCAATGTTTGGCAGAGGAACGCGAACGCGTGATCAGTAAACACATTCAAAGCCGCATTCAAGAGCTGGAAAAACTGTCTGGTAGTATGATGGAAAAGCTATTGACACAGGATGGTATCCTGGACGGTAAAGATAAGACACCGTTACGGACTTTGATCGAATTGAAAAGTCTAAGGTTATTAGAGCGTCAAAAGAAGGTAATGGCTTTTGAATCCTCGTTGGGCCCCCATAACTCATGCGATCCATCATTCTAGCTTCGACTGGAGTTTGTGCAAGGAATATCAAAATCCTCTGTGCTTGCTACTTCTACGGACCGCATTGCATTTAGAAGACTCAAGAAGCAATCATTACGTGAAGCACGGATGACCGAGAAAATCGAGCGGCAACAACGGGTTGATCGTGAAAACAAAAAGAAACAAAAGCACCTTGAACAGCTTCAGCTCATTTGTGATCATGGTCGCAATTTGGTCACTGCCCAGCGTACATGGCAAGCGAAACAGAACAAGCTCGGCCGCGCGGTTGTCCAATATCATCAGCACGTAGAAAAGGAAGAACAAAAGAAGGCAGAACGAATTTCTAAAGAGCGTATCCGAGCGTTGAGAAACGATGATGAGGAGGCTTACATGAAGCTCATTGACGAAGCAAAGGACACGCGATTGACTCAGCTGCTCAAGCAAACCGACGCCTTTCTGGAATCTCTTACAAAAGCCGTGGCTGACCAACAAAACGACCCTTCGAACAATATAGATTTCTTACCAGAGTCATCTGCAATCATGGAGGTTCGTTTGCAGTATACCAGTCGTGTCTTTTTATATTTGTAACTCATGACATATCTAGGATCAGGGCAAAGTCGATTACTTCAAAGTTACTCACCGGATATCGGAAGAAGTATCCCAGCCTTCTATGTTAGTCGGAGGTACCCTCAAAGACTATCAGGTAAGCTCAAATGTCACTCAGTTTCCGAACCCAATACCTTACATAGCTTATAGGTCAAGGGCCTTCAATGGATGGTATCGCTGTACAATAATCACCTCAATGGTATCCTGGCCGACGAAATGGGTCTCGGAAAGACGATCCAAACGATCAGTTTAATTACTTACTTGATCGAAAAGAAAAGACAAAATGGTCCCTATTTAATTATCGTGCCTTTGTCGTAAGTATCAACCCTTCTTTACCCGGTTAGCCAGTGAACTTAAATTGTATCATCCTAGAACACTTACCAATTGGGCGCTTGAATTTGACAAGTGGGCACCTTCTGTGGGAAAGGTTGTCTATAAAGGTCCGCCCCAGTCACGAAGGAATCTCCAGATGGATATTCGACGTGGTGATTTTCAAGTGCTCCTCACCACTTTTGAATATATCATCAAGGATCGGCCTGTGTTGAGCAAGATAAAATGGTTGCATATGATTGTCGATGAAGGTCATCGTATGAAGAACACAAATTCGAAACTTACTCTTGTGCTCCGGCAATATTATCATGCTCGGTACCGAATCATTTTAACGGGTACTCCTCTTCAAGTAAGTCGAAAGACGACGAGCTAATGCTCGAACGGTATATTTACAAGGAACTGTGATTATAGAACAATCTTCCGGAATTATGGGCGTTGCTCAACTTTATCCTCCCAAAGATTTTCAAGAGCGTCAAAACATTTGAAGATTGGTTTAATACTCCGTTTTCGAACCAGGGCGTCCAAGACAAAATAGATCTAAATGAAGAAGAACAGCTTCTCATCATCAAGCGCCTGCATAAAGTGTTGCGTCCATTCTTATTGCGACGTCTGAAGAAAGATGTCGAAGCAGAACTACCGGATAAGGTCGAACGAGTGATCAAATGCAAATTATCGGCGCTCCAGCTCAAATTGTACCATCAGATGAAGAAGAATGGTCGTATGTACACGGCGACCAACGAGAAAGGGTAACTATGATGCAATGTTTTTTTTTGTTGAACTTTTCGCTGACCAGGTGTTTCGATGTGACCATAGCAAAATGGGCGTCAAAGGTCTAAATAATACTATTATGCAGCTTCGAAAGATCTGCAACCATCCATTTGTCTATGAAGAAGTCGAAAATGTGATCAACCCTTCCCGACAGTCAAATGAGCTTCTCTACCGTGTATCTGGCAAGTTTGAACTTCTCGACCGCACACTACCAAAGCTTCGCGAGACGGGACATAGGGTATGCAAATGAAATGGATGAATGCTGGTGATTGCGCTCTCTAATAATATTTTGTTAGGTGCTCATCTTCTTCCAAATGACTCAGGTGATGTCTATCATGGAGGACTTCATGAATTATAGAGGATATCGTTATCTACGTTTAGACGGTTCGACAAAGGTAATAGGTTCAATGTTAGGCGAATGGTCAATGGTATTGATATGTTCTGGTTACAGGCCGATGACCGGTCTAGACTTTTACAAGTGTTCAACTCGCCAGATTCCCCCTACTTTGTTTTCTTGTTGAGTACCCGTGCTGGTGGTTTAGGTCTTAATTTGCAGTCAGCAGATACCGTCATTATTTTCGACTCGGACTGGTAAGCTTTAAGAAAGTGCTTTAGTAATTATAGACTGACAAGACCCTGAAGGAATCCACATCAAGACTTGCAGGCACAAGATCGTGCACATCGTATCGGTCAAACGAAGGAAGTCCGCATTTTCCGTCTGATTTCTGCGAATTCTATCGAAGAGAACATTTTAGCCCGCGCCAACTATAAGCTTGACATCGACGGGAAGGTTATCCAGGCTGGCAAATTCGACAATCGAAGTACTGACGAAGATCGTGAGGCATTCTTGGTATGTTACAACTGAACCATTGCTTCAAGTGAACTAATGACCGGATGTGTTGGTTTAGCGCTCGCTTCTGGAGGATAAGAATGATGAACAGAACGATGTTGACGGGGAGGAAGACATTGACGACGAAGAGCTGAACGAGATGTTGAAGCGCTCTGAGAGTGAGCTTGCCATTTTCAACCGTATTGATGCGGAGCGCGAGCGTGCTGAGTCTGAGTATTACCGTCGAAAAGGATACCGAGGACGGATACCCGATCGTTTAATACAGGAGGACGAACTGCCAGAAGTCTATCGGTATGAGGAAGCACTCAACGACGAAGTATCACCTCTGCTCGAATATGGTCGCGGACAACGTGTTAAGGATTCAATACGTTATGACGATGGTATAACAGAGGAACAGTGGGTCAATGTAAGTTGAGTGAGCAAATGGCCATTTGGCTATGTACATCATGTAACACGCATACGTTTTTAGGCGCTCGAGGACGAGAATGTTGATGTCGAAGATTTCATGACGAGAAGGGAGGCTCGACGACGGAAGAATAAAGAGCTTATTGAAGACTCCTCCAGCTATCTCAAGAAGAGAGGGCGTCCAAAGAAAGTAGAGCCTGACGTAAGTCTGATATCTGATGCATGTGGTGGCGACATCGTCTAAATATATATCTTGCGTTTGCCAGAAAAAGCGCAGTCGTTCACGAAAAGACGACGTTGATCTTCTTGGACCAGATCCTCTGCCTGCTCAGATCCGACAGCAGATGACCCAAGTGTTCGAAGCATGCTACCGGGCAGTGGAAGAAGCTGTTGACGAAGATGGGCGGAAGCGTTGCGTGTTATTTATGGACCTCGTCAGCAAACGAGACTATCCTATTTATTATACCATGATCAAGAACCCTATTGCCTTGAAAATGATCAAGAAACGGATCTACTCGCCCTACTACAAGAGCATCAAACAATTCCGCGAGGACTTCAACTTGATGTTTGACAATGCGCGGTTATTCAACGAAGAGGGCTCAATGGTATATCAAGATGCAGACGAGATGCAGGTAGGTTATAGTGATGTGAACTTATCGCGGCGTGTGGGCCTTTGGCTTAACATGCGATCATGTGTAGAATGTCTTCAACGCCAAGATGGCGCAGCTTTGTCCGGGAGATATGCTGCCACATATGCAGGCGGTGAACAATAATCGGATGGCGGGGATGTATGGTATTGGCGTCGGTGGTGGCAACTCAAGCCATAGCAACAACCAGACTGCAAGTAGCATGAACATGTACCGCAGCCACATTGGTCCCAACACGATGAATATTGAGAATTATAGCAATGTCGCTATGCTCGCCGATACCTCTACAACTGCGAACAATATCATGATCAACAACAACAAGCAGAGAAGTGGCTTGGTGGGCGACGAGGATGACGATGACGATGAAGTAGAGGAGGAAGACGATGAGTACGAAGATGATGATTATAATGAGTAGCCAGGCTTTCTTTTTAGTAGTAGGACTAATGTACATACCCAATCTTTCGAACGGATAAGAAAAAGTTTCTTTTATATATACATTTCGTTGTGTCGTTTCTTTATGCTCGTGGGAGGAGGCGAATTGGGGCCAAAAAAAGAGGAATGGAATTACTTATTGATTTATTGGAATTTGTTCAGCATATACATTTTGTTTGGGGGTAGGGGAGAGAGCGAGAGGGGAATCTGGTGGGTAACTTTTTTAGTTGCTTGGCGCGGCGATTTTATTTGGGGTTTCCATGTCGGTCAGGTTTCCTCGAAGATCTTGTTCGAGCTCCAGTGCCTCGAACAAGCTCTTGAAATTACCTGCGCCGAAGCCATTATGATTTTTGCGTTGGATGATTTCGACAAAGAGGGTGGGGCGGTCCTCTAATGGACGCGTAAAGATCTGGAGGAGATAGCCATTCTCGTCATAGTCGACGAGGATGTTGAGCTTCTGAAGCATGTCGATGTCTTCCGTGATCGGTCTCTTGGCGACCTTGTTATGCGTCTGCAGAGCCACTCGAAGTCTGTCATAGTACTTTGGAGGGACGACCAAGAAGTCACAGCCGCGCTTGCGCAGGTTCGAAACGGATGTGATGATGTCGCTGGTGTTGATAGCAATGTGCTGGACACCCGCACTACCATAAAAATCAACGAATTCTTGGATCTGCGACTTCTTCTTTCCAAGAGCAGGCTCATTGATGGGCATCTTGATCTTTTCGGTAGGGTCGGCCATGACCACCGAACGAAGCGCACTGTATTCGGTATGAATATCTTTGTCGTCGACGGACCAGAAGCGATGGAAGTCAAAGACACGCTCATAGAACTCGGCGATGGGATTCATCATGTTATCGGGTTGGTTACCGACGATATGGTCGATGTAATCCAAAGGAACAACAGGCCTAATGCTTTGTGTGAGAGAATGTTTTGACTTGTACACACCCCTTCCCCTTCTGTTTTTGGGTGATCACTTACAGGATATCTTCCAAGGGATCATTGTATCGTAGTGCCTTCTTTGAATCTTCGTAACCCGGCAAGAAGATACCTTTGTAATTGTGGCGCTCGACAAGCGTATGGTGGACATCGCCGTACTGTAGAGACATAGAAAGGTTAAGAATCTTCCAAACCCTTTTCCCTTAGCTTTTTCTCTCTCTTCAAGTAATTACAGTTGCAATCGTTGCCATGATGACAGAACCGTTCTCGTCCTTGTACTCTTGAGGCGCCTTAATGGACGTCGCACCTCGTGCGATTGCTCGCTATAGGTAGATCATCAGTAAGGCATCTCGCAAGCAAGTCTTAGCGGGCAGATGTCGTACCTCATACACTGCGCGGCAGTTGGTGACGGTAAACGCTACGTCCTTGACACCGTCACCACGTCTGGCAATTTCGTCCGTCATCTCGGTGCATTTTCCTGGCTGGATGGCGCACTCGAAGACAAAGGTGGCATTGCCCTGACGGACAACGTGAGCAGACAGTTCACGGCTGCCTGTCTCGAGTCCCTTGTATGCAATATGCTTGAAGCCAAGACGGGTGCAATAATAAGATGCAGCTTGCTTGGCGTTGGTTACAGTGAAACGAAGATGATCGTATCCGGTGTATTGCGACTAAATAAAGAAAGGGGAGCAGAACTATCAGAAACCAAAAGCAACGCATGGGGATGGGCTGTCTGTGGAGCCAAGAATGTCCTATAACAGGAACACCTTCATTACCATGGTTCTATATTGAAGAAGGGATAAGGAAGATTAGGCATGTCAAAGGGAAAAATTGGCTTCTGTTTATAAAGCAGATGGAACCGTGGGAACAAAAAAATTCCCACGATGCATGATCTCATTGGATGTTTGTATCTCGCTCACACACCTTCTCTCTCTCTCTCTTCATCTCTCTCTCTCTCCATCCCCACATGCTTAAGAGACAAATCTTCTGTATTTCTCACGATCTTTCAAACTATACTGCCTACTTCTTTTGGGCGACGGGAATGGGAAGGATCAAACAATGGACAAGCAAGCTTCTAGAGAATGGTCTTTAACGTTGTGTTTGGAAATGACTGCATGAATTGATTGTTTAAGACCAATTTTGCCCCGGTTTCTGCGTGAGGAGATGGTTTGTTTCTTTGGGGTCGGGGGAGCTGCCGGCCCCCAGTGTGTTGTGTATATATGTGTTTTGCCGCAAGCCTCCTCAGCAACCTTTTCTTCCCTTCTCATCAAGGCTTTCTCTTGTGTCTGTACTACCCATTTAAGTTATTTGCTCGTTCGGCCCATGCTCTCCCCTCCTTCCCGATAATAATCTACACACTTTTTCTTTTAAAAGAAATATTCACGGGATGAATATCATCCTTACAAGGATTGCATCTGCAAAGAGAACCGGCTGGTGTTTCATGACAATGAGGACAGTACATGCGCATAGCAACGAGCTCACATGGCCATGTTGCTCAGCGTAGACGTACGCACCCCAAGCCAAATCTCCATGTGATTTATCGTTGGAATTTCGGCAAGCATTTGCCCGCACTTGCAGCGATCAGCACCTCTTTCTCTATGTGCATTCTATCATGTCGAGTTGACAGCTCCATGAATGTTATCACGCACGCACTCGAAGCATTTTCATGGTCCCACAAGCCCATCCCTCGATCCAACTGGTTAGCATCTTATTTTTCCCATGAAAAGTGTATCCAGAAAGTGAGGATGGTGGGTATGTTGTGTGTGTTCGACGTTTGTAAGAGAGCTTTGTGTCACTGTGCGATTTCCAATGTCCTGCCCCAGGTGAACATAACACACTTCTCCCTCTCCCTGGCCCTGTAGTGGAGCAACGAAAAGAAAGATGCATAAGCTACGCATTGACAGGGCAGCTAGGTTCTGAGAGAACCCAAATGCTCAAGATCCCTGTGTTCACAAATCTAGGTACCGAATTGAGCACTCCAATCGACATGTCCGCTTTTTTTTTTGGGATGCATAACACACAGATCTTTGATACGGGGCGTCGCGGCGCAGGGGGGAGGAGGTTCCATTATTGAAATTGTGTTCAGGAATCGCACATTATTCCTTCCTGTTCTCCTTATTTGCCGGTAACATCTGTAACGTGTGTGCGTGTGCGTGTGCGTGTGTGCGTGATTGTATGCTGAAATTTTTTCTGCTGGCATAACATTTATTGTAAGAGCGCATGTTCAGTTTTAGGTTTAAATGTTGGAGGGGTAGAGCATCTATTGTTAGGCAGATGGTCAGCACAATACATGGAATGATGCGATGCTTCTCGTCCCCGAAACTTACGACACGGACGGAAGCGCCAAAGGACTTGGGGGGCAAGTTCTTGCGGAAACGAGCCTTGACGACGCCGCTGGTACCATGGGTGCGGGCGATGCGACCCCAGATGACACGGAGCTTGGAGCCGTTCTTCTCCTTGTTGGCGTAGTAGACGTAAGCGACACGCTTGCCGAGGTAGAAGCGAGCATCCTCGGTGGTCTGAACACCCTCGAGCTTGAGGAGCGAGACATTGGGATTCTGGGTGCGCTTAGCACGTTCGTAGCCCAAAACGCGGCCCTTGCTGTACAAACTGGAAGGGAACAGAAAAAAAAAAAGAGTTTAAGTTTCCTCGGCCCTCTTTAGCCCTGATCAACTTTTCTCCCCCATCCATCCATCAATCCATCCATCCATCCATAAATATATTTTTTTTCTTACCGGTCGGTCATGTCGGATGGGGAGGGTGAAAATAAAAAGAGGAGGGAAGCCTGTCGGTGAAGTGGATGGTCTTTGCTCGACTATCGCTCATCTTTCTCCATCTCTCCCTTTTTCCTCTTCCCGCGCACACCCTCCATTTTTCTTATCCCCCCCCCTCCACCGCATAATCCCATTTTCAATTCCCGCCCGTCTGGATGATCTACTATGGTGGGTGTCTAGGGAACCTCTCCCCCCGTAGTGGCAGCCCCCTCTTCCCTTCCCACCCCCGCACCGCTCGGCCCACCTCCTCTCATCATGTGGCGATCGTGACGTACTAGGGGATCATCGGGCCCCCCTTCCTCTCCACGGTCAATGCAAAATTCCCCTGTCATCCGCTCAAACAAAAACATATAATCTCTTCTTTCTCTCTCTCTCTCAAAATTTAAAATCTCCATTGACATAAGAAAACCAACAGTATAGCACTCGCAATGCACGAAATTGGCATCAAGCGTAGATCAGCGGATGAAGCATATTGCCCAACGCCTACCATGCCCTCAAAAGCTCATGTCCCTGGTCAGTTTTCTTTGCGAGTTCTTTATATACGACACGGGGAAGGGAAGTGCATGAAAATGGTATCGGCTCTGACTTGGGAATTTACGCAGCAGCCAGCGCACGTCTTTACCAACCCACACCACCGCCGGACTCGGTCGTTGTCCATAATACACCTAGCAGATCAAAATATCCATGCTGTCTTGGATGGTGAGTGGCTTTCTTCTTGTACAAAACCCCCATTCCCCCCTCCACGTACCCAATGTCTCACATGTTGCATCCCCAACACCCCCAAAAAAGCCTGGCTGCTATATGCTTATGTTGCGCCATCGAGGAATGCTGTAGTGCAAATTAAATCGAGACCATACTCAGTATGCAGTTGATGTGTATTTTTTCTTCTAGATCGAAAATAATGGAATAAAAAAAGCAATTAAAAAGAGGCGTGAACGTGAAGGAAGAGGAGGAGGAGGAGGAGGAGGAGGAGGGATGTATGTACTAAAGAAAAATGTTCAATGTGAGAGAAGGAGATGATGGATATATATGTACATCGTTTCTTCTAATGGAAGAAATAGTCGCTGTTTTTCACTTGGTTAATATCGAACTCGCCTTTCTCGGGCAGTGGCAGAAGAGTCAGGTCCTCCCAAGTATGCTCATATCGACGTCCTCCGGACCGTTTCGTAGACTTCTTCGGCTTCTCTACCTCAGCCGCTTCTTCGGAGTTCCCGTCAATCTCGTCCTCCGCCATCGACTCGTCAATGCCAAACAAGGCATTCATTGCACGCTGCTCGTCGCTCTTTGCTGGCGGGGCTGCGTCAGTGGCAGCGTCCGGTGCCTTTGCGAAGCCAAAAGATGCAAGTGCGCTTGCATCTTCATCAACGATTCTCTCTCCATCCGGCGCAATTTCTCTAGTGACAGGAACTTTGTAGTTCTTATAGCGCTCATGGAACTCGTCGATCAGATTCTGCATGATCGGCTTGCTATGGAGTTCAATAAATTGTTCACGAATGACCTGGTTCATATCGTCGACGTTGCACGCGTGAGTCCAGTAACTGTCATGGACGGATGCGAAAGTCAGGCCCCGCTCGTGGCAGGCAACAGCGGACATGAGCATGTGCGTAGCATCAAGTGAATGGATGAAGTTAGGAGGGAAGGCCGTGCTCTGTTTGAGGGCATTGACCGGTCGCGAGGCGTCAGGGTCTTCAATGAACACTGTCTGCAACAGAGTCGAGACTTGCTTCTTCCCGGACCGGCGATAGGGCTGCACAATCGGAAGACCAAGAGGAGTCGTCCAGATCACAGACGTCATCTGATTCGACGTCGGGTTCCTCGCAGAGAATGGCTTCTTCGTCTTCCGTCTTCGCTTGTCCGTTGTCTCTACCACGGCTGTGTTCTCATCCTCTTTGGGAAGAAGACCAGCTTCCTGCAGCGTTTCTTGAGGAACGCTCTTCGCAATACGGCGAGCCGAATCTGTCAACCAGTCTTGAATTTGGCGAGCACCGTTGAACATCTCACCAAGCGATGCAAACACCTTTCTGGCCAAGTAACCCGCCAAAACATAAACCTTGTCCTGAGGAATATCATCCCTTTCACGTAGACGGCTTTCGATCTGCGCACGTGCGCCAACGAACGTGACACCGTACACGTTCGTCATCACAGTCTGCTTGACGACCTTTCGACTGATCTTGCCGACAAGCATCTGCGCAAGTTCCTCACCCTCGCTCGCTTCCTGCTCAATAACCTTATTCACCATCTCCGCAACGCCAGTATACACATCCGCAGGTCGATCGCCCGGAGCGAGATTGACCGCTTGTGCACCCGCCATGTCACCGCCCAATGCAGCATAGTGCTGGAGACCATTGCAGGTGCCGTCCTGGTGAACCGGAATCTGCGACAAGAACTCCTCAGGATGTCCGCTTCGCTGTGCCGCCGCAACTTCGTAACATGCTGCCAAGCATTGCCATGGCGAATCGGCCTTGAGCCACCAGCGCTTTCCGTTCAATGGGTTATCGACAGAGTCCAGGATGTTCGGTAGGTTATCCATCGTAAACTTTTCACGATCGCTGAAAGAGTGCTTGTCGAAGCCGTACAAATTGGCCAAATGGATCTTGAGCCATCTCCAGCCACGTTCTCCCAAGGGCTTCGCCTCGCCAAACATCAGCAACCCACGACACAAATCGTTACCGAGATGGTTCAGCGTAGGAGGGATAGGGTAAGCACGGCCACGGAAATCCATGTTATGTGGGAAGTACATTGGCAAATTCAGAAACTACATTGGTGCCGCATTTAGTACCTCTATCTTCTCGATATCACTAGTAGACTTACAGCACGGGCAGTCTCCACTTTATAGTTGACATCGCATCTCAAACTGTGCATATTCTTCTCAGCAGTCTGGATTTGCTTGACGCTGTTCACCCATTGAAATTTGGCCTTCGGGTCCGTGTCGTAGTTCTCAGGCTTTGGAGGAAGTGGTAAATGATCCTTGATGGCGCTTGGGATATCAGCAATTTCTTCACCTGTGTTCCAGGCTTCCAGCACAACGTTGAAAACGTTCTTATTTACACGCCACTGGGTCGATCCCAGCACATCTAGACCAGCCAAAACAGCATTCAAGCGATCATCTTCGGACGCTTTGTGTAAATAAATAAGTTGCTCAGGAGATTCCTTGATACGCATGCAAGATGACTTGGCGGTGAGATAGCCGCCAGAGTTGTAGGAAAGCCATGGGCGAGGATGGACGATCATCGGGAGCAAACGAGGGTGAAGTGTATCCCGAACGGGCTCCCGTGAAAGAAGTTTAGTGAGCGGTTCGGAGAACTTGATGATACCAACACGCTTGCCCTTCACGTATTGGTAGGTATGGAAAAAGGCAGGAATGGTTTCTGTACTACATTCAAATAGCATAAATAACACGTCTGGATATCTGCGAGAGCACACTTACATCTTTTCACCCGTTTCTGGGTTGAAGCTTGGGACAGGAATCTTTGCAGCATCGAGGAAAATGCTGGTGAGGACACTTCCCAACTTGGCACGAATCGAACTAGGCCACACAGGCGTCCATTCACCAGCCTCGCCGATCGAACCCGTGTCACCCTCTGATGCTTCAATCAGCGGACTTCCGGTATTCTGCTGCTTGACCATGTTTGCCTGTGCTCTTCGGACAGCCATGTTGAAGAGCTTTCCGCTAGCGAACAGCGAATGCACCTCGCGGTTTCCTGAAACGCGTTTTGACGACGCCTTCTTGATCTGCATAGCATTATATTCCATTTCCACGGCCTTCCCCACATCAATCACAGCGCGGGCAGTCTTCATACCGTCAGCAATACCCGATGAATTATGAAGTCTGAGGAGCTCCAACATCGTAATCATCGACAGTGTTTCGGGCTTGAGCAGCTTGAGAAAAGGACCATACGTCTTACGTTCAGAAGAAAGACGGCCCGTCGTTTTTTCGCATTGCTCAATTTCCGCAACAATCAGAGGAACCGTCGACTGATGCCAATCCCACATGATCTTCTTGAGCGGTGTCAGGTTCATCGCAGTCAAAGTATCTCCGCGCTCGATGCTCTCCTTCTTCATGTGTTCTAGCCGCTGCATCGCCACATCATAGCCTTGCTGTTCCAAAGCCAGCTGGAGCTCGTAAGGATCCATGGATGCTACCTTCGCAGGGTCTTGGAGTGCTACAAGTTGTTCCCGGAGAAATTGGACGCCCATGGCCTTTGTCGGGATGGCCTCGGGTGCGACCTCATAGCTAGCCGCAGTTGCTGCATCAGTGGCAGTAGCTGTAGCAGAACCAGGACCTTTAGACAACGATGCATCGACAGCGGACTCGAGTTCGGCCAATAGCTCCGGTACTTCGGCCATGTCGCTTTCCGGGGTATTCTGGATAAAGCTTCGGAAGCGTGCGACGTCGTTCGCGTCAAGATAATTTGATTTAACAAGTTCCTGGACAGTGATGGATGTGTCGGAGTGCATTTCTCGCAGAAATGCTCGTACTGCTGCATGTTGGTCCGTTCTTTGTCGCGAATTAGTATGACTTATCGATAGCCAGCATGTCCCAAGCACTTACTTCAAGAAAGCTTTGATGACGATAGCATAAGAGTCTACATCCGGTGATAAGCCGTAGAGTTTCATATTATCGATCCAAACTAAGCATTCTGATGACATAGGTCTTGGTGCCTCCGCGAAACCGTTGAGAAAGGTATTGTACATATTGAGATCGGCGAACACCTTCATTTCATCGCTCTTTGTCCTGTGCAACTCCTTCATGATTCGCTCTGCCCGTGCCATGTCACCCGATCGAATACAGGCGTTAAGGATAGCAAACTGTTCCGCTATAGTTGAAGGCAGGACACGAGAGCTGTAGCGAAAGGCTTGGAGAGACGGATTCGGAAGGATAACATGGGTTGGAGCGACGGGCGGATCTTCCAAGGCAGCAGCACTGGACGAATAACGATTCCCCAGCAGCAAAGGTCGTTGCGACGCCACCCGCACCAGCCGCATGGAGTTTGTGGTTGCCGTTAGTCTTGCACGTAATAACAACGACATGTTGAAATGATCCAAGAACGGCGGGTAGGAAAGGAATAGGCTCAAGTCAACAAGGTACGACTGCAAGGCTTCAACCTGGCTGGTTTTATTTTTTTTTTTTTTTTTCTGAGAGCAACAGTTTTAGTTGCCGCCAAGTAAAAAAGCAGAGTCACACAAAGACAAACTCTCGAGTATTTATGCCCATTTATTTCTTTCGGCATGATTCACATATAAAAACGGTTGAATAGAAATCCTCACCATTTGTTATTTTTCTTTTAGTCGCTATAAATAATAGCCGCTGAATGGTTTGTCTTGCACCCTGGAATCTTTGGGGGATGGCCATGCCAATGATCCAAGTCTGTCCGCCCCGCTTTTTTCGATGTTCAGTCGGAGATCTTTAGGAATTTAGCCGGATAAATTTACATCCGCATGGCGACCGATATAAGCCACATAAATTTGATATCCAAGCAAGGACAGAATACTAGGTTATGTTATCTTACGCGACAAATGAGGTGGGATGGCACATGACGGAGTGAGCGCATTCAAAATGGGATGATGCTTTTGAGAGAAACAGAGAGGAAGGCACCTGTGTGGGTAACTGGCACATCAATGTTGATGCGTTGGTTTTATTTTTATGGAACATCATTTCCTTTGTCCAGGTACGACCTGGAACCAAACGTATTGGTGATGAGGGAGGGAATAAGGGGATCAATATCGCGTATTTTTCCACTTCAAAGACTATGAAGGATCATCCTCGCATAAAAAGTTTTGTTTTGGTACCTCGCTTTAATTTCGCGCGCTGGGAATTCAGGCAGCGCGCGCTCGCGAAACACGTCTTTTCAGCCCCACCAACCTCTGGTGTTACTTGCCCTTCGAACATGAACGACGCAAATTTCACGCTTCCCAATGGCGCCGAGAAAGATATATACGGCCCTGATGCAAATAAACTCTTCGTCAACAATGATCTATATAATCGTATTGTATATCCCAACGTTCATCCGACTAGCGATGACTGGGAGGTCGTCGATGAAAGGTTCGCGAGGACAGCGTGATAGGAAAAGCCAGGACGCACTCACGACAAATTTTTATGCATAGTCAAGCACGATCGTACTTACCCGAAGGGAAAACTCGCAAAGTAACGCTGGGAGTCAAAACCAAGGAGACGACTTCAATTCCCCTGTTTGGAACAGAATCTCTTTGTAGGCCCTCTTTTTTTTTCTTTCTCCTTACACTGTGGGGCTTGCAAGAAGCGTTTTAACGTCCTTTTTTCATATAAGCGAAAACGATGACTACTAAGTTTGGGCATGTCATAAATACCGGAGGATCTATATGGGGTCTTGGCTTTGCTCCAAAGCGGCCAAATGGGGAGCGCGACCCGCATATGCAATATCTGGCGGTGTCCGGCTTTCGGGGAACTGAGAAAGAGCATCACGCACAAGATGAAGAAATCAAAACGGGGACGTACTTGAATGCGATACAGATTTGGAAAGTAAAACTGAGCATAGAAGACCAAACACAGCCGCCTGTTCTGGAGCTCTGCTTATTGAATGATTATGGACCCATCAAGTCCATGGAATGGTGTCCTTACGGTGTTTATGAGGAGGAGGTAAGGTCCAAACACACCATCGAAGGGTAGATCTGATTAATTGATGTCGAGAGATAGGCGCCAAGAGGCGAAGATATCCCCAAGCTCGGCATTCTCTGTATTGTGACCGGCGATAATGCGATTAGAATTATAGCAGTTCCTCATCCAGACGCAGTGCGGAAGAGCACCGAGCAGGGAACCGTATATTGTAAGCTGTACACTAACTTTTTCCTCGCAAATCCGGAATCACTGACACAGCATACTAGTAAAACTAAACAAAGTCCTGCAGACCTTCAAAGTACCAGACATGATACCAATGGTGGCTGCTTGGGGAGGACACGATAAGCTGGCTTGTGGATATAGAGATGGTAAATGATAATGTTTGCGCTATACCGAATAGAGGGAGACGTTGATCCACAAATATTATCCAAAGGGCAGGTCATTCTTTGGGATATACAAGCTGCGCTTACAAAGCCTGGATCAGGTCCTAGCGATTTCCGAGACTTTATCATCTGCAGCATGTATACCAACCATTCTGCTGTTCGTGATATCGCGTGGCACGGAATTGATGATCCACAGTTCTTTTCTACGTGCGGAAACGATGGCCTTGTGCAACTTGTCCAATGGCGCGATCCACATAACGTGAGGCATTATGCACGTGTACGGAGTGAGTAACAAAAAGCGGAAAGGGCTCAAGGTATGATCATCATGCTAAATATGGAATGCTCCCCCTAGACATAGTCTACACCATGGCCTGGCCTGGGTACTCTGACTGTTTCTGGTTCATCGATGGTGAAAATGTTATGCGCGGAGGGAGCGCCTCGGTGTCATTTGAAAAGTCTCAAATAAGGAAGTGTGTGTCCGGACTTGCAATCTCTCGATCTATTGCTGGGAGCGAGCTGCACCCCTTCATTGCCGTTTCGGCAACGGACGGATATCTGAAGGTGGTGAACCCAATCGGTAGCCTACGACTCCGTGATGTATGCTTTCGAATCAAACAGTATGGAATGCGTTTGCTCAACGCATTTTCATCGATTAGGTTTCTCAAAACATTGTATACAGACTTGATTACGATCCAGAAACCGACATTGTACGATTTGTGGACGGAATCCCTCCGAAGGTAAAGAAGGCGAAGGGATTGAGAGCCTCATATATTAAGAGATTTCATAGGGATTCGAGGAAATTAGAAAAGGGCAACCGTATCTTCTGTACATGTCTGATTCTCCAGTTATGCTTCAGAAGGTAAAGTAAACGGAAATTGCAATCTTCCATCCTCCTTCTGAGCGCTCATAAATATGCCCTGTCACAGGTTGTGTGGTGTTCAAACGCTACCTCTGCGGGTTGGGTAGCATCAGGAGGAAGCGCTGGTTTGTGTAGAATCGAGTTTTTAGGAAGAGGACCCCATTGGACTTGAAGGTTCCTCTTAATCCTCTCGAATGACAAACGATCCGAGTTATCCTGTCATTTCCTTGTATGATCTTTAAGGGCAAGATACCCACCCCCCGCTGCGGATAGTGACAGTGTGTCGACGGCTCATATGGTCAAGACCATCCTAGTACTTAACGCATTATGTGCAATAAATCAACTCCATGCCCGTCAATCTGTTAGAGCGCTTTCAAGTGAGTTGATGTTTTGCTACTCTGTGTACAGTAGACCGCCTTGCTTTCTAAAGCTCGATCGCGGTGTATTTTGTCCACACCCACTACAGCTTTGTGAATATTGAACGTCTGCGTACCTAGCTTCCAGTTTTAGACCAAATTGCCCTTCTTCCCATTTTTTAGTCGATGGTATGGGAAAGTTGAAGACCGCATTCGCTGTCGCTTCACTGATGCGATTGCTTTCCAAAGGCGTTGTTGGTTTTCGCTTTTATCTTTGGCGCTGTTACCAATACGATCCATGTCAACACTTCATTTTCCTAAAATAAATTTCGTACATGAGACGAAAAGGAAGTTGTATCAGTAAGAGGAGACAGAACCCAGCAGCGAGAGGAGAAAGACGCTGGAATGGAGCGCATGGATGCGGCGGGAAAGGAACAAAGTGAGACCAGAGACAGCAGCGGAAAGGGGCAGAAGGACGTGCAAGGACTCCTATCTTCCATGGCTTATCAAAGTACGGTACAATTTGTCAGTCTGCAAAGGAGAATGGATGTTGGATTGTAATAAGTAGCGTAGTGTTATAGTGATCATACCGGATGAGAACACGGAAGTCAGACTCAGGTTGGAGTTCAGTGAGAGAGCAGATTCCTCGGCTGCTCAGCATTTATAGGAAATCAAGATGGGTGTTTGACAAGTACCGTGCCGCTTGGCGATGGCTTTTGTCGTTGCAGCCAAATTTAAGTAGGCCCTTTGATTTCCCTCATCGATAAAAATGGTTGTATTGCCAACAATCGACATTTTCTTGATGATCAAGTTGAAGTGTTTCAGCTGCAAAGTACATATTGTATCAAGGGTAACCCCATCTATCAGAATGTGACAGACGAAAAACGAGGCCTGACACTAAGACGACGACGGTCCATGCAGGCAGCAGGAGAGTACGTGTTGGCGTTATTGGACATGGACTGCATATTAAAACCACCACTGCTTTAAACCTGTTGTCTCACATCAATGAATATGTGTGCAATTATACACTTATTATCAGCTATAAACAACATACACTCCTACAAAGAATTAGAAGCATGTCAAGCTCTTTATCACCTGTTTCCCTGAGGAGTTGTTCTATATCTTCTATAATATGACACCATGTTGGTATCTTTCTTAGAAAGTCTATTTTTTCATTATATCCAGGGTCCAACATAAAGTCTCATGGTTCTATATATAGGTAATGATCTTTATATCTTAACTGTAGAATTATCTCAAGTCGAATCATAGCTTTACCCCATGATTACAGTTAACTAGGCATCTATAAGAATAAGAGACGAACCTTTCGAAATCGCTCAAAGTTAAGCTATTCGGTGCTTCACCGATTCGGGCCATCAGTGTCTCGCTTTCCAAAAATCTATTGCGTTTTACTTTGCTCCACACATCCGACGAAATTGTTTAATAGGATTGAGTTCAAGCGAGAAGGATGGAAGATAGGCACAATGATACCCTCGAGACTCGATGTTTTTAAAAATATCTTCAGCCGTATGAATGGGTCCATTATCCATTACCAAATAATGGCCCTTGAGATGTTCATAATTATCCAACGTAGTCTTAAAAGGAACTGGTATGATATCCAGTTACGGTTTCTTTGCTTGCAGCTATGGTCTGTCCCGCTCTTCTTCTTCCTTTTTGGCTGGTGGTTCTGGGAGCCTCAGGCTACATTTAATGATGCCTGATGCCGAAATCGCTCCCAAGATTGTAGTTGTTTGCGCTCTTCCCTCTGGCGCTGTAGCTACTGCATAAGACCCTTTCTTGGACCATGTCACGCTGCGTTTCATGTTAATACGGAATCCAGACTCGTCAAGGAAAACACAGTTTTTTCTAAAGTCAATATCAGTCATGTCCCGTTGGCGCAACCTATCAAGATCGCCTTGAATCTTCGCAGCGCTATTTCTGTCTACAGGCTGAAACCGAGCCATTTTCAATGACAAGTTGCATTTCTTTTTCATAGCTCAATGAGGCGTCGTTTTATATACTTTGAGACACTCAAATATTTGGAGCAGTGCTCCTTCAGCTGCTCTAGAACAATGGATGGATTCTCATTAACGCATTCTAAAATAACGCTCTTATGTTCTTCATGGAGAATATCGAACAACCCTTCGCATTAGATTTCTTAAAGATGCTGTCAAGGACCTTCTCGTACTGTAGTGTCCATCGCTGGACTGAACGAACATGGACTCCTAGCTGTTTTGCAGCAGCTGATGCACTCGAGACCTTCTCAACCATCAGTTTGAAAAATCTGATCTTGTCTTGGTCAGCGTACGCTGTGTAACTGCGCTCAATCCCTGCTTATTTCATCCGAACGTCTGCATCCTTTCGCTTGGGAATGTGCTTAGAGTTATCTTTGCAAGGAATGCTACGCATATTTTCAGTGTGAGAACAAATGGATTGCAGAGAGTACATTTTCTTATCAACGACGTGGTTTTGGCCATCGTAAAAAAATAGATTGCTCATTTCAGAATGTAAAAGTGTATAAAAGAGAAAGCTTCTTTTGTGCGACATCTTTCCGAGGTATGCATGCGACATTCGATTTGTCATCACACGTAAAGATTCCTGGACTGCTGCATGCTTTTGGAAAATAATGTATGGCCGAGATATCCGTTAAGAGAACAAACGCGTTGGAGAGAGAACACCATTTTTTCTTTTTATTAGCAGCGCTAATTTATAGATCGCGGATAGTCGCGCTTTCATCGGCAATATGACCTTGTCCATTCGTAGAAGAGGCATGTAATTTAGACTACAAAATTATGAATCATCATATTTCGGAGATTCTTACCGTGAACGAAAACGCGCCTATCACTTTTGTGTTCTTTGGATTTGCAGTGCGACTTCGCTTCGAGGAATAACGTGTGTCATTGACGAAGTAGGAAGCATGATTATACCAATGCACACTGGCTCTCCTCGGCGGGTATCTCAGTAAAATCCGCATACCTCAGATATCATGGATCACCCCTTTCTTAGATCGGTCCGTGATATGACTCAGACTTCGGGTCTTAAAGACTGTGAGGCAGATGCATAGACATCCATCCTCCTCTTCTAACCAAGACAACGGATGTGTTTCGCTGCCACAAAGCTTATCCCTTCACTAGAAATAATTGCGAATGGCGAGATAAAACGACACGATATTCAATGAGATAGACTAAGATGCAAACAAAGGTATTCAACCATCTAAATTGCCTTTCATCCTGATCCATTTTTGCCGCTCCCTCTTCCTCTGTGCTACAAATAGCAAAGCGGATGGTTGCCCAATCGAGCCAAAGTCCCGTGAATGAAGAAAGGTTGGCATTTTTCTTTCTTGTACTTTGGGCTAAGGTCATGTCCACAGCAATACTTTTCACCAAATCGGGAAAAGGAAATGTAAGTAGTATCATTGTCCCTTTCTTTTTCTCATTCTCTCTTTTCACTTCCATGTGCCCGGTAGACATAGGAAAGCGCACAACCGTAGTCGCTGAATGGAGCAACATGCGATACAATAAAGATCAAATTAACGATCTATACGATATATGCTTCCTTTTTTCTTTTCCAAAAATAGGGAACATTTACTTGGATCGAATTGCACGCGTCCAGTCCCGACGAAACAGGAACTAAGCTTCAATCCAACTTGCAACCGTAACGGTGCCAGCGGACGATACAGCGAGACGTAGCGATAGGCAACCGATAAAGTAAACTTACCCAGTTATGATGAATAATAAAAAAAGAAAGGTCTCGCCTTATAAGTTAATTGGGCCTCCGCTGACGAGTAATAATAGGTTCGTTGCAATATTACAGCGTATTACCTCAAAAAAAATGGAGCACACCTGGCATTCTCACTTGGTATCTCCTTCTGTTCTCCCACACATACGCATATATAAACGCATTTTTTTATATCAACGTACTGTTGAACTGCATTCAATATGGGAAATAATGTGTCGAAAAGAAAGAAGAATAACCGGTCGATACAGCAGACGACTGTACCGGACAACGAATACAGCACCAACACAGCACAATCTAGCCACTCCATTCTCAAGAATTCGAATCATAACACATTAGGACCTCAATCCTCAGCAGACTCGGCATTAGCGCGGCTCAACCCGGACTACCCGCTGCAACAGCAGCAGGAGCAATATCAATATCAATATCAGCCCCAGCAATATCCGCAATACCCGAACCAGTACCAGTACCAGGACCAGCACCAATACCAGTACCAGCACCACGATACAACAGACGGCACCCAAGGCAGTGGTCAGGACAACCATTATGGCGGTAGAGTGGACCACCCACAGCAGCATAAGCTATTGTCCCAATCAGACTATTGGCCGCCCGCATCTCCACCCGCCGTGGATGATAATCAGCTGACCGTTAGTTCATACAATCAGTTGACGGTCAACAGCGCCAAGGGTGCTATGGGCCACGGGGTTCTGAATGTGGAAGATTGTATCCGTCGTCTTCTTGAGGTAGGATACTCGAACAAGACCCCAAGGCAGCTCTGCCTAAAGAGTACCGAGGTTACTGCCATCTGTCGAACAGCCATGGACGTGTTCATGAGTCAACCTGTAAGTAAAAATGGATGAGGGGGATGGCCAGAAAAAGATAAAAAAAATAAAAGGAATCCTGGAATAACCGTTTGAGGAAAACCAGAGTTTACTAGAATTGTCCCCGCCGGTGAAGATAGTGGGTGATACACATGGGCAGTACACCGACTTGATCCGATTGTTCGATATGGGCGGATATCCCCCGAACAGCAATTATTTGTTCCTGGGCGACTACGTGGACCGTGGTAAACAAAGTTTGGAAACCATGCTTCTGCTGCTCTGCTATAAGATTAAGCATCCGGAAAACTTTTTCCTATTGCGTGGCAATCATGAGTGCGCTAACGTAACTAAAGGTGAGCTAGAGTGCGCACCAAAACTCTCTCTCTCCCTCTCCCTCCCTCTCTCTCTCTCTGTGTGTGTGTGTGTGTGTGTGTGTGTGCGTTTGTGTGCGTTTGTGTGCGTGTGTGCGTGTGCATGTGCGTGTGCGTGTGCGCGTGCGTACGTGTACACAGTGATACATATTTACCTAGCCCCCTTCAAAAGGAGGATTTTCTACTTAGTTGTCGTTTATCCTTGGCTTACATACGTCTCTGCCCTTCTCTTTCTCTCATGTAGTGTACGGATTTTATGACGAATGCAAACGACGCCTCAACCCCAAAATGTGGAAGGTCTTTGTGGACATGTTCAATACAATGCCCATTGCAGCACTCGTAGCAAACAAAATATTTTGTGTCCATGGGGGTCTTTCGCCATCGTTGCACAGTATGGATGAAATCCGGAGCATTGAAAGGCCGACTGACGTACCTGATTATGGGCTGCTCAATGACCTCCTGTGGTCTGATCCATCCGAAAATACAGACGAGTGGGAGGATAATGAGCGCGGCGTGTCGTACTGCTTTGGAAGGAGGGTTATTAACGAGTTCCTGGCGAAGTTTGATCTCGACCTGGTCTGTCGCGCGCACATGGTCGTTGAAGATGGGTACGAGTTCTTCAATGACAAGACATTGGTGACTGTGTTCTCTGCCCCCAATTACTGTGGAGAATTCGACAATTTCGGTGCACTGATGAGCGTCAACGAAGACCTGCTGTGTAGCTTTGAATTGCTCACACCCGCAGATCATCCAATGGCAAACAAGCGACCAGCCTAAAAAGTGGCCACCTCCCTGTCTCACACGCTCTCACACACACACACACACACTCTCTCTCTCTCTCTCGCATACACCCACCGACACCATTGTTTTTTTTAATTGACCTCCATAATCTATTTCTATATATCTATATATTGTAGATGTGTAATACTATATATCTATTTTTGCTTCTGTTACCATTACACGACCATTTGCTATCGTCTTCTAAAGGAGATCTATCGTGTCATTAACAGACTATAAATGGACCGTGCGACGCCCCCAAGGTATAAAGGAAAATCGAAGAAAATCATGGGTCGATTTGACGGAGGGCGTGTTCCGGTGACAGTCCAAATAAGCCAGAGGTTTAGGGGGGACTCGTGTTACAAACGTGCTTGCATGTGTGTCTGATGCGTGCCTGTCGGTTGATTCTTAAAATAGGAAATAAAACTGACATCTGTCACTAAGATGTCAGTTGCTTATTTATCTCCATATGAACTGGTGCTTGCACGGCGATCCAACTTTCGGATCAATGGTGGGAATACAGCTTAGCAGTCTAATAATATACGAATGCTATGCGTAATGTAGGATTGCTCTTGAAGAACATGGTAATGATATGAAGCAATGGCGACATTCATTTCATCTGGTTTCTCTCACACACATCTCTCTCTTCTGCGCGCGCGTGTGTGAGTGTTTTGTTTGCGTGTGCGTGTGCGTCTTCCTCCTGCATTCTCAAAGTATCGAAAGCAGCGAGGACAACACGGTGCACTCTTCATCGCTGGGAAGCGGTTGCATACCCTGTTGTGATCCCTTGCATGGGATATTCCTAGCAAAAACGAACTATGTTTTGGGCCACCAGGCATGTTGTGGCTGATTGGCCGCATCATTCTTTCCCCAAGTATTTACTCATACGCTGGTCTCGCAGAGAGAGAGAGAGAGAGAAGAAGCAAGGGAGACAGATGCCCACGTAAACACACACACACACACACAGAGAGAGAGAGAGAGAGAGAAAGACGAAAGCTTAAACATATGTAAACGCATACAGCGAAAAAGAGTGCATAAGAAAGAAAGGAGAACGTACGTACACAACGATGCAATACTGTGCAGATCAACTGACTTCTCAGCCCTAATTTTGCTTCATCAGTCTCCCCCAATCTTGCCACATAGACTTGCATGCCGAGAAAAAAAAAGAATGCGAGTACGGGCATACGCGTGTATCAATATGTGTAGTGTAATTGACCGGGGTCGAACTTTACTGGTGTCCCTTCCATGTATCTATAAGGGATGAGGGATTATAGGAGACAAAAAGAACCACATTATCTTTTAGAGTGGGCACAGATACCAATAAGCTGGAGAAGTCATTCTGGCGTTCTGATGCTGCTAGTCTCCCCTTCTTGCTCAACACCCAAAGAATATGTAGATAGTGTATGTATCCGGATGTGTGCTGTGTGTGTCTAGGAGTGGGAGAAGAAGAGGACCAGACGGAAACTCCTGCATTCGCTCAGCTCACCCATACTGGCAATCTACCCATCCTACGGGATCCACCTGCACGTTAACACATGCACTTTTGCTCAAACTCGTACCACCATTCTCGTTACAATAAACATAGTTCAAATGAGTGTGAACAAGATTAGAAAAATGCCGATGGGGACCGGTGATTGGTGTCACCGATTCAGGACAAGTGGGAAGCTAGTTATAAAGGCGAACTGCCTAACGGTTGCGGCCACCGAGAACATGCGGAGGCATTCCATATTTATTTTGATTTCCATCCTATTCTTTGACCTTTTCTTAACCTCACTTTTGTTCACCCCTTCAAAAATAAACAAACGTAGCAAATGGAGCCCATACACTCAACTTGGTTAGAAGGAGAGCAAGAAAGCCGATCAAACAGATCTGGACGTTGTCAGGTACGATGAGGATGTGATCACCTTGAGGATACAGGTCCCCCTGAGACACGCATACACGTATTGCTGGGAGAGCGCTCCTGAATCCCGAGTTTGTGCGTTCAGGTGTTTTATCGATGTTCGTGTGAGTGCATGCTGATGGATGGCGGTGCTAGGGGAAAGGGGCGGCAAGGGAGGAGGAGAAGAGCAAATTGTCCTTTGAATAAACCATTTAGGAACGATCTGTTGTCCCCTTCCGCATCGGACGTTGTGTCGCAATGCTTCGGTTTTTTTTTGTAATACCAGCATGGTGAAAATCTTTCTTTTGATCGGCAAGGGAAATACAATTTACTGTTATACTTGTCAACCTGAATAAAAAAGAGTTTTGGGGGTTCTCCAGAAGGGGGCTTTGTGCGCTCTTCTGCGCTGGTGGTTAGTTGATGCGCAGATTATGCTTGTTAAGCAAGGGGGTGCTTTATTTTATGAGGCCGTGCCGTGCCATAAATATAAATGAACCCGCTTGCTACCTCTCTTTTTTTTTTCCTTTCTTCTTCCACACTCAATCAACCTCTTTTTTCATAAACCTCTTCCATCTTCATTTTAAGAAGACAGAAGCGATTCCTTGTGCCATCTATCAACCCACTCTTGTACAAACAGTTTCTCCCCTTCCCCCCAAAAAAAAAAACTATCTGATCCTAAAAAAATGATGTACCAAGACAATTATGCCCGACAAGAGGTCTACTGTCAAACCAGGACCAACGAGAACGATTATTGCACCTACATGGACCCTGACATGCTTCTGGCAACTTGTGCCCCATCTTTTGCGGTCGAGAACGAGGAGCCCCAATGGTATAACAGCGCGCTGTCTTCGCCTATCGATGTTCAGTTGCATTATGCGGACAACATGCCGCTTCCACCCTCACCGGCGGATTCCCTGACCTTCTCACCCTATTCTGAGACGATCAGCCAGCAGCCTTCGCCCATTGAGAGCGCCTTCGACTACTACTCGCCGCCCGTGCGTGACAGTGCTACTCCATATGACTATTTTTACTACTCGCAGCCGTCGCCTTTGATGGATAATCATCATTACCATCGCCAACATTCCCACCACGACAATGATGGCGCGATGTATCCTTCACAACAACCTGTTTACCCGCCGATCATCGCGCGGCAAGGGCCGCAGCAGAATCTTGACAACAACACCACGGCCAGCCCGGCACCTTCTTCGGCACTTGTGACGGTCGGCCCTCCTCCACCTTCCCTTGCTGCCGTAACAAAAGCGACGACAACGACAACGACAACCGTCGCTGCCGCAAAGAGTAACACCAACACCGGTGGTGACACGATGGCCGCCGCTGCAGCCTCTGCCAACGCCAGCAGCACGGCAGTCCGACCGTATCCGTGCTACTTATGCTCGCGAGCATTTGCGCGCAAACACGATCTCCAACGACATATTCGCGTTCATACCGGGGCCAAACCATACGCCTGCTTATGTTGCAAAAAGGCATTTGCAAGAACCGACGCACTCAAACGCCATCTGAGAATGGAGGAGGCGTGCCGCACGAGTCCTGAGATCCAGGCCATGAAGTGTGCAGGCAAGCGTCGATATCGCAACCTCTAACCAAAAGAGCTTTTCTTTTTTTCTTCCTCCCCCCCCACACTTTCTTTATACATACATTCATACATACACAACATACATACGATCTCCTGTCTTTTCCATCCCCTCTTGCCTTTTTTGTGTTATTCTCGCCCTTGATTTTGTCACATACCCAACCTGCATATGTAGTATTTGGCCGTTGACGGCTAGGTACGCACACTTCTTCCTCTATATGAGTAATCCTTCACCACTGCTCTCCGTCCATGTTTCCATCAATCACCCAGGCCCCCCTTTTTTTGCTTTCCACATACATATTGTCAGTCGTATGTTTCGTATTTTGCAGATTTATATATGTTTGAGTTGCGCCTTTTATCACCCTTATGCATCCCCTTATTTCTTCTTTTCTTCCTCTATGTATATGCTCTGACTTCATCATCCACCATCTCCGCATCCTCATTCTCTAATAGAGCAGAACCCGCACAGTATCAACTTCGTCCGCGCACCTCCCTTCCCCCCCCGAATATCAGTGGCATCAATAATAAAAAGTTTCCTTCTGTTTACCATTCCAAAGAATCACAAAAGGAGTAGTTAGTGATCATCGGGACGTATTAATTAGGCTAAACTTCATGTCATTACGGAGACACTCGCTCGCTCGCTCGGAACAGGATCCGGTCGTGGCTGTTGGATGAGAGAGGGAGAGCAACCGCCCCATTCCTTCTTGTGCCACTCGATGTAGTAACGCTTCAGTCATGCTCCTTTGTTTTCGGAGCCCTCAAATGTAAAAGCACGGTCTGTATTTTTTATTGTCATGTGTAGCTGCATGGGGCGATAGGGAATAAAAGGAATTAGCTGGGTGTAGACGTAATGCAATGCAAGGATATCGAAAGAGTTTCTTCCCCATAATAATAATAATAATAATAAAGGCAAGGGGGGGCGCGAATCCTTCTCATGTATTTACATAAAGAACAACGGCCATTGTGTGCCGCGTCGACGTCCTCCTCCCGCCCAGAAGACAAGACCATGCTCTCACATGCGGATTGCCATTTCATTTGCTGTTCTCTCTGAGCTCGAATCTTCGTTATCAGATTGCTTGGTGCCATATAGGCGCTTCAGCGTCAAGGTTTTGGTGGCCACACGGGCCTCCTGGTCAGGACTGTGGGTAATCCATATGCAGGTTTTTGATTTGAGTGTTTTCTCGACGAGCAACGTCGATTCGGGATCCAGCGCAGACGTCGGTTCTAAATGCGTATAAGCCCTTACCTCGCTCCCTTATAGAATGCCTCTCCTTCCTTTCCCCACCACCAAACTCCAGCAAGGTGCACAACGTACCGTCCAGGAGCAACACTTCAGGATTCAAGGCCAACGCGACGGCCAGAGCTGCACGTTGCATTTCGCCACCCGAAAGGTTACTCCAATTTTCAGTAAAGTGCGATTCGGAAAGGTTCCATTCCATCCCAATCTGGGCCTAGAAGCAAGCCAACCAACCTATTGAGTATCTTCTGCTTCTTCCCCCCTCTTTCTCCTTCCGTTGATCGATCGTACCGGGTCTCCAAAGAACTTCTTTTCCTTCTGACTCGCAAAATTTTTGGCCATGTTGAACAAATCCATCGGTGTACCCTGATGGATCGCTGGCCGTTGAGGTACGTACATGACCTTGGACCGCCATAGGGGAATCCCATATTCAGAAGCTGACTTCCCATAGAGCTTCACGCCGCCTTCCTGATATGGAACGAGTTCGGCAATGCACTTTAGCAAAGTTGTTTTTCTGTAACAACACCAGCATGCATGTTAGTGGCAAGCAAAAAATAAAAAAAAAGAGGGAGAGAGAGAGAGAGAGGGAGACAAGGATTCAATCATGTACTCATCGCCACGGAGAGAACATGGGTTGAAATGAACAAGGGTGACCAATGCGACCCCTTACCCCGCTCCGCTAGGACCTCGTAAGACAAGCGTATCATTTTCGTTTAGATAAATATCGACGCCCTTGAACAGCCAACGGCTTTCATCGAATTGAAGCGAGAGACCTGTTGCCTCGAGGAGTGCCATTGAGCCAGAAGAGAAAGAAAGGGTAATACAACCGGAAAAAGCGTTCCTGTTTTTTGTTTTTCCTCTCCAGGAGAAAATTTGAAACGTCGCAGGCACTCAAAAAAATCGACCCGATTGAGCAAAAATCACGTACTAAATTATAGAAAACCTTTAGACTCGTCTGCGTATCCCGATCGCGAAGAGGAGTCAGGAACAGCGGAAAAGTAAAATGATCGGCCGATACCTTAGCGCATTCCCCTCCCTCCCCCCATTTGACGTTGGCTTGTTTCCCTGTTTTACTCAGTATAGAAATCAAATTTCTCTCCGTCAAAAGACCCGAAACCCGGGGGGATGGAATTTGCCATTTTTTGGAAACTTGGACAACCAGCGAGCTACTCAAGCCTTGGGGGGGGGGGCGGGGAGAGACAGTTTCAAGACCTCCATCGTCTCTCCAAAAGGCTTCGAGCATACCCAATATACTGCCTAGCTTCATTATCAACAGGGCTGTTTTTCATAGTGGTCAATATTGTGATAATGAAATAAATAGCACCGTGTATACTACATCTTCATTGTCGCTCAGGTGACAGTGGGGTGTTTTGGCTTAGGATATCCATTTATCCTGCTGCACATCCCCCAAAGATGTTGCAGGCGAATAAGCCTCCACTGTCGATGACACATTACAATCCATTGGATGCTCCTATCTAACCATCCAACATAAGAATCACCAGATTGCAAGAGAGGCGATAGCGAACGGGCGAGGAACTAAAGAGCTACATGCGCTATCGGCGCCACCAGAGCCCATATATATTGGTTCATATGGTTGTCCCTTTTTTATAATAAATTCATTGACCATATTACACATATTAAATGGGGGAATTCCAACAACGCGCAGAGACGATTGATCTAGGTATATTATAGAGAGGGAAGCTGAAGACATACATTCAGCTAAAGGAGACGAGGAGAAAGAGGAAGCGACTGTTGCTGGGATGCATATTTATGGTCTAGTTTCTCCCCGTTACTATACAGCCTGTCGTTCTTGACGCAAAAGGGGGGGAGAGAAGATGGAGGATGTGATGACTGTTTACACAAGAGACACAAATTTGGATACTTTATTGGCTGCCATACGCTCGAATGGGCATTTGCAACAAATCAGTCATTTCGTATGCTATTCAAGAAAGTGTTCGTCTCATCGCCGTGTCTCTTTCTCTTTCCCCCCTCCCCCAAACCCAGTCTTCTCTTTAACACACGATTTTTATTCTCTCCACGTTTTACGACCCTCTACTCTTTCTCTTTCTATCTCTTTCCCCTTATACCTCGGTTTTATCAAGTAACGGCTGTAACTTCCCTCCATGACCACCACCGTTGTCCCGTCGAAACGGAACCGCGCTTCTAACTGGGAGGCCGAGTTTTATAAAAATGGCTATCCCAAAGAGATCATTGTCATTGAGGACACGTCGCCTGCGGATCAACCTTCCCAGCCTTTGGGCTACACGGTTGTCCCAGGCCCCACTCCTCCTCATGAGCCTTCCTTTGTCCGTAAGCCTCTACCTAAGCGTAGCTTCTACGATTCACCGCCTCCAGCACAACGCCTTCCGCCGCCTCCGCCGGATTCCTTCTCCATGTCCACCCTGTTACCTCATACAGACACAAACGGCTTCGTACACAAAAAGCGGCGAAAACAGTATCCTGGTCTTGGTTATGGTAAATATGCAATGTTCTTTTCTCTCTCTTCCCCCCCTTCTATGTTGATCAAGCCATGCTAAAATATCAACGGCGCATTCTTACCTTTCTTCATGTTTGTTGCTCTAGTGCGATCTTGCTATGAGCCGACCATGACAAACACAACAACAGTGGTAGCAGCAGCAGCAGCAGCAGCAGCAACAAGTACACTTGGCCAACCGCTCCATGAGGTAAAAACAAAAAAATAAAAAACGCATGGGTGCACAGCCTCAGCAAGGATATGACGTGTATTCACATGGGATGATTCTAGACTGTGACAGCAGCAGCAGCAGCAGCACTGACGGATCAGGAAGGACATTTTATCGTCAGGCCTGGCGAGTTTCTGAAGAATCGATGTGAGTTATTTGGGGAGCAAGCCATACGTGCTCTTGCGGGGGGGGGAGTGGGAAGTCGCATGACTAACCGCTATTGTCAGACCAAATGCACGAAATGCTTGGCCAGGGAACGTATGGCAAGGTGGTGCGGTGTTATGATCATGTTCGACGCGGATACTGCGCCATCAAGATCATACGCGCTATCCCAAAGTATAGAGAAGCCAGTCAGACGGAGATCCGCATCCTGAATACCCTCAAAGAACATGATCAGCTCAATTTCAAGTAAGGAGATGCGTTCGCTATCCTTTTGTATATGCGGCTGCGAAACTAAATTAACTTTTTTCCCTTACAGTCAATGCATTCATCTACTAGAGTGGTTTGAGCATCATAACCACATCTGCATGGTTTTCGAACTCCTTGACCAATCCATCTACGACTTCCTCAAGGGAAACAATTTTGAGCCATTTCCTATCAGTCAAATCCAGCACTTTGCAAAGCAGTTGTTGAATAGCGTTGCATGTAAGTGCAGTGGACCGGTGATCGCCAAAACAAGCGGGAGAGAGGATTGACATCTGTTTGTGCGGGTAGTCATGCATGAGCTGAAGATGATCCACACCGATTTGAAGCCGGAGAACATTCTCCTCAAGGACAACGAGGCTACGGACGTGCCCTCACTGAGCGCAAAGGTATATACCTCTTTCCCTTCGCTTGAAGAAGCCACTCATTGTTTTCCCTAAAAAAATACCTCTCTCAGTCTGGCTCGGTGCGGGTGTTGCATAACACAGATATCATGCTGATCGACTTTGGGTCGGCGACTTTTGAGGACGATTATCATTCTTCTGTGGTATCCACGCGGCACTATCGAGCACCAGAAATCATCCTAGGTAACACCGCACCCAATAAAAAAGGAAGCCTCTCCTACTTACTAACGGAGAAAAAGGACTCGGCTGGTCATATCCATGTGATCTGTGGTCCATAGGCTGTATCCTTGTGGAGCTATTCACAGGCGACGCCCTCTTCCATACCCACGACAACCTAGAACATCTTGCCATGATGGAAAGTGTTCTGGGAAAGATACCTGTGAAGATGGCACGGGCTGTCAGGTAAGGCGAGCGTGCTCAGCGTGCGCTAGATGGCAGGCAGCAACAGCAGCAAGGGCATCGGGTGTTCTTATTCTTCATTTTCTTAGCTCCGAAGCCTGCGCGTATTTCAAAAACGGCCGTCTAACCTACCCTGGCCCAAACACATCGCTGCAGAGCCAGAAGTCTGTTAAGGCGCTCAAGTCACTCAAATACACCATCCAGCCGCGAACACAGGCCAACAACGCCCTTGTGGATCTCCTGCAAAAGCTGCTCACGTACGATCCTGCGAAACGCATCACTGCTCGAGAAGCACTCAGGCACTTTTTCTTCCGTATCGAATTCGACGAGTATGGCCGGGAAATCGAGGGGGGTTAAGCGCATCAACCATCGTCCTTTGGCCCTTGGTCTATCACCGTGCATATATATATATATATATATATATAAAAGAAAAAGCGGCGGTTCGCTTTTGCACTCGGTTTCTGCATATATTTCATCGAACACCTATATACTGTACAAACATCCTGTTTATTCCTTTGTGTTTTCTGGCTTCTTCTTGCTGGCCCCTGAAGAATCAAGGTCTGCAAAACCGAGGTTATCCATATCATTCTTTGCCATTAGTCCCCTATCATATTGTAATAAACAAACAGAATCGTCATGAATCCCTTTTTCTTATTCTCCTATACCTCTCTGCCGTCGCTCTGCCCCCCCCTTTTTTTTACCTGTCCATTCGGCACTGTAAATATGCCCTTGATAGGTGCCGGCATTTGCCGTTGTTATTCTTGTTCTCCTTTAGACATTTCACATATTCCTTCATAAAGTCTTTGCATTCCCCTAGGTAAGCAGGACACATGTCAACTGATGCTCATACCCATTATGCGAGCACACGGTATATATATATATATATATATATGTGTGTGTGTGTGTGTGTGTGTGTGTGAGCACGTGCATGGGCGTCAACCGTGCGTGTGTGCGTGCTCCGGAAAGAAGGGGGGCGGAATTTGCAGTCTACCTTGATGATCAAGAGGGAAGCTGCCGAATAATGGAGGACTGCCCGTAAATGACTCGACATTGGGTGGTCGTCCAAAACTCATGGTGAAACAAAAGCAAAGAACCGACAGGGTTGCCGGATGATTTTAACACGCAAGAATCTTGTAGGAATATTTTTTTTTTTGGTGCCGCAATGAATTGAACCATGAAATAAAGAGGGAAAAAAAAATATCCTTACACAGTCGAGGGCAATCACTCATCCACCCACCCCCACTTCCCCGCTTGGTGTAATAGATTGGACATAGGACGTAGTATGGATTCAGGTCAATCAAGCAACCATGCACTAAAGACAATGACCAACATTGTTTTGGGGGAAACGGTGTATACAACAGATAAAGGCCTATTGCATCCGGGGTGAGGGGGAGAGATGGATTTTTTCTTTCTTTAAAAAACAACATGCTAAATATGACGACAGAGTGCGAAAGGCGAGGGAGAGAAAAAGGACTTGCTCCTTCTTTCTGTTAATTGAGGAGGGAGAGGGGGGCGCTTTTTATTTTACCGAAGACCAGCGGGCCCTTATGGCATCTAGCATCATCAGGATCTTGTCTTCTTCACCACCAAAGATATCTAATATGCATCCAAGCAGTGAGAAACATGGACATCCATGCCTTGTATGTATAAATATAGAGTCTACCTTTGATTGTGAACCCGCCATCGACATCGATGCCTTCGCGGCCCATGAACTTGAACGCCGCAACGAGCGTGTCAAGCATGTGCATATCGCCAAGCCGTTCGTTTTCGCCAACGTGTGGCCGCGGCACTCGCTTGCCGCTCAGCGACTCTAAAAGCTCAATCAACTGCTCGCCATCGCGGAAAGCCGTCCTCAGTTGTTGGATCGAATGGTGCACGTGGCTGTTGATCCAGGCAATATATTGCTCTGGGCCGGTTTCCTCTTCGGCAACCATCCCCATCTTCGATCGATGGGACATGTCATCTTCTCGGGCGCTGCCGCCAGACGTTTGTGGTAGTGGCGTCGATTTGCTGTTACTCACTGTGTTCGTCGCTGAATTGTACATGATCATCGATGGCGGTCGCGGCCGCATCCGCCGGGCCACCTCAAGGGACACCGTGGCCACAGGATTTGAGGAGACAACCGGGGCTGTACCATCGAACAATATGATGGTTATTGTCAAACGCAAATGGGGCAAAATAGGAGCAGATGGGAAAGGGGGGGGAGGAACAAACTTACAACTGATGTCGCGAGCAATCGTCGTTTTCATAAGGACATTGACCCACTTGCGCATCGACTCCTCGGAGTCTGTATAAAAGCAAAAGGTACGCTCCCGATCATGCTGTACCTTGAAGCAGTATTTGTTGTTGTGGATGGCCTCGTCAACAACAACACGGTAGCCGCGAAGGTTGATGATCCCTTTCATGCGGACATCCTCAAAACAAGACACAATCAACCGTCTGCATTTTATGGACGAACAAAAAGGAACTTACCTTTGGGCTCTTGAAATAAAAAAGGTTGCTGCCCTTCAGAACGAACCACCGCTTGTTCCATGTCTTGTATCTGTCCCCCTGCTTGTGCAACCACCCCTCATGCTCGGGTACCTGAAAACCATCCTGGGGAGCATTAGCGTTGGAGTTCACATTTTGATGGGGACTTTTAGCAGCAGCAGCAGCAGCAATATCATCGTCAACATTTGATGGCTTTTGAGAGCTCAGCTCTGTATCGCTGCGGATATGATATTAGCAATGAGAGCAAATCTCAACCACATCAAACAGAGTTAAGAGTCGCTTACGAAGATGCATGGTGTTCCATCGATGAAGCGCTCGACACGTTGGACTATGTAAGAAGAGGCGCTGATCTCAGTGATTGGGTCTTCCCCCTCCCTGCTCAAACGGTCTCATGCAAATACACCTACGTCCGCCATCCAGTTGCTTTTACTCAGGGTCGATGATGCGCTCGAATACGTTGTCATACCGTCGAACATGGACTCGGGCTGATGTTGGCTCGGTGGACCGCGCACGGCTGAGATAAAGCGCGAATGATCGATGCTGCGCAGCGTACCGGATGCTGTCGAGGTCGATCTTTTGGACGACATCGTGTTGAACGTGTTCGATCGACTGATGCTAGGGGAGGAAAGCATGCTGTGGGGAGAACCAGGGCGAGAGTGTTCATCCGTAGCAACCGTTCGGCTCTGACTGCTGCTGATGCTGCCATTCGATGAGGATGCAGCCGGAGAGGGGGGATCATTGGGAAGTGCTCTCGAGGCACGATAGTGCCGTTTTGCAGAAGTCAGCCCGTTGGCCGAGGAGTTCTTCAGCTCAGCAATGGCATGCATGATCTTGTGCCGCTTCCCATAGGTGGATATTCCCAGCTCCTTCATTGCATCCATAGACAGGTCCAGTAGGATGTCACCTGTGATTTCTTGTTCTAGATTGAAACAAAGCATTTAGTTCTTTGTTTCGTCCCCTTGATTTATTGTTCTCAAGTACCGATAAAAATGGGCGACAGAGCGCCATGTCCCAGCAACTTTAGCCAGTTAGCGACCTGCTCAGTCGTCCAAGTCTCCGGTTTAGACTGAGGCCGACACGAAGACGAAAACTGGGAGGATGAAACAGAGCTGTCTAACTTGCTGGCCGGCATGTCGTTATTGGTTGCTGTTACTGTTGAGAAGGTATTTTCAGGCTTATAATGTGTTTGTGGTTTTTCTGAAGAGACATAGTTCATGGGGAAAAGACCCGTATGACCATGGATGTTGCGGCCCTGTTCAATGTATCAGCTCAGTCTTCTAAAGCCAATTCTATGTTTTCTTCTTTTTTGCACCTGCCACCACCCGTCCATGTATTTGTCATCTCTTTCAACGACAACAATAGGATCTCCGATGCGAAAGTCGATCTCGTCATCATTCTCAGCTTCGAAATTGTGAATGGCGTAAACAACATGGGAGGTCATTGCAAAGCTATTAAGGAAAGTAAAAGACAAGGGAGTGTGAGGGAATTGCCGAGGACAACAAAGGATTGTAGTAACGAGAGTAGTAGGGGAAAGAAGAAAGAGAGAGAAAGAGATAGAGAGACGAGGATCTGAAGGAAGTCCTGAAATAGTGCGAAGAAAAGGAGTGCTGGGGGAGGCACAAGATGTTGAGCAAGGAGTTCCAGATTCATCTTCTTTGAGAAGAGAAACTTGGCTCTTCGTTGGAGAGCTTCTCAGTCACATTCTTCCGTCTGGGAGGAATAGAATAAATGCAGCCCATCGTATGATGTATTCCTTGCTCAGTCTGTGTGGATGGGTGGGTGTGTATAAGCAGAACCCGCATAATTCTTTTCACCGCTTTATGCATCCCTACACGTGGCGGTTCGAAATGCCAGCAAAAGTCTAGCATATCCATGGACCTATTAGATGCGTCATCGCCTGCATCCTTCTCCTAGAGAAAGGTCTGCTTTCTCTGCATCAATAAAATAAGTTGGATCCATCAAAATTCATTTAATTGCCTAGTCGGCGAGAATGGTAGTTGAAGGAGAAGGAGACCGCTATTCAGGAGTGAGCGACCTCTCACCGCCAAGGCACTCGGTAGTTGTATGTACACCTCTCTATTGAGGCCAGCTCATATGCAATATTACTTGCAATAAGAGACACAGACTAAGCAATCTTCTTTTATTGTTTGCGTTCAGCCAATCAGCCCAACATCCCCCTCCTTTGTCTCTTTCTTTTATTGTTGGCTTTGTAACATTCTCACCGAGGCGGTGTGGATGAAGCCATCGCCGATTTGTCCCTATTTATTTATTAAAAAGAGGGAATGGCTAAAAAAAAGAAACCCCACTCATCCCGTCAAATACATTTTTATTCAACAGGTCGGACTCCTTTTTCTCCGCGGTCGTATAGTCTTGCGACTTTCACGACACCGCGCCGCACTAGGAACAGCGGCTAACAACGGTACGTAGTTAGCTACCAAAGAGCGCAATGATAAGGTTGACCCGATTCATTGGCGCGGCTGGGGCAACCCACTGCGATTGCAGGATCTTCAAGGGCCACGCTGCACCTTGGAGTAAAATCGTTTTCATACCCACCGCACGGTGCCTGTTGATGTACAGAGCTCTGCAGTGCTATGCACAAGAAAACTCTAAATTACAGTGCTTCTCACTGTATACAGCAGCCCTGCATGGTTCGGACCTTCTTAGCAACCCAAGAGTCTCGCTCGATTTGTTTGCCCTGACAACGGTAATCATTTGAAGCGTCTTTTACGACCAGTCTCATCCGTCCCGAATGGGTGGCGAACATATGAAATTCGGAAGAAGAAGGTTGTGTTGAGTTTGACGTTTTTCGGTCCTCTCCCAGATGATTTCATCCCATTTCAAACTTTCACCAGTTGCTGATGTCAAAGTATTACTTCGAAAACAGTGTCCGATCGCTGATGATTGGGAAGAGCAGGTTCAAGTACCGTGAGGATGTTAGAACTATGTTGAGAGATAATAACATGTTATAAAGGAACGTATTGAGTCATTCAAATAAAGGATAGATGATTCGTCGTTTTTTTATTATTACACTTACTTCACATAATGCTCAATATACCTAAGCCTTTTGCCTTCGTACTGTGGGTCGGCAATGCTGCCCTTCTATTTTTGAACATCCGTTTGTCTTTCTACCCTTGAATCATGGTAGTATGATGAACATAGCTGGCCGGCAGATTTCCATGCGTTTAGCATGGAATACAGTAAACCTATTATTCTACACTAGAATCAACTTTACCGTCGTCAAATACAATTGGACCACTTGTTGTCGGTGCTTTATATAGCAATATGGAAAGAAGGACCATAAAGAGAAAGACTTGCATTAAGGAGAAATGGAGCAAGATAACAAGAATAGCGGAAATCGCCTCATAAGGAGCTGTATGTCGGCCTTTTTCGCGCTGTCGATCCTTTTCCTTGTATCCACACCTTGATTCTTGGGTAATAGGTGACATACGAAGCTATTGCTACAGCAGAAAACAGAAAGATGGAGCTGTATAAAACTCACATCAACAGGAAAGGTTGCTGGTGAAATAAAGTGTTCACTGGTCCTGCTGTGACCAGTCTTGAGCGGGGATCCCATTATCTTTTGGAGAGCGCAGCCGGCTCTTGTGCGAGTAAAAAGCGCATGGACTAATCATAGTTATTTTTACACTTGTCTATAAACCAGTTTCCATCTCATTGCATCGGCTATCAGCATGCGTCGTAAATCTCAAATTGAAAACAGAAAACAGCCATGTGGTAGAGACATTTTTAACTCGTGAAAACACATATCATCACTTCTAAGGCAGTCGAATGGTGGTTGTATGAGCCTAAGCTGCCTCCCGAGGTGCGATGATTGATTACAAACGTATAAACCGCTCAATTTTTCCGCCCTTCTATATCCCAGAGGCATGTTGGTCGAGACAAACCTCCAATGAGGTGGTACGTAGAATAGTTTCTCCCTTACTGCTATCCAATATATTTTTGCTTAAACAAAACTACATCACCTATCCCTAGGATACGTATATCCTGAACTTCGGCTCATCTAATATCATCTTCCCTACTGACTTGCTCGACATTCATGAATTCTTGCAGGATTCTGCTCATCACCCGCTCCCTAGTTCAGTTTTATAGCAGGATTGAGATTTCAATATCTATGCGTTGTGGATACGTTCATACACCATTTCCCAAAATCAATGTCGCACGCCTCCTGATTCCGAAGTTGCCAGGCGGCAACAATAAAAGTCGCTTCTGCCAAAAATCCTCTGCGCAAGATAACAAATCTAATGTTGCAAATTCATCCCTTTAAAAAGTGCCCAGCTTTTCGGTAGGGCTTTTGCCTATACACATTTTACAATCGGAGGAAAAGGTACTCTCCTCAACCGTCTGTTCTCACACTGTATTCTTACCGAGTGTGGTCTTGCATGAGCAAGTCTGCGCTTGTTGCTGCGCATGTCCCGAATCGAGAGAGTACAGACAGCATTCGATTTATCGTTGAGCTCCCTCAGGCGCAAATACCACCAGCAATCTGACTACCAGTATTGGTTGTAGTAACCAAGATTGGATGATCCTGATCCTTTTCGGCTATCACAAGGTAGAGGTTAGATACATTATCCTATTCTCTAACTGTTCAAATAAGAACTGTTTTGCCCATCGAGGCAGCAAACTTGCAAGTAGTAGGGCTTTGGAAGTCTGCAGTTGGCTAAATAGAGGCGGTTCGTTGATGGCTGAGATATTGGATTTTGCGTTGTGTCCAGTGGGCATCCCTCAAGGCGGTGGGATTCAACTCTTTGTTACATAAGTCTAACAACATTAATCAACTTTCGCGACGCATATCTTATCACCCTGATGCCATCATGGACTTGTCAAGCTCTCCGTCGTAAATCCTCGCGTCTCTATCCTCTCTCTCGCATCCTCGCGAGCCTTGGAGCAGACAAAGATGACATTTATTTAATGCAATTTTTGAACGCTAGCTGCTCGCAGCTCCTCCACTCTCGCGCGATTCTGAAAGAAATGAAACTAAACAACTCCAAGAGCATATGGTGGAGAAAGGAACTGACAAGGATGATGAAGTAGAAATTACAGGAAACAGAAGAAAGAAGCAGGAAGTCAGACATATCAAGCAATTAAATAGAAAAGTATGTGTACGGGTTCTATCTAATAGCTGATGAGGAGGATGGAAAGGGGGATGAAGAGAAAGTTGACTAAGGCGGCAGGGACGGTAGCGAGAATAGTGATATAGATTGTTATAGCGATTAGAAGAAATCTTTTCCTAGGACGGTCATGCTGTATATGGACAGACGATGGTATTCACGGTGCTGGATACTTTCCAATTCATTGAGAATGTAGCACATTATATGCTCGGTGTATGTTGACTATGGTTGGTGGGCAAGGTTTGTATGGTATAATATGAGCAGCATACTGATCTGGCGGCGGTTCTCAACATACATCATATCTTCCGTGGTTTTCGGGAAGATGGGATCATCCCAGCAAGGGTTTATAGGGGGAAGTACTGCACACATGTCTGCAACTCATGAAAGGCCACGTTCACCTGAATCAAAACAGCAGAACGTGAGACCACGACGTACACACTCAGGCCGATCGAGATGGCGATGAGCCCAACCAATAATTTCCAGCGTCAGTTATCGCTGACGCATACGCACTCGGGATAACCACAGTACTTAGGGGTAAAACCTCTCCCGTTGGAAAACAGTGTGTTGCAAGTTCACGGGTGCAATGAAAGAGTAACATATTTCAATCAATGAATGCGATTTCTTTTTACGTATTGATACGTCTTCCTTTCGTATTTTATACGCCTTTATTTTTATCTCGTGTACGAAAATTAAATGGATTTGCAAGATTGTTTTAGCGGAGGCTATCGATCTTTGAAAGTCATGTTCCGCTGATTATCCACCGTTGCCCTACAGGCTTCTCCAGGTTTCTTTATGTGTGTTTTGCGATACAGAATTATAAAGGGGACCAGGTGTACAAAATACAAGACAAGCGCCTCTCATATTTCCCCAACCCTTGTGTAAAAGGTGTTGTGTATTGAGCAATATAGTTTCACTTCCGCCTCGGTAATAAAGATATCTGAAAGTAGATTGCCTGCGTACACACGTTCGGGTAGGGAAAGTTCGCTCTTAGAAGCCCTTCCGATGCAGATAATATTCGGGGAGGCCATGGACGATGACGTGCTCGAAAGGGTAGGGTTACACTTACCGGAGAAACCGGATACCGGATGCTACTGACGGCCTCCTCCCGACAAGATGCACCGCACTGCGAAAACCCTTGCATTTCTTCTGTGCGCATGGTCCCTATGTAGTTAGGCCAGACTATGACAGAAAAGGGCATCTCTAATCTATTCGCATTGGAAATGGCAAAAGTACAGTTAGGATAAGGCGCGGCAGACGATAGAGAGATGGGACAAAATCGAATGTCTGGCAAAATACACTCATGTCAATGGATGATGCCACCACGCAACATCCCCTAGAGTTTAAGTATCGGGGAGCGGGCATCGCCCGGGATGACACCATGGACAGAGTATCTCTCTTCGATCTCGGCCACAATTCAAAGCTTCATGCAGGTGATGATCCGAAAATCCCCATTCTTTGTTTCTCGATCATTCTCTAGAATTCTACTCAACTGCGTTGCGCCAAAAGCAACATCGGTCCGCCACAGTCTGCGCCAATCCCCACGATCTCTTTTATCCTAAATATAGAAATCGTGATGCAATTGTGTTACAATGACGTAATGGGAGATTTTTGAGCATTGCTTCTGTCGAGTTTTCGTTACTTCTACCATTCTCGAGAACTCTCCTGGCCCATTTGACGACCCCGTCTTATTTTGCTAATTCTTGCCTCAAAGTAATTGCACTCCACATGTGATTTTTCAGCATTTACCCCTTTTGCCTGCATGATCCATTCCTCTAACATCATAATACCATCTAGCACCGAAAGCTTCGAGAACACAATCAACTTTACAATAGTGGTATATTGTTCCCGAGAACAGGTATACTAGCCAGCTCCTTCGTGATCTTTTGGGTCACTAATGGCAGAATTCGCCTTCAAGCAGAACTTATATACCCGACAATGACAAGCATACAATCACGATCAGAGGACACGACCTGTAAGCCTCTTTCTCATTTCCCCCTTTATTCCACTAGCTGCATAAGTAAGCCCTTTTGCTGGAAACAGCAGCAGCAACAAAAACAAAAACAACAACAACAACAACTACTACTACTACTACTACTGCACCAAAAAATGGTATACTAAGTAGCACATACATGCGAATGTAGCTCTCGTCAGCGTTAGCCCACCTATGGCCGTTCTTCCACTAAACCCGAGTTCCAAACTTGACCAAGAACCGAATCCTTTTGAACAAAGTTTCTTTGGCGCCAGTCATGGAGCAGTGACTAGTCCAACGTCGTCGACATCAGTGTCAACGTCGTCTTCTCCTCAAAAAGATACCAGACCTATGCTGCCTCCCGTTGCCTCCATGACCAGTCCGGCTGTCATGGGTGCCTTACCTAAGGATGTGGCCAATCAATTTTCTTGGGACTCGCTTCGTACTGGTCCTCTGTCGCCTTCAATGCTCGCCGGACCGGCAAAGCAAGCCCAATACAGCCATATCGTGGCCACTAGCCATAACCAGCAACAATCTAGTGCCGTCAGTTTGCCTAGCACCCGTTCTTCTCCCCAGCATAACCACCAACTGACGGAGTTCACTGGTAAAAACGAAAAAACGAAAAAATCACGCCGTCTCAATTATTCTGAAACGCATTTCGCAGCTGCCTTCAAGCATAAGGCAGATGACAGTAATAAAAAGCAAGACAAAGCAAACGTCAAGCCAGAAAGTGTCTCGTCATTGGATGATTCCGATTCATGCGATCAACAGCAACCACACACATCCAAGCCAGCAAAGAAAAGATCGCGTCCCAGTGAACCTGAGGACGATGAGAAACGAAGAAACTTTTTGGAGCGGAACCGAATAGGTAACCAAAAGAGGCGATGTTTTAAATCATCCGGTTATTTATCTCGTTAAAAATATAGCCGCTCTCAAATGCAGACAGCGCAAGAAACAATGGCTCAATAATCTCCAGATGCGAGCTGAGGTACTGTCCACAGAGAATGAGCAGCTCCAGGTCCAAGTGGAAACGATGCGCGAAGAGATCATGAACCTCAAGACCTTGCTACTTGCGCATAAAGACTGTCAAGTTACTCAAAATAGCGGCTTCAATGGTGCTGCTGCCGTAGCAGCAGCGGCGGCGGCGGCCGTTCCAAAGTCACTACCAATCATGCCTCAAGAAGTGATCCGACCCACCAGTATGGCGACTAACCCATCAGCGATCTATCCGCAATCATACACAGACCCTGAGCGATCACAACCAATGACTGCAACTGCGCCTATGGCGTCTGCTGCACCGTTTCCGCCAGCCATACTTGGAATGGGGATAACGCCTCAAAGTCATCCAGCTGCGCAGCAGGGTATGATGACAGCTGCAAGCTCGTCTACAAGCATCATTCGCTTCTAAAGCATATGCTAGTAATACTTATCGCACCATCTCCTTTCTTTTGCACTCGCTTTCATCGTTGCTCTCATGCTCTCTCTCCCCACACACAAAAAAAAGAGCATCATTGTGATTACTCCCTCCTTATATTTCTCTCATTTCTCCCTTTTGTAAACTGTTAATTCGCCCATTGAAACTCACCCCTTCCCCTTTTTCTTATCACAGTGTTGTATTTTTCTCTTCCCTTTATATTTTTATGTTGCATAAGACCCTTTTTATGTGTGAGCTTGTAAAAAGTAAAAATGGTTTTCTTTCTGTATAATCACCGCTGGATGTTGCGCTCCGTACTTGTTCGGCGTGCTGCATGTTGAGACTCTCATAATCACTGTCCACTACCGGCAAGGAACGTCTACTGTAGTTGCTAAACCAATGACGCCATGAGCAGCATTAATCTGATGTCTACGCCCAAAGATGCTACGAAGGGATCGACATAGTGTCCTGTGCAGTACACACAAAAGATGAGATGTATTGAATAAATAACCATAATCTCTTTTCTATCACCTGCATCTGCCAGTCCTCGTTCGCCAGAGAAATGAATGCTACCACGACGAGCCACGAAGAGAAAATGACTAGGGATTTAATGCTTGACATCAAACGCAACGTATATCTATCACGTCCCGGTGATCGACATCCACGTCGTTCTCCTTGATGGAAAACGGTCTATAAATAAAGAAAGATTGCTCTTGTTGAGATATGACTGAGAAAAGAGTGCATGATGACAAGTGACAATGTCAGCGTACGGACATTGCTCTTCCCCAACTCTTGGGTGTGGGGGGGGAGAAAGACCCCCAAGTGGTAACGACGAGTGCTACCTAACGCCTAGGTGCGGCCATTTTGTCATTCACACATGAACGTGGATTTTCTAGATCTTGCTTGCATTGGACCGGCATGAACTTCGAGTTAAATAACAAGCGTGTAAGAAAGCGAAGGGGGGGGTGATTGCTAATTAGGGGGGAGGGGCCCGTAGTGGAATGAACCCAAGCTTCTCCATAGAAACATGTCATATATATAGGGCCGCTCCAGACTTTTACATCTGCCTGTCCTCAAAACACCATTTGATTAGAGATAGATCTTTCCCGCACTATTTTCCTTCATAACTAAGCGGGTTTACGGGTAGTCCTTCATACGTTTTATCGTTCTCATGCTTCAACAGTCTCAAGTGCTCAACGTGCTCCCTCGTCGTATCCTTGCCAATTTGTGGGCATCCCACGAGACACGCGTCACGGTATGTTGCTATCACAGACTCGACCATTGCTAGGGGATCTTGACGATGGCTTCTTTAGTTATCCCACTTCATCGCGACTACGCCGAACCACGCCTACCGCTCACCGACCTCACCGTCGTTTTTATGCTCCGAGCTACCTATACGTTACATGCATATTTTACGACTCTTGTCGACCCTTCCGCCGGACGCTCTCCAGTCTCCCATCATTCGACATGTCTCCCATCGATATCTCCACGATATGTGCACCCTTCTCCACCCTTCGCTTCATAACACTTCGCGCCGTGCATTCACCAATCTCATGCGGCGCCTGCGAATGCGTCAGGCCGCAAGCCTTATCCGGCTTCGATATGCGCTCTCAGGTTCTGCGACTGCATTAATGGACAATATCAACATAATAGGCCTTGGAATCCAGTTTCTTACCGGTAAGTTTTCAATGTCTAATCTAGCGGTTGTTCCTGCCACTCTCCCTTTTCCCCATTAGCTCCAACAACCCCCCCCCAAATAAAATATGTAACAAGACTATGCTCTTTCTCCTTCTCCTTCTCCTTCTCCTTCTCATCAGCCCAACTAAGCCTACCAAACGCACACATTCAACCTCCCCCCAAAAAAAAAAGTCTTGGCATTCATACCCCCCTATATGCCATTCTTTTTCTATGCCGGTGTAGAGCCGCATGTATTTTCTATGCACACTCACGATGGTTTTCTTTTTTTTTCCACTCCGTCCACCCCTCCAGATCAACACCTTTCATCCCTCGACCGCGTACAGGTTGTTCGCCCGATGGAAATTGCCATGCAGGCTGTGGAAGACGTTCGGCAGGTCTGTGCCTCCTGCTTTGGTAACGAAGCACCTAAAATCATCACTACTCAGAAAGGAGGTGATGGTGAAGGCGGCAGCGGCAGTGGAAGGACTCTTCTCCCATCCGAATTCCTCTACACGCCGAGCGCATTGCATCGTGTCCTTTTCGAGTCTATCCTGGTGGCGGTTCGGACCCATATGGCGTCATTGCTGGGCAGGCAACAGCCGCAAAAGAAAGAGTGGACTGCCCTCTTTCGCCCACAGGCTCTGAAGGAGGATATCCGGCTCGACGTTTTTGGGGGACCGACAAGCATCGGCTTCCGTCTGGACAGCCCCACGCCGCTCGCCCCGGGCGACCTTCAGGCGGACGTGCCTCGCGACCCGGTCGGGATTCCCATCACCCACACCGTCTTGAGCACCACGGAGGCTAGGCACCTCAGGGACGATGACGTCGTTGCTCACGCCGAGTGGCACGCTTGGAGTGGCTGGCGAGCTGCGAAGGCCATGGCTGCGCACTGGGGTGGCAACCTTGATGCCATGAGTGTCCAGGGCCTCGGGACTACCGTCTATCTCGCCCTGGACCGCGACCCGACCTTGCTTGAACGCTACCCCGCCCAGAACGCGTTCAGGCGTCGCCTTCATCACAGTCCTCAGACACAGCTCGATGCCTTCCTTGATGCTATCTCGCAACCCGCCACATCGACACCCCTCGAGCGACCGATCCAGAAGGACCATTCCGTCTCGCTTTCGGCGGCCGTTGCTGCTGCTGTCGCACATGCCTAGCAATTTGATCAACGCCCTCTTATACCCTCCATCTCCCTACTGAATCCGTTCCCGGTGTCTCTGACCTCCTTACCATCATCACTCTTTCATGTTCCTGTCAGTCACGGCATGTATCAATTATTTTCACAGAGAAATACGTCGACCCTGTATGGCTATATGCCCTTTAATATCATTTCACGCATATTTACTACGTACATTATAATCCATATATCAGTGAATGCCCGCTTTTTAACATGCATAAAAGGATCCTCGTTTACGCTTGCTCCGTCCTGATCTCAGGGTCAATGGCGATATCTTTTGCGGTTCGCTGCACCGGCCATCACGAACTCAGCCCCAAGACCCTGCACCAAGGGAGGTCTGCACATGAGCGACTATATTGCACCATGTGTGTATCATCTTTTCGCTTTCCTCACTTCCCCACACACCCCCCCCCAAAAAAAAAATGAAATAAAACAACCTCGGAGCTTTGTGTGCTGTGTAACCCTCTACCTCCGGTTTTTGTATGTTAAATTCAATTCAACTGAAAATTCCTCTCAACTTTTTTTTTTTCTGCCTCTTACCCTTTTTTTTTTTTTTCTCGTTTAAATAATGACAGCCAAACCAGGCGAGCCTTTATCGGCGACATCGTCTGTAGGCAACCTTGACGAGATATTGCCTGACACGACGTCTTCTGCCGAACCTATTGCCAACGATACCGTCAATGAATCTACGCTGCCAACAACCACACCGCTACCACCAGCTCCTCCAGCTCCTCCTCCACAGCAACCTGTCACCACCATTCAACCTCCATCACCTACAGCAACCACCAATTTTGAAGAAATCCAAAAAGAACTCAAGGCAACGCTCGACCATGTCGAGCAACGCAACATGGTCAGCGGATTTCAGACGCTGAGCAAGGCAACCAATGCGGTGGTTGACCATTGCGAACAGTTGGGTAAGATTTTTGTGCCGATACATTTTTCTACTGCACACGCCAAGCAAAAGCAAGCAAGTTTTATTCATGTGTGGGCATCTTTTTAAGGACTTACGTCGGACGATCACCCTTTCAATGCCATTGATCGTGAACAGTTTTGGGCAGGGCTCAACAACTGCTGGTTGTACGCGCTTGCTCAGCGACAAGAACCGAGTTGCGAAATGGAACGGTTGACGGACCAGCACCTGTACGGCTTGAGGGAGATGGTCGTGGGCTGGGCAGACAAGCTCGAACGGTACGGCCTCGTCGATTATGAGATGGGCTGGTGGGAGGCCGACATCTTGGCTGCGATCGATGCCATTTTGGCTATGAACTATGCGGCTGCGCAGGCGGCTGCGCAGGCTGTTGTCGCCCAAGCCGCTGCAGCCTTATTCGGAGACGACGTCTGAAGCACACAGTAACAACCATAGACACAGAGTCGTATGAGTGTGTCGATGTTGTGTGTGCGTGCGTGCACGCACGTATTGGTTATAGAATACGTGCGTCGTTACGCCTGTATTTTCTTTGTGCATATAGAAGTTTTAAATCTGTGTATATATATACAATATCTAATGGGGATAAGATTATTTCCTCTTCTACTCGAGAATTAATTATGCATTTCTTGTTTCTCGTCATCCTCATCCTCGTCATCGTCAATACCCGGATACGGGAATGTCAGTATTGCAGCAACACCGCTTAGCAGGTTTAGTTCTAGGAGCAGGCCCAATAGACATCAGTTACATGATGGATCATACAAGCCCCCCCATCGCATTGTTCAACTTACGCTCTCCAGACACATGCATACTTGAGAAAACCCGGACATCTCCTCCCATGGATCGAACATCCTCGACGAGTTTCACATATTTACGACGGGTTGCCATATCAGCTGACCGGAATAACTCGTCTGTGACTAGCAGCGTACCGATAGCAGCGTGCTCATTTGCCTTTGCAACATGCTTGTATCCATAAAATGCTCGATCGGGGTCTGTGTTCATCATGGCATAGAAAGCATCCAACGCCTGAACTTCGCGGGCGGCCTTGGTATCCGCAAGCTTACTCTGAATCGCAGGGTCTTGCATCACCTCGTTGAGTGCATGCTTATGTCCACTCGAGCTGTGCACAAGCACGAACTTGGATCGGTTTTCCAGGATGACCTTATTTTCTGTTTTCTATCACGTCTTGATTATCAATGACGGGCCTCATCTTTTTGCAATTTCTCCTGGAGGATCATTTATACTCTACCACAGCCTGATCAAAAATATACTGGTATACTTGTTCCCGGACAAATCCCGGACTAGCAATGACGACCGCCTTGATGATGTTAAAGTCAAAGAGCCGAATCACAGCTTGGTAGATCTGGTCATAAAAGCGCTCCAACCCCTTCTCGTGATTGGTGACCGATCCTTTTCGTTTCCGGGGAATGGGAGTCTCGATGCGCTGCTTGACAACAGTCATGTGTTCCGTAAGGAAACAAATATTCGCGAGACCTTCTTGACAAACAATGGCAGCCACATCAGCTTGTTTGGTGATATCACATGCTTCCTCCACGCGTTCTAGTGCGATCGTGTCCCATTCGCCTTTATGAAGGGTGAAGTTCCGATTAAGCTCCAGATCAATGGTGTGATAACTACCCATCTATTTTATAGATACTCGTCAGCATTCCATAACAGCGGCACGGCAATGTCGGTTCTTCTTAAGATAACCTTGACATATGGATTTTCCGATACAACTCGACCATTAATTCGCAGCAGGCCGACTTGAGGATCAAAATCAACTGTCTCAACGGTGATGGTGAGTATCATGTTCTTGCGTTGGCTCGAAGTGGAGCCCGTTGTCGTTTCATTCTGAATCTTCCTGTTGAAAAAAAAAAACGCACGCTCTTCGTCTCAACTATCCGCAACCCACTGCATGTCGTTTGCAATTACCGAAAAGTGGTGGCCTTGATCTGATCGTCCTTGGAAATCAAATTGTAAACATGCCACATGTCTTCCAGTTCCTCGGGATAAAGTGTGACATGGCCAGAGGCGTCTTTTTCGACGGTCTTACTGATAAGCTACATATAAAATATGTAAGTGGAAAGGTCCTTCAAGGCGTCAAGGTTAGCGATGGACAGCAACCAACCCTCATTGGAATTTCTCTCTTCTTTTTTTCGAAAGGGAAAAAAAAAAAGAGGATGTATGCCGAAAAAGTAAAAAAAAAAAAAAAAAAGACACACACAGTGAGAGGAGAGGAGAGAGAGAGACGGAGCTCAATGCACCCAACCTCAACCGAGCCACGGAGTTAACCACTACCACCCTCCGCATAACGTTGTTGATGAAGTACTTTGAGCGTGCTGAATTAACATCTTCTCGACAACCCATCCTTCAATCAAACGAGTTGATCTTAATTCGGCAAGGCAATGTCGGAATTTATGAGAAGCAAGTAGCTACACCCTCTTCTCCCCACCTTTTACTCTACATTCTTTGCACCCGTTTCAAAACTGATCGACCGACCATTGGAAACCCCTATGCCCTCTCTGCAGAAAGCAAAAGCTGGACGGCTATCAAGATGGTGTGTGTTATTTGACCTCGCATCGCATCGTCTACGTCGATAACATTCAGCCCGTTGAACGTGCCGTTGAGCTGCCGCTTGCAATGGTCAGGGAAATTGAGGGTTATGTAAGTCCAAATAAGGTCCTCCCGGCTCTATCCTTTGCAGCACTCGCGCGCACGGCGTGTGTGTGCGTGTATATCCCCAGTAGGCGGGATGGGAAGAAAACATAGCCGCTTTACTGATCTCTCGCTTTATTTAGGGCCGATTTTTGCGTGCTTCACCCAAGGTGATTTTGCACCTTCAATCCGGGCCGGCATTATCTATCAACGACAACAATAGCGGTAGTAGCAGTAGTAGTAGCAGCAGCAGCAACAACAACAAATGCACAACTCCTGTGGGATCCTGGGTGTGTCCCATTTGCTCATTCTCGAATGCTTCTAACCTCGAAAAGTGCCAACTCTGCGGTGTTCGGCGGCGCAAGGAAAATGAGTCGTCGTCGTCGTCACCGATGCCTGCGCCGGCATCTCTGGGAGAGACAGATAGCTCAGTTTGTCGTATGTGCACGTTCATCAATCATCCGAGCATGATCCAGTGTGAAGTCTGCGGTGCAGATCTTGCCGTGGTAGATACTCCGTTGATCAAAAAAGATCCTGTGGTGCTCGAGGAGGATGCTCATGTGCGTATCGCTTTTCGGAATGGTGGATACCCAGGATTCTTGGCAAAGATTAAAGAAGCTTTTACGGCCAAGGCATGGACGAAGGTACTAGCAACCATGGGGCTCTGTACGTAGACTTATCTCTCTCTCTTTCTCTACAGACCGCGGATCCTCCTGTGATGGAGAGAAACGTACCGATCTTATCGCGAGGCGCAGGGATAAGTAGGTTACAGGATGAAAGGGAATGCGGGCTGCAGAGGGGGTGAGGGAGAAATATACCCAACGTAGAGACGCATACTAGGTGCTGTCCAGGAACGTATTGAAAAGTCGAAAATTGAGGCGCAAGAAACGATGCAAGAAGCGTTTCAGGATTTGGACAATCTGATGTCCAAGGCAACAGCGATGGTTTCCCTTGCAGAGTCCATCTCGGCCAAAATGGCCAGAGACCCTAACAAAAGCGACAGCGACCTCTCCACGCTCCGTACCTACTTTTTAAATTTGGGTATCTCTGACCCTGTCACAAGGTGGATGGGAGAGACGGGAAAGTTGGCTCTCACTCATTCTTTGTTGTCTCCAGAGATTCTGCAGGGTCCATCTACCATCAAGAACTTGCACGTGAGCTTGCAGAGTTCCTGCAAAAGTTCCTCGACCAACAAGATACCATGAAACCGCTGACCGATTTGTATTGCATCTTCAACCGGGCTCGGGGTGTAGGTCAGTCAGTTGTCCAGTTTTCTCGGCGAAAATACTGAAACAAAAGATAGAGCTAATTTCGCCGGAGGATCTGTACAAGGCTATACAACAATTTGAAGTCCTGAAGCTCCCCTTCCGGCTTCGCAAATTCTCTAGCGGTTTGCTCGTTGTACAATCATTGTACATGAACGATGATCGGGCGTCCGAGAAAGTCCTTCGACGCGTCAAGGAACAAGCTGGCTGCCACATTACCGCATTGCGTCTTGCAGAACTGGAAGATTATTCTCTGGCGCTTGCTACAGAGCATCTGATGGTAAGAGTGGACCTTTGCCACATGCATGCACACATTAACGAGAATATCTTTCTTTGATAGATTGCCGAACAAAAGGGTCTTGTTTGCAGAGATCAAGGACCCACTGGATTAATATTCTATGAGAATGTTTTTCTGCAGCAGACTCAGTGAGACAGGCCCCGTTGGGGAGGGGGGGTTATTAAATGGAAAATATACAATAAGGAATGGGCTGTGCTATCTCCATTGGTCCCCGGCTATAGCCACCAGTCTATTGAAACAGTCGTCTCGCTTTATCACGTTTTCAAAGAGGAGTTCCTAAGGGAGAAGAGCACATGCATGAATAAATGACTACAGATCATCCCGAGACGAGATATTAATCACGTACCTCACCATCAACGGTTTTTATACTCAAGCCATTTGTATGCCAGACAACAAGGTCGATGCTCTTGGTCTTACGCACACTGACGATGTCGGCCCAGTAGTAATAGACGAGCACACGTGCGCCCGTAACCCGAGATGCTCGGAACTGCAAGCCTTTCTCGGTCAGCACAAGCCGGCCAGGGATGCTTCCTTTGTACACGCAGCCGTAGGCTTGAGAGGAACAAAGAGAGATTAGAAAATCTTGGTGTCAGACGCGCTCAACCCTCAACCGGCTTACTTGCAACAACTTCCCCGTCCGCATCCTTCAGTACGCCTTGGCTGCTCTTACGCTCCAGCAAATCTTTCGCGCTGAATGCCGGCCGCACTGCGGAGCTTGTCCCACCTGCGCTGCTCCGTTGCGACGAGCCTTCTTCTTCAGAAAAAGTACCATGTGCTCGATGTAGTTTTTCATCAATCGCCATCTTGGCTTGGCCTATAGCCGCACCCGCAACCATCATAGCCAGCGTTGCCGCCGCCGACGACGAAGTGGCACGCTTGTCTTCCCCGGCTCCTGGCTCCGCGGCAGGCGGACGAGAGATTATTCCCGGAGCAGACGGTTGAAGCGTGTCTTCTTCGGTCAGATGCCCAGGCACTGGCTTACGCGCGCCCTGCGTGCTGCTCTCAGGAGGCGCCATGTCAGCGGTTGAACGGTGCAGCCGAATGACATCCATCGCGTATTCGGCGTCGTTCGGCACGCCCCACAAAATGCAGTCAATGATGTTAAACAGACGTCTGTGGCGAGGATAATGCGATCGTAGGGCCTGTAGGACAAAAAACTCAAAGCCAAGATAGAGAAAGAACAGCTTTGATATGTAGCGGCTCGGTAAAGCCGCAAAGAAAAGAGTGGTGATGGATAACAGGCAGAGTAGCTTCCTTGTTTCTGCAGGACGCTTCCATGTGACAAGGCTATGTACGTATGTGCAAAATCAGTCGCTTTTCGACTCAACCCACACTTTTCCCGTTACACACTTTTTCACTCGTTCGAGTCGATCCACCGTGTCCAAAAGCTATTATCATTGTTGAGTTTTCGTTCCTCTTTTGCTCAGTAGAGAAAGAGACGGCTTCCTCTCCCGTTTTGTACGTAGATCCCCTAGCATCCCCTCTTACAATGAGCTGACCCTTCGGTCCATACATGCGTTTAATTTCCGCCCACCAGTCACTGAGCGACCGTTTTTCGAATAGCGTGATATCCTGCACTGGATACACCGTGTTGCGCCCGAGATCCTGCCTCAACCGTCTCCAAAACTGGTGTGCATGGCCACCCGCATCGACGTCTTCGTCTGCTCCGACGCTGTTATCGAACTTGCCTGGGTCTACGGTGGCGAGAGCCTCGACACTAAACTGGGCCATCATATCGATGCGGACATGGACACAGTAACCGATAATGGCAAGGAAAAGGAAAGGTACAATGAGGTCATAGTACCATAAGCTTAGGTAACACTGAGTATGGACCAAGGGGGGAAAAAATGACAAGATGAATCAAGCGTAAATATGCAAGTCCACAAAACCATAATAACATTACCATGGCTAAAAGACCTGTTGCCCATCTGTTTTCCCATCGATACAGCCTACGTACACGGATGGCCGGGCCTTGGAGAGGCAGTGCTAGTCGGTATAGCCTGTCTACTCCACTCTTGACGGTTTTTAATGAAAAAGGTTCCAAGTCATCGTCAACCTGACCGCTCGCAAGCGACTGGATAATGTATTCGAGCCACTGGATCCAGAGTGGGGGAGTTAAAAAAAAAAGAAAGGCCTCAACGCGTTATGCTTGAATTTCAGAAGTTTTTTTTTTTTTTTACCGCTTGGAAGAATTCTCGCCACCTTATTTCGCTGCTATGGGAATCGTCATTACTTTGGACAATAAAATCTTTGAATTCGGGTGATTTTAACCCGGGCACGCGTGTTCGTTTGACTCCTCGGACATGGCGCTGTAAAAAAGCATAATGGGCAGCTATACTGTCGGCATTGTCATTTCTTGTGCAAGAGGCTGCTCGAGGCCGACTAGGGGTTTTTGATTGCTGTTGGTCCTCCTCCTCCTCCTCTTCCTCCTCCAGCATTATTCTTCTCGGTTCAGCTGAAGTGGAATGGGGCTCATTTGCCTTTGAATATTGGGAAGGAGACCTGAACTCCTGCTCAGGATGCAATGCGGCTGTGGTTGTGCTTGTTCTTGGAGGCAACGGCGGAGGCTGAGAGTGTCCTTCCGTTATATTCATTTTTTAAAATATAGAAAGAGAGGAAACGAAACAAAGGGTAAGGTCGATCAGGTGCCACAAGTTATGCGAAGGTCTGACTGAGTTTGGCATGTGCAATACCGTTTGACACCCAATGAACACGTAATGTGATAGCTCCAAACATGACCGTCCCCGCTCGCTTTTTATTGGCGTAAAGCGTGGGTAAAGCTTGACGCTGGAAGCTTTTATTCTTCACGGAATGCAGTAGATGTACAAATACTTATAAGGCAAGTCGTGGCACCTTTGTTCTCTCTAGTATGAGGGGATACAAGTATTAAATTCATTGATGATGGATAAAATAGAATAGGTGTAAAAGAGGACGATTACAAGGCGAAGGTGGCGAGTGTGTATGTGGGACAGTGGAGGGAGGGAGGAGGAACAATTAATGCTTGGTCTCGGAAAACAAGTAGGGTAGAATGGTCACGCAAGCTGCATAAAGCACGGTGAAGATCCGGATGATATTACGGGGCACCTGGCTCCACCCACCCAATCTGAACTCAACAATGATAGAATAGAATGCCACTGCAAAGAAGTGGTACACAAGGACCATGGGCCGCTGGATCAGACCGGACAGCAAACCCACCGGCCCACTGATGCAATTGCCCCCCAGCTTGAAGTATTCAAAACACCCACGCTGCAATACAGCAAGGTCGGAGTCTATCATCCCGCTACGATCAGAAAATCCTCCTCCACTATGTGCCCCTCTTGCTTACCTTGGGCTGAGAATAATCGGTATAGTGCCATGGCCAATACATTGATCGCTGTGCAATATTGCTTGCGTTGCCAATGAAATGAACCCATCTGTTGTATAATCACATCGTTCTCGGTGAAGGAGGGTATATTTTCAGGAGAAAGAAGCTCTTTCAAGAGAAGAACATCCTTGAACGCCACCGTCATGCCACCTATTTAAATATATGTTAAGCATCTATCCACATGCGTTATCTGGGGTGCAAAGAATGACTTACCGCCCGTCAGAGGGTGTCGCATGTTCATAGCATCACCGAGGACGATCATGCCATTGTTATCGTTTATTGAGGGAGGGAGAAAACCATTGGGCATCGAACGAAGGCGTTCCGTTTGCAACGATTGGAGAAATTTGGGCTGTCAAATAATATATAAACATTTAGCAACGCCTGCTAATCCCACAATCCAGAAACTAACTTACGCGAATGGAATCCGGAAGTTGCGGTGCAACAACTTCCTCAAGATATTTTTTCAAATCGCCGTTCGCAATGGACGGGAGCTGGCCGGGGATATCAACAAGCACGCGTGTCTCGTGAGTTCCAATTTGATACATAAGGACAGGCGAAGGATCAGCAAGGATAACATGTCCGTGGTTAGGGATGGGTAATGTCAGGTCCTTGATTTCAAAACTTATAAACCAGAGCTGATGAGCAATGGCTTCTCCTCTCTGGCTGTCTTATTTGCGAGTATAACCACCTACCCTGCAAAGTAGGACCGCACATCCGGCGTTTTCTCTGTGAACTCTTTACGGAATTTGGAAAAGAGACCATCGGCTACTAAGGTCAATGGAGCGTAATACTTTTTTGCAGTTGCTTTTAGATCAGCGTTTCCTACTGCGGTCGTCTACTATTTAGTTACCTTCTCGTCTTTTTCCCCCTTGGCATTAGCTACCACGCCGATCACACGGTCTTCGTCTTCGTCTTTGAGCAGCTGTGATACTGTGGATTCCTTTACAGTGACGCTACACATAGGTTTTCAAGAGCAGCGTGCACGATCAATACAAGTAAGCGGGATAGAGATATTGCAACCCTTCTGTCGGTCACTCTGCGCTTACTTTTTGGTGTCCTTCGCGGCGGCCCTGAGCTTCTGAATGAAACGACCGTGATGAAATGACTTGCCGACTTCCTTTTCGCCCGTGAGATCATTGGCTGGGTAAGGAATATGCACAGTTTCGCCGTCTCGGATCACCGCATAGCCGTAGCAAGGAATGCCATCGATATCCTCAATGCAATCTGTATTGGATGATTAGCCATGGCTTGTTCTTTGTTGATTTCCCATCATCCATCTACAATGTGCAATCCGTCGTCTTTTTACCCTCGAGGCCAAGGGCTTCCAGGGCATGAACGCCTCCGGGTTGCAAAAGCTCGCCGACAATGCGATCCGGTTCAGATAAATCGCGCTCCAAAAGCAGCACACGTCGCCCGCTATTGCCAAAAGCGCGGGCGGCGGCAGTGCCCACCACGCCAGCACCGACAATGATGAGATCGAATTCGTTTGATGGTGAGACCGCGGACGGCATAGTTAAAAAGCAAGCGAGAATGAAAAAGAGGAAGAAAAAAAAGGACCTGGAACAGCCGGAGTTGGTTACCGACTACAGGACTTAACCCCTCCCCCTTTTAAAGAAAAGAAAAAAAATAGACGCCATGTTTCACAAAGGCCCGCTCACTATCACGTGTATCATTCAAAGACCTTCGCTTAATAGACAGGTACCCGGGGCTGTCCTTTAATGAAACGATTGCACCGACCATTTTAATATTCGTCATCAAGCAATCTAGTTTCACGTGAAAAAAAAAAGCGAGATAGAAGCAAGTACTCGAAGGGGGGGCGCTGGATTGAAGGGGGAGACATCTGCTGTGCTGAATTCCGTTCCGCTCTGTAACCTATCCAGCGAAAAGGCTCTCTAGAAAAAAATCAGCCCATCTGAGTTTCTTGCACCTCAACGAAAAGGCCTGGCCTGTGCATTGGAGGTAAATGAGGTGATAATCCAATATCCATACATATTATATTCTTTTGACAGTTTTGTTTCTACGGTACTGAAATAGCAGAGAAGGGGATAAATATTACAGAAGCCTGCTAAGGAAGGGATGATCATGGAGATAGGAAGCTCCAGGCAGTGCCAGTGACGGCCATGCAAATGCTAAGTGCCAGCATACAGAGATGCAAACATGATCTAGGAAGCGAAATCGACGCGTTGTATAGACGCTGATAGCACATCAACGGGAAGATGATCGAGATACCAAAACTAAACAAAGAACCAAGCAAGGACTGGTGCCGAATGTGTTAATGAATATCGTCTTTGAAAAAAAAAAACTTTCTCTCTTTACCATGACTCGGTCGAATCCCGGAAAAACAATGGCAATATAGACTGCAATAGCGGTGAGGATAATTCGACTGGTCAGTTGAAATGCGTTCTGTTTCCAAGCCTGATCCATCCACCGCTCAACGACTGGCTGGCCCTCGACGTAGAGCTCCCAAGCTACATGGAGTGGATGGATCATGAGCGCAAACTTCGCAATGGGTGTAATCACCACGAGCCAAAGCGCAATCGAATTCAGTGCTTTAGCGAAGCCCTGTGTGATTGCTAAATTTTGTGTAATCTAAAGATGCTGCATGAATTAGGCATAGATACAGATGTCCCTCCCTAACCCGTCCACTCCGCCCCGCCTTTTTTTTTTTTTTACGCCTCTTCTGGCGGCCATTATTCCCCCCTCCCCGACCCCATGTATGTTTGATTTTTTTGTCTGTGTGTCAGTAATACGCACTTCTTGCATGGTCTGCGAACCAAACATTATATATCCGGCTACTGCCATGATAACGTATGTGCCTGCGGTAAGTACGTAAGTGATATCGACCATCTCGTTATATCGCTTTGGCTGGTCCATGTCGCGGTAGATTGCCGGGAATACGGCGTGGCCCGCAAAGCCGGCCATCATCAATCCGAAACTCAATGGGATTTTTGAGGGGTCCGAAGGCAGGATCTCTGTTGGCTATTGCGCAATGCGATTGCGCAATCCCATCCAAGACAGTTAAGGAGAGTGCTGTAAAAAAAAAAACTAAAACGATAGAGAGATAGAAGGTCGTTACCATGGGGTTCCAAATGCTGCCGGGTTGCTCCGTTTTAGAAAACCCGTCGTAAAGCACAATGACCACCAGACTGACGCAGCTCACGATGCCAAAAAGACTCGCGGCGGATAGTTTTCGCAGCGGGAGAAACTCGAAGGGTGTCATGAGACAGAAACACAGCAATCGGGATGTCACATGATCCATTGGATACAATGCTTGAAGCCCATCACCGAGGAGCGTTATCATTGCGACGCTGAGAGCGAGAGATTGCGCCAGTTGGTGTAGGTTAAAACATAATGTATATTGCCATGAGAATGTCATCATTGCGTCCTTCTCTATCTCTTGGTTGTACTCACGCCATGGTTGCGATCTCGACGAAAAATACACCTCCGATAAATGTTCGACCTCGCTCGCCAAAGGCCGCCATGCCCATATCGCCGTACGTCAATGCTCCTGGGGAAGCATCGAGCGAGCGCGCAAGCAACTTGGCCGTATAATTCGTCCCGACGGCGCAAAAGACGAATATCAAAGACCCGAGCAGCCAACCTGCATATCGGAACGCAAGCGGGAAAGCTAGGATCCCGACCCCAATCAGCACATTCATGGCATTGAAAACAGACTGAACAAAGGTCGATTTGATCGGGACGAAGACAACATGATCATTGACTTGGGCATCTCCGTCGTCTGGTCCTTTGAGCTGTTGCGATATCACCGAGGCTACCGTGGCATGTCTCGAAAGCGGTACAAAGCCGGGGGATGAGAGTTCGCCTTGATGGTAAGATGGCGTTCGCTCGACAAGCATCCCTTCGCGAATAAGCTCTTGCATTTGTTGCTTACTAGAGACGACTAAGTGAGTTTTTGCAGCAATTTTTTGTTTTACTATGTTACTTTGAAAACTCGCTACACCACTCTTCATCAGGGTGATCATGATAGCTCGATGAGAGGTTCTCGGCGACATAAAGCACAGAGGATCTGGTAAAAGGCATCAGAGTATCTCCAAACGAACGAGGCATCGCCTCATCTCTTGCGCTGTGAAATGAATTGTCTGGGAAAGACTCGTAGGTGCTGCCGTAAGCTGGATAGGCATTGCCAGGTACCCGTATCGCGACAGGACGGGTGACATTGTCACTATTACTGGCTGCAGTAGCAGCAACTGACGACTGGTGCTGTTGATCGCCAGACATTGGAAGTAGCAAAGAAGAAGGTAATGTCTTCTGAATCGGCATTCTGCACACAATAAATAGGCGGTTTGTTGATGTTTCCTAGATAAGTTTTTTTGTTTATCTGCCTTGAAACGCTCAAAAAGAATATAATTAAATCTGGTGATGACTCGTTTTGCCGTTTGGTTTGTCAACAAGAAACTTTCCACCAATTATTTATGGTATATTTTTCTCAGGGAAATGGAGTGGAGATCCACCCACACTAAAGTGGGCGTGTTTGCATTATTTACTATCTCTACCGCTGCATAGATTACCCGTATCTCTGCAGCCTTGCTGACCATCATTGTGAGTTATAACTCATCTTTGATTCCGCTGTAGCTCCAACCGCGTTGGCGACTACAGTCGGTGATCCCCAGTTTGTAGCGGCATTAGGGCATACTAGTCTGCTGAAAACATGTTATCGTAAATGGCCCACAGAGATTTATTAGGATGCGCATGCTGATGCTTCATGTATAGTGGATTCGGTTATGAAGTGCGCGTGTGTCGACGATTTCCAGATCGACAATACTACAATAGGGTTGCACGAGTAAGTTAGGTGTGACATACGCATAAAACTGTTCCATTGTCTATTACCCATTCATTAACGTTTTGAATTTGTTCAACTGTTCTGCCATTTGATTGACTTGTTCCTGGGGTACAGGAACCGAGTTAACTTCAATCACCCACATCTCGTTGTCGGGATCCGCCAGCACAGCGCTGTTCACGTCTACTCTTGATTTGAGCTAAAGGTTTTTGTTATTAGAGGATGCAAAAAATCCACATGTGTTTAATACCTTGTAGGTTTGTGCTAGTGTGATGCGCAGTATTTGCTCGTAAACAAGCATATGCCCTTTCCGTACGAATTCAAACGAGTAGCTTTATTGTATGTATATATATATGCGTGCATGTAAGAGAAGCGTCGTTAGAAAATGAGGCTCCGTGCATGTATCTGCGGTACCTGTATCCTAAAGACTTCATAAACCGAAACACATCGCCACTGAGTTGAACTCGGACATGCGGTCGCACGGTGACGGTCCTGCCGCGCTGAGGTTCGGGATGGCCTTGCATGCAAAGGTACCATTGCCGATGTTTTAAACTCTTGTCCTGTTCTGAGGCGATACGTGATTGAAGTCGCAGCACAACATCATCGTTGCGAGCGGGACCGACTGGGGTTTGGACTAGACCCACAGTATAAAGTCAATCCAAGTGTGGGGAATATCCGAGAACGTCTAATAGGTACCGGTGGGCGAGAAAATCATTTCGTGTTCGAAGAGGCCAATCAGTGAATCGTTGCCACAAATGCCGACCAGCCGTTGTATAATAGCGTCCTTCTCAGCTGTTCCAATAATTAGACCTTGTAAACTGCATTCGTAGCTCGCCATAATTTCGTTTCTGTATAGGGGAATTAAGTGTAGGGATTCAAGACGAATGGGAAGCGACGCGTCGGCATCCTGTAATTTTTTAAAAAAAAAATGTGCCATTTCCCTTGTCGTATTGAGCTCAACACCTTCGCCAATATAAAATAAGTGATCTTTCTCCCGTCTGCCACCAACCTCTAGCCGGCGCTTCATCCCAATAGATTATTATATTCGCGTTTAAAAAGCAGAAACTGCAATAGCTGTTGACTGAGAGGAGAGAAAATAGGTTACTAGACCGCGCCCGAGGGTGAAGGCAACCATCAAGATAGCGTTAGAGGAGCAGAATATCAGAAGGACGAAGGACAATTGAAGTTCAGTATTCTTTCTCTCTCTCTCTCTCTCTCTCTCTCGCTCCCATGGCGTTAGAACCTGAATGCGTGTCTTCACCGATCGATGGTCATGAATGAGTATGAAAAAGGGCGTTTTATGCGCCCAATGTCGCTATAGGAGACGTAGTCAGTGACTTTTGTCACTAGCTGGCTACCGGCTGCCTTGCAGCGCGAGATTGATGCAAACTGTTGTTTAGAATCTCATTATCCCGGCTCTCTGTAATCCATAAGGCAACAAATGCGGTCTCTATTATATGTACATGATATTGAAATATGACGAGTTTACGAATGCAAAACTTTTGTTTCCTATCTGGCATGGTTCTTTGAAAAGCGTATATAGATATATACATTGAGTTCTTACATCTGATTCCCTAGATACACACAACTTGACGGACAAACGAAGTAAAAAAAAAAAGGAGACGCTTATGGGAGCAAATTACCCGTGTGTTTGCAGCCATGAGGCTCAAGGCCCCCTTTTGGAATCACTCAAAGAGGGGATCATCTTTATCAATCCGTAACCAACAAAACTGGGCCATGGAGTCGGATCGTAACAGCACCCATTGGTATTGTTACTGATGATAGTATTTCTACGTAACGTTTAGGTGTAGAGAAAAGAAATCAAATTACAATATACAATGTATACTAAATTTTCAGACTAGCCCTAGTACGTATATAAGGTAAAAGAAAGAAGAGGAGGAATAGCGTGAAAGGGAGTCAACAAAGGAGGAGAGTGAGTATCCAGCCCACAAGGTTGCTTTTATGCTTAAGCGCGCACGTCGCATGAGGGAGTGAGGGGAGGATGTACGGATGTATGGGTGCTTAATATAGATGACACGGGGTGTGCGGGTTGAGGGAGGAGTAAGTTAGTCGTCCGAAAACACAACAGTCTCCGAATCCGAGTCGCCATCGTGATACAGTGTCACTGGATAGCCAGGTCAATATCACTTAGAGGTTCAAGGGTATCGTTCTTTTTCTGTGCTTACCAGAATTAAATTTTGAAAACGGGTTATTAGTGGTGGCCATTGAGGTATCCAGAGATGACTCCGAGTCCAGGTCAAAGCTGATGCTGTCCTGTAACGGCTTGATCGGATGCTGAATCGATTGTCCAGGTACAATAGGAGGTGTCGTGTGCCGTAGTAACGCAAAATTGATGTTACGAAAGAACGGATGCGCTTTAACATCGCTCGCCCCGGCGCGGGAGCCCAGTCGCGAGTCTTCGTGTTTGTCCAGCAACCGCCGGATCAGATTTTTGCAGTTGCTGGAGACCGTCTGCGGCTCGATGCGTTTGTTACTCATGCCCAGTTTGAAATAGGATGATCGTTCCGGGAAGATAATGTCCGTGTGTAGGACTTTGGAAAACGTTTCATTCCGTGTAGCTCCCTTGAAAGGTGTTGTGCCGTACTAGATTCAATGAATGAGCAAGGTGAACCATTTTCGTTCTTCATGTGTTCACTTGCCAGCATCTCGTATATGAGAATTCCCAGAGTCCACCAGTCAACAGCGCTTGTGTGTCCGCAGCCGCGTATGACCTCAGGTGCAATGTATTCTAGAAAACGCTGTTTGCTTCAGAAAACAAGAGTACATGTTAGACTAGGATATAGATATCCTACCTTCGGTGCCGACGAAGCTGTTGGTTCGCAGATGAGCGATGCAGGTCCTGGTATCTATAGATGGCGGCTTAAACGTTGGGCGATGAGTCTGCTGCTTTGTGGGTTACGAGCGATTGAGTACATACGACATTAGGAGAGCTGGATTTTACAATATTTGGTGGACAGGGAGGCTGCGATTGCTTGCTCAAGTCAAAGTCGGTGAGCATCAAATGGCCCGTCTGGTGTAGAAGGATATCTGTTGCGTGCATATTTCACATCAGTGCTTCGGTTGGACGTTTTATTATTATGATTGATTGATTCATTATTGAAGGCATCTCCTTACTTTCAGGCTTCAGGTCGCGATAGATGAATCCTTGTAAATGAAGATACTCGAGCGCAGCAATCACTTCGGCCGCATAAAACTTAGCCCCTTCTTCATTAAGGCACCGCCCTGGTCGAGACTGAAGCGCTGTAAAAAAAATGTAGCTGGTTATTACACGAGTATCTGCCGTGTCTGCTCGCTTTTTTCCCGGTGAATGCCTACCTCGGAAAAACTCGCCACCCATGCAATATTCCGTGACAAAATATAGAAAATCCTGACTCTGGAACGAATGGAACAATGTGACAATAAATGGATGGTTGGCACTTGCTAGGATTTCTTGCTCTGCAAGAACACGCTTGATCTTGTTGCGGCGGATCATCTCTTTCTTAGACAAGACTAATGGAAGAAAGCAGACCAGGAAGAATAAATCTCTGGTATGGTACAGACTCAAAAGAGAAAAGGGAGTCGAGTGAAGGGGGGGACGCTGTTGGGAGGTATGATTTGAGGTAAAGCAATAGGGGAGATATTGAAGGATAAAAGATGAGTGAGAGAGTAGTCGAACCTTTCATCGCTAATAATTTCTCTATTCCTTTTTGCTTAACGAGATAGACTTTGCCAACGTCTCCTCGCCCGAGTAATCGAATCTTTGAAAAACTTCAAATGATGACTATAGGTAAACCATCGAAACCTAACTGGGATGGACTCGGCTTACCTGCTAGGACCCACCTGAACCTCTCGCACTTTGACACTGTTGGCGGCATATGACCGCCGATTCAGATGATGGAGCCGCTGCGACCGAGCATCGACGGCAGTGATACTGCTAGCTACCGTTGTTGCGGATGACAATGTCTTCTCGAGGCGAGGAAGTGGAGGTGGCGTATAATTCTGAAGTTTCTTTTCATTATGCATTATGTTTTTGGCGTTCGGCGTCGACGCGATGCGGCGGACTGTCTTGTTTAATGTGGGCTCCGGATCGTGGTTAAACCAGCTGTTGCTCTTAAATCCTTTTTGATGTTGGAGATGATCGAATTGGGAAGGAACCCTAAAATGAGCTACTGAGGAGGTCGAGGCTGAGGTTGGGATGTTGTTTTCTATATGAACTGGTGGTGTTGAAGTCGACGTGCGGAAGAGCCACTTTGTGAAGCGTGATGAGTTGTAATACGCCGTAGGCGGTGGTGGCACTGGTTGACCTGATTCCATGATGCTCAACTCGTATGGCACGTTTAAAAGAGAAGAAAATACGTAAGTATAAGAGTAAGAGAAAGAAAGAGAATAAGTAGAACAGGTTACAAGTGTTAAATACATGGACTCCTTATTGATAATCAACCAACAGATACTCTAATAAGCTGCTCTCGTCCTATCTTTCCAGGGACATAAACACCAGTGTGTCTATCCCATTTGCTTGCCTTCACTCTCCTTCACATACTCACCCACACGTAGGCTCTCTCCTCTCAATATTTCGTAACTATCCCCCTCCCTTGCACTCTCCCACTATATATTTACTAACTCAGAAGCCAGAGAAAGTTTACATAAAGAGTCTTTCTGAGGAAGCATTTTGCTATATAACGCCATTCATCCTCTCTCTCGTGGAATTCTGCATGTGTGCCGCACAAACCCAATGCTATTTCAGTTGTTCTCCTTATTACTGTCGTCATATGGACCTACTTCCTTCTTTGGTACCCATTTTGCATCGTTGTACAACCACTTTTTGATTTAGCACTATAGTAATTTAATAGTTCGGAACTGCAAAACAAGGCAACCGTATACGTATGTGTGTATAATAATCAAATGCAGAAGTGTAGACGCTGACTAAGAAAACCAGGATTCCCAACTCTGTTTTTGGGTGGTGGTATCGCTTGTCTCGTCGCTGTTAAGCAGATCAGCCACTCGAGTCACTGAAGCCGTAGGTTCAGAATTGCTCGGTGCTGATGTCTGATTTGGCAGTTGCTGTGGAGGATGCGTAGATGGATCTATTTGTTGCGATGGCATGACTGGATATCGACTAGATGATGATGATTGTGATAATGGATGTGGCGCAGGTGGTGGTGTATGGTGCACAGAACCGTACATGCTAGGAGATGAAGAACTGGAAGAGCCATAACCCGTACCCGTACCCGTAGGTTGACCGTAAGGATGAATCATCCCTGAAGGAGAAGGATGGAGGTGGCCAGACAACGATCGTCTTGAGGATAGCGGTGGAGCAGGGGAAGGTGAGGCATAATAGCCTGCCCGAGGACTCGCAGATACTGTCCTCGACGTTGTTGCTGCTGGTACTGCCTGTGCATACGCTGCTGGTCTAGGCGGTCGTTGTTGCCGTTTGCGTTCTTGGCCCATGCTTGAGATTGAGACACTGGGCAGATGGGTGAAAGGGATTTTTTCATTCTCGCTTTTGACTGCAATTGCTGCATTTACCCCTACTGCTCCCGTTCCTCCTTTTTCTTGCTGCTTTGCTAGTTGGTGTCGCCTTACAACTTCATCAAGTTGCATTTTTTCATTATTGTTCATGTAGAAATTGCGTACTTGAGTTGCAGTCTTGGACCCTAATGCACCGGCTACCTTTTCCCAATCACGCCCGTATTGTTCAATGTATCGTACGAGCTCGCTTCGCTCAGACACAGACCAATAGGATGAGTATGTAGGGCGCCGTGCTGTTTCCGACGCAGACCCTGATCCTTGTCGCCGTCCTCCTCGCCCTGAAAATTCGGCATCCATCCAACTCTCCATCATTTCGCTGTCAACCACCTTGCCGGATGTTGATCGCGCTCGTCGTCGACGCATTGTTGTGCTGAGCACTGCTCCCTGAGATTGCTGACGTTCTTGAGATTGAGGTTGCCGAGGAACAACATGAATCGATGCGGATCGCGCGGGTGCCAGTATTTGATCAGTGCTGCCGCCAACCTGGCCCAATCCAACCAATGCCACAGCTGCATCCTCTTCTTCTGCATTGAAGTCTTGCCGCGTAAATTCACCTTCTTCATTGAAAGCGTTCGGCCCAAATTTCCGTTTGTAATTGTGATAGAAATTGCGACATTGATCTTCCGTCTTGGTACCCACTAGAGCAGCAACACGCACGAAATCGCGACCATGTCGTTTGAACCCATCAATAGCTGCTTCCTTGTCTTTGTCTGTCCATTTGGCTGTCGCTGCAGGAGCTTTTTCGACAATTTCTTCGCTATCTGCTTCCGTGAAAACTTCATCGTTGTCGCCAGGGGAACTAGCTGCTATCCTTGGCGAACGGCCCTTCCGTCGAGGCAACCGCCGTTTTTCACGTAATTTATCCAAGTCATCTGTAACGCTCTGACTTGTGGGCAATCCAGGACGCTTGGTGATCTTCTTTTGGTTGATTCCATCCCAATATGTATTCGTGTCTTCAAGTTCTTGGAGCTCTTTAGTCTTGCGTTCGGACTCCTTTTGTTTGACTTTGCGTGAAACCTGCGCTTCACCAATATCCGTCATCAACGCAGAGCCCTTTGACTTTGTCTTCCGGACAGTAGACGACGTGTCACCAGTGACACGCCTGATCGCCTCTGCCAGACGGTCCCGCCGCTTGGCCTTGCCACGTCGTCCTTTCTTAATCAGAACCTTAAAATCAATCTTTTTCTTTTTACGATAGTAGAACAAGACGCATTGAGGAGCAGACTTGGTCTTGACAGCAGCTGCGATCTTATCAAATTGCTTAGGGTATTGCATATAGCCTTCCATGAATGCCGCCATCTCCTGCTGCGTCCAAGTATCACCTGTGTCAGACCCCGTGTGGTAGTACGTCAACGGGTCGAGGACGAGACTTCGTCGATCGTCAAAAGTACGCATTCTCGCCTTCGTGTCAAGTATCATGGGGGGTATCGTTGCAGTCGTTTTCGCAGCCCGAAGTTTGGGGTTACGCATTTCTGCCGACTCCAGGGATTGGATGATTTCGAGCAGTTCTGCTTCAGATCGAGCAGCATCTGACGTCCAGGGACCCTTACCCACACAATCTGACGCATTTTGGTCATTTCCACCAAATCGCAAGGCATCCCCGTCCCCTAAAAAGACAACACCGTCTACATATTCGCCGCCTTCATCCTCTGTACGTCGCCGCGAACCTGACCGATATGAGCCACTCCTTTCAGGCACCCGCCGCCGCTGACTTCGCATCCGATCTAGTGCCAGATTCTTTTGCTCCCACGCCTTGTAGAGTCGCTTAAATTCTTTTCTTAAGTGGATTTGTTTCTTCTCCAGCTTCTTCTTCCGCCAAGCTAAATTTGCAGCCATAGAAATTTTGATTTCTTCAAAACGGTGTGAGCTGCTCTTGTAGCACGGATAGTCTTCAAGCTTGGAGTAAAGGGGTTTGGTCCACCTTTCCTCATCTGACCAATCCTCGGGATCTTCAGGATGTCCCTGCCAACCACCAATCATCATCGAATTCTTCTTCGCAAGCTGGCGATTTTCTTTGATTAGTTTCTCGGATAACAAATCATCGAGTTCATCGCTAGCTCGCGCCTGGTTGATCAACAGCTGAGGTTTCTTGCGAATAATCGGAGACGTCTTAAGATCCAAGCTCTCGACATCTGTAATAGGCTGAGTCTTGCTTCCTTCGCTGATAGTTTGGAGGGCTTTCTGCTTGGCTGCTGCTGCTTCTTCATCTTCTTCTTCGTCTTCCTTCTCTTTGAGCTTTTCAGCGCTGGTAACAGGGAGCTCATTTTCGTGTACAGAGAAGGGCTGTGACGTGGTACTTGTGTCTTTTTCTTCTTTTTTGACTTTTTCAAGCATCTCCTCAAACATTGCAATATCATCCTCAATCTGACCAATCCGTTCTACAATTTCCTGTTGAGTTAGCTTTCCCTCAACAGAAGAACCGAATGGAGATTCTTGAAGCAATACGGGAGATGAGGTCACGCCTTTCTTATCATCCTCGGCTACTGGACGATCAAACTTCACAATTGCTTCCTCAGCTGGCGCCTCTTCTGCGACAACTTCCATCTTGTCTTGCGCATCCTCAACAGACAAGGGAATTGAATAGCTTATTCTTTCAGAAACGTCTTCTGTTGTGTTGTCATTTGTTGTGACTTGAGTAGTAGTATCTTTGGTAAGTTTACTTGGCAAAAGTTGATCTTTGGTTTGCTTCTTGACCTCAGCTGAAATGCGTTCTTGAACTTGCTCCATTTCCACTTCCTCACTCTGGATGTTCGTGGTCGATTCTGCGTCCATTTCAACTTTTGGCGATACTCTGTTAAGTTCAACTTCTGTTGCATGCAGCTCTTCGGTTGTTATTGGTGCATCTTCTTGTTCAGAGCCTGTTGTTGATATTTTTGCAGCGGTAGTTTCTAGTACTTCAGCCGTTCCCACTACTGCCTCACTTTCATCTTTGCCGGCAGAGTCTGAAGCGAGATCTGTGGGCTGAGAAACGGCTAATCAGATACTGTATGAGTGACACTATATCTACAGGGGTTGAGATATATTGCTATGGGCATACCTGATGCCTGCGCTGCCGGTGACGGTGGTGAAGACTGCCGATTTTCCGACCTGGTGTCGTCGCGAGGCCGGGGCTGAGTCCAAGGCAAGAAACTCGAAGTTGGAGCGGAAGCTCGTGGGCTATTCATGGGTGTATCGCGATCACGATCGCGATCACGATCCCTTGCCTTCAAAGGACCAGGATGACCAGGACTACTACTAGTACCCCCAGAATTGCTTGCAGTTGGTATGTTGGTACTATTGTTACCGCTACTACCGGCTCCCCATGGTCGCCCAGCCCGTCCCCGGTAGCGATCGGAATCTGCGGCTAAAGAATTCCGCGGCAAATGACGATAAAAATCACGGTCATCCATCATCCGGTCGCGTTCATAATACATGTGTGATGGTGGGCCAGCCGTTGAAGATTGTACATCGCGTTCTCTATCACGGTCGGGTCGATAAGAATCTCCACCAAAGGAGTGGCCGTATTGTGTTGAAGATGGCGGTGGGATCGGCGGAGGACCACCGTATGCGGAAGGTTCGTATCGGGTCATGTAGCTTATAAAGGCTGTTTAGAGTTCTCGAAAAAAATTAATATCCGAGTTCTTTTGAATATTTACCTATCTCGGTCTCGATTGCGCATGTCAATATCTCTCCATCGACGGTCTCGTTCTCGCTCTCGCTCTCGTTCTCGTTCTCGTTCTCGATCTCGTTCTCGCTCACGGTCTCGGTCTCTCCATTCAGAGTAACGAGATATTGGGGTGTACGAATCTGATCCAGCATTGGATATTCGTAAATCGTCTTTGATGTCCTTTGCTGGTACGGACACCTTAGGATCTTTTACCCGCTCGGCACTTACTAATGTGAGGTGTCAACGAATAATTTTTTTGTCAGCCCAAAAACCTTGCCAATCAATCACCTTGACGTAGAGATGGTGCTGAATGCTTGGGATATTCTCTAGATGACATTAGAGAAGGTGAGGGCGAGTAATGGTGCGGAGGGGGCATATCATCACGATAATAGCGAGGGTATCGAGGATCCCTAAAAGTTTAGTTTAGCACCGCCCCATATCCTGGCTTGTCGGTACTGTGTGTTTACCTGTCTCTGCTACGGGGTAGATATCTGTCTTCTCTCATTGACAATGGCGGCCGATCTCTTTCTCTGTCGCGCTCACGGTCTCGCTCTCTAAGGTCTCTGTGGTCTTCCATGGAATTGGGCATTGGTGCTCTAGAGCGATAGCTGTACGATTCATAACGCGACAAGGGATAACGAGGTGGTGGATACCGTCCGTCGCTATATGGTGGGGATCTCGACCTCGATCTGGAAGTTCCTCGCGACGATGACGATCCTGCTACACTCATGACAGAAATGACTGTTCAATTGCTTTGAAGGAGTGTAGAATTTCAGACAGAAGAAGGACAGATAATAAGAATAGAAAGAAAGGAAAAAAGCGGTGGATGTCAACCCTCTGTAGTAGTTGCATTGTTTTTAAAATTCAGCAAAAAGTTTGTCTCAGAGAGAGTGTGTCCAGCATCTATTTTGAGAGGCATCCCATCCATGCTATCCCGCAGTGATAGTCGATGTAGGGAACGAAAAGACTATCCTAAGAAAAGAGTCATGTGGAAATCTGATAGAGGGAGTCAAATGCTGTGGAAGATACGCGCCCAGCCTCATTTTTGATAAATTAGGTTCACCAAGAATGATGCTCACCCACGCAGGTCATCACCACCAGAAGGACAATGACTTCTGGTTTAGCGAATTACTTAATTTTGATTGACAACACACTTTCTATTTTCAGCCCTTCGCTTACGACCTGAAAATATGCCAACACCACCAAGTGCCTATCCAATTGCAGCCATTGCCTATTTTCTTACTCATCCTCAAGTAATGAATGTTTAGGATGTGCCTCCCCAGATGCTTCATTGACAACTCCAACGATTAGTTATGGGGCAAGGTTCTGTGTCCTTTCTTGCTTACATTGGTGTTTGGCATTGTGTCCCTTGTCCTGTCCTTTGTGTTTTTGCTTCCTCCTCAAGCGCATGCCCTCATCAATGCTCGTTGCCCTGATTGGCTGGCCTGGCTTGTAGCAGTGATCTTCGTCCTGATCGAATCTGCCGTGTTTGACGTGATATTCTTTGTGGTCGTTATGCCTATTTTCCAGGATGCGCTCTTTGACGCTACTCTCAAAGCACGCGGAATGAATCGAATGTTTGATACCCGTGTTGAAGTCAATGGTGTTCTTCTATGCTGTCGAGGCATCAGCTCGGGAGTTCTTCTAGTGTGGTTTTTGGTACTTGCTCAGGTAAGAGACCATTATCCTTGGGCAATGTTCATATGTAGACATGTTACGCATTGATGTTTGGTAGATTCTTATCTGGATTGTAACAGCACCGCTGAACCTAATTCCAATCCTGGGAACAATTATTGCATGCTACATCAACGGCTGGGTCGCTTGGTATGCATGATAGAGACTGAAAAGAAAAAGGGTTTCATATGGCTGACTCTTTATATGCAAAAAAAAATTATTATGCATGCATAGCTGGAGCCAGCACGTTCATTACGATCTCGAATTCCGCGGCTTCAGTGTTTCTGAGTCAAGACAGCATGCATGGAAACACAAGGTGTCTTACTGCAGCTTTGGTGTAGTAGCCGTAGCTCTCGAGCTTGTCCCACTATTCAACATCCTCTTCATGTGGACGAACATAGTAGCTGCCGCACTATGGGTTGCTGACAAATATGAAAGAAATGAGAAAGGGGCCGCTCAGGACTTGCAGCTACATCAGCGGTGGCAGCAGCAGCCCAAGTTACCCGAGAACACATTTTACCCCTCTGTTAGAGGCAAACCGCAATATAAACCTTCAGGAATCGATGATGAGCAGCATGGACTTCTGCAATATACACATCACCAAGATATCTCAATGAAAGACACGACTTACACCAACACCAGTAGTCGTGCCTTTGCTTAATTCGCAACTGTATATTAATACCCATCATCATATCGATATCAAACATAGAAAGCAACGAAGCTGCCTCTGTTTTGTTATAAATAAGTCCTTTCATCCCTTGTTATCTCTGATGAAGATCTATCTGAAACAGATTCAACCTTGCGGCAGATGATATTCTTGTTTTTTCTACATGTGGAGTACATACAGCCTACACGCAAATGCATTGCAATACTCCTCGCGATACAATAACCAGGATTAATCAATGAAGAGGCTACAGGAGTTCAGGGGCGGGTTATGTATTTTGTCGGATTAGCTGACAGCACGCGTTTAGTACGTGCTCCTACTTGGCTGAGCGCATTACATCCCTCGCCCTTTCGCTTTCCTGCAAATAGAGTATATTACGATCTGTTATCAAATATGCCGAGTGCGATAATTGATCTCTTAATTTAGATCCTTTTCGCCTCCTTGACATTATCCTTCACTAGTCTTCTCTCGTACTTTATTTTCTCGTTGCTGTAATGGTAACGTCCCTATAACGATGTCTACTGGTCCATTTGTATTTCTACCTGTATAAGCGCCATATGCATGCATCGCACTTAGTGTAACTTTGCCTGCGCATAGCATAACTCGTGACTAATCTGGTCATTTTGATAGGACGGCAGCAAATGTTGATCCCTGACCAGATGTATCACGAAGGAATCCAACCTGAATAGCAAAAAGTACTCGGTTTGTATTGAAATGACCGAATCATTCTGACTCTTGCGAGGAATGAAATAACAATGTTTATAAAAGCGTTTTCTAAAAATAGAGCGTTTATATTCAGCTTCATACTATATAGCAATACCCCTTATGTTGAAGCACTTGCCGTCTCTTTATTATTATGGTATCCTTTATCTCTCGGAAAAGGTTATTCTGGATCCTCACACGTACTCTGCACACGTACACGTCTACATATACATATGCATATAACCAATCTCTCCACTCACTTACCCACTCGCTCTCAAATACACACACCCCTGCAGCCATTCCTTTTTCAATCCCAATACACGAGCAAAGGAGAGCAGGGGCCAAACTTGCTATGGAGGACGACGCTATCTGATTCATCCGTCATCTTTACTCTTTCCTTTCTTCTATTCACATTGCCGTTATCCAGGATCGTCTGAAACTTTCCTCCTTTATTCTTGTCTTTGATTCAAAAGCACCAAAATTCAGATACCATGAGCCATCACGATCCAACTAATAGCCACTTGAGACTACCGCAAACACATTACCACCATCAGCAACAACAGTCGACCACAGCACACGAGCAACGGATAACAACCACAGAGTATGAATCCCCTTGGGAATCCGTAGAAGACCTACCCGAACCTGTATTGCCTTGGATGAAGCCCCGGTCGCTCGGAGAATCACGTCGGACCTCCATGGATTCAAGTAGTTTACATATCGTGAAGCGCTACGCACCCGAGCAAACAACTGCAAAGAAGCGGCAAAAATGGACTGCGCGTAAATGGTGGATTCTGTTCTCCAACTCGCTGGTATGCAGTCCCGAAACCATGATAAAGACAATGCAGGAATATAACATGCCCATGTCTACCAGCTATTTCTTTACGGCCTTGGTATATTTCTCTTCGCGCTCTTGACCTATTTTAAATGTAAAAGCCTAAAAAAAAAATCGATCCCAATTCTAGTTATCAACTTAACTAACTGCTCTTCCCGTTCCCTCGGTAGTCTATCTTCGAGCGGACGTGATTATTGTCGGCGAACCTATAATTCTAAAACGTGAGTGATCAATTGCACTGCAACACATTTGTACATTATCTGACGAGAACCAAGTTGTATTGGCAACGGGTATTATCTGCCTTGTAACGTCATTGCTGGGATACACTGGCATCATGCTAAATAACCGTGCTATTTTGGCATACTATAACTTGCTCTTGTGGGGATGTCTCGGTATGATTGCGGCTATCGGTTATGTTGCATACAGAAAGAACAAGTGGAACATTGAAGGCAAACTTTCGTACCAATGGCACTATCTTCTGACATCGGACGGCCGGGCTAGAGTCCAAGCCAATGTAAGCGAAGGAAATTTGTGCCTGGTCATGAAGTCATATTCATTTCCTTGCTTTATTAGCTTCATTGTTGTGGTTATAAATCGTTTACGGACTTCCACGAAAGATCAAACAAGTGCTTTCCCCGCACACTCTTACCGGGCTGCAAATTCAAGTATCAAACCTTTACGGTTGAAGCTCTCAAATTATCATGGATCGTCGCCTTTTCGATCTTGCCTGTTCATCTCTTTGTGCTTATTTCGGCGCTTCTCTGTGCAAATCATATCAATCGCAAGTTTGGAAAGAACCTACCGCCCAAAATCTATCGCCTCAATTATCAAGGCATTGTCGCTGGAACGCCTACGGGTAGTTCCATCAATCTCCATCACGATGGATTACAACAGAGAAGCAACGCATAATAAAACGAAAGACGAGGATTTGAAAATGCCTCTTTGCAAGTTAGAAAACTGCTGCAACAGCTCACTTGCTTCTGTTTGGAAAACGACGCAATTAACCTGAAGCGGCAGGATATTTTAGCGCTGTGCAACTTTCTTTCCCGCAACCAAATCGAGCCATAATAACAACAATATGCCTATATATTTAGTTTTGTTAATGCGTGCAAGAAAATAAATCTTGCTTCTTTAGCAATGCGTTTTATTTCACGGACAAAGATTGAACACATCCTCAGCTTAGTTCTGAACGGAATCAACATGAGCCTTTGCCTTCTGGTAATTGTTGCCTGTGTCTTCAAGTCCATAAACGGCAGCTTCTCAGAAATCGTCATATGCATTTACGGAGGGTAACAAGCGCACCTATCGCACCGACACACTAAAGGATACTCCATTGACTATGGTGGAAAATTGTACACAGCATCATAGCAGCACTATGTATAATCAACGAAGCCGTGTCCTTTGATATATCATTCGAATATTTTCGTTTTCTTTCAATCTATCGAGGGCGCAGCATGGTCTTTATATTGTAAGAGTCAACACTAGAAATTATATTGGAATATTCCCAGAGAGTGATAATATATTTCATAGCTTTGGATGCCTCGTTCTTGACAACTCCGTGGTCAACATTGTTGCCGGGACACTAAATCTTACTATGGGGTCCGTTTACATGATCATGTCCTTTATCACACCTGCCTTTGTCCCTCCAAATCCCGTATCTATCAACTGGCAAAATTGGAAGGATTTCTCTGCCGAAGGACTTGATCTCCCACGTCCACGACCGTTGGTAAGATGGAATATGTAGTTGTATTTTTGTGTGTGCGTGTGCGTGTGTGTGTTTTCGAAGGAGGTGTTTCTATGACCTTTTATATTAAATATCCAACAACATCGCTTTTGCTGCGCTTATATTTGTAGGGGGGCAAGACACATCAACCCAACCTCGTAATAATGGAAACACGATCTCATGCGGCCGTATGAAAGGAAAGAGCGGCAAAATGATAGCGTATGTATAAAATGCTGAAGTTGGTGTTGGGGAGAGACATTGTTAGATGCATGGTATATGAACAATAAAGTATCAAGATGCAGATGCAATTTTCCGCCAGAGCTTGTATCCCGATAAAGATCCGCTAAAGAAACCTGCCCATGCTTGCACTCCAGCAGCAAAAGACGGCTGCCAAATGTCACATGCTATATTATATAAATAGTGGTGTGAGCAACAAAAATAAAACTGGTTAATCGCAACTTCCTTTCTGATGCTTACCACAAAAGATACAATCCATTGTCAACTTGACAATGGAAATTTGAGTATTGAACACCTTTTCTTGATCGGGCTTTTCTTTGGTTCGCAACCCATGAAGCGTTTTGTAATTTTCTGCCAAATCGTTGAGGATGCCCAGAAACCAGCAATATATGGCGATCACCTCCGCACGCTTGCCTACCGATGGGCTGACGACGCCAAGCTTGTATAAGCAAAATAGGTCATCTCCCACCATGTTGCTAAACTCGTTTAACATGACACTCTTTTGCCATAATGGCAACGCAGGCTCAAATAGCAGTGCACGGGCAGGACCGACAAACAGGCCGAGGCGTAGAATCTTGCGTGTCATTGAGAATTGACTGACCATGGCTGCCCATCGCTTTGGATTCACAAGCTTGTAGTAGAGAAGGATTTTGAATGCGTACTGGATAATCTTTATGGTCTTATCTCGTCCGTCGAGTTCTTTAAGAAACTTTTGTATTAGGACAAGCATACGCCTATATGTCTGTGCCCTAGAAATCGGAGCGGGCTGTTGTTTTGAATTCTTTATAGCATAGAATCCCTCGAGATTGTGTTGACCCATCTCGAATGGGGGAGGAGTTGCCACAGGGGTAGGTAGAGATTGTAAAGTAGAAGAAGACATGACAGTGCTGTGGAAAAGGGGGGATGCATTTCTTTTTTTAAGTGGACGATTCCGCGGAAATCTCTAATGATCTTATTTTAATCCATCTGAGAGAGAAATAAATACGCGCTCAGTTAATCGAAAATTGGGCTTTTTTCTTTGTTGGACAATGTTTTTGCCTTTTCGTTTACCTTAATAGCAGCATAGATCTTACGGATGATGCTATAAGTACCGAAAAACCCGATGGTCCCCGTGCAAAGACCGAGGAGCAAGCATCCCAGTAGTGTATGTGCAATGTAAATCATTCCGCTCGTTATTCCTTCTATATTCGTCCGTACCCAGTAGAACACAAGGGCGTATCTGTTATAACCACCATTCATGGTTAGCAAGAAAGTAGGTTAGGTTGCTCTGCACAGTGCTTACGCAAAAGTGTATAAAGAGGAGGCTGCGCCTATTGCGTACGACATCCACCACCAGTGATAGTCCTTGGAGAAAAACGTTGATTATCACAGGATGAGCGTATCGCGTGCAACGTACCTCATTACAAAGCTGGAAAAAGACTAGGGCGATGGATACTGCAGCTGTAGCAATTCCAAGTAGCAAGCATGCCAGACTAGCATAGTACAGAGATAGGTGCATCTCACCGGACCACATTGAGGTGAGTAGCTCGTCAAGATCGACAAACACGACAGCAAACGGAATTACGCCACCCAATGCGATGCTATGACATGCCATGAATAAGTTGATGCGCTTTAACGACGCATTGTACATCCTACCTCATGGTATAACTTTGGTACCAGCGCTTTTCGGGGATGAACCGTGGCATTTGAGTAGTACGGGCAGGGTGTTCAATGCGCTCTTGTCGATCACCCACGAAGGAGCCAAGGAACGTTAATGGCGCCATAACCAGCAACCATAGCGATACCAGAATCATCCATCCTTTGACAGTCATGGACCTGGACGAATGAATAGACCAGCCGAGGAAACCGTCGAGCATCAATGATGACACTATAATGCCTGGCACAATTGTTGCAGTCTACATTTGGTTCATAAATTTAAAATTCTAAAAAAGGTAATTTATCTCGCTGATCTTACCAAGGCTGTGTTCAGGAACCATGACCGGCCTCGGAACACTTTGTAGATCCGTGCGCTGTAGTATCCCGCAGCCACACTTTTCACGTAAGGAGGGTAGTTAGAGTCCACTCCAGTAGAATGAGAGAAGCGAAATTTAAAACTCACGATGACAGCACGTAAAAAAAGGCGGCAAGCCTGATGATGGATCCTGGCTGGGCTGGGTGACAAAATCCAAAGAGCGTACATACTACCATACAAGTCAGCACACTCGAAATTAATATTATGTTCACATCCAGCTACCTAGACACGCGGTGCCTGTGACAAGTACTTGTACACCCGATCCAATTAAAGGTGCCAGTAAACCACCATACATAGGTCGTCGAAATACGTCACGATGGATGAGACGCCATCCAACAGCATCCTCGATGTCATCATGGATCTTGAAGTCATTATCGTCTAGATGAGGCTGATCACGTTGAACTGTCTTCATCATGATCACCAAAACAACGCCGAGCAAGAAGAGGATGGTGATGCTGCTGTTGATTAGAGCATAAAAGTGAGAATCGGTATCAGGCCTGATTATGTACATATCCCATCGGTTTTGCGCGGTTTTTGGAAGTTTTGCCTAATATTAGATTCACGGTCAGCAAGCTGTCAAGCACGTGGCGAATTCTATTTACTGTTCCTAACACTTGCCTCCTTCCACCGTACCGAATAGGTGAATGTGATGGACTTTCGAGTTTCGGATATATCTTGCATAGTGTAATCTACAGTCGTGCGAGAACACTGCCCATTGGCGAATCTATGGACATGCATGAATCAGACTCTATCTATGTTTGACAGCGTCGATCACCTACGAGTCGGGATACACTTCAAAGCCAATAATATCAATGCGATCGTGGTAAGATGTGGTGTATAATATATTGAATGTGACATGGTTGTTGATGAAGGTCTGGTTGTCCTATGGGTTCATACTTTTAATTTGATGCCATGATACATTGCATATGTTCTTTTTCGATGAATACCTTGACCTGACCTAGTGGGAATCCAACACGATAAGAACGCGTATTAATCTCGTTCGTATAAGACGCGGTTGCTCCAGGTAATCCGTCTAGCCACCTGAGCAAAGTGCCCATTGTAAAAACAAAAAAAAAAAGAGATATAAAACCATCACTCATCTTACCATTCCACTTGATATTCGTTTCCAATAAGATCTTTCGCCACCATCGAATCCTCCAGCGTCCATTCTTTCGTACATAGAACACTGCAGTCTGTGTTGCTTAATGCAGCGATCTATAACTTGATGCTATTAACACCTGCGTGCCAGATAAAGGTGTTAAACTGAGAAAGCTATATCCCTCACCTTAAAGTCACTTTGAACAAGCCAGTCTCCTCTCCAGTCCTGATCTGCAACGAGCCAGCTCTCCACACGTGGTTTTTGATGCCAGTTATTGTGCGTGTATGGAGGACAGACAAAAGATTGTGTCGCATATTTGTACGGGATCTGGGTGCGATGTGAGAAGAGCTTATTATAGTAGAGAGGAATCAATTCCTCTCGCTTGTAGGAAATCGCACGAGCGAGTGTAATGAAGACTGATGCGAGCCAAATCAGCGCACATCGAATTGACATTGCACAACGAAATGGAATGGGATAAATGAGAATTGAGGGAAAAGAACGAGAAAAGATGGATGAACAAGCGAAAGGCTGTGGAAGAAAAGCGAAAGGAGCGCATGTTAGCTTCTGTCGACAGGCTCAGGCATAGACAGAAGGAGATCTTGCCTTCTGTGGATCTAGCTGTTAGACGTAACGAGTGAATATGGAACAACGAGAAGCTTGTTTTCCACCAGCCACGTCCCTTTTTAAGGTATCTGGATATTGCAGTCCGTCCTATTTGTCTGTCGGGCTTGGCGGCGAACCTTTACGGTGGGTTAATTGTCCATGTCCGAGCGGAGCTCCGGACCAGCGCGATAGGGAGCTATGATCCCTCCTAATCAGGTCCACGCTAGGTTTCCGCTCTCTTTTTTTCTACAAGCTTTTCTACCATGGGCCGCAATGTGAATGCTAACCTTCCCGAGATTAAAGCGCCCAGAGGCTTTCCTCATACTACGACAGTCAAGTCTATTTTTCACATGCTGCAAGCTCTTGCTACTGTGTTAACTATTTGCGTCGTGGCTCCCGTTATTGCCACGGAAGTACATTTTTATGTAAGCCAGCTCTTTTATTTCTTTTCTACCATGAGTTGAGTGACTCTCATCTGTTTCTGAATGCTTCTCAAAGGGCACTAGTAAACCAGGACCTAACTACACTCTCGCAGTTGGTTTGATGAGTTTAGCAGTTCCTATCTGCCTTATTACCTTTCCGTGGATCTATAATCGGAATGGCAAGTTTAGACGACTTGGCAAGTTCTGTCTCAAACCCCGCACTAGCCTTATTTTTACCGCATTTTATACCGGTTTCTGGGCAACCGCCGGTATTGCCATGACCGTCCATGCGAATGACTCAGATAACTGTATCCTCTATTCCGATAAAGAGGACGATTTTGGGGACGACTATAGAAGCGCATGGCCGATACAGGTAGGCCTCAGTCAGAGAGAGAGAGAGAGCAAGAGAGCGACAGAAAGGAAGCGATAAGTATTGAATCTCATTGCATGTTTATATATTTTAGTGTTCCTGTGCTAAGGCGACAGCTGGTCTTGCGTGGACCACATGTATTCTATGGCTCTGCTCTTTATTGTGCACCCTCATCATTATTTTTAAAGAAAAGAAACTCATACAAAAGAACATACGCGAACATGAAGCAAATAAAAACGCGGTTCTGATGCAGCAGCAGGAGCAGCGCGACCTAGATGACGAATTATATGCAGAAGAAATCGGACATCATGGCAGCTACCGTTCCTCTGGATACTATGAAGACGACGGAGAGGAGGGTCTTGGTGTTATCCGACCGAAGTCATCTGATCAGGCTCGGCCATTTCGTGACCCCATCCACTTTGCTGCAACTGTTCACAGTCAATCGCCCTTTGATTCGCCGCATGACCCATCAAACAATAACCATGGATCCTATGAGCAACATCAACAAGCATCTCAGGATCTTTATTCAAGTTTACAACAGAAGTATCTACTTTCCCGGCCATACGGTACATATTCTAAACATCAACAGGACTATCCGATCGAACACTCGCCATTTGACGATCGGTATGCACACGAAACATATCCGATTGGAGAAGAACTGTTTTCTGCTCCTCGAACTCCCCCTATATCATCCACTTCAGCGCCGATAACAATGCCTGATCATTCTCAGTACGTTGTTCCACACCAATCCTCATCCGAATCAGAACGACATTCATAGTCGTGTAAATAACTCTATTTGAAACATGAGATTACATTGTTTGTTTGAACGTGTGGTCTCTTTTTCTTTTATAACTTATAATGCTCGACGTTTCCGCAAATTCGAAATATGCATACAACTAGACAAGTGTTTTAGATAAAATCAGTAAATCTACATAGATAAGCAACCCTTAGATAAGTTTAAAGAATACGCAATCAAGATCATAAGGTCATATCATTCAATTCTATAGAAGAAACGATCGAGAAGGCGTTGATACAGAGCCTTCGTTATTATTTGTAGAGAATTATGGCCTTTTATAAGCAAGTGTTGTCCGAGAGATTGCGGTACATATTTTATTTTTTCCTATGTCCTTTGGAAATCAAAAAATGCATATGGCGCACTAGAAACGGAAGAGAATGATATTATATGCTGGATGTGGAAGAAGTCCTTGCACCCTGCCCCAGTTTTATAGACTTTTGCTATCTGCATGTCTTATTAGGCGTCAATTACCAGCTATAGAGTCTTGAAAGGCAAGCAAGGCAATGATTCACAGCAGGCATAAAATTCTTTTTTCTAGATTATATAAAAAAAACTAGAGAGCTTTCATGTCCAACAGTGGTATCATGCTCTACTAGTACCGTATCATACCGCTGATCACACAATACCTATATAGGCACACAAAGCGTGGATTAATCCAATATAAACCAAGGCATAAATAGCAAGAATAAACGGTCGTAAAATCATGCATGAACGTAGCCTGAACTTTGGTGTATGCTGTTTTTATGACTATCACTCATCTTCAGTAACGCAGCTGGTTTGTCAGTGTCGTTTTCTTTTTCCCAATATAATGTGTCCTTCCTCCTTCGAACTTCTCGATCACTAGATGGTGCAGCCTACTGTCACAAAACACGAAGACTTGCAGTCTACTTTATTGGCGTATTTACATCTATAAATATACATATCCGCTAAGTAGGTCTTGTGCCAAGTCGATTAGATCAGGAATAGAAAAATCTATGCCTCATCTACGCGTGCATCCACATGTAAACTGTAATGCTTCCAAAATCTAATCGTACATTGAAGACTTACCATCGTCCACGGCTATGGTTACGTAAGTGATTCCCCTATCTTCAGACCAATTATCACATATCCTACTAACTACTTTCTGAATATTTGTGTATTTCTCAGCAAATATTCTTATGCCGAATTTGCTTTAAAATTGCTACAATGTTACGGTTCCGGATGGTTTACTTGTTTTTAGATTGTGATTGTAACAGGCTGCAAAGTCGATTTGGCTGAACATGGGTTGTAGAGAGCGTTACACGCGACTCCGTCCATGAAGTCAGGCTGCCCAGCATTGTAGGTGGCGTCGGGTGTGTCGGTTAAGCTTCTCGCCATTAGGTTTATGACATGTTGGTTTTCAGTACGGTCTTACAGTTTACAGGATCCATATGGGACCAAGCTAACTATTAATAACTTTTGATTTTCACTTCAGTTAAAAAAAGCTGTTTATGAACAGGAGAATGCATTTTATTAATAGCAATAACTAGTGATAAAGACATATATTGCTATTTTTCTTCTATCATCATCTTTCTATACTATGTGTTCATAAGTAGAATGCTTCACCTTCAAATTGACAGCAAAATCTGTCTATCTGGGAAAGATTGGAAGAAAAAACTACCAACCAACAGTCCATTTGGAAAAACAGGATAACAATCTGCACCTGACGAGATGTTCGGAAGTAGTATGTATTTGCTCTCAAAATTGAAACATTTACATTCTATCAATCCATGGATGTTCCTGACTTTATAGAAAACACCTTTAGTGCAACCAATGTGGCTAAAAATGTGCAAAAGTACCTTATCAATATGAGAGCCTTCAGAAAAGAGAGACCCGAGGTCTGCTTCGGCATGAGAGGGTGTATTCAACTTGTTTGCTTCTAAATAAGCACCATGTAGAATCATAATCAACGAGCAATCAATGCACTATCCAAGAGTAAATACCTACCAGCGACCACTTCCATGTGCATAATTTTTGCCGTAATAAGTTGTGAGAAGTACTGTATAACATCAGCAGTACCTTATGGAAATGGTTTGTGGGTAAGAGAAAACATAAGTATTGCCGTTTTGTTTTTACCTTATTGAATGGGACGGATAATACCATTTTACATTACTGCATCATAAAAAAATCTACAAGGAAATATTTTACCATATCATTGACAAGCATAGCTGTCCTAAATCGATCGACTATATTGCCTATGAGAAAATGTACCCTCCTCAACCGTCTGTTCTCACTCCGTATACTTACCTAGTGTATCTTGCATGAGCAAGTCTTTACCTGCTGCTGGATATGTCCCGAATAGAGAGAATACAGTCGGCATCCGATTTACCATTGAGCTCTCAGGTGCAAGTGCCACCGGCAATCGTTGTAGTAACTCCGATTGCATGATTGTAATCCTTTTCGGCTATCATAAGGTAAAGGTTAGATACATTCTCCTATCCTTTAACTGTTCAAATGATAGCTATTTTTTTGTCTGTCGAACGAGAGATCTTGCAAGTAGTATGTATTCATACTGGTAGTGTCTGTTTTAAGGAGTCCAAGAAAACAAATTGCTCTCAATCTGGTTTTGGACAGAGATTTGAGATCCTGAAAGAAGATACCGAGCACATCGATCCACAGATAACTCAGAATGAAGACCATATAGGTCAGTGGTTCACCGTTGATCCGGGCAGAAAGAACCTGTTATACTCCGTCCATGAGAACTCTTCATTCGATAACCATCAAATCTTCCGCTATACAATGAAGCTTCGGGATCATACACGGAAGACGAAGTGGTACCGCAGGTTGAGAGAACGGGTCAAGGTAGAACGGCCTCAGGTGGAGTTGGCCGAACAGCTTCTACCTCGGCTCCAAAGTCGCACGCTTTCCGTACTCGACAACGAGGGATATCTCGCTGCCAAGAACCAGGTCTCTACGCTTCTCAAGACTTTCTACGCAGCAATTACAGCGAACCACCCGAACCCTCAATTTTTATTCCGAAAACATCGCCTGTCCGCATTTTACGAGAAGCAGCAAGCTGATGAAAAGCTTCTCGACTCTATGAGTGCGAAGTTTGGAAGTAAGGCCGTATTCGTGATACCCAATACCACGAGCCTATCCGCGGTATAAGCTTTCGGAGGCTGTTTAAGTAGAACAATTACAATGTGTATTTAATCGACGATTACCGAACCAGCAAGCGCTACCCCATCTACGGTAATGAGTCTCTCGCTACCTTCAAAATGGTGCTTAATTCACGTCCATATCAACGACCCCACAATCCGGTCACCCTCTGCCATGACCTGCTACGATATGAAGGGCTAACAGAGCGTGTATATTTTTCCATAATTTTCTAATATATTGATATGTCAATAGATTTTCAAATCAAAACTGTAAAGCAGGCATGGCAGAGGGAGTTGGTCTACCAAGGTTATGGAATCAGGATCTGGTGGTGGCTCTCAACATGTAGCATATTCCCCGTGGTCATCGGGAAGATGGCATCATCCCAGCAAGGTTTCAGCGAGTAAGTACTACACAAGTGTCTGCAGCTCGTGGAAGGCCACGCTCACCTGAATTAGAGCAGCGGAACGTGAAACCAAGGCGGTCAAGGCTAGGAAGACCACGGCATTCATTATCAGGCAGATCGAGACGTCCATGACCGCAACTAATAATTTTCCGCTGATGCACTCAGGATAATCACATCTCTTGGGATAAGCCTTCTTCCATTGGAAGAACGACGTGTTGTAAGTTCACGGGTGTCATGAAGGAGTAAATTTGCTGTTGACTAACATACTTTAATCCATGAATTGGAAATTTTTTATCCTATTGATACGTCTTTTTTTTCGTGTTTTGTACCCATTATCCTCGTGTACAGAAGTTATTTTTGAAATAGAGTATAGCCTGTAGCTGAATTGGTGAGTTGTAAACTTTAAGAAGGATAAAACATTGTTACAAGGACACGCGGTGTTTAGCTGACCATTTTCTTGAGATACGCTCATCTTGCCAAATTCTACTCAATATGCGAAGGATTTGAAATAAAGTATCATACTATATTATGGTATACAACAGAACAATATCTGCGATGTTTCGAATATTTTCTCATAGTGCTATAGTGAAGCCACATATAGTGTTTTCAGTTGTTTAAGGTGGACAGTAAGGATATGAGGAGACTCGTGGGTGTCTTTTATACGAATGAAATCGGAATCAATATCCTCGATTGCTACACATTTATCTACTATTTATATGGTTTATGGAATAGATTCTAGTTATATCAACTGAATACTCCGTCTTGATAAAGTGCTCGTGTATATAGGTGACCAATATCATGGATCATGTGTCCTTGTTCCATTCAGACCATCCTCACATTGGATCTGGTTATAACGCGGTATCATGGATGCTTCAATCCGTAACCATTTATGCGACGACACGATTCACGATCTACAAGAGTATTTTTACTTCTAAGTATACTAGAGAGCACAACACGATCATTTTTATACCGTAAGTGTAGGTGATTCCGATGGTTTTTGGGAAACTGCATAAACTGGTGTTTACATCTTTAAACTCAGGTTTATGCTCTGCACCTCCGGGGCATTAACCTGTAGCTTTCCGTGTGCATAGCATGATGGCCATCTGGTGCGCCCATTGGGCACTGGTTTTTGATTAGACCCCCTTTCATCCAGCCCAAGTGGCCACTTTAGCAACACTACACATACGATGGCATACCACCCCCCGCGTCACAATAATTTACGCTTTTGGCATTGCAAATACTTCTCAAATTGTGGCATTTGAATAAATACGTGCTCCAAAAAAAAACATTAAACCAGTATTTATGACACATGACAGTACTTTTGATTTGTATCACATTCGACCCGATAAGGCTTGCTAGGGTCGGGGGTTTGCAGCACAAGAGCAGTAGTCAACTTTTCCTTGATCAGATCGAAACTTGCTTGACATCCGTCAGTCCATACGGTAGGTCTTTTCTTGGGTCTGGAGCCTTTGGTCAAATCGGTAAGGGGTGTGGCAATGCTTGCAAAAGATGGAATGATGCGCGGGTAATGTTGAGCTAGTCCAATAAATTACCGGACCTCTTGGACATTGGTAGGTGGCTCCCAATCTTGAATAGCTTAAAGCTTCTCTTCAGACGGCTTGATCCCTTTGGCGGAAACACGGAATCCCAAAAGCTCAACTTCCGTCTTGGCAAACTCGCACTTTGATATATTGGCGTATAGCTTGACATCACGCAAATGATCTAGTATCATCTTGACATGTTTCATATGTTCGTCCGCGGATTTGCTAAAAATCGGAATATCAAGATACACCAAGGCGAAACGATCAATACAGTCACCAAGCACATAATTTGTCAATCCTTGAAACATTGGTGGAGCATTACATAAATCAAAAGACAATACCAAAAACGAGAATTGACCATAACTGGTATTGAATGCCGTTTTCGGAACATCTTCTTCCCTAGTATGAATCTGGTGATAGCCCGACTTGAGATCCAAAATTGTGAAGGAATAAGCACCTTGCAGCCGCTCCAAGTATTTGTCAGTCCTAGACAATAGATGTTGATTGCGGATCGTCACCTTATTTAATAGACGATAATCATTATACATTCTCATGCTACCATCTTTTCTTGTTGACAAGAGTACTGGAGCACTCCAGGGTGACATGCTAGGCTTTATGAGTCCAAGTTTGAGTAGGTCATCCAGTTGATGACGCAGTTCCTCCAGCTCTAGGGGGAACATCTTAAAAGGTGGTCTTGAAACCGGCCTTGCATCTCCCGTATCGATAATATGTTCTAATTCACGTACAGAAGGTAGACCGGGCAAATCGTCACGAAATACACCTTTTTACTCATCCACCAATGCTTGCATAGATGGTGGGATATCCTTTGACTTGGTGTCACGTTCCAGCAAATGTGACAAATATATGGCTTCGACGTCCTTCTTACGCACGGCTTTCCCGACTTATTGATGGAACAACAAGAATCGTACACCAGAGTCACCCAAGTACGGCTCAGGTTCAAGCTTGTACTTATTGCCATCTAAGGCGATATTCCAGACATCCGTTTTCCGGGCCGCCCCCGGCGTATAACCTACCAGCCAATTTCTTCCAGGGATAACATCAAGTTTGGTGTTCAAACCATATGCATCTACCTGCATATCGCAACCTGATAATGAAAAAGGGAACACCACCTTCTTGGAGAGTTTGAGTCTATGTCCGCCAGCAGTTTCAGCATCGCGTGCCACAACGTCAATCTGATTCAAATCCTTGCATTAGTCTTGAGGAGACATAGCTTGCACTTGCACCCGTATGAATGAACGCCGAAAATGGCTTGTTCCTTGTCATGCTAACGTATAATGGTAACGATTCACCAGTGCACGACAATAACTCTTCCAAATGGTAGCAATCTTCGCGCAGCTCATTCTCCTCGGCGAGAGTGTCTTGAACCGCCTCCTCACCATGTTGGTCACCCACGACTGCGTCCATCATCCTACCATTTGGAGAACTTTACGAATCATCGGCCTTGGTGTCGGACCCAACAGAGCTTTGCTTGTTATGATGGACAGTATTGGTCAATCCCACTGGAGAATCCTTTTCTTGCGGGCTCTCGTGAACACTCCCATGACCCTCCAGCGACCGGTTTTGCTTCCTAAGGGGAGTTTGTCATAGCCCTGCTGTTCATAACACTGCGCTTTTACAGACAGTACTGAGCAGGGTTTATCGGCTCATCCGTCTCTTCTAAAGCACGCCTCGACTGTTCTCCCATTCCAACGTTACGAAGCCTGCTAACTGGTAAGGATTGGGGACATTGCTCGATGACTACCGCTTGTATCACCACTATCGCCCTGGTCTGAAATCATATAAAGAGAGGATAGTTTTTCTTCAATAAAGAGGATCCTGTCTCAAAGACTGGATTTTGGTCTTAACGGTTTTAACCCAGCGACTAACTCTCTAACCACCACAATAGGGAATACAATGGGTAGGAGAATAGTATAACAGGAGCTATTCACTCGCAAAATCGGGCTCTTTGATCGCGTCGACCGACTGCAAAAATCAATACAGTCAAAGAAAGAAAATATCAAAGGTGTGCAAATCAACAATGACAAAGAATGACTTCTCTGTTCCGTCACAACAATAAGTCAAACGGTTGGGTTCTGAAGGTTGGGTAAAAAAAATGAAGGTGTAACCCTTATGGATAGAAGTGACCAAAAAAGCGAAAGAGACACTCTTGATGATCCGGCTTATTCGTCCAATTGGACGCGCTTAAAAGAATGTCGCTCCCATACTAAAGGAAAGGGCAATAACGCTAGAAATGATGTCGAGAAACTCAGAGATGGGATGATGACATAGGAGCATATAAACGATGAGAAGAGATGTAAGCGGACTGATACAGGGACATTAAACTAGTGCAAGCAATAAACTAAGAAAGGATCTAAGCTAGCTCTGTACTAACAGAATTTAAGTATTTAGCGTAAAAAAAAGGCTAAGAAGATATAGCACGTCTTGAAAGAGCGGCCTTCAAGGGAAGAGGGAAGAAGTAAGAAAAAGGAATGTAAAAAAAAAATGAAACAGGACACGGATGTGTCACGTGGGATTGTCCGGACCGCGTGAAAAGGATTTACGTTCTGGACACTGGAATAGCATGGTGGTCGGCCAGAAGGGTTTCGTCTGGGCGTGTCAAAACAAGGTTCAGCTGATTAGCGCAGAGGAAGCGCGTTGGGCTCATAACCCAAAGGTCGGTGGATCGAAACCACCATCAGCTAGACAATTACGGGGTGATTCAATCTCATATTTTTTATAGTTGTAGTTCAGATTCCTCGACCAATCAACTGTCGTAGTCAAAGAAGCAGTAGCCAATCGTTTTGTTGTAACAATCAAGAAGCTCTCCGCAGCGCTTCCTTCAGTGGCGTATTGTCCTCTGCTTCTATTCAGTGCTTACCATAGGCAGTGCAGCATTGCATTAACGTCTTATATCTGATATACATCATAGCTTAACCATTATGTATAACCTTTAGAATAGTATGGATATCACAGTAGCACCATGCATTAAAACGGGAGGAATCTTCACGTCTCGCTATATTATATTTCTTATCCTTGTTGTTGCTGTTGGCTACGGAGTCTTCTGCCAAATACGCGCACGACACAACTGTGCTCTTATTTTTATCGCTTTTCATAGTCCCGAGTATCCTTTTATTCAAGCAGTGTCATTTCTTCTTTTTCGACATCTTTTTACCTTCTAATTTTTATAAACAGAAAATGATATAAATATCATTACTTCGCGAAAATAAGGACAACGAAAAAACCAGGGTCTACTACTATATTGATTACTACTCTCCGTCGCTACGTTCTGGATAAGGTTTATCCGCTAAAAGAAGTCGAAATTGTATCCGTTTTCTCGCCTAGCAAAGGCTGCACGACCGATCTACAGCGCTCTCCATTATTTGCCGTCGATTTTGGCGGATAAACCGTGGCCAGATGTAGCTGTCGTAGCCGTGTTGTTCATGACACCGCACTGCGCTTCTACAGACAGTAATTGCCATGATTGCCGACTTATTCACCTCTTTTACGTACCATATTGGCTCTATTATCTTCCAATCCCGATACCATGCATGCCGCTCATCAGTAATAACTGGAGGAAAACGCTCGGTGACTATCGCTTGTACCAGTTCTGAAAAGTCATATAAAAAGAGAGTTATTTTTTATTCAGCTATAAAGAGGATCCGGTCTCAAAGACTTGATTTTGGGCCCTACTGTTTCAACATCTACCATCAACTCTCTCTAACTACCACAGCAGCGACGTATTAGGTGATGGGAAGATAGAATGGAACTTATCGACAATATTTTATCGCATACGCTATTTTGATATTTGTGCTGTTTTTGATGTATAATAATAATTTACGGTAATGGTAGAGAAAAGCGGAAGAGTTCTTGACATTGGTTTCTGTCAAGGAGTTGATGGTGCTGAGGACACTGTAGAAAAAATATTCTGGGAAGCCGTCAGCCATGGATTGTCATATCAATACTACGACATATGTTTCGATATCATTTCTGAAAATAAAAAAGAAGAACTATTTGAGCTAAAAGAGATATCCACCGTATTTCGATGAAGCAGAGCCTGGTACCTGTTATAAAGCATACCAGCGTAACAAAGAATTGGCGCCGATAGATGTTAATTACGCTTAGGATATTGTTGTTGCTGTTGCAACTGCAGAAGGTCACACGTTGTCAAATTAACAGTTAATGAGATGATGTTGATGAAGCATTACAGCGTAGTCTATTGTGTATATAAAGTAGGTGCGTGAAAAGTTACTACAGATGAGGAAGCAGAGGCGAAAAAGAGATGACGATGAAATGCAAGAACAGGGTTTAGTACATATTAATGTCATTCTTCGGCGAGTCTATCACTGATATAATGTTGCACATCCTTCCAGTGGAGGCGCTCTTGAGTGCCCGAGTCACGATCGCGAATTGTTACGGTGTTATCCTCTAGCGATTGATAGTCCACTGTGACACACCATGGGGTGCCAATTTCATCATGTCGATAGTATCGCTTGCCAATCTTAAGCTTTTGGGCTTCTATCATGGTGAACCATCCACGTCGCCGCAACGACTTGGCGACATTTTCAGCGATAGGCAAAAACTCGGGCTTGCCCGTGAGAGGCATGACAGCACATTTGACAGGTGCTAATCGGGGATGAAGCCTGAGAACGTTACGTGGAGGCTTATTATCGCCCTCTTCAGAAATTTGATGGAATGCGTCACAGAGATAAGCCAACATGGCGCGATTGAGACCACATGAGCTCTCCACGACATGGGGTGTATAGCGAGCAGGGCGCTCGGCAGGGATGAGAGATGTGTCAACCTCGATATCCGACGTCGTTGCAGATACATCGTCCTCGATTATTTGGAAATTGGCAGCGGTATTCTTCATGTGCATGGTCAAGTCATAGTTACCGCGATGAGCAACACCCTCAACCTCGCCCCAACCCCATGGGTACAAATATTCAACATCTGTGCAACCGGTTGCATAGTGGGCCATCTCGTTGGCGGCATGATCGCGTTGGCGGAAATTCTCCTTATGGCATGCATGTTCGAGCCACCACCGGAACCGCTGTTCACGCCAGTATTTGAACCAATGCGAGGCCTCCCATGGAGCAACAAAGTACTCGAGTTCGAGTTGCTCAAATTCAGGTGTACGGAAAATACCGTGCTCTAAGCGGATCTCGTTCCGGAAGGACTTCCCCACCTGCGCAATACCAAAAGGCGGACGCTTGTTCATCGTCCGTACCACCTGCTCAAAATTTACAAAGACGCCCTGGGCGGTTTCTGGTCGAAGATATACTGTTGATGGCCGAAGAACATCGTCCACAGCTGAGCGTACGTTAGTGCTCTTGCGGTGAGTATCCAAGGTTGTTTGGATCACGCGATCGATGGGATCAATGGGGTCCAGGAAAGTTTTGAACATTAGATTAAATGGTCGGCTCGCAGTTAAAAAGGGTGAATTGCTGTTGGGTTCGACATAGCCGTTGTAGTCCAACACAATTGGTTCGCCCATGGTCGATTCAAACTCGATCCGTCCGCCGTTGCCATTTTCGTCGGGCAGCACGAGCGTCTTGACATGAAGCAGAATCTGCTTACCCTTGAGGGTGGTTGCAATACCCGGTGCCATGTGTTCCTGGATTGTTTGGTGCCATATCTTGGCGGTCGCTTTGTCAGGAGCGTTTACGGGTATACGCTTGGCGTCCTCCATGTAATGCAGTGCCGGGGCTTTGTCGGGTCGAAATCGCTCTTTTGTGAGCATGCAATCAACAAGCAAATCGGTGAATTCGTCAACATGCCCTGAGGCCTTTAAAACAGGATGGGGGGTTAGAATGCTGGTGTCTAGGCCAACTATGTCGTCGCGCCAGTAAACATGACGCTGCCACCATGAATTCAAAATGTTCTTTTTTAACTCGACACCGAGAGGTCCGTAGTCGTACGCGCCACGCAAACCGCCATAGATTTCTGCAGACTGGTACAGAAATCCACGCCGTTTACAGAGGTCTAGAAGCGCGCGAAATCGTTGCGCCATAGCAAGAAAAGAAAATAACAAGGGGTGGTGGGTAGGTAGATAGATAGAGTGCAGGGTCAAATTGAATTAGGCATCTCTGAAGAAAAACATTGGAGCTGTGTTGGAATCCCGACGTTTTTGCCACTATTTCTGGCCGTCCTGGGCCAAGATCTCTCGTCATATTAGGATCAACAAATCGCATGATAATGTCCTCAGCATCTGCATCTACTGAAACGCCGAATTCGGGAAAGGGTTTTGAGAAATGCAATTTGTATGAGCTAGTACAGTACCAATGCGAAGTGACATCGACACATATCGAATGCAATCCTTTCGTTCGAGTATTTTTACGGTTTGTTGCAAAGGGGGCCTGTCGACAAGAGGATGTGAAGAAAAACGAGTCTGAGTGTTTCTTTTTGGGAAAAACAGGTGTCCGGGGAAACCGACAACAGAGGTAACGCCTGAATACGATCACAAGGGCGATCCTGTAACAAGGTATCTCTAGAAGAGACGAGGATGAGGTGGAGCATCAACCCCTGATGAAGAATATTTAGTGTTGGTTCAAGTGTGTTACCGGATTTTGGTGCAGTAGGTGACAAGAAATCACCACCCGGTGTCGTCATGATGGAGAACGATAAATGAAGTGATCTACAGACCTATCCATTAATCACGAGCCTTGTCAATCAAAAAAAGAGATGTTTATACCAGTCGTGATAAAACTCCATCCTCCACGCTTCTCGCCTGTCCTCACTCTCACATTCTATAAATTCATGGCAGCTTGTGGATATGTCCTCTCCTGCTCTTCTCTTGTCATTCTCTTTTCATCATGAGGCTCTTATCTTTGGCGGCTTCCCTCATTCTTCCAGTCTACGTGCTAGCTCAACAACAGTCAGCCGCGATGGACTTTGGTTCCGCACTCCGTCAGCTCTATGCATTGTTGGACATGCTTAGTCGTGGTGATTTGGATGCATTCGCTTCCTTCACGGCATTTAATCAACCCGAAGCCGCTGTGGCAGCGACTGCAGCAGCTGCATCCCCTGGGGTCAACATTCCCGTTGAATATCCGATCCCGACATCTAACATGGCTCCTCCTCAGATATCGCTATGGACGTCGACCATCGATGTTTTACCGACAATGACCATGTCTTACAAAACAATCCCAGGCACCACACTGAGCTTACCGACGACAGCCACCATGACGCGCATATCACCGCGACTCACAGCCACGAGGAATATTACTGTAACGGTGTATCCGACCTTTGAAACAACCCCTTCGTCTGATGCCCACAGAACCATAGTGCCAGCAGCACCCACTGTTTTGGTCCTCATTAGCTTTATAATTGCTATTAGATTATGTCTTCGTGGATGATAATAGCATATCTCCCAGCGTAGAATAAAGATGTGGTCTACTTTCGTTGATGGGACGGTTTTGCTCCAGGCTCGGCGGTTATTTTTTAATAAATATCATGACAACGCTGAAAACCCTTGAAGGATGCTCCCTGCCAGCAGACCCAGTTTTTCTATCGTGTAACCGCCCTCTTGTACGAACAAGACCGGGCGTCCGGCAGAACTCTTGGCTGTTCTGATGAGCTTTCCCATCTCCGAGTAAGTATTCACTTCCCGGAGACCTTTCATGCCGGCCACAGGATCCTCGTACCATGTATCGAGGCCCATGGATACGATCACCAGATCGGCATCGAAATCAACTACGGCAGAGCTATTGAGCGTCCCCTCGAGATGGTCCAAATAGATTGCATCAGTGGTCGTCAGCGGATTGAGTGGTATATTGATATTGAAGCCTTTTCCTGCACCGCTACCCGATTCACCGGCGGTTCCCGTGTAAAATGGGTAGTCGGGCGAGCCGTGAAGCGACACATACATGACTGACGGGTCATCATAGAATATATCCTGTGTTCCGTTTCCACTAAAAGAGAAAAGGCAGTACTCAGCGTGTTGTGTAAAAATCGATGGTTTGTTTCGTTGGCTCACTGGTGGTAGTCAATGTCGATAATTAGAATCTTTTTCTTGCTTGAATGGTCAGCAGTGCCCGTCAATGTTGTAGGATGGATTGTCCCAGCAGCAAGCAAATCTTTGTCATCAAAAACGAGGGGTTTAACGACGGCATCCATCTCCTCGACCGAATAATTTTGGATAAAACGAGTGGCCACAGCGACGTTGTTAATAAAGCAATAGCCTGTATATAGATGCGGATTATTAGTTCTCGATACGCCATACGTTTTGCGGGGCACGTCTAACCAGCAGCGACGTTGCAAGTGGCATGATGCCCGGGCGGGCGGCACAGTGCATAAACCGCCGCCGATTTTTCCTTGAGTAATTTATGCGCGGCGGAGAGTGCGATTTGGGCAGATACATAAGTTGAGCGCCACGTGTCTTAAGAAATGTCTAAGTTGTCTATATGCGAATTCCCCGGCCCTGTTCCCCTTGCTTTCCAACTTACGTTCCATAAAGGACACCGACATGTCGAAGGTATAAAGACCAATGCGACCCACTGGACTTTGACTGGCGTTCTTTTTGATTGTGGCCAGATCTAGTTTGCCGATAAGGCTCGGGTGCACAAAAGTTTCACCGGTGGTGCCTTCCTTGGGTAGTCCGGAGGCTGCCCACTCGTTGTAAATATTCGCCAAGAACTCGATGTAGTCCTTCTCATGAACTTGCAAAATGGGACCCAGCGAATAATCCTGGGGCTCAAAGATGCGAAATTGATTCGGCTTGCTGTCAAGATATTTCTTAATCGACGCAAGGCGGGCCGGCGACTCTATGTGGGAAGGCGTTTGGCGTCATGGTCGTAGGATTCTTTATCATCTCTTTTTACCGAGATAGGGTTTTACTTGACCGCGTGTGACTTCAGTAGGTGGGTCATGCAGCAAACCGTCGGCAGAGTATATGACATCCATTAGAAAAGAAGGAAAAAGAAGTGAAGACCGAAAGAAAAGGTACACGAGAGTATGCAGCTGTGACCGGTCTATAAATACGCACGCTCGATAGCGTGAAAACCAAGAAGGAGCATGTCTTCGTGTCACATCCACGATTATGGGACACAACACGGTCTTCCCCTGTCTGATGCATCTCTTACCGCTCTCATAGACCCAGGGGGGTGTCGTTTAATTTGTCGGAGAGGGGAGAGAATCTGGGATAGCAACTGTCACCGACTTCTTGGTTCAGATTACTTGCTTCCTTCCTGTCTGAACACGCCGTTGGCCTCTTATTCAGAAGCTAGACACCATCTTAGCCTGCCAGCCAGTGAGAGAAACATTGCCCGCATTTGGTCCCGGCTCTGTTTTAACATCGATAGCTGACTAACAAGCCACACCTCTCGGTAGAAGAGTGGTAGGGATGATATGAAATGGCATGCTTCATGGCAAAACAATTCTTATCTTCTTCCGGCCTTGCCTTGTGTTCCTCTTAAGTTCTGCACGATGAGCAGTTGCCAAGCCACTCTATGCTTTCTAAAAATGGAAGCTGTCGCGACGCGGAACTTGCGCTTCTCCTATCCCCTTTCCTCCCGTGCCGCATGACGATCGATAAGACGCCCAATGTGAGGTGAGACGCCAATTCGCAGGTGTGAGCATGATTGAACGAATCTCATTAGGTTGTTCGATAAATAGCCAATATGAGCTCAAACGACAGCGAATGATTGAGGAGAATCAAAAGCTCCTTCAAGACCTCGGTTTGGCCGAAGCTGGAACAAACCATGGAGAACGCGACATGAGTGCTTTCAAGGTAGAAGCTCTTCTTAAGAGGGTCCTTTTGAAATGGGCGTCCTTATTCGAAAAGGAATGACTAGACCGAAGATCGCCCTGCATGGAAGAAAGCGCGATCACGATCGTACAAACCTGCTAAACCCCCTCAAGCACCCGTACGACTTTCTCGTAGACTCAAGGGTGAAGAGCCAGACGACACGGTAAAAGAAAGAGAGATATCAAAGGCATTCAAAGATTGAATGACACATTCTATTTAAGGTGGACCTGGAAGAACTCGTAGATCAGAACGACAAGGTCCGCCAAGTGGCCTCTGAACTTACGCGCAAGTCAGTCGCTGAGCTAGAGCAACTTTATCGACCACAGCAGGTCTCTGCACCACTGACGCTATGTAAAGGATCTCATTCGTCGTCGAAAGAGCATATAAATCCAGGGAATTCTCATACCTTCTATAGTATCCATTGGCACAACCATATGGGACCAGGGACGACTGTTTACTGGAAAAGGCAGATCAAAATACTGGAGCGGAAGAGGAGTAAAGAGATAAAAGAAAATGTTATTGAGAGGTTAAAATGAGCTCATTTCCTTTTCTTTTTCTCTGACTCATAGTGTCGGTATCGGCATCTTTATCCAGTGGGCTTCAAGGCCTCCAAGGATCATTTTGGAAATACGTATCACATGTCCATTGAAGAAGGCAAGCCTGGCGAAGGTCCTGTGTTCAAAGTGCAGGTGAACGACAGCAAAACTGTCTTCGTAGGCAGCTCACCCACTGCTCCGTGGACGGATGCGTGTAAGAAAAGCCGATCTCAGGGCACGCGCGTAAGCGGACCTCTTGTAAGTATTTCAGGAAGTGTCCATGTGACCGATAATCTAATGCCGTATGGATGGCATCAAGTTCTTCGGATTCTCAGATATTGTAACAATACGGATGATTGAGGCCATGGAAAACTACGATCTAGCATCTTCTCCCGAAGAAACAGAAAGCGAATGAGAGTGCTCTTTCATAATACCACGAAAAACAAGCATTCTGAGTACATATACATCCAAAGTCATACACCCTCTACCATTGAATACATGCACCTATTTCCCATCCACTTAATTACACTATGTCTGGCAAGCGTTCAGAGCGGACGCGTCGGTACTTTGCAGTAATAGAAAAAGGCAATGTTCGAAATTCCCACGACTGCAACCTAAAAGCAGCGAGAATGCGTCTGGTGTGCTTTTCTCTTTCCCCGTCTTCTCAGATAAACATGGTCTATGGTCCCGCCCAGCCCTTGCTGCGTTCCGCTTTTCTTCATTCGCATAAACGCGCTTTCATTGTAGCAAGCCGCACCGTCCATACCGAGGTCGCCCCAGCAGCTGCTAGAGAGGCTTACGTCGAGCACTTGCGTGGTGACAAGGAAGGTATTGCGGTTCTCAAGCTCAATCGACCCGCGGCTCGCAATGCCTTGTCTGTAAAGCTTTTGGGGGAATTTCGCCAGGCGTTGGCAGACCTTCGTTTTTCCAGGTGAATGACCCACTTGTGAAAAAAAAAAAAAAACATAATCCGAGCAAAGCGCTCATACAACGCGTAATCGGTCTTGTTAGTGAATCGCGAGTAGTCATTGTCCAAAGTGTGGTGGATGGCGTGTTTTGTGCTGGCGCAGACTTGAAAGTAAAGAGAAGGGGATAGGACGGTTGCGTGACAGGAGCTGTCTGACTGATTGGGGTGCAAAACAGGAACGTGCTACAATGAAGCCCGCTCAGGTGACCGAGTTTCTCTACAATCTGCGGCAAGCATACCGCGAGTTAGAGGTATGGTGCGAGATAGGAATGGTCTATTTGAGATAATAACAGCCTCGCAGACGTTGCCTATTCCGACCATAGCTGCCATTGACGGCGCTGCTCTCGGAGGGGGTCTGGAGATGGCTTTGTCATGCGATATGCGAGTGGCAGGACCAGGCGCCAAGATCGGACTTCCGGAAACAAAGCTGGCCATCATTCCAGGGTAAAAGGGGACAGGACTGTGGAGGGGAAGCGCTTCATGGAATATAATATTGTGATTAGTGCGGGTGGCACCCAGCGACTGACCAAACTAGTCGGTCCTTCACGGGCGAAGGAACTCATCTTTACTGCGGAGGTGCTAAACAATCAGCGGGCATGCGAATACGGCATTATCAACCATGCCGCTGAGACAAACGCGTACGATAGCGCCGTCGCGCTAGCTCAAAAAATTCTTCCCCAGGCACCCTTGGCCATTCGTGCGGCCAAGCTGGCAGTCGACCGCGGTGCATTAATGGAAATGTAAGCACGAAAAGAGGAACTAAGGAGCAGGGGTGGGGGTCAAGCTCATTCATGCTGCGTACTTTAGTGATACCGGACTGGAGATCGAGCAGGCTTATTATGGGCAGTTGATTCCCACAGAAGATAGATTAGAAGGCTTGCGCGCTTTCAAGGAAAAGCGAAAGCCCATTTACAAGGGTCGCTAATAAACGAGCATTGGGTTCATCCAAGGGGAGGGGATGGTTCTCCATAGTACAGCAGTAACTTGATCCATAATAATAATAATAATAGTAATAATAAAAAGGCATAACATGGTCTCCGTTGTGTGTACGTGTTCTTTTTCTCCGTCCCCCACCGCGTTATTATTACCATGGAACCAGACGCCATTGATCCAAAATTCCTGATCCATCAGACATCACACATGTACATTACAGAGCCGATCTTTTTCCAGGCCGTGCAATTGGACAAGAGTGTCTTTATCTGGGCGGGAAAGCAAGAGGCAAACCTGAAGAACCTGTCAATTGCCATGCCATCTTTGATAAATCAGGTAAGCAAAAAGGAAACGACACGCGTCGTGATGCGTTGAACTCAGGAAAAGCGCGAAACAAGATTCCACCCTCCACAACGGTGCTCGGCCAAGACGTGTCCGAGCAGAGTCGAAACCTTGCTCGTAGACTAGGTAAAAAGCGTCCCTAGTGTGAATGCTTTCCGAGAAAAGGTTCAAACTCATGCGGGTATGTGCGTATGGATAGCGGCCAAATACGGATTACAGTTCTTCGTGTCGCTCAACATTGGTAATCAAGACGAGATGCTTGTTGCCTTTACCGAAAAGAAAATCACTGAGTTCATAAAGGGCATCTTCGGTTGAGGGGGGGGAAAGCATACGATATCCTATTTCCTTAATTAAATGGATCGGTTGATTCGCCAAGCAGAAGGAGCGCGAGGAAGGGAAATTGCTGCAAAGAATGTTCATGCGGTGGCCGAGTGGGAAACGGATGATGGTTGGAGCAAGAAAACTTATCCAGCGTCCTTTGCTGCATGCAGAGTTCTTTTTAAACATAAAAAAGAGATCACAAAAAGCCAAAGTCGGAAATATTCTTGCTTTTCTCTCTCCTTCTCACTCTTTTCTCTGTCCCATTATGGCGAGAAATGGCAACGTGGTGAACACAAGCGATGATGAAGGCCGTCCACCTTGCACACAACAGGAATCCTCTCTCGGCATCAGCCAAGCGTTAAAATCACCAGCATCCAAAGCAGAGCGGGAATCTAAAGGCAGGACATCGTTACGAGATGAAAAGCTGCCTGAAGCGTCTGATTCCGATACGGCCCTTGCTTGGGCACGGTTCTACATATCACTTTATTATAATAAGGTAACAACAGGTCATTGAGTTGCGTGGGCGGCACGGATACGCTCTCCACCTTCTTTGGATTGTATTCATAACAAAGCGATGCAAAACAAGTTAATGGTTGGCTTATTTGGGTGTATGACAGGATGGGAATGGTACAACAGGTATTAAAAAGCTCACGTTACTACTAAAAAAGAGCTACTGACAAATACGGTGCCCATAGACTAGATCAATATGTGCTCTTGGGCGCCCTTCCAACACCGACTCATGTCCGACAACTCCATTCACGCGAACGTGTAATTGCCATAGTCAATCTTTGTGCCGAATTTCCAGGCTATCGACAACTGTATTCGTCCCTGGGCATAGAGCAAATCCGGCTCGCAACGAGCGATTTTACAATTCCATCGTATGATTCGATTGAGCTGGGGGTGGAATCAATATGCAGGCTTCTCCGTGAGAATGAAGGCTGCAGCGTTTACGTTCATTGCAAAGGCAAGCCTTTTGCTGTTAGATTTTGCAACATTGTAGCTCATCATCCATGTGCTCATAGCCGGTCGCGGAAGGAGTGCTGCGATTGCGTTATGTTATCTTCTTCGCATGTATCAACTCAGTCCTGCTCAGGCACAAGAAGTGTTGCTCGAACGTCGACCCCAAGTAAAATCCGCGCAACGCTAAATCATATTTGTGATCTCATGCAACTCCGTCGTCAATAGGTTGACAAGGATCTCTTTCAGACGGACGAAGTGCGCATGTACTACAAGGAGCTCGTCTCTCTTGCAGAGTCGGGTAAGATCACACGTCTATCCTGTCCCATTTGAACAACTGATGATGATGATGGCGCACGCCCATATACGCTTACTATTCCCACTACATACATTGTCCCCACCTCTATTTTGTGATCTAAACGTTTCCTTTCTGGCGTATAAAGACGCATTGCATGTTATGAGGGATATGAAGTGGCCTGATCCGACAGGGACCCCGATGGGGTCTCAGCTTATCCCGTCTCGAACCTCCCCGAGAACGACAAGTCGGTAGCTGGGTTTTACTCCACCCTTCGGAGAAATGAGCCTCATTAGTACACCTAAAAGAGGGCAAATGGCCGGGGGCGAGTAAGACACATTACCGATACCCCGCCTTTCTTGGTTTCTTGAACTGAGGCCTGTGTTTTCATAAAAAAAAAAGCAAACAGCGGGTTTTGGCTCTACCGGCGGATGATCCTCTTTTGTCTTTTAATAAAACAGTTTTGTGTGGGAAAAAGATCTGATTAGGTAGTTTACCTGTGGAGATGTGACACGATCGGAACCGGACTTTTCATCCCCCAGATTTGTGCAAAGAAGAGGGGCAGCACCCCACCTTTTCAACGAATCGGAAAATAAGTCCCACTCGTCCCTCAACAAATTTCTTCGGTCGGTGTTTCAGTGATGGGATATCGTAATTGTTCTGTTTCTTACAGCAGCGGGGAAGTGGGGAAGGAACGGGCGGTGGCGGGGGGAGGGGCGGCAACTGTTCATTGTTCGCCCGCTGGCATTGCCTTTTCGGTGTTGGGTGGCAATATATAAAGTCGTTACCTTTTTGCAACTCGTTTCTAACGTCTCCCTCCACAGCATCACATAACATTCCATGGATCCACCAGCCGATTCAAAGATTGTGCCCAAGACAGGTTGGCGTGTATACCTTGCTGTTGCCTTTGCTTGTAGGTGTCACAAAAACAAACCTTCAGCTTTCCATATGAATAACACAAACCCCCTTTTTTTTTTCTGTAAAAAGCAATTGGCGGCTTCCTTTTTGGCTATGATCAAGGTGTGATGAGCGGTATCCTGGTGATGCCGCACTGGCTCACGTACTTCAATTACCCGGACGACGTGCGAAGAGGTTTCATCACCAGTATCTATCTCCTCGGTGCCTTTGCGGGCGCTTTCTACTCGGGCGTCATCTCCGAACGCATTGGTCGCAAGATGAGTATCATCATGGCGACGCTCATCTTTTGGCTCGGAACCAGCATGCAAGCCGGCGCAAGCAACGACGATGTGAGTGCTTTCCGTCTCTAAGAAACTCCCAGTTGAGGGAAGATGAACTTACAATTAGTTTTGACGGACACAGCTCTTACTTGCCGGTCGTTTTATCCAAGGTATGGCCATTGGCCAATACTCGCTCAACGTCACAGTTTACCAGAGTGAATTGAGTCCTGCCCACCTCCGTGGCCGTGCCATCAGTCTCCAACAGTTCAGTATTGTGTTTGGGTAAGCCTCGGAATCAGGTCCACGGAAGCTGTTCCTGAAGCTGTGACTTACGCGGAGAATTTACCTTTTTTTCACACCAGTATTATGGTCGCCTTCTGGATTGGATACGGCTGTGCCTAGTAAGTTTTCATTCGGAGCCCAATACGCACAAGGGGGCCGCGGTTTCCTAACAAACGGCCCGTATTGTTCTCTTTAGTATTAATAGCGATGCTTCATGGCGTGTGCCTCTCGCGCTCCAGCTTGCGCCGAGTGTCCTCTTGTAAGTTTGCCATATCGACACACACATGCGCCCGCAATGCACTTATGCTCGTTCCGCTTCAGGTTCGTTGGATGCTTCTTCTTGCCTTATTCGCCTCGCTGGCTTGCCAGCCGCGGCAGACACGAAGAATGTCTTCAAACACTTGCGAAGCTCCATGCTGGAGGCGACACCAACGATCCTTATGTGCGTCAGGAATACACGGAGATCATGGATCAAGTCAAGTTCGATAGCGAAAAGGGCGCCAAATCATATCTCGAGATCTTCCGTGATGCATCCACACGCCGACGAGTGATCCTTGCGATGGGCATTCAGTGCATGCAGCAATGGATTGGTATCAATGCAGTGCTCTACTATGCACCTTACATTTTCAAATCTGCAGGTATGACCGACGACCTTTCTACCCTGCTGGCTACGGGTGTGAACGGCATTGTGTGTGTGATCTGCACCATCCCTGCCGTCATCTTTGTCGATAAATGGGGTCGTCGCAACACGCTCCTTTGCGGCGGTCTAGGCATGGCATTGTCGATGATGATTGCCGGTGCGTTGCTCAAGGTCTACCCCTACGTTGAAAACGGTAACAACAACACTTCTGCCCAGTACGGTGCCGTCGCGATGATGTACATCTTCAGCGCCTCGTTTTCATTCTCCTGGGGTCCTGTTGGCTGGATCTATCCCGCCGAGATCTTCCCCACGCGTGCCCGTGCCAAGGGTGCATCTTGTACGTATATGAATGAGCGAGCACATACATGCGAATGCTGACCCGAACCATGATGGATAGTGGCCACGGCTACCAACTACCTCTTCAACTTTGTTATTGGTCAGATCACTCCCGTGATGATTGAAAACATTGCATACGGCACCTACATGTTCTTCTTTGCCACCAACATCGTCTGCATCGGAATCGTCTACTTCTTCTATCCCGGTATGTGTCTTGCGCTTCTGCAGCCTCCGACTGAGATACTCAAACTTTTGATCTAGAAACCAAGAATGTCTCTCTTGAGGATATGGAGGTCCTTTTTGCTGGCAAGGACGGTCAGGCCTCGGAGGGCAAGATCAAGCGAATGGCCCCTAATGCGACGGACGAATCATCGTACGCCACGGATGAGAAGACCGCCATAGAGAAGATGGCTTAAAAGAAAGCGAGCTCCCTTCCCATTGTACATTTTATTCTCCTCTTTCCTTACGCTTCCTAATTTATACATATATATTATATATGCATCTCCATTCTGTATTCCATAAAGCGAGTTGCTGGCTCGCGTATTCTGTCTGGAGGGGAACCAGGCGTATGCCTCGCAGAGTCTGTGACACTAGACAAAAATGTAAGAAACGAGAGGTGTCATCATAACGAAAGCAAGTGACCCGGACGTTGATTCCGGGTGGGCGCTTCGGCTTACTGTATGCTTTCTGCTGACTAGAGGTGGAATGGGCCCAAAAGGGAAATCCGCACTCCAACGCTATTCTGTTAACAGAAAATAAAGTACTAGTCATGCTTTTTGACCACTTTTCGTGCGATTCGAATCCCCGACCATGAATAAAGTTATTATCAAGCAGCACTGGGCACAAGCCAACCAAAGCTTAAAGACAGTGAACTCTGAACAATAACGATGATCTGCGTGTGGTAAATTCATGTGTGTTCCAACGCAAGCAAGGTCATACGATGTGCCCAAGGGTGGACGGTCGCGCATATGAACGGCTCTCTCCGCCACCCCCACAACGCGTCTTTATCTTTCTTCTCTCTCTCTTTCTCTCTCTTTCTTCCTTTTTTTTTTCCCTTTCCCCACCTTTCATTGTATCACCGAAGGAACTCAAAACAAAACAAACACTTCGATTGTCATGTCAAAGAAATTCACTGTCGAAGAAGTTGCCAAGCACCGCGACGAGAAGGATTGGTACGTAGTAGGTACAACAGTGGCCGTCCAATCCCTACCTAACCCCTTCGGACCGCTTGTAGCTGGGTCATCATACATGGCAAAGTTTACGACGTAACCGGCTTCCTCGATGACCATCCTGGTAAAATATGATACGTGCGAAACGATTCTTCACCTAATTCCACATACAAAAAGGTGGCAAGAAAGTCATCCTTAAGGTTTCTGGCACCGATGCTACCAAACAGTTTGATTCTTTCCATTCCTTGTCCGTGCTTGAGAAGATAGGGTCCAAGTTCCTGATCGGTGAAATCGGCACTGCAGCCAAAGAAGAGAATGAAGAGGAAGAGGAAGAATTTAAATCACCTCTGCAGGTGGGTACCACGTTTGGGGAGATGGTACCCTACGGCGATCCGATGTGGTAAGTCTTTTTCTCGTAAAAACATTGAAACCTTTGCTCATGCCGATGCTCATTTGTCCTTCTCTCCTCGCGGCTGTCAGGTATCAAGACTGGTATAGGTAAGAAATAAAAACATTCATGAGAGACAGGGTCCCATCAAGGAACGGATGAGAAGAGGGTGCTCAACAGCTTCTTTCTTCAGTCCCTTTTACAATGACAGCCATCGCAAGCTGAGAAAATTCATGCGCGACTTTGTCGAGAAGGAGGTGATGCCTTTTACGCATGAGTGGGACGAGGCCAAGCGCCTGCCACCCGAGTTGTTCATCAAGGCCGCAAAGGCTGGTATCCTCGCCGGCTCGTGCCATCATCCACCGGCCGACCTCCTCCCTTACGGCTATCCTACCGGTATTAAGCCCGAAGAATGGGACTCCTTCCACAACCTGATTGTCGCTGACGAGTTGTCCCGCTGTGGTTCTGGTGGTGTAAGTCCCAAGTATGATTCTTGTTTAGGATTGTCACCTTATTGCTTTGGTAGATCACCTGGGGCTTGATTGGCGGTCTTGCCATTGGTCTTCCACCTGTTGCTCTGGTAAGCAGGGAGTGGGCGTCTTTCTCTCTCTGTTTTCTCAGTTTATTCCCTCCATACCGTAGTTTGGTTCAAAAGAACTTCAGCGACGCATTGTCCCCGGTGTTCTTGCGGGCGAAAAGTTCATCTGTTTGGCAATCACTGAGCCCAGCGGTGGATCGGATGTGGCCAATCTTGTGACTGAGGCCAAGGACATGGGCGATCACTATTTGGTCAATGGCGAGAAAAAGTGGATCACCAATGGTGTATTTGCCGACTACTTTACGGTAGCCTGCCGCACAGGTGGTCCTGGCTTTGAGGGCGTCTCGTTCCTGCTCATCGAACGCTCCTTCCCGGGTGTGTCCACGCGTCAGATGAACTGCTCAGGCGTCTGGTCGTCCGGCACAGCCTATGTCACCTTTGAGGATGTCAAGGTTCCAAAGGCAAACCTCATTGGCGAGGAAAACCAGGGATTCAGATATATTGTTGCGCAAGTAGAGAGAAAGAGAGAAGGAATAGCCCGGCTCATCACACTCATTCTTACCTCTCTATAGAAACTTCAATGCGGAGCGTATGGGAATTGTCATCCAGGCAAACCGTTTCGCTCGCGTTTGTATTGAGGAGTCCATCAAGTACGCCCACAAGCGAAAGACATTTGGGAAGCGTCTTATCGACCATCCGGTCATTCGCAACAAGATCGCCCACATGGTTCGACAAGTCGAAGCCACACACGCTTGGGTGAGTAAGACCAATGTTTGCTAGAACCTTGTCTATGCTCATGCAAATCATACATTAACGATGTCTTAGCTTGAGATCCTCGCGTATCAGACTCTGCACATGCCTCTTGACATCCAACCCCTGCGACTCGGCGGCAATATTGCGCGTAAGTCTGTGTCTTCTTGCCTAGACACCTTTCATCGCTGAGCAAATGAAATAGTATGCAAGGCACAAGCGACGCAAACATTCGAGTTCTGTGCCCGCGAAGCGGCCCAGATCTTTGGTGGTCTGGCCTACACGCGCGGCGGACAGGGGGAGAAAATCGAGCGACTCTACCGTGAAGTGCGTGCCTATGCGATCCCAGGTGGATCAGAAGAAATCATGCTAGGTATGTACTGAAGAGACGGAAAACCCACAATGAAAAAGCTACTCATGGATCCAAAAAATTTTTCGCACAGAGCTGGGCGTTCGTCAAAGTCTTAAGATCGGATCTTTCATGGGGGCCAAACTGTAGAGAAACCTTTACCTCCTCTTTTTCTTTCACCACACCCGAAAACGTCTCCATAAAAAAATAAGAGTCCTGGCATGGTAATATATATCCATGCCGTTCATCAGAAGAAAAAGTAGAAGGCGCGGTAAAGAGTTGCTTTATTCTCTCGTTTCAGGAAGACAGAAGGTCTTAAACAGTGATGAGCGATGAGTATGTGTGTGTATCATGTCTTTAGGACATGGCCTGTTCTTCTGGCATATTGCCTTTCTTTGTCTTTGGAGGAAGGAGGCTGTCATGAATAAATGGAAGGACACCACCCTGGGCAATGGTGACATTGGATAAGAGTTTGTTGAACTCCTCGTCGTTGCGGATGGCAAGCTGGATATGGCGCGGCGTGATGCGACGTTTCTTGTTGTCCCGCGCAGCATTCCCGGCAAGCTCTAGTACCTCAGCAATCACGTACTCTAGCACGGCAGCGAGGAAGACAGGAGTCATGGCACTGATGCGATACGGACTAGCCTTGATTAGCAAGAAGCGGTGGACACGACCCACAGGGAACTGAGTGCCAGCGCGAGCTGAGCGAGACGTGGGAGGGCGTCTCAAAGGTGGCATTGCAGATGAGAAAGAGACAGAGAGAAATAGACAGAGAGAGAGAAAGCAAAAAAAAAGAGGTATTTATTGACAACATTCAAAAACTCAAGATGCTGCTGCTGCAGCTACCGACGCATCCGTAGTTGCGTCTACCACTTTCCGATTTTTACGATAGAACCGGGTTTCTTCAGGATCAAAACCGCCTTCAGCAGCGCCAAATACGGCCCAGTCGGGTGTCTTTGCAACATAGTCGAGGCTGTTAAACGGTTTACCGCTCTTGACGAGCTCGAAGAACTTGGGATAGTCAATATGCGTGTACCACTCGCCATCTATCTTGAACACCGTTTGCGCAATCAGAATCGAGCATGAATGTGCATGCTCCGCAGCAATCTCATAGCCTGGCCCAAGTTTGGCCACCAGCTTCTTGCAGAACTCGACTACTTCATGGTGATAGGGCACGTTGGCCATCGTCAGATTGCTTGCTCCACTGTAGCCACAGTACGTGACACCCTTGACCTCTATAAATGAGGGCCGGCCGCGGCGTACAAGTTCCACGTAGTTGTCAATTTCTTCTGTATTATGTTCCTTGACGAGCGTCATCCGGTACACCGTACGCTGACCCTTATCTGCCAAGGCCTCGAGACTACCGATGAACCGCTCCCAAAAATCCCGGAAGAGCGGCCGGTCTATCTTCTTGAGGCCCTCTTTGGTTCCTGCATCGATGCTCACATAGAGTTGCGTCACCAGTTCCATGTCCTTGATCTTATCCGGGAATTGTGCGTTTGTCACCAAAAACGAAGAGATGTTGCGTTCGTGCAAGAGTCGGACAAATTCATTGATGTGAGGATACTAAATAAGAAAAACGTGTGAGCCGTACCATGCATATGCTTCTTCTCCTTATCATTGCTGCGTAACAAAAACTCACAAAGATGGGTTCGCCAACAAGTGATAGGGCACAATGCTTGATTGTCGATGCTTCCTGGAACCGCTCTGCTTTAACTCCGGGAACACCCTTGAGCTGCTTGATCATCTTGTAGTGATTCTCCATAGCTCCGTCTAGAATGAACTTGGGATCATCGACTTTCCATCGCCAGGTAGTGCCAACGGGGTTGGTGTGGTGACGCCAGCAAAAGACGCATTTGTTGGCACAGGCCAAGGAGGGAGTAGTCTCCATACACAAGTGGCTCTGGATACCGTAAAAACTATGCTTATAACAGAAGCCGCGGCCACGAAGAGCTGCCTTGGTCCATCGGCAGATCTTGACGCCCGAGTGAGAACCGACAATTTTATAGCCCTGCTTAGTAAGATTTTTGTGCAGCATGGGTGACACCATCTCGCGTGCTTCAGCCGACGGTTGCTTCCTCGACTTGATCCCATTGCCATTTTCCTCTTCGCCGATCGTTCGCTTCGCCTTTGCCTGCGCAACCTCAAATTCATGCTCTTCGCGCTCACGATTCGCCTTTGCAGACTTTAACTTGGTCGCCATCATGCCCATGTCTTCCAAATCAAGCATTGCATCCTCCCCATCCGATCCAATCGGCAGGCCCGGCTCCCCCTCGTCCGCAACTTCCTCTTCCGCGTCTGAATCGTACTCAATGTGTGTTGGTGCAAACTCAAGCGAGCGCTTATCGTGCAGTTCTTGCACAAATTGCTGTGCCCATGCGTCGAATTGCGCTTTTTGATCCGCATTCTTGTCGCATGCACCTAGTGGATAGATCCGCGTGGCACCCAGTTGGCCGAGCCATTTGTCAATCTGGCCAGCAGCGACATTAAACTCGTCACCATACGCAGAATCGCCTAAACCGCACACTGCATATCGCAGCTTTTGTAACGCAAGTCGATCCACTCGCCAGTCGTACCGAAGATCACGAAGCCACTTTGTAAACCTATCCATCCCTTGAAGCGTCAACTTCTCTCTCGCTGGCTTCTTTCAAAGGCATCATTATCTTACCAGTCCAAGGGTCCCTCAACATTATACGACGAGAGCAGAAAGACACAGACCGAGGTCTCGGTCAGTAGATCGTCATTGTCGTATTCAGTGATGTCAACAAGGTGGAGTTGTTTAATGGTAATATGGCTATCATTCTGGAGTTGCCTTTCGAGCTCGGCAGCAAATGTTTTTGCTGTGCCCGTCAACGTTGAGTAAATCAACTTCATGGATTCGATCTCTGTAGGGCCAACATTTCCATGTCCGTGTCCACCCTTGCCGCCACAGCAGCCTGCTGCCGGAGTCACCCGTTCGACAGTCTCCGTCTTTGCTGGCGTATTTTTGCAACATCCTCCTCCAGGATTACTGCCCTGCGATCCCGCACAAGCACAGCCACTCCGGTCCTCGGGATCTTGACCAAGGGCAAGCATACTTGAGAAGCCGTTTAATAAGCTGTTCACCACATTGTTCATGTTGCGTAAGGAGAGGTAAGTGGAAAAATAAAAAGAATGGCAGTTTTTTTTTTTCACAACTCTCACAGAGGAGAAATGAAATCCGAGGTTTCAGCTTGCAACTCTTTCGGGACAAACGTGACTTCGCCGATTTTTGGGGGGTGGGGACGCGCCGGTGAATAGAACCCCCCATCATTGATTTATACCGGTCAAGAGCTCGTCGCTCAGAGATATTCTCGCGTTATTGTTAACAATTGTATGTCACTGCGTTTGCTGCTACGCCAGAAGATAGCGAGAGGGATGAAAGGAGAAGAAGAAGATAATGCATCAAATCAATTCACGTAAAAGGCATAGATGATATTCCTTTAAAAGGGCACAATAGTAACACTGCTCAGCCGCTGAGATTACGACACATGCTCTATTGTAAAGAATCGTTAGCGTTATGGTATAGAGACAAAGGCATCGCTTTGTTTTCTTTCTTTTAGAAAGGTTCCTTGTATCTATTTAGCCACACTGCATACTCGCAGTGAATCTAAGAATATCAAAACCTTGTCGCTATTCGGTTCGTCTCAGCTCCTTTTTATTTTTTCAATCTCTGCGAATTGCTTGTTCTTAGCTGCACCATCCTTGAGGCATGGTTCCCCTGAAACAACGTCAAGCTGAGCACGCGCCCAGCAATCGTCCCACATCGCGCGCACGTTACGCAGAGGATACCTGGGCTAATTTGTCCATGCCCTTACCACACGGCAATCCCATGGCTCGACGGCGCATTTCAACACGAAAAAGCGAATTCGACCTTACAACTACAAGTGCCACCACAGCAGCAAGCGATAGATCGGTTATCTTGGAAGAAGCACAGGCATCTGTGACTCGGTACTATGCACAGGCAAAAGAGCTAGATGATCAGCTTGCGAACGTTCGGCAAGAACGCAATGAGCTCGCCGCTAAAATTCAGGAATTGCAAGCATCCCATGAAAAGCAGCTCAACACGCTTATTGTCAAAATTGACGACCAAAAGAAACTGATTAAGCGGTACCAGTCCCTCGGCGATGTGGATGAATTGGAACATCTCCAGGTGGACGACACGGTGCACGTTCAGCAGTTGCGGGATTACAAGGACCGCGTGCTGCGGCTCGAAGAGGAACTGTCCAAGGCAAAGGATCAGGCGCAGGACGACCGCGACGATGCCCTGGCCTACGAAAACTTGCTTGTTGAACGCAACAATCAGATCAATACGCTTCAATCCGAAAATGAGCAGCATGCGCGCAGGATTGCCCAGCTTGAGCAGCAGATCCAGGCCGACAAGAGCAGCGAGTCAATGTACGTTCAGCAGCTGCGCGAATGCAAAGACCGCGTGGCCCAGCTCGAGGAGGACTTGGCCAAGGCAAACGACTTGGTCCAGCAGGAGAAGGGCGACGCCATCGCTTACGAAAATGCACTTACTGAGTGCAACAGTCAAATAGACGCACTCCAGTCCGACAACGACCAGCAAAGCCGCACAATTGCCCAACTCGAACAGCGTGTACGCGATGCCGAACAGGCAGAAAAAGATACCCGCAATGACGTTGTGACCTATAAGAATTTGCTCATCGATCGCAACAGTAAGATCAATACGCTGCAGACGGAAAATGAACAACTGTCTCGCAGGATCACCGAGCTTGAGGAGCGCGTACAAGACACTGCGAAACAGGTCCAGGTAGAAAAGGACAATGAATCCATGCAGGCTCAGCAATTGCACGAATACAAAGAGCGCTTGCTTCGTCTTGAGCAGGACTTGGCCAAAGCAAAGGATCAAATCCAGCATGATCGGGATGACGCGGTGGCCTATGAGAACGCAATTGCAGAACGCAACGATCAAATCAATGCGCTTCAGGCAGATAGTGAGAGACAAAGTCGCATCATTGTCCAACTTGAGCAGCGCATACGCGACGCAGAGCAACAGATGGCGTTGGAAAAAAGCAACCAGGATGATGTTACAGCATACAAGAACTTGCTCAGCGAACACAACGGTACAATCAAGTCGCTTCAGGACGAAAACACTCGACTCTCTCGCGAGATCATAGCGCTTGAACAGGCTATAGGTGATATGGAGCAAAATGCACGGGAGAAGAAGAAGATATTGGAGGACGAGCTAGCCGATATCAGAAAATCTTACAAAGATACCTCAAGAGAAGCCGAAGAGCTCAAGGGAGAACTCAAGCGCCTTATGTTGGAAAATAAGAAGGCTACTACGGCCTACGAGGAAATTGCTCGAGAGCTGGATGAACTCAGGAACGAACATCAGCGCGCATTGATCGAAAAAAAGAAGATTACAAACGAATTGGAACGGGCCCATTCCACCCTCAAACATGCCCAAAAGAAGGACGATATCATCAATACTCTTTACGCTGCCCGATCAAATCTCTCGCGTGAGCTCACTGAAACTGCATCGCATTTGAATCAGATGGCTGAAGAAGCAGCTCGACGGGAGCAGCAGCTGTCGAGCATGGAAGAAGCCCGCCGTCAAGAGCTGAATGCTGCGAAAGAACACGAACGAGAGCTTAGCGGCAAAATTGCCGAGTTAGAGAAGACGATAGCAGGTTATGAGAAACAGCTCTCCAATTTTGGCACGCTCGAACAACAAATGCAGGACCAGAACGCGTACATTGATGAACTTCAGGACGCCCTCCACGAGCGCGAAGCGCGGATGAAGGAGGTGCAGCACGCAGCGGATATTGCACAAGACGACTTAGCACACAGCAAGGAGGCGCTCGACAAGGCGCTGGTACACGTTGAGCGGCTTGAGCATGAGTTGAATGGGCTGAATGACGAACGGCGGAAGAAGACGGAGCAGATCGCGCGTCTTCATAATGCTGTGGCGAAGGCCGAGGAAGAGCAAAAGAGGCTGGAGGTCGAGCTCACGAGTCGACAGCAGGATTTCAAGCGAGTGATTGCCGAACGGGATGAAACCGTAGATCACCTGGAGCAGACAGAAAAGAGTCTCGCAGAAGCCCATCGCACGATCGACGATCTCGAAAAGCATCTCCAGGAAGCACAAGTGACATCGCGGGCTCAAGAAGAGGAGCGCATCATCCGGATAGGACAGTTGGAACGGTCGGTCGAGCGAATTCTGGAGGACCTTGAGCTGACACGCACACAGCTTGGCGATGCAGAGCGAGTCCGGGGAACACTCCAGGACGAGATTAGGCGATTACGGATACAGATCAAGGAGCATGAGAACAATGACGAAGATAGGGCACGGCTGCTGGCGCGAAGTCAGCGTAAGCTTGCCGCATTGCAGGAAGAGAACAAGAACTGGTTGCTGCAGCTACAGCAGGCGGAGACAGAGGCTGTTCGTTTACGACAGGTTCTTGGTGATCTGACAAAATATGGCGAGGAGGCGCTGGCACAATGATTTTTTCCATATTCCCCCCCACACACACAAACATTCATGTAAATAGCTTAACTTCTCCCTAATAAACGGACATTTCAACAAGATGCGCTTTGGAAGTACGAAGTTGTTATTTGGTACGACGAGTATTAGAAGAGGTGACGAAAGAGTTGTTATGTACAAAAGAGGAGGAAGGAATTATGCATTTGATTTGATTTAATAAATAGGAAGTGCTTAACCGCCGAAGCCGTAGAGGGTACGGCCCTGGCGCTTGAGAGCGTAGACGACGTCGAGGGAGGTCACAGTCTTGCGCTTGGCGTGCTCAGTATAAGTGACGGCATCGCGGATGACGTTCTCCAAGAAGACCTTGAGGACACCGCGGGTCTCTTCGTAGATGAGGCCAGAGATGCGCTTGACACCACCACGGCGAGCGAGACGACGGATAGCAGGCTTCGTGATGCCCTGGATGTTATCGCGGAGAATCTTGCGGTGACGCTTGGCACCACCCTTTCCGAGACCTTTACCACCTTTGCCGCGACCAGTCATTGTTGTTGAATATACGAAGAAAAGAGAAGAGAACTTCTTGAAAGCACCTTATAGCGCCCCTCCTTTTATATACGTCCTCTACTCTCCCCCTTTTCTGTCTCTCACAACTCCGCGTGTTTTTTTTTTTTTCAAAAAAAAAAGTGAACATAAATTATATAACGCGATCCTTTTTTTTTTTTTTTTTTACGCGTTTGCATTTTTGGTTCCCTCGCGACAGCCACCCCCTTTTTCTTTCGTCGTGTCTGTCTCTTTAATGCAAATGTTCCTTCACCATGAATCCTCTGCCCTCATCCCCGCATTCGCTTCCAATCGATCCACGTAGCAACAGGATGTATTTAGAAGAATGGCAGGAATGAAAAGGTTTGTTCTTGGCATGATGATGAAAGGGTGGGGATGCAGTTTGTGTGAACTCGCGACATCCCCACGCGTATCATTTCGTGGTTAAAAAAAAAAAGTTCGGACTCAACAATCCGCCCCGTTTTTTTTTTTTTTTTTTTTTGGGAAAAAAAGAACAGGTCGGGCGGGGGATGTGTGTTGGGAAAGCGACACCCTATAAAAGCAACTGTAGCACCTGAAGAAAATGACCCACTTGATCTCTTTTTTGTTTTTCCTTAATATAAAAAATGGCCCGCACTAAGCAAACCGCTCGCAAGTCCACTGGTGGCAAGGCACCCCGTAAGCAACTCGCCACTAAGGCTGCCCGCAAGTCCGCCCCCTCCACCGGTGGTGTCAAGAAGCCCCATCGTTACAGACCCGGTACCGTTGCTCTCCGTGAGATCCGTCGCTACCAGAAGTCGACTGAGCTTTTGATCCGCAAGCTCCCCTTCCAGCGCCTTGTCCGCGAAATCGCCCAGGACTTCAAGACTGACCTTCGTTTCCAGTCATCTGCCATCGGTGCCCTCCAGGAAGCCTCCGAGGCCTACCTTGTCTCGCTCTTCGAGGATACCAACTTGGCCGCCATCCACGCCAAGCGCGTCACCATCCAGCCCAAGGATATCCAGCTGGCTCGTCGCCTCCGTGGTGAACGCTCGTAAATGCAACAGCGATCACGCTCATTTCTACTTTTCGTCTTACCTAAACCCGAAATTACTTTTTTTTTTCTCTTCTCCCCCCAACCCCGTGCTTATTATCCTCGTCCTTTCTCTCTCTATTTCGACCTTTTCATGTTATTTTCCGCTTCATTCTGAAAAAAATACATGTAACGGCACATACTTGTAAATAAAACATTGATCATTGTTGCGTTGCAATCCAAGATATTTCTCTCTGACTCGACTATCGGCATATGCAGTCCATCGAACCGCGTGTACCAAACATTGAGGCCAGCCTGCTAGAGCACTAGATGAACTTATCCTTGCTTCACCTTTGGAGCATGTGCGAGCACCGGCTGAGATTAATGACCAATTTAATTGTAACACTTTGTTTCATTCAAGTGTCGGATGGTCCATGACGGGTCATTCTTTTACTCTTGTTACTCAGGGAATAGTCATAGATGCAATCGTTAATTCCGGGATCTACATTAAAAGACTGCTTATTTTGTATGATTCCCATTCAAGAAAGTTTTTTTTGTCAATTTGTTATTCAAGCTGGAGAACGCGTCGTAGAATGGGGTGTGTGTGTGTGGAGCAACGCGCTGAAGGCTCACTCGCGTTACAAAAAAAAATATTATATAGAAATGGCCCCAGGGGCGTTGCTTTTTTTTTTTTTGGAACCCCGTAATAGTGTGATTTTGCGCGTTACCAGAATCCAGCCACCCCCCCCCCAAAACGCGACATAAACAAACCTTGTTGCCACGCGAACAAAATCAAGATTCGGGTGATACAAGCATGAAAGATATTCCGATTTCCGGTCCATGGGGGCAACTTTTTGTACAATGACAAACGTGTCCATCGCAGACGGGTATTAATTAAATACAGTCAAGACAACAAAAAAAATGCATGCAAATGCTCTCGTTTTGTCATGAACACCATAAACAGATCGACGGTCGTTTTCAAACAGACGGGTGATATGTCCAACGCCAAGGACTAAAAAAAGAGCCAATAAAAAAAAATAAACGGACATCCTTGGGTTTACACACTTGTTTTATTAATAGGGGGAAGCTTTTTGATATAGCGAGGTATTATATACAAAGGACTTGCAGTGCGACAGAAAGAGAAAGAGATAAAGCGATAAGACAGAGGTTGTGCGCGAGAGGATGTGTGTACGTTCACATTGCGTTCCTGTTGTTGAACAAAATAGAAAAAAAAGGACGAAGAAAATAGAGCGAAATATATTTAGAGCTCCTGGGAAGCACCGGCCTTCTTGGTCTTGGTGGGCAAGAGGGAGGTGTGGATGTTGGGCAAGACACCACCCTGGGCGATGGTGACGTGACCGAGAAGCTTGTTCAACTCCTCATCGTTGCGGATGGCCAACTGCAAGTGGCGGGGGATGATACGGGACTTCTTGTTGTCGCGAGCAGCGTTGCCGGCCAACTCAAGAATTTCAGCGGTCAAGTATTCCAAGACAGCGGCGAGGTAGACGGGAGCACCGGCACCGACACGCTGGGCATAGTTACCGCGGCGAAGAAGACGGTGGATACGGCCAACAGGGAACTGAAGACCGGCCTTGGCGGAACGGGTTTGCGACTTGGAACCAGCAGCGGATTTGCCTCCAGATTTGCCTCCAGACATGTTTGATGAAGTGAGTTGTTCGGGGATAAAAAGTGTGGTAAGTGGCGGTCTATGTGGACATGTTTGTATATTTATATACATATCCCATTTAATCTCCGCACCCTTCTTCTCGCGTCTGTCCAGCCCGCCCGCTAACTTTTTTTTTTTACTTTTCATAAGCGATTTTTTTTTTCCATTGCAGGTGGGTTCTGTACGCGCCAGATCGGCGTGATTACGTGTCCGTTTCGTGATAACACGTTTGGTTCCTTCAAACGACCGTACGCGTTCAATTGAAACAGCGCAACGCGTCTAGGTCCCATTTATATAAAAGCGAGCCAACCCCCCGCCCCTCTCTCATACTCCGTTATTTATTTCCACATACACACAAAACAATGGCTCCCAAGACTGATGCTGCTGGCAAGGCCCCTGCCAAGACCACCACTGACAAGAAGATCAAGGCTTCTGGCGACAAGAAGCGCAAGATCTCCCGCAAGGAGACTTACTCCTCCTACATCTACCGTGTCTTGAAGCAGGTCCACCCCGACACTGGTATCTCCAACAAGGCCATGTCCATCCTGAACTCCTTCGTCAACGATATCTTCGAGCGTATCGCCTCCGAGGCTTCCAAGCTCGCCGCCTACAACAAGCGCTCCACCATCTCGTCCCGCGAAATCCAGACCGCTGTTCGTCTCATCCTTCCTGGTGAGTTGGCCAAGCACGCCGTCTCTGAGGGCACCAAGGCCGTCACCAAGTACACCAGCTCCAAATAAGCTCAAAGAAAAACATCGCCCTTTATTCCATCTCTTTTTTTGCCGCATCATTTTTCTATCTATCTCTCTTTCTTCGCCTTCCCTTTAAAGCTTTATCACATATGTCGCCGCTTTTTTCTTCTGTACAGAACACACTCGCTTCTATCATAATAAAAAAATTGTAAAAAGTTGCAAAAAATATTGATATTTCGTTCCATTTATTTATTGCCTCATGAAGCGTGGGCGGGAGAGCATCAATGGAGCCATTTTTTCCCTTTTCCACCCCCCTCTCTCACTCTCTTTTCGACTACGGTATTCATCCTTCAAAAGGAAGTATTCTAGTTTATTGCAAAAGAAAAACGCACTTTAAGCAATCAACTCGACAACTATTATGCATAATAAAATGGATTAATACAAAATTCCCCAGCTCGTTCGCGCTGCGGTGCCCAAACGTTCTTACCTCCACCGGCCTTCTTGATCTTCTCCTCAGCACGACGAGAGACAAAACGGGTGCGGACAATGACAGGCTGGGAAATGCTACCCTTGGCCAACACCTTTGCGTAGCCATTCTCCAAGGCATCGATGACAGGCACCTTCTCGGTGTTCTTGTACTTTTCGCGGACACCTTCGCCGGCCAAAGTCCAGAGCTTGTCAAGGTTGACGACAGGCTTCCAGTACTGGTTGCGCTTCAGGTGGAAGTGACGCATACCGACCTTACCAAAGTAACCAGGATGGTACTTGTCCATGTTGATACGGTGGTGATGCTGACCACCAGCAAGACCACGACCACCAGGATGCTTACGGTGCTTGCCTGCATAGTAAAAGTAATACCGGTTGATGAGGATGACAATGTCAATTTATTTAGCCGTTCAATCGAAAAAGCGTCATGGATGCGCATGCGAAGATACGTTACCGACGCGACCGTGACCAGCTGAGACGTGTCCTCGCTTCTTTCGGTTGTGATGAAGACGGGTAGGCTACAGATGTTAAGGTAAAAGCCGAATACGTAAGCGGGTCCATCTAGTAAATCATTCGTTCATCCATCCGTCCATCCATCCATCCCATTCATCGATTCAATGTTGTTCATAGATGGATAGACGTTGATCGCTCTCACCATGGCGTATGATCCTTACGGACTTGAGAGAAAGAGCTTCTACAGCCTATGCACAGGCAAGTATCCAAACCCCCCCCAGGAATTTATGACTCCGCAATGGTATCTTTTTTGGGATGTGTAGGCCTTGTTGCTGAGAGAAATGGAAACAATGAGTTTGGCCATAGTCCCCACCAGTACGGCGTAACAAGGAAAGGACCCTCTCTCTATCGGTATCTTCCTTGGATTCAATACAATGCCCACTTTGGCCCGGATTGCAACCATGTTGTAGGTCTATTTACAAAGTTTGGCAAAACACTTGGTTTCCTCCTCGGTGTGTCAAGCAGACCGGCCACACTTTTTTCTTCCGTTCTAGAAAAAAGAACCTGTTCGATGAATCGCACATACTCTCACGCAGGTAGAAAGTGAAGATAGTAAATAGCAACCCAATCAGGACCAAGCGAATTGTATTGTCCCACCGCCTCCCGAAATGATACACTGCCCAACCTGATGTCACTCTCCACGCGATTATATTCGAACAGGAGGCTCATATATCTTGTATTTAAACCAGCAAACCCCTCTTCTCTCCGGTTCCCAATAACATAATCTTTCAAAATAAAAAGAAAGATAGCCAGGTGACAAAAAAAAACTTCTTACAAGATCATCTCGACGTTTATTGAGAACCGATCACAAAGTAAATAACCAAGCGAGCGCACCAAACCAACGCCACCGAGGAGAGAGACAGAGAGAGAAAGAGCGAATAATTTATTTCAACTACAAACAAAAAGGATCATGAGTAAGTAACCTTCCTCCTCTATGCAGTTTGTACACATTACCTTCTTCTTGGGGCGGAGCTGGTTGGAGTGACCGCACTTGCGCTTACGGCAGTTGGTGGCACGAGGAGGGAGACGAGCATAGCACTTGCGGCAGATGTTCTTCTCGCAGTTGTACTTGGAGGCAAGGGCCTTCAAGGAGGGCTCGATGATACCACCACGGAGACGGAGGACAAGGTGAAGGGTAGACTCCTTCTGGATGTTATAGTCGGACAACGTGCGACCATCCTCAAGCTGCTTGCCGGCGAAAATGAGACGCTGCTGGTCTGGGGGAATACCTAAGAGAAGTGAAGGAAAATGCATCCGTCAGCAAATCTTACCTTCCATGTCTGTTTTCTACACATACCCTCTTTGTCTTGAATCTTTTGCTTGACATTCTCAATGCTGTCAGAGCTGTATAAAGAGAAACAATGTAAGGATGGAACCCAAAAGCGGATGGCAGAATGTGCAAAGACACATGCCCCGCACACACAAGCACAAAATTTACCTCTCGACCTCAAGAGTGATAGTCTTGCCAGTAAGGGTCTTGACGAAGATCTGCATGGCGGATACTACAAATGGATGTATAAATGAATGAATGGATGGATTCGTAAGATGAGTCAACGGATTGAGATCGTATCTGTGTTGGATGGATGCGCACCTTTGTTGCAAAGACGACGAAGGAAGTTAAGCGTATATCCCTCGACCCGCAAAGTAATGGCCAGCTGAGTACGAATCTCTCTTAAAAATGCCCAACCACCCATACCCCCCCCACACTTCTTTCCCGAGTATGTATTATGTGTAAGCGCATATCCACTTTTATTAACACATAATATATATATATATATGTATTGTGGATAATGACAACCCATGATTCCATTTATTTGTCATTAATATTTGATCTTTAGCCGATTCACTGGAAACCGGCGTGCAAGATAGGCGTGGACGGGTCCGAGCACTATGAACTTCTCGTATACCAGTGCAGCAAGGACGTTGCCGACGCAGAGTGACCATAGTTTCCACCGGAAGTCCACCGGCATAACGTTGTGGCCTAGTGGCGTGTCATATGGAACAAGCCTGCTATGCGACGGCAAGTTATACCCAAGCTGGGCCAAGACACTCCTCGTGCCGCAGTTGATTTGGAAGAGGCAGCCGAATGGATTTGGATCGGCAAGAGTCCAATAGGAGATGATGGTCAAGTAACCTGCCCAGAGCAGCACCAACGGAACATTACGCCACCAGCTCTGCCGGAACTTGTAACCAAAGTTGAAGACTGCTGCATTGTTGACAAATTGGGTGAGGCAAACGATGGAGGCCACCTCAGGTTCATAGTATTTTGAGAGCAGCGTCCACTTGCTCACATCCACCGTAGTGCTGTCAAACTCATTACAACGGAACCAGCCTATTCACACACAAACGCACAGATCGGGTTTGATAGATATAATCTGTCAGAAAAGGGAGAACGGTAGAGCAGGAAAACCACCCACTGACTTTGTTGGAAGAGCATAGCGAACGCGCCAATCATGAATATCCAATTGATCGCCACTAGTCCAATACACGAGGCAAGTGTCTGGGGACCCAACAGACGTGCAGTCGGGCGCTGGTCCTCAAGCGTTTTGGCTGGCTTGGACTGCGATACGGCCCAGGTCAAAAGGACAGTGATGAAGAGATCGACCGCGATCCACACATTTTGGGGCATGCTCATGGAAAAATAGAATGAGAAGATTTTGAGCGCCATCATCACTTGGCCATACACTATGTTTTTTTTAAGGGAAGAAAAGGGGAAACCGTCATGTCAGTACTGTGCGTTTTGGGCATAAGATCCTGTATACACACATATCAGGTACTTGTATCCTGTCAGTGATGTTGCCAAAGCACCTCGGCCTTGTCGGATAAGTTCAACGCACGACGCCACACTGCGACGACTTGTGCTGAAGGGTGACACAATTGATGCTTCCGCATCTGACATGGCAATGCCAACATGGGCGGCCCGAAGTGCCCCGCAGTCATTGCCGCCATCGCCGGTCATCGCTGTGATGCCGCGCTCCATGTGAAGCTGGACACACTGAACCTTTTCGTTTGGTGTCATTCGCGCAAACACGCGAATGTCCAGCAAGTATTGACGGATCATGTCGTGTTCTATGAGCCACTGGAACGCCTTGCCAGTTACCGCGAGCTCAGTAGGGGACTCACCGAGCCTCATTAGCGCCTTTTCGGTGTCGATGGGAAGTGCATCTGGCTGATCCACATCTGTCCAAACCACCGTGTCCTGATGTATGTCATAGTCCCCGAGCAATACATTGGTTCCTGCAGGTACCATGCCACATTGGCGAGCAATATACGTGCCTGTCAGGGCCGTGTCGCCCGTGATCATAATCGTGCGTGTGCCGCCGCTTTTCAGCTTGGCAATATTCTCGGCTGTGTCTGGTTTGAGCTGATTTTTGAATACAAGAAGACCCATGAAATCAATATGTTCTTCCATTTGATCCCGTGTCCATTCCCGGAAGCCATCCATACCGCCCACCGCTTGAAGATCCAGCTGACGGTGAGCCACAGAGAGAACATAGCACCCTTGACGAGCAAGGTCTGCAGTGACGCGGTCATAGTTGGCGGGTAACGATTCAGATCGGCACAAGTCCTTAATTTTCTCGTAAGCGCCCTTGACAAAAATATGCACCCTATCTGTCTGGGTGTCCAGCACAGCAACGGACATGGACATCCGTGCGTGGACAAATTCAAATCGTTTGATGATGTGAACAGGGTCCGCGTGCTGGCCAGGAACAGTTGCGGGTGGAACCATGGTGCTTAGATAGCGTCCGCTTTCCTGAAGCGTCCATTTTGATGCGCGAAACATCTCGATATCGACGGGGTTACCAATGAACTGGTCGTTGAGTAGCGTCACAGAGTGACAGGTGGCAATGCTGATCTGCATCAGACGGGGCAAGTCTCCGACGGCCAGCCGATGCTCGTCAAAGCAAGGCAAGGTGTCCCCTTGATAATTTGAGGATGCCTGATCGATTGGTTGAGCACCGTAAAACTCGAGACCTTCGCGTGTCAAGGTCCCTGTCTTGTCGAAACAAAAGAGCTGGACCTTGCCTGCCATCAGAATCCGCGGAAGATCTTTTCCCAATATCCGCGATGGGGAGGGGGGATGTATGAGCTTTGCTTATCAAAAAAAAAAAAAAAATAGAAAAGAAAAATATTGCCAAAAATATTACCAACGCAGTATATCTGCTTCTTCTTTAATCGACTGGCAGCCACAGATTGTCCGACAACGAGCGCGGCAGGTAGTAAGGGCGACACGAGCTGGGCGATAGCAAACGTCGCATAAAACCAAGCGGGCGTTCCAGCGGCGTAGAGCCAGACAGCCAGCGCAAGAATGACCATGCCACAACAGAGTAGAATCAATATGACAAGCTTAATCTGCTCGTCAAAGATGAACGAGACGCGAGTGGGGAACAGGATCTTCTTGACCAGCTGTCCTTTGTCAGTTGCGGTGCCGGTGTGTGTGACAAGGGCAGTGACCAGCGTATCAGGAGTGCTTGGCTGGGCTTGCGAGATTATCGTGCCTGCGAACAAAGTACTCATCTTGCCCTGGCCCATTCGGTCGTAACAAGTACTGTCATCGGGTCGAAGTGGTAATTTACGGATTGGCAATGGTTCTCCGGTCAATGAACTTTCGTCAGCCACAATTTGGCCGCTCAGGACAACAGCGTCGCATGGCGCTACCTTGCCGGCCTCTATCTGGATTACATCTCCAGGCACAAGATCGGCCGTCGATAGGCTTTGCCACGTGCCATCGCGTAGGATTGGTATCTGGTCAGTGAATTCGGCCATCTTTTTATATTGAGGGCTCATAAGTTTTATGGTATATTTCGCGTTTATTTCATTTCGCTTACCTTTTGAATACGCCGTTCTGCCTTGAGACGAACAATGACCTTGACGAATGCTGAAAGTAGGATCACAGCCGTATCAGCGATACCCACCTGCCCTATATATACATATATATGGATTTGCGCAAAAGGTTGGAAAATATTTTTCTCGGCGAAAAAGATCTGGCAACTTCGCATTAATGTGGATACACTTACAGTAGTCGTAGTAGTAAAACAGCCAGAGAATAGTGAATTGATAGACGTAAAAGAAGGATGCAAATTCACGCAATAAGGCCATGGGAAAATTGGGGACGTACACCTCAATGAAGTTGGCACCGATCATCTCGAGACGAGTCTGTGCTTGCGCGTTCGTCAGACCGGACGTCTGTGATGCCAGGTCGCTGCAGGTATCCCCAAGATGAAACGCGTGCGGTATAAACTGCTGTTGCTCCTGGTGGAACACGTAGCGTGTGCATTGGTAGACAAAATAACGCTCCCCCAAACGTGTCCTTGACAGCGGGACAGTTGTTACAACGACATCCTGGCCGAGTCGAGATTTTAATACCCTTTCGAGATACCGCACGAAATTTATGATGCTGTTCCCCTCCTCGATGAAAATGATGGCTAAAAGAAAAGAAATTAAGACGAATTCTTCATACTTCCTCTGCTCTTACCCGGTTCGTCTTTTTCGACCTGAACATATTCTCCCTCAGTATCGTCGCATTGGATGCGAAAAAAGTTGGGCAAGCGGTCTCGGAATAGCACGAGTGCAATAAACCAACCAGTGAATATGTACCACATACCAATGTACGTCTAACATCATAAGTGTACAGCATTAGTGAGTGGCCATCGGTCGAGAAATCTGTAAGAGCCCTTACACTGGTTTGGATAAGCTGGTTGCCTTTGAAAAAAAGATATCCATTGTAGTAGTCATATGTCATGAGTATCATGTAGACAACCATCCCAAGTGTTTGCACTCCATAAAGGACAAAACATGACGTTCCAAGGAAGTCACATCGATACGCCCGGACCAGCATATCGTCATTGCCATTACGAAGGCATGGTGTTTCTGGCAAAGAAGAGGCATCATCCAAGGATGGCTTCTTTTCATTCTTATGATCGTCCAAATGCACACGTCTTTTCTCACGTGCTGCACATCCGATTCTCTCTGCTGTATGCGCACGTGCGTGCTTTTTCAAGTGCCAGTGTGTTAGCAGCGCCTCGTTTTTCCAGCCATCGCCCGTGTATGAATCTTCCCCCTCCGACAAACCTTTTCTTTCTTGTGTTTATAAAGATACCAACCACCGAGGGTGGCCAAACACGAACCGTAAAATATATAAAGAGAAATAAAAATAGGCTCAACAAAGGTGAGAACACCGTAGTCTGGTGCAGGGCATTGGCCCCACATGCGCTCAGCCGGGTTGGGCACCCAATTTGAAACTGGACTAATATCGAGGCCAGATGCGCACGCGGAGTATGACTGGAGTGTCGAATTATAGTTGGGAATGTCGACGGTATTTCCTGAGCGGCACGGGTAAACTGCAGCGCCTTGAAGTGCCGGGGCACCAGGGCAGCTGCAGAGTGATATAAGATCGGTAGGGCAGCGGTCACGACATGTACCGTCGACGCAGTATATCCTGCCTTCGTCGCAGGTAGGGCGAATGGACGGTGGACATAGCGCGATATCACGCACGCAGAGGCGCGGGCATGGGTATGCATGATAGGTTTGTAAAGGACAGCGTTCGCCATTGAGTTGGTAGCCGTTGACTAGGAGCACATGAAGAGAGGTTGATTTCGCTAATACATTTGCAGAATAGATAGATGTTTACCTTGGTTGAAACGCGGGATGGCAGTAACGCTGCAGAGCAGACATGCGACTAACAAGAGTATACTGAAATAGGACGGCGACACTGAAACCGCCATCATCGATCTCTGAAGAGACAGGGAGAAGGGGACTAAACAAGAGGAAGAAAGGTAGTATACCAATGCTTCGATGAAGTTGATGCAAGAAAAAGAAGGATAGTCGATGGACCATATTTTCAGGAGTGATGTTGCCTGGTCAAAAGTGAAGGTTTGCCCTTTCCCTCTCGCTTAAGGGGCGCATAGAAATCGGGTTTTTAAGTTTACAAAAAAAGGGAGCAACTTTCCACGATCTCAATGTACGCACTGTCACAGTCATCTGCCACCGTTTCCCCGACGAGCGAAGAACTTTTTCAGCCGCTGACAACGGTTGCAACAGTAACTTCGTGCCTAGTGGCATCGTGACGGTCCCTTTACAGAGATCAATCTATCTTTCTCTTTTTACCTCAGTCTCTCAATGAAGTAAAGGACGAAAAGAAAAGGCTATGGTTGTAGTGGTGGATAACCACATCAAAGTTATGCAGGATGTCTCCAAACCAACTTCATCCGACGTATCACCATTTTTGGATAGCATGCAACTTGATCCTATTTCATAGCAGTTTGGCAAGTATTTTAAAACTACATTAACATCCATGATGATGAAGCGAGGACAGAAATGCTCATCACTATCCAGCGGGAAACGTTACGGGCATGCATCATTTTTTTTTAGTTCTTTTATGTAGTCGTTGGACAAATAAAGATGATTTTTTTACATGGTCAATTCCTACGCACAGTTGTCAGTCAGTTATCCTATACTAACATGGTCATCCTACTGCTTACCATGATGGCATTGACAATGTCGTTGTTATTATTCTTCAAAGCCTTGATGGCCTTGTTGCGGGAAACACCTGCCTGGCCAATAACCAAATCAATGTCCTTTTCATCGACACCGGTGGCATCGACTTCTTCGTCATCGTCCTCCTCAGCAGCAGTAGTCGAAGCATCGGCAGCTACGGTGGAAGGAGCGGCGGCCTCAGTCTCGTTAGCCTTGGCAGCAGCCTCAGCCGCGAGCTGCTCTGCAGCGGCAGCCTGGGCGCGAGCGCGCATGTCCTCGACCTGGACTTCACCAAACACAATGTATGTCTCCGAGTTGGTGCTCTTGTAAACCTCGGGCTTGCCAATAGCGAAGACAATCTATTATCGATAGGGTTACGTTCAGCTCTTTTACTTTGTATTTTTTTTTCCTTGGATGCATGTGCATGAATATGTGCGCGAGGGTTGAAAACGTAAAAAAGGTACGTACACCGCGGGCACGCGTAAAGGTGACACGCGTGATGCCAGGAACAAGCTTCAAGCCCTGACCGAGAATGGCCTTGCGAGCCTTCTTCTCACCACGAGACTGGGGGGTCTCAACCTCATGGGCATGAGTGTGCTGGGTCTCCTCAAGGGTCTCCTCAACTGAGACAGGCTTTTTCTCGTCAATTGGGGCGGACATTCTCTAATTGCGTGGAGGGAAGAGGTTGTACCTATTTCAGTTTCATCCATCCTATAAATCTTATAATCCATCCATCCCTTGTTGTCTGGTTTTGCGCGCTCGATATCTCTTCTTTGATCCTTTCTTCATCCATCCCCCCGATCGCGTGTCGGTTCATTCGTTCTGACGTACCTTCAGTGTAAAGGGGAAAAGGTGCCTTGCGCACGGTGCTTGTGATCTTCCCAATGAGCGGGGGCCCTGCACATACCCTGAGCTTTCACATTGGCTGCGCTGATCCACAGCTTCCGTTAACTCTCCTCTGTCGTTGTCCGGCCAATCAACTCCGCCTCATGACAACAAATATGATTCTCCTCAGTTTTTACAGGAAATAGTGTACGCACATTAGTCCTCCCGTACGGCTTCACGAGTAGAGTAATCAACACAAATATTGCAGAGCATATGCAGTAATGTTATTATGAATGTCCTGCTTGACCTTTCGTCTACTTTGTGAGCCAAAGCCTCTCTTTTATATAGAAAATCAAGCTTTCCGTAGACACAATCTATGCTCACTCGCAGTCCTCGCATCGTATTTTCATTCATCCGGACTGGATGATTCCAGTATTCGTATCATACTTTTTCTTTTGTTTGGTGAATACCATCCGACTGTAATATATCTTTATGTAATCCAGTACTGTCTCCCTTTTCTTTGATGAAGCTGATGTGCTGAAGTGTTGCAATGAACGTGTCTATATGTTGATTTATTTCTTCTGCTCGGCATTGAGGCGTGCGTGTAATTCCTCGTCGATTTCCTTCATTCGAGATCGCTCTTCGGCAGGTCCTCTGAAGCGCCATCCCTTCATCTTTCGTCCAGCGTTCTTTGAGCCAAGCTTGAAGCGCTCGAGCTCGAGGCTGCACCATTCCGGCGCAGCAGGATACTCAAAAGCTTCGTCAATAGTGACAATGGCCTTCTTGTATGCAGGCTGCTTGACCTCGAGCTTGCCATTCCGTGCCTTTTTGTGGACGGTAGCATAGTTCATTGTTCGTACTTCTTGCACGTTGACGCCGTAGATATTCGTCAAGTAAGAATGAATGTCGAATTTGTTGCAATTGGGGGGAACACGGAAAGCGACCTGGTTGGGCTGGAGGTTAGGTGCCCGTACCATTTTGAACACAATGTTTGGCAGGTAGACCTTTTCTGCAAAATGGGATTACGCGTTGTCAATGACCGATTCATAAACGCAAAAGTTCGTGCGACTTACTCAGGCCTTGACGGAATGGAGTTGACATGAGCTGAGGAATGTGTGAATGTGTGTAGGAGGTGGGGGGGGGGCGAAAGGGTCGAGACGAATATCACAAAAAAAAAATTCTGGTGCGACGGAGGGGGCTTGGTTATTTGCCCTTGCCCATCGCCTCTCCTGGCTTCCCTGGCTTTGGGGGGGGGAGACATTCCCGCCAGCCCCCTCCGCCTCCCCGATCTAACACCCCTCCCCTAAAGGGGTTACGTCACAAATTTGAATCATAAGTCACACTTATCGCTTCGCTCCGTACGGATTACTCAAATGCTCTGTCGTGCAACCATCGCCGATCGGTGTATGGTATTTGTCGCCAGCTGCATAACATCTCCTTCTCTATTAGATGCGATCACACACAGCTCGATCTCATTAATCGCGCCATTCTTCCTTTGTACTAAGGTTTCTATCCATGATGTTGAAGATACATGGTTTGAGTGGAGAATTAGTAACCAATGGTACCGCTTCTATGCTTATGAGATGACAACAAGTCGCGAACAATTTAACAAGATACCAGGCTTTTCTCCCATTGAATCAAAGCATTTCACCCTTGATGAGGATGAACCAGTGAGAATCTAAATCGTTTATTATGACTGATAGAATGTTGTCAATCAAATACTATACTGGTGCCGCCGCAGCAGCATCACGTGCAGCTTTTGGGACAGGTTTTCCGCACTCCTCAAGTGTAGGATGATTCGTCTCTTAGGAGATGCACGTAACACAAGACCTATCCCGTTTGCAGTCAGCCGTGTCCCCCTCGAAAAAGGAAGCTTTTGATAAATCGGAAAAGATCTGTACAAGCTGATTTACTTTCTTAGAGAACAAAGAAAGGTGGTAATGGGTCAGCAGCAAAAAGAAGTTGATAAAGGAGAGAAAGAAAAAGAAGGAGCGATAACGAGCTTTTCTTGAAATACGGTTTGAAGTAGTCCATTTGCTTTACGACGGCTGCAGAGGTCTACTTTTAAAGGCAGGCACATTATAGGGTCTATAAAGGATCCATTGGTTCTCCGCAATACAGAGAGACATCCCGCACCCAAGGGTGGATATATGCCTCTACATTGGCACACTCCACTTCTTTTTTCTGTTCTCCATCTCTCCTTCCTCGAAAATGTCAGTAGCCACCATTCCCGAAGCAACCTACGAAGCTAGCGTAAACTACCTGAATTCGCTGATTCCCGATCACTTTAAGAAACCCAAGCTGGGCGTCATTTGCGGTTCAGGCCTCGGAGGTCTCGTCGACACGATCGACCCGTCGTCGAAGATTGAAATCCCTTACCATGAAATCCCCGGTTTCAAGTCGAGCACAGGTAAACGTTTACTTTACGCTTGCGAAAAGAAAAGAAGTGGCAGGCTGATACGTGGGGGATGATCGGGATCAAAGTGGCGGGCCACTCTGGCAAGCTTGTCTTTGGCTATCTTGGCGAGCACAAGACAGTGACGGTATTCATGGTGGGCCGCGTCCATCTTTATGAGGGCTATACCCCGCAGGAATGTGCGTTTCCCGTGCGTGTGATGCATCTTCTCGGTGTGAAAGTTCTCGTGGTGACAAATGCATGCGGCGGCCTGAGCCCGGATTTGAAAGTTTGTGATATTGTCGTGATCAACGACCATCTGTCCATGCCGTCCATGACCGGCCAGAACCCACTGTGTGGCCCGAATCTCGAGGGCTTTGGTATCCGTTTCCCAGCTGTGTCAGATACTTATACATACGCCTTGCGCAAGCTTGCCTTCCGCGCTGCCTTCGAGACTGGGATCGCTGAAAGCAATATTCGCGAGGGTGTCTACGGCTACACCACAGGTCCTATGTTTGAAACCCGTTCCGAAGCACGCTTTCTCGCATCAATTGGTGCCGACGTTGTCGGCATGTCCACCGTCCACGAAACTATTGCCGCACGCCATGCAGGCATGAAGGTCCTCTGCTTAAGCTTGGTTACCAACATCGTCGTTACCGGTCGCGGCAGAGATGCCAAAAAGGAAGTCATGGCCGAAATGGGCATCGCAAACATTGTCGATAATGAGCCTGACACAGACCAGACGACAGCAAATCATCTGGAAGTCCTCCAGTCAAGCGCAAGGAGAGCAGATGACTTGCAGCGTATGGTAAAACGCTTTGCAGACCTTTGGGTAGAAAATGAAGCCAGCAACACAGCATAGACATATCAAACTAAAGAGAGCTTGTTATTTAATGACTGTAAATGGAGCCTATGCCTTCCTAGAAGGAAGGGAACTTAAGTCGATTGTCCGTGCGGGATGTACACGTTCTATGTATAAGTGATATGTTTTATTCAGCTACCAGCATTGCTTTGGAGTTCGCGATCTTCGTTCGTATGCAACCATAATGAAGAAGCAAAGATGGTTGCCATTGTGACGGAGAGTGTGACCTAGTTTATTAATGCTGCTTTCGTAAATTCTTCCATGCATAATTTATCTGATATTGTTTGGGCATGTGCCTCTTGGGGGCACAGAGAGGTACTTGGCGGCTGAACACACCGAAGCTAGGTGAGTACATCGAACACCAAGGATTCATTCCGGCGTAAGGATAGATGGATGCATAATCAGAATTAAGATACAACAAATAATAAAGAACCGTAAAGCTTGGATCAGTCAAACTCATCCTTTTCCTGGATAAAATTATTTACTTGTGAAGCAGAATGAGGTTGTATCTCGTCAATAAGAGGTAAGGGATTTTCAAGAGCAGAAGGATACATTGCAAACACGGTATAAGTACCGTCGACTCCTTTCTTTTTCGCCTTGCTTTCAAGCTGTTTATACGGTATGTAGGTGTCTTCTCTGTAAGGGCCATTATAGCTATCTTCATGGCAGAATCAGGAGTGTAGTTCAGTCAGCAAACAAGGGAATGAGAGAGTTATATGATTGCTTACTCAATTCTGGTTTCCTTTTTTCCAGCGTCTTTATCACAGGATCACTACACCTGTCAGCTCGGCCTAACTTGACACATCGACTGCAAGGGCGTTCCTTTTCGCATTTTGCTTTAGTGCCTTCACAGGAGGCTGATGACCAAATCAGGGAGGGAGAGGATGCGAAACAAGTGATGAGCAAATAAATAAACAAGATAAGAAGAACCTGGTAGATTACTCACAGCAACGACTAAAAAAGACCCCTTCTGGCGGTAACTCGACGCATAATTCACCTATGCCCAATTTGATGCATCGAGAACATGGAAGCGAGCTTGAACATGACACGCAATCTTCGTAGCAATTGTCTGTCGAATGGATGATGTGAGCAAGCAAGTACCCAAACAGATGAAAAAATGAATACTTGCAGCAGCAGCTCTTTTTCGACGACTTCTTCCGCCTTTTTACAGGGATGTTGGAACATGAGCCATCTATGCCTAAACTGACGCATCGCAAACATGGATATTTTCCAGAACATTTTAAGTTATGCCGACGACAGTAGTTACATCGTATAATGTCTGCATATCTTCCGGGTTTGTCCCTGCATGAATCGCCCTTTCCTAACGCGACGCATCTCGGGCACGGGCGTTGATTGGAACACATTCCATTTGTTCTTCGACATGCAACTGATCGAGGAAAGCAGTAATACGAGGATATGTGTGAGAGCTTGCATTATAATGTGCTTAAGGAATACTCACCACAACGTCGCTCGACTTTCTCTCCTAAAGGGTTTTCATAACATGGTTTTCTAAGTCTGGTGCATTCCGAACATGGGCGTTCGCTGGAGCATACGCGGTTTTTGAGCTGACACTCGGCTGGCGAGCAGAAGAATCATGTGAGCTACCGAATAAACAAACAAAAAGCTTGTACTGTCAAGCCACTCACCGCATGGCGTTTCGGCAACGCCGACACATGTTTCATCCAAACCTAACGTCGCGCAAAATTGGCACGGTCGCTGGCCAGAGCAGTCGCGGATTTGTTGCTTTATACAGTTAGCTGGAGATAGTAATAGGTGTTAGACTATGCCGACAAAGAGAGGCAGTGATAGCTATTTACTGCAGGGCTCGAATCGTCCGATCTGTCGCCTCTTTGGTTTTGCCTTGAAACATTGTTTCCGAGGCAGGTCATTGTCGTAACCTTCGATTTTGATTGAGTTCTATGCCCAGATACGGTCGTTTAACAACCGTGAAATATAAACGATAAGAGTAATATAAATCATACTTACGGATTCTTATAGTGTGTCATGTGTAAGATATGGGAGAGAGCATTCGATAGTAAAGAAGCGAGATATATGAATAGGCAGGCAATCAGGCAAACAACCAAGAAGCTGTCGTACAGGAAGAAGCTCACCATCAAAAATCACGTTTAGCTTGCTTACAGGACACTGTTCCAATAAATACGCCTTCGTCTCTGATCGATCAATGCAATTTAATGCCTGCTGACATTTAGAGAAGATGTCGACAATATTATGTGGTCAAACTCACAGTGACGTCCTGATCTTCGGTGGTGGTTTTCCGTTTTCTTTTCGTGGTCATGACTGCAATGTTTTCCATGGTGACAATGACTGTAGGTTCAGGTTTTTACGATGTTACTGGGAATTATAATGGAGACAAAAGTCAATGACTTCCTTAAGCTTCACGCTGTCAAGAAAGATAAAAAGAGACGAAAGGAAGCCACATCCGAGATTCCTTTTTCTTCCTTCCAGCGGTGCTGGAAATCTCGGAAAAGTTTAACGGAAGCAACAAAATTAACAGCTCTGCACCCCTTGGCTTCAGACGTTTCAACACAGGTACGACAGGAAAAACAGCAGAGCGGACATAGCAAAATAACCGTATACCTACTTAATGAATAGCAGTAACTATATGACATTAGCGATCAACTGTGTGGTTGTAGGCGGAAGAAAGTCGTCACGTTTTTTGCATTTAAGGCCTGCTGCATGATTTTATTGATGGGAGAAAAAGTGTCTATCCACGACGTTGCGTATTATTGTCATTATCGTATCGTTTCCTATATATTGAAGAGATGATTGTTGGATATATTGATTATCTCGAGCCGGCCGTTGGGGGTTCTTCCATATCCTTCCATATCTTCTCCATCCGCTTCCGCTTTTCGTACGATTTGTGCTTGTTCTCTGCCCGGTCAGCAAGGAACTAGACAAGCATATCATTAAACGCAGTCTAGTCAGTGAAGGTTCTGTTGCTCAGATAGATAGATAGATATATTTCTACGAACCTCCTCTTTCAAGCACTGATCAAGCGCCTGTTTTTTGGCATTACAAGCACCAGAGAATTTGTTTAGGAATCCAGCACGATGACATTCCTCAAGTGCTTCGATGGCTTCCAAGCAACCTTGATGCTTATGCTGAGCTAATGGTGGATGCATTATGAAGGTCGTTTCTTGAGTCCCGGGAAGAGAAACAAAAAAGAAAACAAAAAAAGTCAGCTGTTCCAAAAAGTTAAGAGAAAGAATGTGTTGTTTGGGGGAACGCGGGGGACGGAGTCGTGTAGCTTGTGAAGCACCGCGCGCAAAATGCAGAACGTTAAACTGTACGTGCGCAAATCCAACAACAGAATAGCTTTCCTCTCATCTTTTCCCTTTTCTTTTTTTGCTCACTAAAGCGTAATATGCAGCACTATGAAAGCGCATTACCACCCAGGGCGCAGTGGGAGTTAGCATTCATATATGCTTTTGTTACTGTCTTTGGTGGTTTTGACAGACAAGGAATACATGCCTTTCCGGATCTACAGCCGGAGGTAAAGAAAAATGTGACAACATCGTGACAGCTTCCTCATTTTCGTGATTGATCTCCATTGACTGAATAGGATTTGGAACGATCGCTTAATGGAGAAAATAATCCTTTACTAAATGATCTGCTGACGAGCTTCCTGAGCAACACACTCAATCGTAAAAAACGACTAGAGTAAAGTGAAATTCTTCGGAACGTGCCTTGTAATAACGACTCAAATCAAATGTGTATCATACAGCATTAAGCAATGTCACAAAGAATTGTTGAAATTGATTAATTCGAAAATGTCGTTAATGGAGGCAGATCTTCAAACGAACCCCTTGCAAAACAATTCTTTTGAGCAATTAGAGCCAACAACCAAGGTTAGTCTTTCCCTCTTCAAGATGCGATCCAGAGTTTGGATTTATGCGTAATTTTTCTGACATGGTTATTCCCTTTTACACGAAACACTCGTTAAGCTCACCTTGCTTCGATATATGGTGGAATGGCAGCTCCAAGACAGCAACATCATCCGGAGTATCGTGGATACATCAAAGGGAACCAGCGAGCCCTCGATTCGCTCAATGCCTGTCGGGACAGACAGCAAAAAGAGAGCCTACTGGCATTTTGGTGGTAAATAGAGAAGGTTTAACGTTGGGATTTGGCTTGATGAGCGTAACCTTTCATTTTGTTAACAAAAGATGCGCCATGGTTATGGAGAGAGAAATCAAAGCTAAGATCAGGATGTCAGTGGGAAACAGGTAAGAGTCTTACGATGACTGTAGTGACAATAGTCGTTTTTCTGACAAAGTAGTCAGTATCTCGAACCATAGAAGAACTACAACACTTTGCAGAATCGCTAGCCAAAGACATCCGCTCTGAACGTGAACTTGCAGAATATATCACGCAAGAAATTATTCCACTCGCAGAAGAGGCTGTCCGCCGCAAACAGCGGAAAGAGAGGGAGCGCGACAGACAAGTCTTGGCCGAGCAGCTGATTACAGAACGTCGGTTACGGCCGCGACGGGGCGTTCGCCCGGCTAGATATAACTTCGACGATATGTACAAAGACGAGGATTTCGCAGATAGAAGCGATGATTATATATGTGAATCTCCTGCTGCAGTTGAACAGTCTACACCTCCCACTCGATCGAGCAACAGACTCAATCCTCGACCTTCCTCGCTACCCATGTATATAGATGAACACTGGACAATTCCAACGACTTCTGCAAAAGATGTTCGCCCCATTGCGGAGTAGAATGTACATATTGAAGTTTTATAAAAGTATGCTCGGACCGTTTGCTGTCATATTTGTTCATATATACTACTAATATTTCCTGAAAAAATGCGAGGTTGGCCATAGCAGTATTGACGTCGAAGGATATCACTGTAGCCGGTGGCTATTATCCCAGTAGATCATGTTTTCATTTGATCTGCTCTGAGTCGACCCTGTGGATTTTCTCAAGAATACGCTTCTTTCTTATCGCTTCATAAGGAATAGATTCGCGATAGAACATAAGGTGTCCCATCGCGAGAGACTTTCAAGATCAGCGAAGAGCACCACGTGGTCTTGCGGGCTAGCAGTGACGAAGGTGTCTATCTGTGCATCTGTCAATTCTGATATTGCTCCTCTTCATTCCACTTCTGCCTATTGCATTACTCATTGACAATATCGGCATCCATGGTGCTTATTTTAGAGCAAAGCTGTCATTGGATGTTGTTGAGCCATTAAGCGTAGGCAGGACAACTAAGCGTATCATCTGTTTATTCGTCCGTATCGTCCAAGTGCTGCTACGAGTAGTCTAGTCACTATCCGACTGGTCACCCAGAAAAGAGACATTAAGTTTATTGCTTGGCGTTTCTTCCTGTCCCGGTTCCTGCTTGCTCTAAGTTACACTTTTCATCGACAAAGGCACATAATATCCTACTAACCTCCCCCTCATCCTCGGATTCGATTATACGTCTCCGTTTCTGAGATCGAGTGCCACGTCGCCCCCGAGTCTCTTCGTCCAGAATATTCTCTTTACTCAAGCTTTCAATCTCTGCTTTAAGTTCGCGTTCGGCTTTGATTTTTTGGCACTTTTCAAGCGTTGGCCGCCCTGTTTATGTGTATAGCAGATGAGAGCGCTGTGCGGGTATTGTATCCAGAACAACTTCATTTTTTACCCTCCACGCCGATATCCCTAAGTATACTCTTGAGCCTTTCGATCTGGGAGTTCACTGTTTCGCAGTCGGCTAGCTCCTTTATCCACATTTTGCGCACTCCACATTTGAAAACGTATGATTTTAAGCGCTTTACAGTTTCCTCTGCTGCTGAAGAAGATGATGGCGATGTCGTTTTACACAAAGCGGACTTTTGTTATGTGAATAAGAGGAAAATTCGGAATTCTTATATATACATCAATACAACATGAAAATGCTAGAATACTTACTTTTGATTCATTCTTATCTTTTGCTTTTGCCGTTGCAGAAGCCTTTTCGGACTTTCGCTTTCGTTTAGCTGGAGGCGTTTTCGCAGCGGGCTTCTGGTTTTGCTCCCCTTCTTCTTCGTCTTCGGGGTGATCCGCTGGTTCGGCTGGAGGCGTGTTCGCTGGGGACTTTTGGTTTTGTTCCTCTTCTTCTTCAACTTCGGGGCGATCCGTTGGTTCGGCGGGGATTTGCTCCTAGAGATCATGTCCCAGTGCTTTCATCAATATATATTCACTCTTTTATATGCCCAAATTGATCCTACGTGCTCAGATTGGGGCGATTGTGAGGTTTTATCCGTTGGTTCGTTGTTCTCTTCCTGCTCCATTATTTTGGCCTATATAAACTGATCGTTGAGCTATGTCTTTGTAGTTATGTACTTGCTCAAGCAGAAAAAATGAGAAACACTTGCAAATATCGCATCAATCTTGCTGTTGATAATCTTCTTATATTCGTCTAGCGCTTTCTCCTCTAGATTCTATATCATGCAGCGCATGAGCAAAGCCGTATCTTTTAAATAATATGCTCGCAAACGATAATAATCAAATAGCTTACAAGTTTCCTTTCGAGCTCGCGGCGTATTTTGAAAACCGTCAAGACGCTCATGATGGCAGATAGATCAGCATGCATAATTTGTGGCTGGACCTTTGCTTTAGGGACTTACTTCGGATCTCCATTGCGGATTATGCTACAACAATAAAACAGAACACATGAATATTGCAATTCGATATTTGGCCATTATAGCACAGTACTTTTCCAGCTCGTCGTGGACGACTTCCGATTGCACGTAATCTTCGCTAATTTCTACCATAATAGAGTGCAATTATAAATCTCGATAATCGCGCTCTGCCATAAAAAAAAAAAGAGGACGCGACATTTTGCGCTCGCCAAAATTCCCGATTTCCTTTTTCATACACGCATACAACCTTTTTTTTTTTAATTTACACTACACACGAAACCAATGCTTGAGGCCGACGAAGAAGCCCTAACTTTGTAAGGACACTGTTTTGAGAAAAAGCAACCATGAAGATTCATCGCGTCAGCACTCTAGCCTCCCGACAGAGGACGACAGATTAAAGGCAGAAGTTAGCGATCTACGACACCGCTGTAAGCATGACGCACATTACCACACAAGTCAAGCCAGCGCTGCATTTAATATATGCAGTTCTAGACAGCTGAAACTTTTCCCTTTTTTTTGCTCAGTACACCGTGCCAGGGAAGAGAAGAGACGACTTGAGCGAGAGGTGCTAGAAGAACGACTCGCTCTCATTGCAGCTGCACGGTTCTCTGAGGAAATTCGAGGTATAGTCGAAACAAGGGGCACAAAAGTAGCAGATATCCTTCAACATGATTTATTTTCTAGACGCCACACGGAACAAGGCGGCCGATATGAAAACAATACACAAGGAGGTATGATGTCTACGAGATCATAGATAGGACGAGCACAAGGTTTGGTCTTGGCTTAATCATTTCAATGTAGCTTTTGGACCAATGGATGGCGACAGCTTCAGCACGGTGCCTGCAAGAAGTCATTGCGTATTATCGGCTGGGTGGAATCACCACGTTCAACTATCAAGGCGTATATACGGGTATTCGCATGGAGACATTCTATCGCAGCAAGTAGTGCTTACGTTCGATCCACGGAATGATATGCTGAACAAGAAAACTATTTTAGATACCTTCTGCGAACCCTATTACCTCTTGTTCGAAAGCGAGAATATGGATAGCGACCTGACTATAGCCAAGCATACCCTCCCACACTGTGTCCCTCTTCAACAAATTTCAGCCGCTTTTGTTCCGCACGATCTGGTGGTAAGAAATATCGAGGTGGAATGAACGAGAAAGAAAACAGGCGATTTACATGAGAAATATCACTTTAGTCCTTCTTGCGAGTTGTACACGATTTTTTGCTTGCATACGTCTCTCGACGAGAACAAGTCGAAGAACTCAAGAAGATTAAAGCGCAACGTCCATCACTCGTCAGCGTTACCACGGAGCATGCCGCGAAGGACAAGGTCACATTGATTGAGAAGGTCAACCGACGGCAGGCCATCCGTATTCAGTTGTTTTACCAGGACAAATCAAGCGACTATCCCTCTGAAGTGCGGATTAGAGAAAGCCCACCATCAGGGCGTTCGTTTGACGACATGGAGGAAGTATTTATGAAGAACAAATTACTCGATGCATATCAGATGGCATTTAATATAAACAATTCATAATGAATGGGGTAGGACATGAATATTCGATCTAAACATAAGGGTTGATGGGATATACATTGATGATCGGCGGCGACCGTGCGATGGCTGCTTTGATCAGTACGTCAAATTTAGTAAAAACTTTTAACTGCTGCATCCCAGTATCAGGATCATAAGTTTCGCTTGGTAGCGCAGCAATCTGAGAGGGTTTAGCAACTGGGAGGCTTGGACATGACTCAATATCATCATCACTAGTGCTTTCGACGGGCTCCATAATATAAGTGGGCGAGCCGTCCTCGCGTGATGGCACCGGTACTCCCTTTTGCCAGTAGATCGACAGCGAGAAATCGGAGGAATCAAGCTTTGCCTTCGTGATAGGTAATGTGTCCAAGGGAATCCGTTTCTCAATGCCGTATTCCGGCACAATAACATCAAAAGCCTCTTTGGTCACCTGAACAACAACTGCGGATCGAATAATCGGCCCAGAAGTTTGTTCAAGTCTCTGCAAATAATGAGCAAGATAAAGTTGAATACTTTGATCCTGGGCATTTCTGGCTCCGTCGCTTTTGCGATTGCAGTCTAGCGCAATTTTCTGAACCTTCTTGGTATCATATCCACTCGCTTTTTTGCCTTGAAGCGATGCATCGAGAAGTCGATGTACAATGATATCGGCATAGCGGCGGATAGGTGAAGTGAAATGCGTATAAAGTGGTACATTAAGCGCATAATGACTATACCGAGCTATGTCAATAGCACCTGTGCAAAAATACTTGGCACGTTGCATAGGCTTGATTGCTAATATTGTGAGGACCGCCTTAGCTTGCTCAGACTCAATGGCATTGAAAGATTCTTGGAGAGACCCTGAGCTCGAACCATCGAGATGATAACCAAGTTTTTCAGAAAGTTGCAAGAATTCATCCTATTTGCCTTATTAATCACTGACGAGCGCACGCCTTAGTCGATTCAAATACGGACATACCAAGCGTTTCTCCAATGGCGGTGCGTGCCTTCTCAACAGAGCCTCATCAGGGAAATGGTTAATAATCTTTTCCGCAACGCTCATGTTTGCGCAAAGCATAAATTCTTCAATGAGACGATTCGCTGCTTTGAGTTCGTAAACCCACACATCCTTCGGTTCGCCGCTATCGTCTAACTCGAAACAGAGTCGGATCGAATTGATTGATAAGGCACCGTTTTCGAAACGGCGCTTGCGCATCTGTCTCGACAGATTATACAAATGCATGATATCGTCCCTGATATCCTGTCGAGACTGATCAGTGACAGTAACGCTACTCGGAAGCCCATTTCCATCGATGACGCTCTGAGCGTCATCGTAAGCAAGTTTCGCGCAAGACCTGTAGTTTTTGTTAGCTATCACGGTACAAATCATCCTTTCCAAAATATCCTACTTGATGATAGTTCGACCAAACCAGGTATCAAGAATATTGGCAAACTCATCCATCTTCCAGATTACAGAGAAAGCGAGTCTATCAAAATTTTGTGTTATGACCTCATAGCCGATATAATTGAATCTCTTCTTACCTTTCTACAGAAGGATTCAAGCTACAGAGTTCTTCGCACAATAGACTTGGAAGCATTGGGATCACGCGATCGACGAGGTATGTACTTGTTCCGCGTTCCCGAGCTTCGGTGTCTAAGGGAGTATTCTTCTTGACAAAATAGGATACATCTGCAATATGCACACCGACTTCAAATATGCCATCCTCCAAGCGTTTGACGTGTACCGCATCGTCCAGATCTAGTAGAATTTGTTATGCGTCTGTAAAATGAGATTCAAAACGTGTTTACCCTTTGCTGTAGCAGGATCGATAGTGAAGATGCGGACTTCACGTAAATCTCGTCGTATATCGTATTCTTTGGCAGGGATCGACCACGGTGTCTTTGGAAGACTGTTTATGACAACGTCAGAAAATCCAGAGCCCTTGACGTTGTTATCGCTAAGAATCGCCAGTGTCTCAGCGGCGATAGTTCCAATTGATCCTATCGCTGTAACTATCCTTCCGAGAGGATGGCGGGAATCTATTGACCAACGGACTATTTGGGCCTACAAACCGCAAACGTCTTGTCATTAAATGAACTTGTATGCATTTAATGACACATACCGTAAAAAGCATGTTAGAGTATATATCTTGGTGACTCAAGAAATCTTGGGGTATCGATCCCAATGTAATAGCCATAAGAGGCATTCGTTTATCGGTCGGTCTGAACCAGACAAGACGAATCTCCTTTTTTTTGTCCCCCTTTCTGGGCGACAGTTTCTCGGAATCTTTCTTTCCTGGCATTTCGATCGACAGCGTGCTAAAGAGATAGCAAATTAATCTCCTTATCTTCTAATATCGCAACTAGTATATTACCCAGCAAACGTTTGATTGGCATCGCGGTCGAGAATACCGACTATCTCACCAGCGTATTTCGGTTTACTCTTATCTTCGTTAAGCTCCTCTGCAGCATCACACTCATCGAGTTCAGACTCTTCTTCAGTTTCTTCATCCACTTCTGAAACCATATTCCCGTTATCTCCATGACATTCTTCAGCATTCGTATCGGCCTGAGCCTCGGCATTCGCCCGGATCTTGGCATTCTCTTCGGTTCTCTTTCGCTTGGCCTCCTTTTTCTTTTTCCATACCACATCTACATCTAGCATTCGAACAGCGACAACATCTCCATCCAAAGCGCGGTTGCGGTCCCGCTGCCCATGTATAAAGATATCACTGTCCAACGTGTCGGGTACAACATATGCGTCCGATCGGTCTCTTTTGCTTATTCGCAAAATGCCACGGATCAGATTTCCACTTCGGATGCCTTGTTCAATTGATTCAGGACTGAGATAAGGTGAAAAATGAAGCCTTTGATGACGTGGATCACGATCATCAGGATGGACGTAAGACGCCTGAGGCTTTGAAGTCATGGACTCTGTCAAAAAATCTGTTAGCATGGGCATGTTGACATGATGACCCAAAGCCTACCTGATAACTCTCGTTTCTCAGGAACAGATCGCTGTAGCTTAGATACCTCCCGCCGTTGACTAGTCTGCTTCTTTGGTGGCTTTGAAGGCAGCTCTACAAGTACCCTGTCGGCATCCTCGCTAGCACTAAACTCTCGATCGCCAATCTTTTGTCCAGGCTTGCCGGGCGTCTTGTATGGACTGCCCGACGCAAAATGAATAGCATCAAAATCCATCTCAGTAGGAAGCAGGTTTTCATCGAAGTTAATCAACTTTTGTCGATGTCTTCGAGAAGCAGGTTGGTATACTGTAATTTCTATAGGAATGTTTCTGTTCCGAGCAAGATCTTGGGTTGGGTGGGCATTGAATGCAGAAGGTATCTGCTGTTTTTTGCTGCTCTTTGGCGTTTTTTCTCTTTCTTTGTCCGCAATGTTACGGCCTTTTGATATGAACGGACCCGTTTCCTCGACAATAGAGCGTATCTTTGCCTTTGCACCTTGCTGTTGCGATGCAGAAAGGGCTTTCCCAGTGCGATCTTGCTTTGTAGATACATCTATCTGTTCGGCATTTTTTGGCATTTTGTGTCTGTTACCATTCTCTTGATCGAGAGAAACCCCGCTCATATCACTTTTGTTTGCTTGTTGCGAAGGTACATCCTTGTAGTCAATATGGGTTCTTTCATCATTGATTTCCTGCTGTCCCATTTGCTTCTTGAATCGATCAGAAGCTTCGTCTGGCTCTTCAAACTTGCTCTTTTTTTCGCCCGTCTTTTTCTTCGAGTCCCTCCGCTTATCATCCAAAGTATTTCGGTTTTCAGAATCTTCTTTCGGAGGTTGCACTGGATTGGTGGTACACTCCTTAAGTTTATTCATGTGCGACCCCGATCTGACAACAGATCCCGCCCGATCGCCTGTAGAATTGCCAGGTCCATCTGCATCAGAAGCTTCACGATTTTCGTCTTTTTGTAATTTTTTTGTCTTTGATCCTCTCTTTTTCGACTTTTTACTGGAGATCGGCTGATGTAGTTGCTGTCCCTTTTCCAAGATCCCCTGTTTATTGCTTGAGAGGACAGCCTCATTGTTGTCGTTTAATTGCACATCTGCTATCCCACCCGGCGGGTCGACCTCCGCTACAACTTTGTCGTTCTCCTGAGGTCTGCGTCTATTATATCGAGATCGCAGCCATTTAGGAAAGTCCGTTCCATTGTTAGCATACTGAATAAATTGCTTATGTTGTTTGTGTTGTTGCTGCCCTTCCGCTCTGTTCAGTGTTGTCATCGGCTTTTGCTGCAGCTCCTGGCGAGAGGAATGTCCAGTTAAGTCTTCATTATCATCTTTCATTTCAGATTTGGCTTGTCGTGGTCGTGGTCGTCGTCGTTGCTGTTGTTGAGATTGCGGTTCTCGAACTTCGGTTGTTGTGCTAGATTTGAGTAGCTGTTGATCTTGCTGGTGTATGACACCCGATAAACAAGTAAGAACAACGATTATTTTTCTTGCAGCCTGGCAATAGATTGCACAAAACTTACTCCATTCATTTCTCAGGTTTGGATAGAAAGAAAAACGACGTACACACACGTACACGTACAATAAGGCCGATCAGTCAAAAAAAAAATTGAGCGGAGATCCATACGCGCAGCATTTCATTTCTAGCCTTACAAGCCCAAGCTCAAGTCGAGGTTTGTACGTAGATTGTTACAGACTGACATGGTATCCTATAGGAGAAATGGCCATTTGTCTTCATGTCCAAGTCTTTCATGTGATGAGAGGGACATTTTGTTGCAGATGAATGGTATTCATTCCAACAATAAACCCGATCCAATCAGGAACCATGGTTCTCATCAGCGACAGTCCCCTAAAAATAATGTAGGCTGTTCCTTTTTGGGATTTTTCTCGGCTATTCAGCAAGCGGAACTTATTTGTTAGCGGAATATGAATGAAGTTTAGCAGTGGAATAGCCTATGAAATTGCATTGTGCCTTGCCACCATTGCTGCCAGCCGCTGCTGGCTACGTCGTCGTTATCCCTGACATCAAGAGAGGCATCGAAATCACTGCACACCTCAGAATACATCATTTTTAGCAGCGAGGGTAGCGTTTCTTTGTGCTTCAATGACTTCCCATTGCATGCTTTGTTAATAGGAACTTTGTCACCCCACCATGTTCACACCCCACAAACAACGGCCCTCCTCCATTGATGACGCTAGACGGGAGTTCCAACGCAGGGAGATCTTCATTGTTGTAATACTATACTGTACTATGCTTGGGATGGTACTTCACTCATCAGTAACATATGCTGGCTATTGATCAAAGTCATATGCTGTTCAACTTGTTGCTTGATGAAGGCAGAGGCTGCTGGTGGAATTTCTCGCTGGCAACCTGTTGGCAGGATAATGGAATTAAACACTATATGTGCTTTGTTAATAATAACCCGTAGGAACGCTTAGCAGAAGGTCGATCCTCCCAAGCGTACCGGGACACTTAATGCGCTATCCATAGATGATATCTATCGATGCTTTCTATGAACTCTGCATATTTTTAGAGGCAAGAAGGGTAAAGTCAATCCAGTGCTTCCCTCTCCGAACTTACTGGGTGCCATGCCATATACATACAGTGACCGTCCGTTATAGTGATACCCTCGGTTCCAGGAAATCGCATCACTATAGCGAATTATCACTATAACGAATTGGAATAAGCCCTAACCGACAATTTTGCTCTTCGTAAAGTGTATCGCTATATCGAATTATCATTATAACGAATATCGCTATAACGGGCGGCCGCTGTATCGACACGCGAATCCTCTGCCAGCATATATCAAGGCAGGAATCCACTAAAGCACCATCGATCGAAAAGACATGGGGTAAGGTACTTGACCTCAATTCCAAGCATTCAAGGATAAGCGATGGCAGAAGGTTCTTAGGATCGGTACAAACGGATGGAGTATCTATATCAATCATACTCAAAACTCCTGACGCAAAGAGGAACCTTAGTTGCAAGCGAAATCGGGCTGATGACGATGGTACGAGGAGCAAGGACACTCGGAGGAAGCAGAGTAAGCACGATCAATCTGCAGATTGTTCCTACATTCACGACATCCCACAATACGAATTAAAAGACACCGAGGGAAAATGTCTTCTAGTTGACCCGGGCCGTTGCAATATTCTTTATGGGATGCATGAGTAGAGCACGCCCGAGCTCCCCAAAATACACCGGTATACACGCAACCAGCGGGCCCGAGAAACAAGGATGGTGCGCTTTCGTCAGATACGTGACATCGTCACGGATCGTTATGATGACCAAAACACTATCCGCGAGGCCGAGGCTAGGCTTACACAGATATCCCACAGCACCGTCAATACCGCCAGGTACAAGCTCTATGTCGCGGCCCGAGGAAGGGAGTGGTCACTTCTCAGCAATTTGTATAGCAGTACCCACCACTACCCATACGGTATCAACGCACCCCGTGCACAGCAAGTATGGGCCGACAAAGAGCGACTGGGGGAAGCGTCGAGCTCGAAAACCACATCCATGTTCTACTGATCATGAGGCGCACAACTATCCGCTCCATCGGAAATTGCGTTTCTTGCTTATATCAACCAGAGACAGGCAGATGCTAGATTAGTGCAGATGATTCGACACAGATTCCGAAGGGACACCATACTTGTCATGGGAAATTGGACTGCACCCATGCCCCGTTACCATGAACCCATCCGCGGCAAGGGTTCGCGGGAAGTGTCCAAGAGGCATGCGTTCAGGGTTTATTTGATTGATGAGTATTGTACCTCCGTGACATGTCCCGAGTGCTCCAGCCGCTTGGAATCCTTCAAGCATGTCCCCCAACCCGCGACCATGGCAGCGAGCACAGCGTCCTGAAGTTAAATGCCATGAACTTCTAAGGTGTACAAATCTAAATTGTTTGAAGTCCATGGAAGAGGTCACGGGGTTGCTTCGGCTGCGGCTTTGGAACCGAGACACGGCGGCCGTGCTTAACTTCAGGCATATTCTCCTGAGCCTCCTGGCGATAGCAAAATTCCAGAACGGTTCCGACGTGCCAAGTCTGTAAACACATGGTACAGTAAAAGCTGCTTCTGACAGTGCATTACTAACGCAAAGGCTGACTCTCGCAATCCCCCCTAAAAGAAATTCCCGGCCCTGTTATTGCAGGGTTAAGATGCGATAATGGAGAGGAGGGAGCCTATAAGTGAGCCGGGTGGGAAGAGAGCCATACAGTCTACTATGTGGCACCAAATAGACTCGACGTGTTAACATCATCACTTCATTGTATGTTCATCGGCTTATAACATGCATAAATTGCTTCTATTGAACCGCAAACTATCTACTGATGGCGTGATATCCATGATCGCATAACGCAAACTTTGATTGACAATAAAAGTAGCAATATGACTTCCATCTTCTGAATGCTTTACTCATGTTTGCCAAACGCCTTCATTTCTACGCTCTCCGCGCCGTTTCGTCGTTGTTCTCGTACTTTATCCATTCCCTCTACCACCTTTTCTTTTGCGATTTTAGTGGCTTCCCCGAACACGGTGGTTAGGATTCGCTCCAAAGGACCCCACAAGTTCAGTGCATAGATCACATAACCAAAAGTAATGCACATAACGAAAAGAACAAGGTAGAGCGGACTTTTGATGATCGCCATGAACTCATTCCATCCAAGAACAATCAGGACAATGATGAGCCAGGTGGGTATCTTGGCTGTAGTGGCTACAACCGATCGCTTGGCCTCCAGGTAGAATGCATCCGACTCGCGCTTAAATCGGTTTGTCAGGTCGATTTGCTTCGCTTCCGTCAATATTGTCAACGAATGATTAAAATCGAAATCTTCGTCAGACTCAATTTCAAACCCGTCGTCCTGGCTCAGGTCGATTTTGGCGAAGAGAGGGATAAGAGTGAGAGCCTATAAAAGAAAGTATAAGCAGCTATACAAGTTTTGCTCATGCCCATACGGGGGGGGGGAACTTGCATCATCTCGGGCTTTGCGGAAATAGCTATCGATGTCATCCGATGGTTTCCAGACTCGCGGCAGGCCGTGTTCATCATAGCGGAACTTCTCTTCAAATCTATAATCAATTTAGTATCCTGTACTCTTGTGCCTGAGGTCAAGATAACTAACCTCGTTCGTAATTTCAAGAGAAGCATATTGTCTGCCAACTCTTCATCTACCTTCTTGCGTAATACAAGCCACGCGTTGCGTTTCAAATCGATAATGGACGCCTCGAGCTCCTTATCGGATGAGTTGAAGCCTACAGTTTATTAATGAGCAGACGCCCCCATTTTTATCGAATACACTTACTTCTAGCCTTCTCTTTGAGTGTCTTTTGTCCATTCTCGACGGTGGAGTTGTAAGCTTCAATGATTGTGTGCCAGATGCCCTCCTTTGGACTGTTCAACGCAAGTGACACAGGATCGGAAAGTTCGTTTTCCACTTGTTTCTATAAGAACGTCAGCATCATAACTCCTAAACCGCGATCTTATCGAAGGACGATCGTACCGCGAGAGCTTTGCTCATCTTTTTAAATTCATCCGCGCGAGCTTGCGAAGAGATTTTAGTAAAGTCGTCCTCCAGCTGGCTGTGTTCATGATCATACGACCAATCAGTGTCTGACAAGACAATCGCTAGATCACAGAAACATGTGAGATTTTTGCAATTCATATCAGTTGCTTTTTTCTCTACCTTTGGCGCCATCCAAAAAGAGTCCATTTGCCTTTTTAAGGCAAGACTCAACTGCCTCGGAGAAGTTATACGAAGGCTTTTTCAGCTCAGCCTATTCGATTAGGATAGAGTGAGGCAATGGGACTACGTATGTGGAAGCCACCCGTACCTTCAGATCCTCCTCAAACAAATTAATAGCCTGTTTGTGTAGATTCTTGAGCTGACCAACAAAAAACACATTGAGCTGGGTGTTGAGCTTAGTGAGCATGTCATTCCGCTTTTTTTCGTAAACGCCTTGATGGTATCGTGAAGCGTTTTTGTCAAATGATTGCAATGCCTCGTTTCGAATCTCCTTCATCTGCTTGCCCAAGTCGGGGATTGTTTGTCCCCTTTCAAGAATAGGGTTCTTAAAGGGCGTTATCCGCTGGACAAACACTTCAAATGCAGCCTACACAATGGAAGTGTAAGTTCCTATGCCTCCTCCAATCACTAAGTTGTGCATTATTCCAGAGTGCTTACGTTCGAAATTTCATCACATCGATATTGCGCCAGAAGCTCTTGTTGCGTAGGAAGATCAAGATCCTTATTCGACAAAATCTTGTCCCAGATACCGGACGCGTACATGTGATAACCATCCGCAGGAATACGCTTATGGTACTGGGGACGGAAAACGAAGTCTGGATTATTTGGATCATTGAATCTGACATATGGGGATTAGTGTCAGCCTGAAACCTGCCATGTTTAAACTTAGATGTATATCACCTTTGTCGAAGCACGGCAACCTCTTCCTTAAATTTGTCTGGCAAAAGGACTTTGTGGGGGAGACCCGCAAACATGAAATCAAAATAGTCATGGATCTTGCAATCCTCAAGCCCCTCGGGCTAAAAGCGCGCGATTGAACTGAGCCAGGGATCCTTCTAGTCATCTATTATTTTGGGAACATACCTTTGACAAACCTGCCCAGATCTTTTCAAGATCGGCCTGCAATGTTCTTGCCAGGTTCTCCAGGGGTGTAGTGCCGACGTGGTCACGGATGACCATCAAGATCAGGGTCTTCTCCTTGCTGGTTGGAATTATGAATAGCGTTAAGCATCGACATTGTCCCACGATCTTTATGATCTCATGTTCTCTTCATTCCTATGCCTTACTTTTTCTGATTTTGGAAAAGCTGGAGATTGACCTCAAAGACTGTCTTAAGCAAACCCATGTTGGCACCTTGATATAGGCCAACCTGATGTTCCCACAAGTTCAAGATAATGACCTCGCTGGTTGCCATAGAAAACAGGGCCGATTTGCGTTCAAAGTCCTGGTCTTCACCACGTTCGCGGCCATCTGTACCTTCGACATCCATCACAAGCACATGCATTCCTCGTCCACGGGACATCCAAATGCCTTTGGTCGTCTGGCTACGTTGGTTCTCGTTCATTACATCGAAACTTGTCCCAAAAAGGTGATTTAGCAATGTGCCTGCATGGGAAGAGGGGGGCGAAAGTTATGATCATGCATGACCCAGGAAAATTTAACTATCATTGCTTACTCTTGCCCGTGCTCTGGGACCCGAAGACAGCCACAACATTATACTGAAAGCCAGCCTCAGCAAGTGACCATTTGCTCATGTAGGCAGGAAGCTCTTCACTGTGGTTATCGTTTTACAATATTTCTTTAGCACGTGATAACGCCACGCTGAGTGCATACAATCGTATTCAGCAACAGCCAAAGAAGGAGACAGGTCCTTACGTAAACTTTTGATGTTCATCCACGATTTGAAGCCGGGGAATGTTCCCAGTGTCTTCAGCCCAACTCTTGATGACACCATCGGTGGTGCCATTAGCGCTAGGTGCGTTGATGGGTTGTTCAGCTGTGTCGGTACTCATAGTGGCAAACTGAACTGAAAAAATAAAAAAACACGAAACGAGGAGGCAAAGACAGAGAACGTGTGTGAGCAATACTGCACTTGAGAGACCACGAGAAGAAGGCAAATGTGTCAGGTTTGCAATTTGTTCTCGCTAGTCAACGGTAGTGGGAAGGAAGAGGTGGGAATTTGGGGATAACGCATACGTGAAAACGTCAGATTACCTCAAGAAATGGTTTAGTCCAGGACACAGACAGAAGAAGGAAAAAAGAGGAGTGAGAAGAGGGCGAGGAAAGAGATAGGTAGGACGGGGCGTGGCCCTCGTCCCACACAGACGACACACATGCTTCGGACGGACATTCAAATGCTGGTGTGTGTGGGGGATGGTGAAGGGCGTCTGCGGATGAGCAAAACGTGAACCTGATCATCAGAGGATGCCTCTCAATACACAATTACCTATCTATTTCGCACTGCGTCATCTTTAAACGATGATCCCGATGCAGTAGTACATTATACAGGTCAAGCCTTTTAAATTTACACGGAGCCTGTCGGCAACCTGCTGATTGAATATTTGTAACAAGATCAAAAGCAATGGTCCTATCCTCATATTTTGGGGTGTACCAGAGGCTCAGCAAATTAAGTTTACATAAACCGTATCTAGTAATTATCATATTGCACTCCTGGTTGCGTTTGGCATACGCCCCTGCTCGCCACGGAGATACTTCCGTGATACATCGCCAGACCAACATACAAGCCGATGTCCCAAGATCGAAAAAGATGCATACAACAATTGAACCGCTCAAGAGGCCTATCGAAAACAGAAGAGGATCTTTCTTCACACACCACACCTCGCGACCAAAGTATCCTGACATCTGATTCAGCTTATAGAAAAGGCAGTAACATTGAACTGTAACGCCGAAACGACGACTCATATAAGGAGATGATGTATGTGTTTTTTCCAAAATACTATCCAAGACCGTAAGGAACAGATGAAGGGATAGAATCAATAAAGAAAATGATCTGCACTAAGCTCCTTTGAGAGTTATCCTGTTGTGTGTATGCTGAAGTCACCATGACCAGCGTCCTGAAGGTTACTGTCGAGTGGTGTCGGAAGATTCTCGTCAGCGAAGAGCGTCTGACAGACTCATTGGTAACCGGGACATGGACATGGAGATACTGCAAATGTACGCCACAAATAGTCAGCCCTATTTATGACGGTATTTCCGGATGTAGGGTGAATTGATGGAACGAAACAGATATAAAGACTGCCTTCCATTAAGAATAGATTAAGATACTCAAAGTCTCGATGGTACGAGGATTTGGTGCGCTTTCTTCCTTCAGATAAAGAAGGATCATCATTTGTAATCTAGCAGCATAATAGTAGTATGACGTGCCACTGTCTATTTCTGCGGTTGGCTGATCGGATACTCGATGGTTATGATGGGCAGAGGGGTGAGTGCTACAACCACGGCTCGATGCGATGAACGAGATCATAAAGCAAATATGCAAGAGAATCCAAGCTCATTCCGAGATTTGTCTTGCTTTGATAAGTATATGATGAAGAAACGGATGCATATTATCTTGAAGATTGAATGACCCTGTCGCACTATGCAAAAAGGAAAGCAAGATTAATACAAAAGGAATAACGCGGAATAAAGGGTAGCCTAGTCGGGACAAACATTTAGAGTTATGTCCTTTTTTGTAGCTTGAACTGCTCAGCGGGAGTGCACACGGTCTGTTCGTTGCTGCTGCTCCTGCAACTCTACTTTCTTCCTCATGCCAATCGCAGCTCAGTCTTCAGAGGATCAGCGACCATTGCTTTCGGAAGATGCAGAGAATAATCATAGCGCACCGCCGATAAAAGTGTCTCAAACAAAAGCTGTTACGAGTGTCGCCGATGAGCAAGCAACTGCCGAAATGACCCGCGCCGCCGAAGAAGGTTAGCAGAAAAGATATACATTATATAATAACAAAGACACAATCACGAACAAATCTTGGTTGCTAAAATGGTCGGCATTCTTGATGTCTTGCCCACAAAGCAATGACAATATTTGACGCTGCACAGCGAGGATCGTTCCAAGCGCTGCGGTGTTTGCTCGATAACAAGAAGGCTACGCCGAATGACGTCGACTCACAGGGTACCACGCCTTTGCATTACGCTGCCTTAAACAACCACGATGTCTGTGTGAAATACCTGATAGATCGTGGCGCCATTGTCGATGCGCCTGCTGGTGATCTCCAAGCGACACCTTTGCACTGGGCAACTCGGTAAGCTATTTCTTCCTTTTTGCCGAGTTTGTGCGTGGGTATCACCGAATATCCTGATTTCCAACGTTTTATTTTCTTTGTTACCAAGTAATGGTCGTCTTACCACTGTTCACCGGCTGATCAAAGAAGGAGCAAACCCGTCCATCAAAGATAGCCAAGGGTTCAACGCGCTGCACTTGGCAGTGCACTCATCACATGCGGTCCTCGTCCTATACCTGTTGTTACTTGGCATGGAAATTGATACCCGTGACAATGTCGGAGGCCACACACCTCTCATGTGGGCGGCCTATCAAGGTGAACCTCTGACGGTAGATCTATTGCTGCGTTTTGGAGCCAGCGTAACGACGACGGACAACTCAAAATTAACACCACTTCACTGGGCTGTTGTGCGTGGCAACAAAATGTGTATCCGAAAGATGCTTGAGTATGGCGCGGATGCCAACGCTAAGGACCAGTCTGGCAAAGGTGTGATGGAGTTTGTGCATGAGAACAAGCTAGATCAGATATGGAATCGGGCGGTCCTGGAGTTTGATGTAATGGCCGAAGGGAATCCATCCATGGAGGATAGGATTGGGACGTATCCCGGATCTAAGGGGCGTCCAAGGTCGAAGGTAAAAAGACTAAATACTAGGGTGCTTTGTATACAAGCATACTTACAGCATCCACCGGGCTGGACGGTTTCAGCGGACAATCAACACAATAGTCTACTTTTCACCATATGTCGTTATGTTTCTTGCATTGAAGACTATATCGATGTTTCCATGGTACCTTGGCCTTCCGCTTGCATTGCTAGAATTCGTTGGCATGCATGTCGGGATCATCAAGTACCTTTTTCCCGCCCCCAGTCACGACGCAGTGATGAAAACACCCTATTTTTCAAGCATCTTTCAAGCGACGGCATTCTGGGTGTTGGTTACTTGGTGCTTCGTTCTGCTTAAACGTAAGTAAATCATTGTTTAGAGAAGAATCCGACTGTCTGATGATTGGTACATAGCAACGTCATCTATGCTATTGACCAACCTCGTATTCATTGCAAGTTTCTGCATTGCAATGTACGCGTTTTTCCGGGCAGTTGTTGCTGATCCTGGCTTCATTAACAACACTATTTCTCGGGAAAGTCAACAAGCGGCTGTATTTGACTTGGCCGAAGAGGAGAAGCTTGATGTTCGACATTTTTGCATGACATGTCTGGCTCGTAAGCCATTGCGGTCGAAACACTGTAAAATTTGCAATCGATGTGTCGCGCGCTTTGACCAGTAAGTGAGAAAACAAGAAGCTTTTGAAGTATTTTTTATCTGATACAGTGAGCTTGGGCTAGCCATTGTCCATGGATTTTCAATTGTATTGGCGCTCGAAACCACAAATCATTTATGATCTTCTTGATAAACATGGTCATTGGGATCATTTCGTTTCTCAGACTTGTTGTACAGTGTAAGTGAGATAATTTCGTTTTTATTTTCTCTGACAATAATCTGATATGGCCAAACAAGACTATTCGCTTTATAGACCTAAGCTCAATGTCAATCCGGCATGTTTCCTTGGTGACACGGTGTGCAGCTATTTTATGTATGACGGTTGGACAATAAGCCTCGCATTTTGGGTTTGTTTACAGCTATCTTGGTCATCGTGCCTTCTGCTGGTGCAATCGTACCAAATCGCTGTGGCAACGACAACAAATGAAAGCGCCAATTCGCATCGATATGCATATTTAAATCAAAGCGGCGATCATACGGTAATGGCTCAAGTTGCTGCCGGTCCCGGAGGGGGAATTGCCGGTGGCGATGGTCCCGACGGCGGACCTGCTGCTACTGGTGGACGGGGCCACAATCATGGAGGAGGTCATCATGGGCACGGGCATAGCGGGTTTTGCCCATGTTTCCAGCTGTTCGCTGGTGCCCGAGCGCTTCACAAGGCACGGTCGCGAAGACGCCGCGGAACGGGCCCGAGCAACCCTTTTGACCAGGGTTGCTGGGGGAACTGTGTTGAATTTTGGACCGAGGAGAGGGACGGAGGTGTAAACAAATTCAACTGGTATGAGCTCTACGATATGGATCAGCTCCAGGACCAAAGCTCATTGCAAAAGTCACGGTTCGAGCCCATCGAGGTCTAAAAGAGAACCGTACAACGTGTGTACGCGATACCCTCCCAACAACCATCGTCATGAGTCCATTTCAATAGTATTAGCTGTATAGTACCTTGTTTTAAAAACACCATTTTGCAACGGTTTCGTGGTATGCTTTCATCTGGCTATGGGCGGAGCGACTTAGAATTTGTGCGTGTGCGCACGTGCACATCCGTGTCTCAGAATTCGGGTCTTTTGATCTCAAACGAAAGCATAAAACGATGCGATATTCAGGAAATGCATAGCGAAGACGATGGTACTGAAGGGAAGGGATGGCGAAGGGAGTAGCTAATCTTTATGCGCAAATCTTCACAAGCATCCTGGTAGCCCCGCGCACGGCCCGTCTTTAAGGGAAAAGAGTCATCCCACGGTTTCCGGCCATCCCCGCGGAGCGCCGACCGGAATGGGGACTTCTGGCCTGACTCAAATGTCTTTCAGCAATGCTGATTCGCCAGCATGCGGAAGATGACACACACTGGGGCGGCCCGTGAATATTTTGCAACCGAAAGGAAATGAGCAAATAAATCGAAAAAGTATCGTCAGATTGATCTCAAAACCACGCCATTCATGGAGAGTAGATTCGTGTTACGACAAAACAAAGGACACGTCGCGCACACTTTTCAAGGAAAAGGTAAAGTGCAGTTCATAGCAGATGAAAAGGGCGGGGCTATCTCTCGAATCTATTTTACCTCGAAATGAGTCAGATCGGCTGCATCAGATATGGGGGGGGGTGGCGGCGAAGGATGAAGTGGCGGGTGAAATGGAAAAATACTTATTTTGGGGGAGGGTGGTGGGTAAAGATTACTCACCCTCTTATTTTTAATTCCGGTAAAATCAAATGGGTGCTATAAAAAGAACAAGGTCATGACACCCCCTTCTCGACCTCCATCGGTTTCCATCAACCTCTTCTCTTCTCTCCAACAACATGGATCTCTCTTGGTGCATCATCTGTGATCGTCACTGTCTCGAGGATAACGTGAGTTTTCCGTCAACCATCTATTCTAGACTCTACCACTAACCCGCTTTATCATGCACTAGTTGTATTGCTCGGACGAATGTCGCGTCAAAGACGTCCAAACGCCTTACCATCCTTCTACCTTTCCTGCCACTCCTCTCTCGCCGCCTTCTTCGCCGCAACTCTCATACGCAAGACATATGAAGCCCATGTCCAGTTCTTCGTTTTACAACGCCACTACTTTCCTTCCATCCCCTCCCAGCCTGTCGTTCACTAATTTCCTCGACACTTAATTCTTGACTGGATTGAATTGGCGAACACCGCTGCTTTTTTCAACAATGTGCTCCGGATATCGAAAGGAACAAGACTCTCAACGAGGCGCGAACGCTCAAGGTTATACAAAAACATACCGCAGATGTGTTATAATCCCCTCTCTATCTCTTTTCCCTTCTCTTCTCGCTCGCTCAGGCACGACAACCTGGCATGAGGAAGAGCATCTTTGCTCACCCTTAACAAAATTACTTTCTCTTGAATTTTCAAGCTGGCTCTATAAGAACTTTGTATACAAAAGCACGTAGCTCCCTATTTCTTAGTCATACTTAATATCCAAATTAATTTTTTTTAATCATGCAACAAAATCCTGTCTGCTAGCTGTTGATGCACCGGTGACCGTTCTCTGGCAAGAGATATCTTTTGTAACTCATTGTGATAGAAACTATTGACATGAAAATCAAGTGCTTTATTCACAATGTAAATGTCAAAAAAAGAGCCGGTCCAACTTAGGCGCTAGCCTTCTTCTCTTCCTTCTTCTCCTCGACCTCAGCCTTGTCGAAGCTCTCGACCAAGTCGGGGATCTCATCATCGTCCTCGGCGCCGGCGCCAGCACCACCCTGGGCAGCGGTGTAGGCCTCAGCAAGCTTGCGGAGACTGGCCAAGGAATCAGGGCCCAACTGGTTCAAGATATTGGGAACTAATCGAACATCAAAATCAGACTTGTTTGATTCTACTCCATTCCGACATAAAAAAAGAAAAACATACCCAACTCGGTCAACTCCTTCTCAACGGCACGACCGTGGATGGCAAAGGTATTGGCATTCACAGCAGCCTGGACTAGAATCCGATTTTTCATTTCAATCCTTCGTACATCTTCAAGTCTATGTTCCCGCGTTCATTTATTCTTCTTACCACGGGGGGCAGCAAAGTGGATGACCTTGCCGTTGTCCTTGAACATATTGACCTCCTCAATACCGCCGAGGGGCTGGACACCCAACTTTTGCAAAGAGGCCTGGAGCTTACGGTCATCACCACCAGCAGATGACTTGGTGACCTTCTTGACCTTGCGGCGGGGAGTACCTATACAGATACAGATCCGCATTGTCAGACAGCCCGTATCTCCATCCTGCCCTAGCCACCACAATCATGATCATAGAACTTACCCTTGCCACCGATACGGACCTGGTTCTGGAGCTTGGCGAGCTTTTCGGTGTTCATTGTGTGTACTGGAATATAACGAAGAAATGAGACGCGTTATTATGTGGTAACATTGGTGAAGATTTGGTCCGCGTCTTCGGCTGCACGTTAAGGTTGTGCGCGAATGGTGCAAGCATGTATCCAAGCCACCACGATTGTGCTCGAGAAGCGGATCAATGATGCCACCTCAGCAACCCCAATCATCGTGGCAACGAAACATCCCGTATCCACATACAAACCGTATTTGACGCGACTGTACAAGAATTGTAATTAAATTAAAACGCACCTTTTCCAATAGCTTGCGCAGTAAGCGAATGAAGGGGGAAGGAGAAAAAAAAAAAAAAAAAGACAAAACGTCAAGGGCGGCTATGGCTGGTAAAAATTTTCAGCGAACTTCGCTAGGTGACTTCTGATTGGCCTGCCGGGAGTCTTTCACTTTGCCCTCGATACGTGGAGTTGTATTGTCCACGCCTCCAGTGAAGGTCTTCATATCTATTCATGCCACTTTGAACCCCCTGTTTGGCCTATTCGGTGCCCATGTGTAAATAACACCACGCGTTCAAAAAATCAGCATCGCCTCATAAAACAGTAGCTTCGCGAGTGATGCACGTGCGAGGCCGAGACACAGGGAAAAGGAAGACCTTAACATCATACCGGATTTGGCCTTATTTGCCGACCAGAGCTTGGTGCTGGCCAAAACAAGTTATTTCTCCTAACATTGCGTATGAATTATGCTGTACATAGCAGCGAACACGTTACTGTTATAGCCCGCCTTGAGTCTGTACTCAAACAATTAGGAAGTGATTAATATACCGAAGCTAGATTAATACAATGGTGCGTAATACTTGGCGATGATTTGCTCGAACTAGAAAGATAAAAAGGGGGTTGGATAGAGTATGCCTCAGGGCATGGTTGATATCAATAGATAACGAATAGAAAATAGAAATCATGACCCTAAAGGCGAATAAATAGGTTGTTTTGGATATGGGACAAGAGACACATATCATACCCAACAAATGTCTTTCCCTAGTTCTATGATCGATGAAGAATGCTTCTGTGCGCCATTTAGCGGGTTATCGGGTTCCCAAACCGCCCAAAATTTTGGCACGCAATATTGTGTTTATCCTATGCGACGCAATAGAAATATACCCGCGGATTCACGAATTTATTATTGGCACGCCATAGCAATGAACCTGCTACGACCCCCCGTTTCCTATATTCGGAACAGGCAAGCTATGAAACAGTATCGCACTGCAAAGGTACGGATGGCGTGTCCATCGATGCATCGGCTACCTTTACCATATATTTGTTTTTCTCAGTCTCGAACTCTTTTATTCTGTAGAAGAGGAGAGGATAAAAAGACAGGAAGGGAATCACGCTCTTTTTTTTAGGAAAATTTACATAGTTATGGTAGCAATCAAATTTCCTTGACAGCATGTACTCCATGTCTTTTTCTGTGCAATCACCTGGCCCCTTTCTAGCAATACAGGACTGTAAAGAATGCCATCTTCGTAGCAATGAGGCTGAGGAAGCATCCTTTCTTTGAATGATCAAAAAATCGAACGTCCATATTCAAACAACAAATACAGGTATTTCTTACAACTTAGGAATAAGGCAATCGATCCGAGGTATTCAAAAGGGGCTACCCAAATACACAACAACACATGTGCATGGCGATTTTTCGGTCAGGAGGAGTCTTAATTGGTGAGGTTGAATGAGTAAGAAAATATACTCAGAAGATGCCCTATCGGCCAGTGTGTCCTAGACCGCAAGGATCCGTTCCCATGAGCCCTTTCCCGTGAAGAATATAAAGACGCCTTCAGCGTCCATTCTCTCCTTTACTTCAGCCTCATCCTCATAATTTTCTTTCTTACCCAGCGGTACCCACATAATCAGCTGTATCGAATCCAGACTTCGTGAATATGCGTGAAAAGCTTCCAACCCTTTTAAGCAGAGCACCTTTTCGCCCTGTCTCTAGCTTTTTCCAACGTCATTGGTACCAAAGCGCTGATATGCCCGTCATCCAGCAACAACCGCAGCAAGATAATACAGGCCTAAAATCTCCCACGGATGCCATTGTACATTCGCCCTATTACAATCAAGGTGCAAACACGTCAACTTTCTTATTTGTCTTCTGTGGTGGGAAAAAAAGAGACTGACCCATCTTCTCTTTTTTTTTTCATTCCAGGCACTGCATTGCCTCTTGAGTCCCGAATTAATCTTGGTCTCCGTGGCCTCTATCCACATGGTGTGGAGGATCTCCAACTTCAAAAGATGCGGGCGCTGAATCATCTGAGGTCCATGAGCAAGCCTTTGGATAAGTATATATTCTTGGCACAGCTGCGCAACAGTAACATCCGCTTGTTCTACAAGCTTGTCTGTGATGAGATCACGGTATGTTTCCATTACGGGTGCACGAAATGAACTGTATTTTAAACTACTTCGATTAGGAAATTACCCCTATCATTTACACTCCAACAGTCGGCGAGGCCTGTGTCGAATATTCCAATATATATCCATTCCTTGGTCCTCCAGGTAGTGTCCTCTTATGAAATGTCCAGCTTCTACAGCATAAATGAACATTTTTCTCTAGGCGCCCACGATGGTCTTTATTTGACTATTAGTGACTTACCATATATCAAGGACATTCTTCGAGACTACCGCCGAACAAGCAACGGATCCATTTCGGAACCTGACATCACAGTAATTACGGATGGTTCTCGGATCCTCGGCCTCGGTGACTTGGGCATGGGTGGCATGGGCATCCCTATCGGCAAGCTTCAGCTCTACACAGGCGCTGCAGGTATCGATCCTCGCAAGACGCTGCCTATTATTTTAGATTTTGGTACAAATACTGAGCGCTACCTGAACGACCCGCTTTATCTTGGCCTGCGGCAGAAGCGCCCCAATGATGAGGAGGTACAAAGGGCGAATGATATGTGTTTATGTGTGCGTGTGCCGTTGGAAACGGCGACTGATCTACATCCGCTGCTTTAGTTTTATACAGCCATGGACACAGTTATGAGAGGACTAAATGAGGTGTTTCCTAACATCCTTGTTCAGTTTGAAGATTTTTCATCCGAACATGTAAAGTATATACGAGAAAGAGAGAGACACATGTTCTCACATATTCCCACCTCCGGATGTAGGCCTTCAAGCTCCTTGAAAAATATCAGAACAGCACTTTTTGCTTCAACGATGATATCCAGGGCACGGGTGCGGTCATTCTTGCCGGCTTCATGAACGCTGTCCGCCTCGCGGAAGAGAAAACCGGACTTGATCCCAAGGATCACCGTATTGTATTTTTTGGCGCCGGATCCTCTGCAATTGGCGTGGGGAAGCAAATTCTGATGTATTTTATGCGTCATCATCACATGTCTGAGGAGGAGGCAAAGCGTATATTCTATTTCGTGGACAGCAAGGGGCTAATTACTCTCGATCGTGGAGATACTCTTGCCGAGCACAAGGTTTACTTTGCGCGATCAGATAATGACCACGCCCAATATCGGGGTTTATGTGAGGTCATCGACTACGTGAAACCCACTGCGTAAGCCATCTTTTCATTTCCATACATGGGAGAACGTCCGCGACTCATATGTTTGTATCCTCCTCATTCTTCCCTCTTCCTGCGGTTGTGTGCATGTGCGTGTGCATGGGATCTCCAGACTGATAGGTCTATCTGCTCAACACCAGGCTTTTACCAAGGAGGCCATAGAGAAGATGGCCGCCATCAACGAGTTACCCATCATTTTCCCTCTTTCAAACCCCATGACGAATGCAGAGACTACCTTCCAGCAAGCCATGGATTACACCAATCAGCGCGTCCTCTTTGCATCTGGCACCGCCTTCCCACCCTATCGCCTTCCTTCTGGCGAGCTCAAATATGCTGGTCAAGGGAACAATATGTACGTCTTCCCCGGTCTCGGTCTCGGCGCTATCCTAGCCAAGGCTACCCGTGTCTCCGATTCAATGGTTTACGAAGCTGCCAAGGGCCTCGCAACCTCGCTTGCGCCAGAAGAAATTGACGACGGTTCCTTATATCCCTCCCTCACCCGTATTCGCGAAGTTTCTGCAGAGGTAGCAGCAGCTGTTTGTGATGAGGCGATCCGTGAGCATCTCGCAAGAGAACCTTTGCTCCTTGAGCTTGCCCAAAAGTACAGTGGAGAAGAGTACAAGAAGAAGCTCATATCGTATGTCGCAGAGCGGATGTGGAACCCTGATCAATCTAGTTATTTTTCACTCGACTCGGGTGTCGATGCCTAAACCACTGAACATTTCTGCCCACCCAAACCAACCCCACCTTTCCCTGCATCCCACACCCGTATCCCCCGTGTTCTCGCATATTTTTCATATACAGTAGCCTGCACTCCTTCAATCTCCTTATCAAAAGAACGGAGGTACGGCCATCACAAATCTTATTTTTATTTTTGACAAAGAATAAATAAAAAAGCCAGGATGAAATGAACATAAATACATATTTATACATATGAATATTCGAAAGAAGGAAGGGGGTGTTGAATCAATTTTTTCTGAAGGTATATATAAGGTCATTTCCATATGTCCCAGACAAAAAAAAGAATTGCGAGTACTCTCAAACAAAGTATACAGAAAGGCAAAATCAAGAGACAAATGTATATCACACGAATTAGCAGCTGTCGTTCATGCATATGCCTTTTTATTTTCGGCTTAATAATCTGCCAAGTTCTGGCAAGCGATCAAAGTGAAGGAGTCACCCCCGATATCAAAAACAACAATCGGAGGGGAGTGCTGCATGGCGATGCTGGGACCCCTCCGCCAAATGGAGCCGCTTCACGACCCATGCCGACATCGTATCCATACCCTTACCCGTACCCACCCCCGCAGATCCTGACCGTCACCAAGACTATCTTCCGCACAGCAACCCAGTTGCCGACCGTTAGTCCACATGGAATGTCATTGAGTAGTGGCGATAGCAGGTATACAACTGTCATAGAAAAATACATGATTGTGCTCATCATGACGTTGGTTCTCCTAAAGTGTTACTAGCGCTCTATATTCAATCATTGTCACCATCGTAGCTGGTGTTGCTCTAGTCTATCTTTGAGAAGACGGGCTTTTGTTATATTGCTCTATGCGTGTAATATCGATGTAATGATCTCTTCTGCTCTGGCGCTTCCGCTATACTCAATGAAACGTCTTTTTTCTTATTACAAGGGTCACCTCTACTGAGTAAAAAAAAAGAAGAGTTGTACATCATACTATCTTTCAATTCGATTTTCCCCCTCCTTCCCCCTTTCAAACACGTACGCTTCTCTCTCTTTCTGGGCCGAACTTACATATCAATAATTACAACAATGAACTATGCTGCAGGGAAAGGTTACAATCAAGGTAGAAAAAGGGGCCTAAATTTGAGTATTTCAGAGCGATTACTCATACTTTCTGCGCGTCTGTTGCATGGAAGGTGTAAACCCTGCTGAGATGTCCAGCTATAACAGTAAGAATGGTGCAGGACCTGTTCCACCTCCACCATCGTATCAGCAACAAATGGAAGAAGGGCAGTACTTTGGAGCAACAGGAAGCGGCCAAACTTACTATCGGCCGCCTCCGCCGCAAAGTAATTACGTCCCTCCTCCTCCACCTGACAGAGCGCCTGTGCAGAACCCAGGACAAAGAATCATGGCCTTTTACTCACCTGCCGACAACCGAGCGCTCGCAATCAGACGAAGACTCTTCACCACCATCTCCTGCTGTATCATTATCGGCCTCATCGTTGGACTAGCTGCTGGACTATCGCGACGGAACTATTACTATAATCATAGTCCTTACGGCTATGTTGGTCACTGACCGTTGATATCTTTGAAACGGTTGCATGCTACTATTCCGACCTAAAAATAGACACTGCGCTTGGAATTGCATCGCACACACACACACAGATATATAATATACAGAATATGAATGTTTTACTAAAATACATTAGCATAAAAGAAGCTCTGTCACAAGCCTTATTCCTGCTCTGGTAGAATACATTGGAACTCTATTAGCAAGTGGTCATTCTGCAAAATCCTCTTCATTCTCATCGTATTCAGCCAAAGTTGTTGCTGCGTTTTACTTATTTAGTGAAATTAAAACATCCAATGCCCTTGTAATTTGACCAATGTTGCCCAAGCCAAAGAAGAAGCTGTCATGACGCGAGGGAGCATTCTCCTTCCTTTTCCTTTTTCGCATCTGAACCCTGTACCACCTTGGTTTCTGAGTCTCGGTTTTATTGCTTCGACGACCCCGGGTAAATTCCTGGATCTCCCCCCACCCCCGATGGTTTAATTTGCGGTTACGTAGATCTTTCTTTATTGCAGCCTTTTCGCTTCCGTCATCCTTCCAAGGGGACACTGTTAATGCATATTCGGGGGAGGGTGCGGAGAAGAGACCTGAAATGATTAGGATGATGACTAGCTAAAGAAAAATATGTATATTAAAACGTGGAATGCAGTGTTATCATCATGAAAGCACAACTTCGATGGTTGGAGTGTACTCTCATGGAGGCATACTTAGTTTAGGGGATTCACAGGCGTGTCTATAGTCTAGAGTTATTAAAAAAAATACTACATGCGGCGAGCGAGAAGCGCATGAAAATTGGAAATACCCACACTGGTAATCAACCGCATACCCTTTCTGTCAATAGCTTGACGTTTTGGTATTAAAGCGCTGCTTAATATTTAATTCTGTTCTTTAGCAGGAAGGGGGTGCAGTTATCCAATTGCTATTACGAATCTGCTGTCATTTCTTTATGAAATCACGATATTTTAGCTTTATCCTGCTAATCTGGGAGTCGAGACTGTCCAGTCGGGCTTCCAGCTCCTCTTTGCGGCGACGCGTCAGTGCGTTTGCCGCCCCACTGGTCGGAATCTTGCTATATTCACCCTGGAGCTTTTTTTTTGAATTCCATAGAAATAAATGAAGTTTCAGTTGTATGTTTTATGGTACGGGAGAAAAAGAGAAAGAAAGAATAGACACAGGATATGATCAAGGAAAAAAATCACGTACAAGTTCTTTTTCCTGCAAGAGTTCTCTCAGGACCTTGTCGAGTTCCGTCGCGGACAGGGGATGCTCCTGCTCCTGCTCCTGCTCCTGGTCTAGCTTTGGCTGTTGCGGTACGGACAGTTCTTCGTCTTTCGAGTCAACCTCTGTCGCTGGAGGGGAGGGAGGCGCTTGCTGTTCTGTCAAGCACTCGACAGAGCTGGGATCATAATAAAATTATAAGTGGTCTTGCCCGAACAAATGCTGGATAACATACCTAGCCCGAAGTTGGGTGCCATAGCGCGAAGCAATATCCTGGTAGAGCAACATGTCATCGCTAAAGATTCCCATGCGCAAGAACTGCTCCATGGTCGATTTTAAGACTCGCACTTGGTCTTGCGTGTGTCGCAATTGGATACGGAGCGTTTCTTGCTCGGAATCACTTCGGTGCTTCTTGAGCCTCTCCTCGTCGCCTTGTTGCTGTTCTTTCAAAGATGATTTGAGATATTCATTCTCTGACAAGAGATCTCTTTATGAAAGAAAAGAGAGGATTAATTAAATGTTCCCGTTTTACACTCGTTCTATTCCATTCTTTTGGACAGTGTCCACTAACTTCACTTGGCATCTAGTCTCCTCCAATTCCCGGATCACGCCAGAAAGATTGTTCTGGATCTTTTCCTTGCTAAGCTTTTGGATAGGCAAAGGATCAGCTGCGTCAGCTTTGGAATTATAGTCTCTTTCATTACCTTTTCTGTCTCGAGCTGCTGCTTTAAAGCCTGTTTCTCATTCGTGACATCGTCTAGAGACTGGCTCAAAAAAGCAATATCCTTGTTGCATGCTTCTTTTTGGCGTTGGAGAGCTTTTACAATGGCTTGTTCTTTTTCGAGCTTCTGGCGCCAAGACTCCTCACTGGACTGCGATTCAGACGACGAGGACATACTATCGGTGTCATCATGGCTGTGGTGACTGCTACTGCTGCTCCATTCGCTGTCCTCGTCTTTATTTGGAGCAGTAGCTGTCAAAGGACGAGCCGATGTTTGGTTGTTTCGGGGCGACAGTACCATTTGATTCTGTTTCCTTTGTTGCTGATGTGTCACTGGAAAGGACGAGAGTCGAGGGCTCGTGGGGGATGTAGGAGACAAAGGCGGAGACTGGTGTGAAGCGGCGTCCATAGCTCGCTTTAGATTAACCATGGAGGCGGCTGGGCGAAGAGTTTGCTTCCGCGCAGCAGGCGAGCAGACACCTGAAGATGTCTCGTCCTCTAGCGCTTTGTTGTATGCTCGACTATGACGCATGGGCGGTGAGGATGATAGCGGTTCGTTGAGATTATTATTGTTGTTATTTCGGGTTCTCAGGAATGCGGCGCGAGCATCGATCGCAGACGTGGCGTTGGACGTATGTGACATGGTCCGCTGTCGGATGCTGCCTGCACCACCAGCATTTTGCTGTGTTCCTCCGCCACCACGCTGCTGCTGCGTGGTCACACTCCTGAGTGATGGGCTTCTGCTCAGCCCGGAAAGATTTTGCACACTCATAGCCGTCGGCATCCCATTTGGCTTGGTGTTGCTACTCAACGGCCCAACTTTGTTGATCCCCGAAGCGTTGCTTGCTTGCCGACGGTGAGATAAGAGACCACTGGGCAGATGAAAAATAAGCAAAATAAATAAATGAATAGATATAATTGTCGAGGCTACATGATAACACACCTGAGCCGTTTGCTTTTAGGTTTAGCTTTAATGCTGTCATTGTCACACAAGCTGATGGCGTCCACCGAAAAGGCAGATTCTAGATCATCGGTAGTTAATGTCAGCTTGGGATCTAGGGAAAAGGCGCTAAACTTACCGGCAGGGCTGGGCGGTCGGTGTAGGGACCGCTGATCTTGATCTTCAGTAATGTTGGCGTTTGCCTTTCCTAACGCGAGTTTTTTGAGATGCCAAAATTTTTGGCCGGAAGAGGACGTCCTATCTTTGGACTTAATAGGTGATGACATATAGTAGAAGGATGAAACTAAGAAATGGAAAAAAAGTTGACAAAGAAAGGATGCAAGATAAAAAGGGTGATATTTTGACTCAGGAGTGGCCCGATATCGTCTAGTATACGGCACAGATGGCTTCAATGAGTTAGGTCTTTATATAATAACTGCTTTACGTTCCCTATTCTTCGACGGACAAAAAAGGAGGACCTCGAATACACACCAAAGTCGGCTTTTGCGCCAAACAACAACCACGATGATGGATGACAGGCACGCTTTAAATGGGAAGGTCCAAGAGTAATAAAGGAGGATGTCCCCACAGAAGCACTTCTACACAATGGTCAGAGCGCATGGTCAATTGCTTTTTTCTCTTCTATTCTTGACGAAAAAAGCTTATATCACAATCATTCCTTTCGTGACTCCTTATCGGCCAAACATCTACGTGCTATTTCAAAAGAGCGCATCTCCCCAAATTTCGGGAGCAAGCAAAAGCTGCAGTTCATCAGATCAGTGGAGGAACATAGTTGCAATGACATACCATACCTCAAGGTGGTCTATGTTTCTGGTTTAACGAGCAGATGCGACTTCATCCGTCAGCGAGTACTCCATGTTTTTGGCGAAAAGGGCCAAATGTTAGAGAAAAGCCATATGGCGATATTTCCCCTCTCCCTGTCTTTTCCCAAGAGAAAGAAATCACCCCGAGCACATACAACCGCACGTACCTACCCGCTCTTACAATCAACTTAGTGGGGCTCCGCTATGCCAAGTTTTACTTACTCTTTTACCCGTTAAATACGACAGCAATAAAAGTAGTCTTGCCTAGACAGGTTCTCCTGGTTGCCACCCATAAAACTCTGCTACGAAAACTTTTGTGTTGATTGGGATAGTGGCAACTGTACTGAGCCTTGACCAACAGCATAGCCAATAGCGTCGCACTACACTGATCCCTTTTAACCTCCCCTTCTGCTCTGAATCCATGCCCCATCACCAACACCACCAAAAACAGCGAAAACAGACATATCATTAAGCAATGGCCTTAGACAACTGAAAGTGCTTTACAATTGAGGTACAAGAAGCATTATGCATAGCCCATAACTGCAATGATGTAGCCAATTGACGCACACAGAGAATTTGTATGTGGATAGATATGTGGATAGTAAGATATTAGGAAGGAGTGTGGCAAGAGAAGGGGGGTGCTCCTATTACTATAGGTAAGTGGATGTATCTGATTGCTATTTCAACTTATCCCCTAGAAAAGAGTACCGCGGCTCGCCGAAGGACGAATGAAAATAAAGTGCCATGCCTTTTTTCAGATGCTCATAGACCAGCAAGGATGTCTAGCAAGATAGATGAGGATGGGATAAATGTCCCTACCGTCACCCTAACCCTCCTAAACTTCTCTCCTGGATAAATCTCCCTTTCTTCACAACTCGCAGATACAAGCATCGTCAGCGCACTGTAGGAAATTTCGGTGTTTGATGCATACAGACTTCTCAGATTTTATAATACTCTTTTCCTACCGTGATGAGCGACCACGCGAATGATAGGGCAAAAGCCGAGAAAGCGGATAGGTTTATTGGCATCCTATATAACACAGATGCGCGCACACATACAGATATATATATATGCGCACGTATAAATAAAGCTTCTATGCAATCCTCAGTGTCGAATCCGTTCGTATCGGATGCGATCGCACGCGCGTGTGCGTTGGTCCTTGCGTTCCGAGACCTTTGATGAATAAGATTGCGTTGGTTTCTTTGTGTCTTTTTTTGGTCAATCGCGGCCGTCCATGACGAAAAGCAAGTATTTGCAGGGGGAAGGAGGAGCTAATAGCGGTTACGGTAATAATGTACGGACTTTGCTTCCTTTGCCTCTGTGCGCATGTCGCACGTCAATAGCAACCAACACATAAATACAATAGCCATAAGTTATTCTCCTCTTTGATTCGACGCTTTTTAATGCGAAAAAAATACGCGGGTATCCTAACGTAGAGAGAGCTGCTAAAATGAGCACATACAATCTTACTGCGTATGAAAAATATGTGATATAGCGGAGAGGGGTCCCCGGCACTTTGGCAGTCCCAACCATAAAGAAATAGCAGTAACAAGTAAGAAATCAGGATATCTACGGCATTTAATCGGTGCGAACACGAACGCGAAAGTAGTAAGTAGGAGATGAAGGAGTATGTTCTCGGATTAGGAGAGGAAGCCAGGTTTCTTCCCAACATTACCTGTCTTTACCAGCTCCTTTGGATGCGTCATCTGAGCTGTTTGTCGTCCAACAAATGAGTTTCTGAAACCCGGGGATATAAGAGTGCTTCAGGGCACAGCGGTCTTCTACTTTAAAGTATGGCATACTCCTCTCGCCACAATCCGGTTGAATACAGCAACCGACCATAACGCTATTCTTATTGAGATACTTAAACCGTATTAGTGTATCCCACGCGCAGTAAATAGCCAGGGCTGGCTTCGTTCAACCGAATACCATAATGGAAACTCTGGATCTGGAATTCATGTATGGATAGTGTTTGCCACAATTTCACTTTTTAGGTAATTGACTTCAGGAAAACAGAAGCAAGGAGAGAAGCGGGTCTTTTTGAAATCTTAAATCGAACTCATCCGTAGGCTTCGTATTGTTTATGCCATTCGTGCCCATGAGCTGACCTATTGAGGTCAACTCTGATGATCACCATTTCTAATATCAAGGATGCCATGAATAAACCTGTTTGCATTTTCCCGAACCCATGCTGTTCCCCAACAATATGAATATGGTACCGAACGCGTAGGATTGCATCAACATGTAAGGTTAAAACCGCATAATTACGTTGTTGCCACGCTAAGTACGTATGCGAGCAAGAAGCACTCTGGTATCGTTCAGACAAGCAGCGCCCAGAAGTGCTGAAAGCTAAAAACTCTTGTGATTTTTCTGTTTACAATACCTCGCAAAGAGGAACAATGGTTTGACAATACTGTAGAGGCATGCATACATGTGCGAAAGTAGGTTACACACAACGCTAGAATACAATGGAAGTGAGAGAAAAGAGGAAGAGCGTACATGAATGTATATGCTTTCATTTGGCTGAATACCACTTTTTGACAGTCGATCATGCCGTATCTAGTAACAAGCATATCTCTAAAAAAAGAGCTAGCGAAAACTTACGTTCTTTTCTCTTAGGTGAATCAAATTCCCCTCATCCTGAGTGCTGTTTAAGCCCATTGCCCACATGAATGCCAATGAGTCTGTGTCGCCCTTGCCAAGAAATATTTGTGAAAAATGACAAACCGAATGTCGTATAAATGGAGATAATATGTCAATTGAAAAGCTCAGCAATTTCTTATCAACATAGCGACCTTTGATAATGATGTTTTCAGCAATTCAAAAGAGATAAGGAATCATTGAAAAAGAGAGCATTCACTTCTATCGTTATTTAATCAGCAAGAGGATGTGCTCATTCTAACAGAGAATAATTCACTTTCCGGAAAATCCAAGAGATGCATAAACTCTTTGATGGCAACGCATGGGGAGATGAAACAACTATAGAAATAGGTTGTTAGGACTGACAGCCTCTCAGCCGTTAGTCCAGATCCGTTAAAAAGTATAGAAACGCATAGAGAAACGTAGAGAAACCATCCTCTTATTTTTCTATAAAGGTTCTTATCGGTCTCACCGTGATCTTGCCTGTTTATCTCTACTCTGCGTATATCCCGTGGATGAACTAGGTGCAACCGGCCCAATTTTTACCTTTTACGTTGTGACTCTGATCACCTTCGATGTCTTCTTCCTTTTCCTCATTCAATCTTTGTGATTTAGGGCATATATGCTTTATTGGTCATCATCGCTCATCTTCCTCCTGTTCGCCTCTCTAATACATAGCATTTAGACAATAGCCAACTTGATCTAGTTTCATTTATTTTGCTTAGCTTCCTCCCGCTGGTAATCAAGATAGTACTACACTAAGAATACAGTCGATTATTTTATTAACCAGTGAATCACTATAGCAGCATACATACTTGCGGTGTCCTGAAGCTGCGAAGTTGCAGTATTTCCTACGTTTACACGCTCGATACTGACATTAACTTTGGGTGGGGTGAGGATGAAAATGTGGGTATGGGTAGCTCGTTCAGCACTGCATTCAATGGCTATTTTTTAAGAAAAGTATTAAGTTAATATATATATAACTGATCTTCCATTTATTCCTCAGTCGATCGACAAGATTCCTTGTGTCTACATCAATGTGACGGCGGATTATCCAAGCGAGAGCAAGTTGATACGTACTTGTGGAGCGCAGTTTTGATAGGGGTATCAGCGAACTGGCTGTAGAAATCAGGGAAGCCCCGCTTACCCATGCCGATAAACAGTTTCTCATAAGCACGAACTCAGTGAATATACTCAATGGCGATCAAGGAGCTGCCTATAATGCCATCACGATTGCTATCCAAGAATAATCTGCCTATTCTCTTTCTCCCCGCATCTTCTTCCTAGATGGTCCTGGTGGTGCAGAAAATTTTCGGATTCCAAGGCTCTCTTGAGTTACGTGCGCTCTCAACAGCAGATTGCTTCGTCCATTGCTTCTTTTGGAATTACTGCCATTCTGCTATCTGGTGGTCGGACCACGCATAGCCGCGTTAAGACCCCATTGATTGCCGACGGGAATAGCACCTGGCATATCAGCCTCACAAGGTCGCATCGCCATATAAAAAAAGCTTCTGTAATTATTTGAGATGAGCCCGCCATGAGCATCAAGTACATTTTCGACGCGGTTAGTAAGGGGCTCAAAGATATAATGGGTGCCAGCAACCTTGCCAGCGAAAGTGTTCCTTTCAGTGATAAGGTTGTCGTGTTCGGTGGGGATCTTCGTCGGCTACTTCCGATTATCAAGAAGGGGGATCGCTCCGAGATCGTTGCTGCGTCAATTCAATCAGCTTCTTTTTGTGAGGATGCGAACATCCTCCCACTGACAAACAACATGCGCGTACGAATGCTGGGCTTGGAGATGATGACTTTGCTGAATTCCTCCTTGCCGCCAAGAGCTCCAATGTGAATATCATCAATCAGGGGGCATTCGAGATCTTCCCAGATAAAACTGTACCATGATGGCCCAAACGATCGCGTCCTCGATGACGATGGTACAGCTGTCATCAGAGGCAGCTATCCCTCAGAGTTGTATAATTCTCTTGACTGTCCAGGAATTCCTCCTCATCATCTGGAGGTCAAAGGTCGGGATGACACTGATTGTGTTGCAGAACATCGATCTTGGCGCAAAACTTTGCAACGGGATTAGGCTTTTTTGACACAAGTCTTCTGGACAAATGCGTTGGCATCACGCTCTTAGCATACAGCAACGAAGGCCCAGAGCTCTTTATTCCGAGGATTCCGTTATCTTCCAATGAAGGTGAGCTGCCTTTTATTCTCTGCCGCCGCAACTCCCTGTCCGCCCTGCATTTGCCAAAACCATCCACAAGGCTCAAGAACTAACATTATCACGTGTCCGTCTTCGTCTGCATGAGCTTGTGTTTTCCTATAAAAATTACATGTAGCTTTCTCGTATGCCACGGACCGAGGCAACCTGTGCATTTCCGTTTCTTTTCTATGCTTCTTTTCCAACAATAAAATATGTAGATACTTCTTCATGATAGGCATAAATCGGAAGCCAGCTCCAACTCTTCCCATGGGATTCAGCGGCTCCCCACTACCCGAAGTCTCTGAAGCTTAGAAAGTGACTGATACAGACAGCCACCAAAGAATCGAAAGATACTGAAGAGTAGTGCATATGTAACGGTTATCTGTCTAAGGGCGGAGAAAATATTCATTATTTTTGCCTAAAGAATACGCTGATCCGTTCCTTTGTGCTTTCTTAGATGATATTTCACGGAGAGAAGCCTCCTATGCAGTATTAGAAGTATGTCAAAAGCAAAGCTCTGGAGCAGCATTTTTGTTTGAACTGTACGTCCTAGAAAAGGTGGCAGGTCATTTACTTGTTTTTGTTGCACAAATGGATATATATCGTTCGAGTCACATGGAATAAGATCAATGGGGTCTTATGGAGAACAAATAGACTATCCACTACGAAGACGACTCTGCTGTTGTGTATCGATGTATGAACGGAAATGAGCTGTAAAAAGGAAGACGGCGGTGCTTGTGCTTGTTTAATCTGTTGGAACCACCTCCGCCGCAGCTCCCCGCCAGGTTGTGACGCGTGGCAAAAGCGGCGGAGACTTTTACGGGGGCTTGGGTCGCTCGAAATACCATAAAGGATACGAACGACCTTGAAATGCCCTATTTGGGAAATGTCGTAGCCAATGCAAGAAAAGAAGACACCTTTTCCTAAAGACCCCGCAAGAGCGAGTCTGTGTATTGATTTTGACAAGTCTTATCCTCATGCACGCGTGGGTCCTTGCAGTGGATGTGGCGCGCCTTTGTCCATCAGTCCCAGCCTTATACGCCCATCACTTCCGCCCCAAAAGGCTTGACCCTCCTCCCGGCTCGTTCCACTGACTTGGTGCGTGAGTGTCGGCCAGCTTCTATATATTGATGAACTCTTATCCGCTTCATGTTCTCTTTTCTCTTCTTTCCTCTATTGTTGTTGTACATGCTTGTAACTGCCTCTCCCTCAGTACCAGTGACGTCCACCATTATCCCCACGAACGCAACTGCCACATCAACGTCGCTACCCTTATCGTTCTCTATGGCTTCCCCTTCAGACATCCGGCTCAAAGATTGTACCCTCGGCGACATAGTGTGCGCACAAGAGTGGATCGCCAGAGAACTTGGTAGAATTCAGCAAAACACGAAGCCGCGGCACTGCCATGATCATGAAGCGCTTCTGCAAGTCATTGATGATATGAGCCGTTTCTTACAGGTGCCAGGATACATTTCTGCCACTGATACCACGGCAACTGCAGCAGCAGAACCAGCAACAATGATGACCACAGTACATTCTCGACAGAAGATGCCTATTCTGCGGCTGACCGATATGGAACATGCTTGGATGCGTATTGTGAGGTACAGTCAACGGCACGATACCAATCGTCTGCAATCACATCCGTCCCGATTGGTGCTGGCTTTGGATGGCATAGTCTCAAGGCGGTATCTTGACGGAGGCAAAGTGGAAAATACAGAAGCCGCTCAGCACCAATTATTTTCTATCCTCTTTGGCCAAGTGCAATTGACTTCGCAACTGGTGGGGCCGTGGAAAATGATTTGCCAGTGGGCTAAACAGTTGGTGCTTGCCCAAGATTGGCACATTTGGATGGGATATGGCCTCGATACGTTTATTAAGGCGAAAGAGCGATGTCATCTCACGGTGGAGGCAGGCACAATCGTCACAGTCATATGTGATCCTGCGTTATCCTCGGACAGCCCAACTTCGGAATCCTCGAGTAGTACCCCCATGTCTGGCACCAGTAGAGACTACCAAATCATGCTAGAGCAGCTCCAGGAACTCATGATCAACAGCGGCAGCAGCAACAGCACGGCTGATACTAAACCCGCTTAGCGAAAAATACCCCTCTTGATATGTGCACATGTTTCCTTCTGCCTTTCGTTTCCACTATAGTTGTCAGATGTATATGTAGCTCAATTTGAACGGCTACTACTACTAATACCGTTTCTATTTCTGTTATTATAATTGTCTTTGTTGTTATTCTTGTTGCTCATGTGCTGTGTGAGGGTTTCGCGATATCGTTTGTATGGGAATGTCTCTGCACGTTCAATGGCTCGGTTTGGAAGCATGAACTCGAGAAAGGTCCAAAACAAATAATCGAGGGCCACAAGCATGCAAAATATTTTACCGGCGTAAAGGCCGCATCCGTAGTAGCGTCGGAGACGTTCGATCAACGGGGCTTCCTGGATTTGGGAGATCATATCGTAAACCTGCCAACCGAACCAAATTGAGCATGGCTTAGCGATTATTACCAAGTACGGTAGTTTTTGTCTCTTACCTTTTCTGTACGTTCAGCCACGTTGGACCAACTGTACATGTCTTTGAGTTCATCATTGAACCGGCTGGGATCGACTTCATCGTAGCGGATCATATGAACCGCCTTCGATATAGCAATGACTAGATCTGTTGTTTTTCCCGGGCAACACATATTTATCAGTTAGTAAACGTCCGCCTCCAGAACACCTGATCCTCCTCCACCCACTTCCGCCTGCTTTTTGGGTCCGTCTTTACCGTCTTCCTCTGGCATCGCGTAATTAATCATGTGGCTCGGTAACACTTCGGGGACACCTCCCACCTTCGTGCTGACTACAAACAGTCTGCGCCGCAAGTATTAGCAGCCGACAAAGACAAGAAAATCTATTTAGTGAATAAAGGATACGATCCTCACCCTGCGCATGCAGCCTCAACGATGGCGATACAGAACGCTTCAGTTAGGCTTGTGTTAAGGAAGATGTTGCCTTGAATCAGCACATTACGCACTTCATGATGCTTCACTGAACCAAGCAGCTCTACCCGATCATGTAATAGATGTCGTTCCCGCATTTGCTCTAGTTCGATTCGCTTGGGTCCGTCGCCGCCTGCGTAGCAAGTAAGGTCAGCACCAGGAACTTACATCATACGTTCCGTATGGAGTTTTGCCTTCCCGTATTTTTACCGATAATAAACCTGACATTTTTGTACATGGCACATATACGTGGAATGACTGCCACGAGTAAGTCCACGCCTTTCCGATATACCAGGCGGCTGATCACCACAATGGTAACTAAGAAACAAGCATTAAATACCTGGCTACTCAAGAGGAGAAGTAAGTTCTGCTTACTCCAGTTAGGATCAGAGGCACTAGGATCAGGCTTAAACTGAGACGCCACCAGCGCGTTCGGAATGACAGATACATTTTTTGGGGATAACGCTGCCCGCAGCACCGTATTCTCCTTGCTGATTTTGGTTTGCATCATCTCTTCTACGTTGTCATTATTCACTGGTGATTTACCTTGTATGGGATACGCAAATGACATGGTCAATGTCACTCAAGGTGAACTTGAGTAGTTTATTGGTCAGGATGGAGCTGGCATCAGCGAAGCCAAAGAGGGAGTGGTCCGTAAAACAGACCTTATATCCCATGGTCTTGCCGTGCAGAATGGCCTCATGGCAGAGAGCCGAAAAAGCGCCGTGGCCGTGAATGATATCAATATCTTCTCGAACGAGAATATTACGAAGAATAGGGAAGGATCCATAGATTGTCGGTAGTGTTGCTTCGGCGTACACAACCACCGTGGGTATATAATACACTTTGAGTCCATTTGTCAGGTAACGTACGCCCGTCCGATGACCATAGGCATGAGTAATTATCACAACCTATTTGCCCGCCATCCCCAACAACGTTTTAGTGTTAGCGATTAATTTAGAGGTTTCGCAGGCTGACCTTACCTTATGGCCACGATAGATCAATTGTTGCGATAAATGATACAAATGGCTCTCTACACCACCAAAGTTTGGGTAGAAAAAGTCAGAGACCATGCTGACAAAAAGGAGGGGAGAACATGCTCAGCGACAAAAGAAATCCTTTTTTATAATGGTCGCAAAACTGTTTGCGTACCAAATGTTATACAGCATGATATTCGATGATGGTCATGGGCACGCTCCGTTGGAAATTTGCTGAGGACGGATTAGACGATTAAACTGTAAGGTGGGACGTGCCCCTTTACTCTCTATGTCCACGCCTAAAATTCATGTTCCGCCCGCTCACCATGTCTTTTCGAGTCACTTCATTTCGTGAATGGTACGTTTGGAAAAAGGGCATTGTGATCAAGCTGCCTGAAATTCAATGGTCGGCGCTGTATAAGTGTGGATACATGGTCGCGGTTAAGCGACGAAGGTGCCAAGGTCATCGCATCGGTTGATCGTAACAATCCCGTGAAAACTACTGAGGATCTTCGCCAAGTGGTAGATAGTCGTAAGCATTATTGAAGAGCAAATACATGCCACTTTACGCGTTCTGTATTTAATATGTGTAATTGATCTGTATTTAGTAAAAAACGTGCTCGAGAAAATGTACGAGGCTTATGATACAGCAGCAGCAACAGCAACTCCAATGAATGAAATGACGTCGCCGTCATCTATCGCGCTGAAGCTCCGTAGCTGTGTAGAGATGTTTGATCAGGAATACATGGTCAAGGTAGAGTTGAGAGAGCAAAGGAGATGGAGATATTGATCAACTCTCTAGGAATCGATTTTTTCAATTCTAAGTACACGAGGCTATTTTACACAGCAACATCTCAATGGCAGTGCTGCGATATGGGCAGCGGAACCGTACATTGACCGAGGTCGTGTAAATGCATTGATAGAGGATAAAGATGATCAATAGACTACTATAATCTTAGTACTTTGGCTCCGTGTGCGTGTTCTCTCCAGTAGATCCTCAGGGAGGACTGAACCATACTGCTGGGCAGATCACCTCATTCTCCTGTTGGACTGACTTTCAAATTTTCCGTTAAAGGAATCTTAATCCCCTTCCGTTTTCTTTTTCTCTCTTCCTTTTAGTTTATTGACAACCCACCACGTATTCCCGCTCCTCGATGGACTTTTTGTCAGTTGTGGCAAAAAATGACCTTGAGAAGGCCCGACACTTCCTACAGAACGGCACCGATGTGAACAGCCCGATTCTCTGGAACGCCAAAAACACCTACTCGCCCGTGCTCCCCGTTGACACTGCCTCCCGACCCGAACTACGCGACCAAATTCAGAGCAGCAAGGAGTATCACGCCCGCCCACTTAACATCGCTGTTATTGGCGGCCATGCAGATATGGTTCGATTGCTGCTCAGTGCAGGCGCCGACATAAACCTCAAGGATGGCCGAGGAAGGTAAAGAAAAAGGAGTGGAAATACAAGGGCACCGAACGATCCCCCTTTCGTGTAACGCACGCTTCTTCATGATTCTCTTTTTAGAACGGCGCTTGTGTGCGCCATTTTTGGATTAGACGTAGAAGTCGCCGACATTAATACAACCAACCTCCCGCTCATCTCACAGACCCACAAACACCATGCAGATATTACGAAAAACATCCTACTCGTACATCCCAATCTGTTTGTCTCAACGCTTGATGCACCGCAATACGAGATCAAGGGTATCACCCCTCTTTGTCTTGCCAGCTATCTGGGGAAGGACATGCTCATCCAGCTATTGCTTGAGGATGGCCGCGTGAATGTCGATGGAACAGATAGTAAGAGTGCAACGGCACTCATGTATGCAGGTACATTGTTGGATAGAAAAGTAACTGAGGTGTATCATTGATTCTTCTTTTTTCTAAGCCCGGGATGGCAATTTACCAATTGTGAAAACCCTCCTTGGATACGGCGCTTCCCCTGATCTGACAGATGCCCATGGTTGGTCAGCTATCCAATATGCGGGTCGAAGTCCTGAAATTGTCCAGCTGTACGAGGAGTCCCTTCGTTGCAAGCGTGCTGACTCGAACGTAAGCATACCATCCATAAAGCTCAGTCAAACCGAAGTTGACATACGAAGTCTTTCTTTCAGCTTGTGGATGACACGAAATTTCCCATCCATTACGCCAAACTATCCAATCTCATTGCATCCATACCCGAATACCCATCATCTCTCTCTCACGTCAAATTCGACACGCTCAGAAACATCGATCTCCTTGACCCTGTTGGTGCTCCCATTGTGCAAATAATCCGATCCGCTTTTCTGCAGGCAGTAAAGACACACGACCACCACACCCTCCAAACACTCCTCCTTTGGTCCCCACCTCTTTTGGCCGATGAGCGTCCACTCTCAGGGCCGCTTTTGGTTAATTATCATGATCCTAAAACCGGCTTGTCTGCACTCCATTATGCCATGCGCACCAAACCCTTACCTTCACTTGATACCATCATGCTCCTTTATCTTGCCGGTGCTGACATCAACTCGCAGACCCTGCTTGGCCGAACAGCCTTGCATCACCTTGCCCGTTTTGGAGTTGATAAGGATGGCAAGTCCTGGGGTATTCAAAAAAGCAAAGGAAACAATAATGAACGCAATAAGAAACAGAATTCTCGCCCACCGCCGCGGATGAATTCGCTTTCATCCTTGACCTCTCAGCCCTTCGGTGATACAGGCAATGCAAAGGATGAAAATCGTTATTCTGCTCAAAGTGCTGCTTCTTCAGGATCAACATCTTCATATTGCAGTAGCAACATCGATATGGCTGACCCGCTGGCGAAGCACATTCTTGCCGCACCCACTGTTCCGCAGCATCTGGCCTTGTGTGCCTCACTGTTGATTCGTCTGGGTGCCTTGGTCAATATTGCTGATCCAAATGGCAACACGCCTTTGCATTTTGCAGCAGAATTTGGCGGAGTACCCGAAGTGCTTGAGGTGCTCATCATGGAAGGTAATGCGGATGTGACACTCAAAAATAAAAAGAATTGCACACCGCTCGAAATGTGCCGCAACGAAGAAATCCGAAACCGCATTATAGGTAAGAGGATTAGATATATGTACTTATCCAAATATACTCAATGTTGTTATTCACGGAAATCTAGCTCTTGAACATGAACGCAAGACCAAATCAACCGGCTCTTACGTGAACCAAAGCAACAGCAAACCTTTTGACACTGCGAGTGAGTATCGAGTGGGTCTGTCGCGCTCTGCATCCCGATCAACGCTCCAGTCCGCCGCCGCCGCTGCCCGTCAAGCTGACCGCCGGCGACGGTGCTCCGAGCTGGACAAAAATGGTCCAGCAAATGTTTCGGACGACGACGACGACAATGACGACGATATTGATCGCAATTTTGAAAGGATTCTTAAGGCGTTCTTGAGCTATCAAACGACATTCACAGACAGCATTGAGTCCGCACTGACTCATATCACAGACAGTCTCCTGGACACGTCCCAGCTTTCCGCAGATGAACATGTCAAGTCGACAGTACAAGTGTACGACACGATCACACGGTTACGGCTCGAGTTGCAAGAAGCACACGACATGTTTGACGATGCAGATAAGAGGGTAGAAAGAGTAATGCTGCACTATCGCGAGGAACTCGAACAGGTTGAGCAGATACACCAGGCCGACTGGGACATGTCTGAGCTGCAGTGCGACAAGGTGGAAAAGCTGTATGACGTTTTTGAACAGATTGACGGGCGGTTTACCAAGCTTGAGCAGGAGCAAGAGGAGCTCATTGATCAACTTGAGTCGATGCGCAAGGCGGTGCTACGATATTCTAAGAATAGCCTTGGCGAATGTAGCGAGGGTGAGTTCACAAATGCCATGACCAATCTGACCCAGTCCCTGGTAATCCTTGACACGGTGTCGGTGGATCCCGCGCTGTACTCGCGGGAGGATATCGGGCGCCTCAATCACGATATTGGGGAGATGGTCAAGGTTGCCCTCGAAGAGATTAACAAGCGCCAGCACGACCCGCTGCTTGGTGAGGTCAAGGAGACCATCATACTTCAGTGGGAAAAGGTACATAAGGTCTTGACAAAACCGCCTGAGGAGGAACAGCAGCAGCAGCATCATGGAAATGGCCCCAACCTTCCGTTACCACCCATACCGGTGCAAACCTTGCGACCGCGCCATTGGGAACGGCAAAACACAGTGGCGCGCATATATTCGCGTAGGAAGGCTGCTCCTGAAGGCACGCTGAACGAACTTGAGTTAACCTTCGATATTCTGCATGCCAATCAATACGAGATTCAAAAAGATCTCGACCGCACTCGTCAGCAGGTGGCTCAAATTCAGACGCTTAAGCGGACCATGTATGATGCAATGCTCAAACTGGAGGCCGAGCTTGCGGCGCCAGAGGCCGAGCGAAAGCGACCAACTGCCGAGATCAAGAGCGAACTTGAGAGTGTGCTGCTCAAGACAAAGCAGCTGTTTGAGCAGAATGAGGAACTGGAGAAAGAGCGGGCACAATTACGCACCGAATTGGAGAAGGTTGAGAAGGAGGTAGAAGCTACCCAGAATAAGCTGCGTAAGACACGTCCGCCACTCCTTTTGCAAGGTCTTCTGGAACGGCTTGAGACAGATATGGGCCCAGTTGTGCGGACAGAGACGGATTGGAGAGAAGACCCGAGCCTTGTAGCAGAAGTGTTCTTTGAGTCCGAGTCCGATGATGCAAGCAGCAACAGCAGTATCTCTTGTGAGGGCGGCGAAGGGAGTCAGCCGCAATGGCTGAACCGCTTCACGAGTCAGATTGCTGTGAAATGCCTCGTGGCGCGCCTTGATGCCAGTTTGTATTGCCTCAAGGTCCTTGCAAAGAACCATATTAGCCGATCGTGTCAGGTGCTATTGGAGGTCCAGACAAGTCTAGCCCAGGCCAATGCGCAGCTTGAGGAGGCTCGTAATCAGATGAATGCCCTGTACGACGATGCAGCTGAGGTTGCACACCAGGTATTTACACTCAAGACCGAACTCGAAAAGATTGTGAATGATCGCAAGGAGGAAATCGTCAAAGTATGGGAGGTTGTTGAAGAGGTTTCTGGAGGAATCGACATGTCAGTTATCACCGGCCAAGAATCGCTTCCACTCGCCAGTGTTGATCGCGAAAATGGGTTTAGCACGGGTGAAGACCAGGAACGACATCAGCGGATCATCTATGAACTCGAGCAGCTTCAGAACGTATATGAGAATCTTCAGGATGCTATTGAGGAGCTCCAGCGAGAGCAGGAGATGATTGACCAAAATTTGCGGCACCTTGCAACACAGCTCATTGAACCCCAGGTCGACAAACTCGTTGGGCAGGCAGAAGAGTCGCTGTTGACAGTCAGTGATCGGCTCGCCGAGCTGATGGAACGGGTCTGTCAAGGCGAATATGGACTTCTGTCAGCGACAAAGTAAGAGCGCACATTGTCTATGACATATCACTTGATCCTTTAATCTAACACTTTTATTAAATAGTGTCCAACCACCCCCTGCTTCCCGTTCGAGCAATCACTTCTCAGCCGCGGCACAGGCCAGTCTTCGATCCAACACGCCTCGCTCTCCACGGGAACGGAGAGGCGCGACGCGAACTTCTGGGGCTTTGAGCATTCAGAGCAGGCATATGTCGGTCAACTCTACACTAAGTTTCACGTCTTTGTCTTCATATCATCAAGAACGCATGCTCGAACGTGTATCTTCTTTGAGCAGTGCTTTTAGTCGATCGCGATTATCTACTGTGAAGCAACGGCATTAAAATAAATTTTTATCTCGACTCCTTTTTTTAAGCAAAAAATAAATAAATCTCTCTGTCGAGAAAATGCCAGCCGAGAATCCATTGGTGCATTGTCTCGATCGTCTGAATTTAGGCGACGATCAGCGATTATTACAACGTGCGGAATATTACCAAGGGCTTTGCTCGTCGCGGATTCCGGTCAAAGTATTCGACAAGGGTCCGAATTGCAAAGCCGTTGTCGCGATCCAGCTTGCGGCCGAGAGTCTTCTGCTGGGGAACGACTGGGATACAAAGCTAGCTGCGCAGCTGGCAGGTTGCACGAAGCGCGGCTACGAAAGCACGTTGAGCAATGTCCGCAAGAGTCTGAATCTACAGCCGAATGTGTCGTTAGACACGCTCGGCGTGGCCTTTGGATGCACGACGATGGTGCCACTTGTCAAGACGTTGTGGGAGGAGTTTGCACCAGCCTACTTGGCGCGGCTGCGTGGGGCGCAGAGGCAGATAGCCAAGGAAGAACTTGAACAACAACCTGCATGGAAAGGCGCAGTGTTTTATGCGTGCGCGAAAGCATTGGGTGTAAGTATGAGCGAAGCGAATGCAAGTGACTATGTTGGATGTTTCTGTGTCTCATGAGAGAAAAAAAAACTGTTCAGGAACGCTTGGCCAAAGCAAAAGTTCAGACCATGTGTGCGTGCACAGCCGCCGAGATGACAAGGTATCTAAAAGCGGTCGAGGAGGTGTCAAGCAAGTCGATCAGTGAGTTGAAGAAGAATGACAAGACGAGACGCACCGGAAGACGGCGGCAGAAAAGTGGCGATCCAGAGGAGGGCGAGGATGCCAGCGCGAAGGAGGCTGCAGAACCGGCCAAGAAGCGTGCGCGCAGTGCGTCGTCCTCCAAGCCTGGTGAACCAATTCCCAATGAAGCATCAGGGCCGTCCTCGCAGCCACAAGAAGCAAAAGAAACGACAATGCCCAAGTCAGGTGTTGCATCCATGATCAGCCACCAAGACTACCGAGATACCCGGCGATATCATGACTACCTGGCCTGGCATGCCGAGCTCCATGCCCGACTGAAGGCCGCATAGCCCCTTGCTTTGTTTTCTCTTCCCGCAAAATAGCAAGCCACAAATTTCTTCGCCCTAAACCCCCCCTTCTTTCGTCCAACCGCCCAACCTATATATATATATATATACAATAACCATGTTGCTGTCCGCCTTGAAGGGTGTTGCGGCGCTGAAGAACATTACAGCACGAGGTCAGTGCCATTGTATAGAATAAACATGTTTCCTCTTTCAATTACAAATGTCTAATATTTGCCCTGTTTTTTAACCAGTTGCCATGCCTGCACAGGGTAAATAATGCTATAAGGAAAAAAAAGGACCAAGCTTAACAGTTTCATTTCATTCTCTTATAGTGCTTGCGCGCAGCATGCAGACAGCTGCCACCGAAGCCACCCCAAAGGATTTGGTGACCAAGCTTCGCGATCAGCTGCGATACTACGCGATCGCCGAAATTGCTGGCCGCCCGCTGCTCATCACAAAGAATGACAAAGTCATTGTGAACCGTCTTAAGGACGTCAAGGTTGGCGATGTGGTCAAGTTGGATCGTGTCCGCGAGTTGGGTAGCAAGGACTATGCTATCAAGGGTCGCCCTTACGTGGATGAAAAGCACTTCTCAATCTCGGCAACCGTGATCGAACATACAAAGAGCAAACTGATCCGTATCGTCAAGAAGAAGAGAAGAAAGAATTACAAACGTACCATTGAGCACAAGCAAACTCACACTGTGCTCCGAATCAATCAAGTGGAAGTCAATGCTTAGGAAACATAAACATGGCCACCGTAACAACAATCTGTCAAATAATCCACCATATCATTCACACTCACCCACACACACGCGCACACATGCAACAATGACGAACCATCAAGATATGTCAACTTCCATATCAAATGACAGGCAACACATAAAAATTGTATAATAGGAGGTTCTTTCAATATATCTCGCTGTTCATTTGTTCCGTCGGTACGCTGTGCGCGCATCTGCTTGGTTTGTCGGAAAAACTATAGGATAATCTGATAAATGTGCGGAAACTTTAAAAGGAAAAAAAAAAAGTGATGCATACCGAGCATGTCACAAATATTGACGTGAGGAGGGCGTGATGCAGTAAATGTGACTAGTTCCGCTATAATAAATACGATTGAGTAAGGTTTAGGGAAGCCGGATGGATGGGCGAAGTGAGTGCATACCAATATCTTGCCCAATAAGAGGTGTGAGGCCCTTGTAGACATCATCTGCCTTGTTCTTATCTCCACGGAATCGGATCGTTGAGAACTCTGTGTTCACCATCCCAGGGTTGATCTCACTATCAATACATATGAGAAAGCATGCTCTTATCGATAGAGCACTCACATACCTAACTCGAATCGGTGTGTCCATCAACTCGAAGCGCAAAGCAGTCGTGATGGCATCCACAGCGTGTTTAGTTCCTATGAAGACGGTTATCGTGCGCCCAGCCACACAACTCCCGAACAGAGTCCTTTCCTCCCTTTTTTTCTTTTTCTAATTACCGCAATAGATACTACCACCCGGGTAGCTTTGTTTGCCTGCCACGGACCCGATGTTGATGATGTGACCTTGCTGGCGCGCAAGCATGCCGGGCAACACGGCCTGAGTGACAAAGACCAGGCCCTTGACATTGGTATCGAACATGGTATCAAAGTCTTGTTCGCTCACTTGGAGGAGGGGATCGAGGCCCAGGACGAGACCGGCATTATTCACAAGGACGTCTATGCCATTCTTAATCGTTTCGGACAGGCTTTTTACAGCAATATCAATGGCCTCTTTGCTCCGGACGTCAAGTCCGACCGTGTGAATTTCGATTCCGTTGTGAGTCTGTGCAAGTTCTTCCTTGAGGCGATCGAGGCGTTCAACGCGCCGTGCGGCAAGGATCTATTGACTTAACACAGTAAGTCGTTCACTGAGGAGGAGAGGTGAACGAAAAGACCTTTGACGTGTCTTACCAGGTTAGAACCTTCCTTTGCGAACTCGCGTGCACATGCTTCACCGATGCCCGACGAAGCACCTGTGCTTTTGAATCAAGCGAAGAAAGATTGTGACAGGGCGAGTTAAGCAGGTATGGCGGTAAGGAAAGAATAAGGACTCACATCAGGACATTCTTCTTGACGAGGCGTCCAGAACTATAGCATCGTGTGAGAGCAGAAGATCGCGTGGATGCTAGAGCAGTAGCGGACAACAGGCGTATCATCATGCGGGGAAGGGCGGGGAGAAAAAAGGGTGAGAGCAGCGGGGCATGACCTACATGAGAGACCATTTGCGTCTGCAAATTCAATGCCAGCACCTGCCTAACGATCAGTCAGCAAGTATCATATTTATTCATTCCCACTCGCCGCTCTTTATCTTTCTTCTCTCCCGCTCAAACCCACCCCCCTCATGCGTGAAGATCTCGTGTCATCGGCAGTTTCATTCCTTTCAGACCCCAAGGTGTCATCCTCACCGCTTGCAAAAAAGGTCTCCTTTTTAGAGTCGAAGGGCATGACCACTGAAGAAATTGAAGAGGCTCTGGCCCGGGTAAATGGCAAGTCTACCGGAAATGGAGCTATTGCAGGTTCTACCACCGCCCCCGCTGGCACTCTTAATTCTGGGCTAGGACACCTACAGCAGCCGCAAGCTGTTGGCGGTGGAATGGTTGTCGCTCCTCCAGTTCCTCAGCGTCCTTCCTATGACTGGAGGGATATCTTTGTGGCAGCTGTCTTGGCAGGCGGTATTAGCTATGGGATGTGGACGTTGGCCAAAGCAAGTAACTGAGTTAAACAGAAAAGTGACAATCCTTCGGCTGACATCTCTCACTATTTTAGAAACTTCTTGGCCCTTGGTTCCAGGTACCAACTCAAAAAGACCTGGATGAGGACAAGGCGAAGCTAGATGCACAATTCCAAGCAGGTAAGGAATAGGATAAACATGACTATATATATAGAGAGAGAGGGAGAATCTGATCTGTCTTTTCAGTGGAGGATTCGCTCAAGGAACTCAAACAGCAAACCACGGATACGCTCGATACTGTTGCTTCACAGTCTAAAAAGGTGGACAGCTCGCTTCAAGAACTTGAGACTATACTCAAGAACCTCAAACTTGGTGATGCAGAGCGGGACGTTGAATTCAAGGGTTTAAAGACGGATGTTGAGGCGCTCAAAGATTTGATCCCGAAGGTACCTCATACACACACATACAGAAGACTGTTTTGAACGTGCTGACAATTTGCGGGTGGGGTTGGTAGTTGATGGATATGAATAAGGAAGCTCAGGCAACTATCCTTGGTGAACTCCAAAACGAAGTCAACTCACTCAAATCGCTGCTCATGAGCAGACGTCCCACCACACCTTCCGCTCCTGAACAGAGGAACGGTGCCGATAGCCCAGGCTCCAGCATCGCTCCATCACATGCCGCATCGACTTCCGTCACTGGGTTATCTACTCGACTGTCTAACGCGTTGAATAACACAAACAACAGTCCGGCAGGCATTCCGGCTTGGCAACTTGCCAGTGTCAACAAAGATGCCGCTGGCACTTCCTCTTCCTCTCAGTCATCCTCTTCCTCCTAGAATACCACTTTCTTTCACTGTAAAACACCTATCCTTTTTTCATATTGCGTACCTTTTTACTTTATTGTCCTGGAATGTGAATAGAACAGTCGTCGTTATATGGAAGGCAATAATACGCCAAGACAAGGGTTACCTATACACCGTAAGTAGACGTATGTCCTAGATACTGGATCAGGATGCTTTGGAAATCAAACGTTATTTTTCCTAATGGACCTGTTCACAGGTGAAGGGATCCTTCAACTCCTGGTATATTTGTCACGAAAGCGTAACCACAAAGCATACATTTCGGTTCTTACATAGGCCATGTTTGCTCCTAGCTGAGACTTGATAAAAGGGTCATTTCTGTTGAGACATACAGAATTATCCATAATCTGTCATGGATACCTATTGAATAAGACCAATAAATACAGTGGTCACTCTCTAGTTCCACAACCGGTACGTATGTCTATCCTTCTCCAGATCCTTTGACATATCATCTACCTGCTCCCCTTTTCAGCTCAAGAGCTGGGATATCTTCAGCCTTGTGAATAGATGCAACTGCAGGTTGTCATCGCTCTCTTTCTTTTCTCGATTGGTAGTTCCGGGGTGCCGTAAACTACATCAATGGTACGTACGTGATGTCAAAGATCGCTCCCAAATTTGTAAACTCTGCGGATGTCCCTTGCTTAGACTATGCCATGATATGCGCTTCATCATAGTATGGAAGTCAGACTCACTGAGAAAAATGTAGTTTCTATATGTACGTACCAGAGCCACTGTTCATTACGTCCCATTGGCGGACACGGTCGAGGGGACGCTCGGTGTGTTCGTATCACCATTCCTGTCTACAAACTCAAATCGAACTCTATCAGTGATAGGATGGATTCGCCTTTCACTAACATATACGTAGGTCGTCGTCTCGGATAATTAAATTCCTTCCAATTTCTTGAGCAGTCGCTTGATGGGCAACGGATGAGAACTTGTTAACGCAGTCTAAAGAAGAGCACTGTTATGTTTTCCCATTGGTAATACATCAACAACCCCTGGTTCTTTGTATCTTGAAAAAACTATCCAGTTCCTTTTCATATCGCAACTACCACACACACGCACACGCACATCGATGTGCTGAATGGACATGGATCCCTCGTTATTTCTTTACGCTCATAACCTTCTCAAACATCAGGCTAAAAAATCTGACGCCTTGGCCAGTGTAAGTCATATAACTGATGATAAAACTTATTTCTTTCATCATAACGTCTGTTTCTTTTGCTGGCAAATACTATACATATGACACCTAGCTCAAAGTTTCTGTTGCAAGACAGTACAGATATTCAGCGAGAAATCAATTCGACTGTAGAATGTATATTCTCATCAACGATACAGTACATAAGTTCAGGGCGCCCATACTCGCCAATTACATGACGCTGTTTATCTTCGTAAAGGAATTGATCACTCATGTCAGCATGGTGAATGTGGATGAAAGCAAAAGGACCATAATGATATAAGTATCATATTTTTAATAAAATTGATTTTCGCCTATGAGTCATCTTGCGAAAAGATTTTTTGCTAAATCCGACCTTTAGCCAGGTAGTATGCGACCTTTTGGTTTCCGCAATTACGTGTATCCTATAGCAGGAGCCGGGTGTATACGGTTATATGAGGGAGAGATGAGGGGGGGAATGGGAGAACCAAAAAAAAATATCAAAGTTAATAGAGGAGATGGATTCCAGTACATCAAGAGAGATATAGGGAAAAGGGATCCATATACGTAAAATGATGCGCCTTTTCCTAATGGCTGCCGGCGCCGTAGAGGAACATGAACTCGTGATATAATCACTTAGGCTGCACAGTCGGGCGTGAGATTAACTCGTACAGTGCGCATTGGTTGTTCCACGATGAGAGACTCTAGCTCCATAGATTTCGATGATTGGGTATCGATCAGCGTCTTCTTTGGGATTGTGGTGCTAGAGTGAATAGACGAGATGGATGTGGACGTCGATAAACTTGGAGGAATGTCAGTGCTTGCGGTGATTGATGCAGAATATCGGCGATTTTGGAAAAGATAGCGAGCAATGCTCTTCACAGATGCACCTGGTTTCTTGGTCTCCAGCGGGACCTTCAGGTGGTCATGCAACGAGGACGGCAGGGTGGAAGACTTTTGTACCGGTGCCGCTGCAACTTTGTTTGTCAAGAAGGTTTTCATGATAAAAGAAAAAGGCCTATGTTCTACGCACGAGAGAAACGAGAGAAAGGAAAGAACCATTAGGGATTCCCAATTTATACTTTAAACATCCTTTTTTTTTTTCCTTGTATGACTTGGTGGGATATGTAAGCTTCCTGTCAGTTATCATAGAGAGGAAAGCAAAAGAACAAAAGCATCCTATATCCCTCCTTCCTCTTCTGCTCCGAGCTCCCATACATCCTACGTATACACTTGAGGCGCCTTTTACCTCCTTTTTCTGGGCCCAAAACACTCCTTGTCTGAGTATGGTACATCCGAGATGGAGGGCTTTAAAGTCGCTACATGCAGTTCGAGATGATGTATTGATAAAAACAGGGTCTGATAGGCGGGCTTAATAAAGTTTCATGTTGTTAAAAAACATCCCTGTCTGTTGATGCGAATCAGCATTACTAACCATGCACGGCCAAGAAATATGTATTATACGCATATTACATGGTATGAGCACAGTTATGTGCGTCGTCGATGCAGCTTACAGATTATATGTAATTATAATACACCTCTTTTACGACGCATAGCCGTTCCATCTTTTGAAAATCATGACCTCCTGAGGTTGCCCGAGACAGGGAAGTGAAGATCGACGAGTAGATATGATTTGTTCTAGTGATTGCAAACCACGTTCTTTTCATAGACCTCCTTTTTTCCCTTCAAAGGATCTTATCTTGTAGTGCGCTTTATATTAGTGCCCGTGCGAGGACGTTTTTGCAATACAATTATATTATATTGATTTGTTCCATTGGAGATATACATGCAATAAGGGTGTGTGTGTGTGTGTGTGTGCAATAACCGATCCTAATGACTGGCATTTTTCTTTTTTTCTTTGAAAAAAAGGAAAGTTCGTTGTTAACCGTTATGTAATCCTGAGCAACAAAAAAAGTTAGCAGTTGCACAAACAAATGTGCAATGAATCGATGTGCTGCGAGTTCCACTCATACATTAGTTTAATGATGGAGATAGAAGGTCCTTCCGCCTGATTTGGATTTCTTGGGGGCTGTATCTCATGAATTATGTCGGAGGCAGATCTCTAGGAAAAACGAGACCCATCACTTTGTCCTCAAGTAGCTGCTCACATACATTTCCGAAGTCTGAATTCTTTTCGGATTGCTCGTGTCATTACTGGTAGAAATGCGTCCTAAATGTACTACAACGAAGACAAAACTGGTAGCAGCTATAGGAGGAATAAGGTTGAAGAAGGGGAGGAACTAAATAACAAAAAATGTCGAGATATAACAGATAATACTGAAAGCTGCAAAGATTGTTTGACACAGAATTCGCATTGATTAACAAGCCCAGGACATATGGAAGGCTACATATGAGTCTCTTTTCTTCATGTCGTCTATAATATACTAATATCCAGTGGAGCAAGCATCTGTAATGGTCCTCTTGACCATTTGTGAATCCTGGCCATGAGCTACTTGCTTATTCCTGAAAGCTTGTTTAACATGTGAATCAATTTGCGTCTGTGAGAGATCATAGCCGGTTAGGGCTGGATATACTGAAAGACCCTGTAAGAGCAGATATCATATGATGCAGCGAACGTTCGGTATAACGGTTTTATGACCAGTAGACATGCGTAACAAGCGAGAGATATCCTTCACTATATAATGCTCAGAAGAAGTAGATCTGCGTTTATGCAAGAATATTATGTACCCAAAAGGAGCGCAGGCTCAGGGTTCTTGCTAGCTGGGCTCGAGAAAAATTTAAACTCGAAAAGGGTCGTAGTATTTACCACGATCAACGACATCCTTAAGATGGAAGACAAGCTGATCAGGTCTGATCGAGATTTTTGCAGCAATTATCCATCCAGACCGAGCTTTTGACCTGCCTTCTAAGCAGAAAAATTAGTGTCCACGAAAGCGGCCCGAAATCTGGGATTTTTGCTGCAAAGCAGTATGTTTACGCATTTTTATTAGCTATTTCTTATACTAAAAAAACGTCGCTGACCTGACCTTAAGCTTTTGACAAACATTGCAAAGAATAGCCACAACATCTATCCTTTATCGAGAAACGAAACCTCTCGATGGCTTTAAAAAAACGATACCTAATACATGGCCGTATCGAGGATTCTGTCATTCGAACGTTGCCCGCGTCACCTTGCTCCAGGTATGAGGTTCCTTTAGATACTTCAAGCAAACAACACAGGAGACATGGCAAGAAAAGCGTTATCTTAAATTTAAGCCGAGAAATCGACATCCGGCAGCAATGCTTCCCATCTTAGACGGGTTAGGATAGCGTTATCTCAACACCCCACCGAAGAAGAGCCATTGGCAAGTACATACTTGCTACTTGCAGGTGACCTCTCCCATCTGAAAGGTGATTTTCACGGAGAGCAAACCTAAAAAGGCCGAGCCGATTACGATAACGGCCACTATAACAATAGCAGTGGGCCCTTCTCACATGAGTTCCCGGCTAACTTGCCCACGATAGCCAAAGTTTTTCGAATGTCACTTTTTTTTCTCCAAGGATAGAGTGTTGGGTTTCTTTCTTTTGCATACCCCAAATATGGGACGTCTACGATGACACCGTTGTAACACAGTGCAACCCCTCGTCCTTTTTTATTAAGAGGTCAACCTGCTCACATAGGCTTTAGCCCATTACAAATCCTAATTGCACTACGCATGTCTTCCTTGGAACTTGTTGTTGTACCAGCTGCTGAGGAGCACACGGCCACAGTTCTGTTTTTGCATGGTCTTGGAGATTCTGGGGTTGGTTGGTTGTTCCTTGCAGAGGCCATTGCTCCCATGTTACCTCATGTGAAATGGATCCTGCCGAATGCGTAGGTTGCGAGTAACCGTATAAGATCGCTCTGAAGAAACACATTGTTGGCTGATAGCTTGAGATATAGGCCCATGCTCGCTCTATCAGCGAACGACAACATGCCTGTTCCTGCATGGTTTGATGTACCTAGTTTTGACAAACCTTCTAATGGAAGCACTATGGACGAGAAGGGCATGATGGCCTCGGTAGACGCAAGCAAGTTTTTTTTTTTTTTTTCAGAAAGATTCCAACAAGGTTTCGAAGAAGAGTAACAAAGACTTCTAGTTAACCAAATCATTGAAGCTGAAATGAAGACTGGGATTCCCTCAGAGCGCATCGTCGTAGGAGGATTCTCACAGGGTATCTGATCCGCATACCTATATGATAGTCCATCCACTCACGCGATATTTTTTGTGCGTGTTCCTATTCTAGGTTGCGTTATCTCGTTACTGACCGGGTTTCATACCAGGCACAAGCTGGCTGGCGTGCTCGGGTGCAGTGGGTGGCTCGGCGTGATCACCCAAGGGGTAGAAAAGGTATATCTAAGGCCTAATCATACTAACACTACATAATAATAATAATAGACGTGGCGTTTGTTTGACTGTTGCTCATACGTATTTTGGTGAGTAGACCGGATCGGGTATCAACAAGGAGACGCCGTTCCTTATATGTCATGGCGACCAAGACGAAGTGGTCAAACCAAAGTACGGTCAAGCATCCGCAAAATATCTTACAAAATGTGGCTATAAAGCAGCATTTAAGCTCTATCAGACACTTGGGCATGCGGCCAGTCCAGAGGAAATCGCTGATATCGCGGTATTTCTCAAGGCTCAGCTGCCACCAAGCACCACTCCAGCCGTGGCGAGCAAACTTTGACTATACAGTAGCTACTATTTGCTGTACCGTTCTCGCTGGTTTCTCAATTCAAATATACATCTCAAGCATGCCCAATTTCGTTTAAGCAACGACCGCCGAGTTGTTTTGCAGGCACCCACACACACACACACAATAAAATGGGGGATGAGGAGTGTGTGTGTGGTTAATAGGCTTCCCGCGCATAAATCCTATAGCTCACTCTTTTTACCCCACAAGAATCGACACCATTAATGGGAATCGATTTACCACTTTTCCTCTCTTTTTCTCTTCGTCACATCCGCCTTAACAGATAACACGCCGGCGCTTAACAGCAATCTTCAATCGCTCACTTTGTTCCTCACTGTCGTTGCTGCCGGATTAATACACATCTCTCTGCGCCTTAAAAGAATCCGTTGGTGGTGGCAGCAGCAAGATGATGTGGAGGCTTCTTTTTGTTAGGTGTCGACAGCGCATAGTTTGTTCCACCATCAACGTACCATCATCAGCCATGTGTTCCTCGTCAGCTTCCACTTCGATTATCTGAGCCAGCGGTTGTTGAGGTGCCCATGCTGACCTATCACCGAGAACGCCAAAGGCACCAGCGACAATATCAGGATCAGAGGCATATCCAGCGTGAGCAGCATCCCACTGCCATTGAAAGAAGGCATTGCCGGCGACGGCGACGACGACACCGCCCTGCACGCCGCCGCCACCTGCATACTCAGATGCCGCGTCCCATCCTCCACCAGCGTACGATGATGATATTGGCCAAACACAAGAATCATCCAATAATAATGTCCCTTAACAATATGCCCTCCTCACCTAGATTCATGATCTTAGTCCTTTCACGCTTCTCTCGCCTCAAATATTTCTTCGTGTAGATAAGAATAATATTAATCGTTTTCCGTTCTATGATACAATAGTAGATGGTGCACCCTGGTCGGTCAATTCCTGCTCGGTGCCGAGATCCACCGTCTGGGAATCGCTCTTGCGCGTAACTGTGAACTCGGTAGTGGTCCAGGCCTGACCTCTGCGAACCGATGAAAAGCGGACACGACCCCGCTCGCCTAAGAATCGTTGCCATGTCAGTTAGTCGCTCACGCGGCTGCGCTCATACTAATATCGCATATCCTCGGCTTGCATACCATTAGCGCCTGCAATGTCAAATGCTATAGACACCTCGCCTTTGAGATGATTCACCGTTCCGGAGATCCAGGGCCATTCGTCGGCATAGTCGATCGTGTCACCGAGCAGCTTGATGACGCGGGGATCGTAACGAACCGTAAATAGGGTGCCTGACACAACACTGCTCGAAAGTCGCTGGTAATTCATTGCAGTGGCAAGCACACCCACCCATACAGCCGTGCCAACAAGTGCACCGCCAATAATCCAGGGTTTGCGGGATCGCGACGCTGAGGGTAGTTCGCGCTCAACGACACGTGTGGTGGTCTTGTGAGAAACGAGGCGGCGGGATGAGGCTGCCCATACCAAGCGGTTCGCGGACGCGATGGCTGAAGAGGGTCGAGATCGAGAGAGGATGCGCGAGACAAGCATGAGATGTTGCAAGAAATAATGTGCAAAAATCCAAACAGTCGGACTGAAAACCCTTCCCCCGCACCACCGTTTCCCTTGTATGGAGAGCGCAAAAAAATGCATGTTATTCCCTTTGTTTTATTCTTATAAATTATGCAGCGCTCAACCCACCTTCCTCGTCTTTTGTCAAGAGCCACTGGTATCCGCCAAGCCTTCCGCCAATCACAATCTCGGATTCACACATCCGTTCCTCCCGTTTCCATCACGGTAAATCCTGAGCAAGAGCGCGCGTGTCTACACACGCACAGAGGTTTATCTTTGCAAATGGCTAATTCCCTCTTTGTCTTGCATTGAATAGCGATCACCCCACATTGCTGGGTGGACGACCACGGCTTTGATCGCAGCGGGCGGCTATTATGCCTGGACTTTGTCAGTTGACTCGCCTGTTCTGGCCGAAGCAAGCTATGAAGGCACTGTGCAAGGTAAAGTGGAACATAACAACTGAGCCTTCTGCGCGTGAATACTCAAAATATAACGGATGTTATGGGCCTTCCTATCCCCCTTGCAAACAGAACCGAGCACCAAGCTCGTTTTCCCTATTAACCTTCAAACAGGCTCCGAATGGACACGGCTTGTTGGGCTTGGCCCGCGCACAGTCAGCTTTCTCAAATTGAATGTCTATGTCCTTGGTTTGTACATGCGCAGTGAAGATATTGGCACCCTCAAGACCATCAAGGGCTGGGAGGTGAGAAAAATTAGGCTCAGCCTGCAAAACTCTCGGCATGGATGTAACTGACCAGTACCCACTTTTCAGCATTTTGACAAGGGCGAATTCTTGGCAAGCGAAAAAATGTCGCTGGCATTGCTGCAACAACCGGTCGATGTCAGCATTCGTATCGGTAAGCAGTAGGGCATAAAAAGACTGCAATTTGGAGAGAAGAGTATCATGGATATTCTTTTTTTTTTTCACTAGTGCCCGCACGCGGGACAAATATGCAACATTTGCGCGACGGCTTCACACGCGCTATATTGCAACGAATGCGATCGCAGTCGCAAGATATGAGCGAGGAGAAGGAGCGCGAGATTCTCAAAGCCATACAGGAATTCAAGAGCCTGTTCCCTCTGCAGAACATTAAAAGAGGGACCGAGTTCATCTTCACGAAAACCAAAGACGGCGGATTAAAGATGGAATTCGAGGTTCAGTCGTTTAGCCGTGCTCCCACATAACACAGATGCTCATTTCCTTCTTTGTAGGGCAAAGACCTCGGTACCGTCAAGAATGACTGGCTTGCTGTCAATTTTGTTATGGGGTATCTCAATCCCACCGCACCTGCCAGTGAAGACGTACGTGATTCTGATTGATCCTGCGTTAAAGACTGACCCATACATTCTTTTTTCTACAGGCTCGACAAAACATTGCGCAAGGATTTGATACGCTGCTCAATCCTAAGGCCTAGAAAAAGAAAAAAGGCTGGCTCTGTGCTTTTCTTCCTCTTTAATAATGTCTTTAATAGAACACACCAGATGAGGCATGATTTTTTTTACAAGCGAGTACTCTCTCTGCTTAACCTTCTTACAACTCAATATCCCTGACGCCTTCCTTCGTTATCACTTTGACGAGAAACTTTGGTAGATTGACGATAAATCGGGTTTTGAGTTCCTGGATGCATTTGCGCAGGAGATCTAGTCCCTCTTCAAGGTTCATGTCGGAATGATGGTAACGATCCATAAGCGACGTGCAGAAGTAGGCACCGTAGCCCTGTGCGCCATATGGCAAGGATGCCATTGCACCCAGATAATCGATCCAAAACAATTCGGGTTGATTCGTCTTTGTGTTATAACCGCCGATAAGCATGTTGACGGAATATGGTTGCTACAGGAACAGAAAACAGGAACCAAAAAAAAAGTGTCAAAAGCCCCTGTACCTTCGCATAAAAAGGTGGTAAAAGAAAACAAGGAAGGGCACTCTATAATTTACCCTGCTTCGGAGAGAGTCTGCGAGCTCACGTCGTGTGAAGGTGGCAGTTGCTTTGGGAGTCAGATCGACATCGTTGCGAATTTTGTAAAGTTTGACGTTGCGTTGAATGTATTCAGCAAAGTTAACAGTGTCGCCCGGCTCACCGCAGAAGACCATGACGGTGTGGTCATTCAGTGTACGCGATTTGTCCTCGGTGCCTTTCATGACGACAATACTGCGGGCGGATGTGGTATCAGCGGCGATGATCGTGTAGTCCTTGCCCGTTATGCCGAAAAGACATTCCATGATGTGGTAGGTATATCAGTTATGAGAAATAGAGAAGAAAAATGAAGCTGAACGCGCGTATAGTCGGATTCTCCCTCCTTCTCCCGAACTCAAACAGCGATTGCGCGGCTTTTTCTTTCGCCCGCATTTTATTCCTCCGCAAACTGGCGTGTGACGTAATCCCCAGGAACATGATTTTCTTTTTAACACGGCAGCAGGCTCTCTACAATGTAGAAATAAACGATAATCGCTTCAACAATATTGATATTTTTCAGCGTGAAAATATCTGTAGACAGTAAACCTGTATCTGATATTTTGTATACGTATACTTTATTTTCTAAATATCAGGAACAACTTTGTACGGATTCATAATGCCATGCGGATCCAGCGCATTTTTGATACTTCTCATTAGGCGGAGTTGTGCTTCGCTCTTGCACTCTTTCATGTATCCGACCTTAGCGATACCAATGCCGTGTTCCGCAGTGATCGATCCATTGTGTTTAACTAGTGCAGGAGTTGCCCATGAGTCAATATATACATCAGAGGACACTGACCGTAGAAATCAGGGTACTTACTCGCCCAGTCATACACGAATCGATCCATGTCTTTCTGAACCTTGTAGTCATGACCTTGGATGTTGGCCATGATATGCAGATTCTATGTAGTAACCATAAATATCCCAGTCGATACTCAGGCTGCAGTTTTCCACTTACGCCATCACCAACATGCCCAAAACCAATAAGATTGTAGTACATGTTGCCGTCACCAAGGAGCCCACGGTCGGTATAATGTTTCTTGGCATCTTCCACCATTTTGTAGAGTAGAGAAACATCCATCGAGACATCGTATGTCATTGCAGTACCAGACTTCACAATCGATTCAGGGATAGTTTCTCGCCATTGCCAAAGTGCATGGGCCTAGGAGATCGAGGATTAGTCTCTCAGTACGGATATTCTCACGGGATGCTTTCTACAGTACCTGTTTCGCATCCTGAGCAATGGCGCCATCTTGCGCGACATCCTCTTCCATCACGCGCGAAAGATAGGCATCTAATTTCTATCTATCGGCTTAGAGACAGAATAGGATATCTCCTTGTACCGGAGCTCATCTCACCTCCTGATCGTGTTCATGTCGACTGCCCTGCGTTTCGAGGAGAGCGTAGAATTTTGAAGTGGCTGCAATGGGATATGGCGAATCTGGGTATTGGACCCGTTTTACCAGTTCCATGGATTCACGATCCCAGAACTCAAAAGCTAAGCAATATATGACCCCCACAACCATTAGCTCCGCTTATACCTTTGCCTGTAGATCTTCGTCACTGCTTTTACCTGACAGAATTTCAGAAAGATCCTCCTTAGCCATAACAAAGGCTTTTTGAATTGCCTCGAAGGAATCCACTGCAATCATGGCAACATTCACCGACTATGCCGATATATGTATAGATAGATGTTAGCTCTTGGAGTAATCCCGACTCTTTTGTCTTTTTGTTACATTCGGTCTTCGAGGGGTTAGGATGGATACACCAGTGATGAGCCCGAGCGTGCCCTCAGCACCAATGAAGAGCTGCTTAAGATCATAGCCGGTGTTGTCCTTGCGCAACGTAGAGAGGTTATCGAGGATCGTGCCATCGGGCAAAACCTAAAAAGATGACAGATATTTTAAGTCGTGGGAATTCCTTTCGAGGGAATCCTGACTCGATCATTTGCTCTTTACCACTTCCAGACCCAGGACGTTGCCATGGAGATTACCGAACCGCATCAATCGTAAGCCACCCGCGTTGGTACTGACGTTGCCGCCGAGTTGGCAAGTCCCCTTTGCGCCGAGATCCAAAGGCACTGTGTAGCCTTGGGGCTCAAGATAATTGTCGAGAGCTTCGAGCACAACACCTGCATCGACCACGGCAATACCCGAGAGATCATCGAAGCGCCGAATCTTGTTCATCTTGCTCATGTTTACAATGATCTCGTCGAAAACAGGATTCGCACCTCCACTCACGCCTGTATTGCCACCCTGGGGTACTACAGCGAGCATCTCCTTGTTGCAATACTTTAAGATCTCCGAAACTTGTTTTGTATCGGTAGGAAACAGGCACAAGCTGAACATAAAAAAGGAAAGCAACGTTGGTTTTTCAATTTCACTTGGAAAGCGTAACCTCCAGTGTGAACGTACGAAGAAGCGCCGCGATGAAGCTTGAAAAAGTCGGCGTTATACGGCGTCAAGCTGGACTGGCGGGGATCCGCCTCGGTGTCATGGATTACATTGTTGGCCGACAGCACCGATCGAAAGTAATCAATATCCTTTTGCTCAAGCTTTCATCGCCATCCCATTAGCTAATGTCACATTGATAAGCATCTGCGCTCTACGTACCTTTTTGAACTTGTCCGCACGCTTAAGGTTTCCCAGCTTTTCGCTTGTGAGAGGAGACAACGGCTTGTTTAAAAGAGCCCGCGAAGTATGGAGCCTTCGAGACAGGACACGGAACATAATGAAGATTAAGGAAAGATGTATCTGTAGAAAGAAAGAAAGAAAAAGAGAGCAAAAACGTGATGAATGCAGGGTATGCAATATATTCCATAGGTTTTTGATAGCGGGTTAGAGTTTTCGTAATTACCAAATGGAGAATAGTCGAGCCATGGTACCTTTGACACATTTCTGCAGTGGTCCGCATTCGCCGAAAGAAACTTACCCACCTTCTTCATGCTTTGGACCCCATCTCTTTTGCTCTCATAGCAATTTGGATATAGATATAACACTCTGGTTTATGTACTGACTGCATCAGACTGCAGGGTGTATGTCGGCCGGAGATCTTGGTCTTGACAGTCCCCGCTTTGTGCGACACTGCCAGATGCATAGCTAGGCATTGTATTGGTCGAGAAGATTGATCCGCTATGACTTATCAATCAGCACAGTAAACGCGATTGGGCTATACTTTATTTTCAAAAATAAATTTCGCAAGGGAGGAAAAGTAAAATAAAATTCGCACAAAAACATTATCAATGTCGCATGCATACCCGTTAGTCAATAGAAGTGCATGTAGTTACGTTGAGTGGCACCCAACCAAATTGTCACCACTGACACCACTTCGGTGTTACAGGACCGTAATGCTTTACCGAATACCTAGCATTGACACATAGGGCAATAGCCCTTTGTAAGAGTTCGATCAACATCTATCATGCGACCTTGATTACCAAGCAACACCTCAACAGGTTTGCTAAGAAATTTAATGGCCCTACCAAACAACACTATTCCCGAAACAAAAGTTATGTACCTGCAATAAAGATCAGTTCCTGTTTTATTCCTGTGTTTCAAAGTCCTATTCTTTATCAAGTATAACTTTATTTTACAATATATACAATGCTATAAGTGCTCAGTATCGAGAAGCCATGATGTGACCAAAAATTGGTGTCTCTTCCTGGTATAACTTTTGCTTAAAGATTTGCTCCTCGAAGGCATCCTTTGTTGAATTGATAATAAGAGGTTATTATGTTTTCGTAGTGATGGCTGGCATTTCTACTGCTCCGTTTTCACTGCTTAGTCCTCCTTGCAGCCCCATTACATTAATATCATTAAGCTGGTTTTAGAAAACTTTCATCTTACCAGCCCAAACGCCACGTCAAAGCCTCTCAAATATCCTTCCTCCATCGTAAAAGCAAGCCTCCTGAAGTCGGACAAGGACTTGCAGAAATCACCCTTTCCTTTCCCTACACTACACTTGCCTTTGAAGCAACATCCGCCTACCATTCGACTCCGCTTTCTGATATTGATGAGGACACTCTTTCGTAACCATCAGCACTTGCAATCACGCTCCTTTGTGCCTTCAGACACCATGACTGTCGTATATATACCATCCACTTTTATTAGTATTCACTGGTAACGCCCACAACCACCTAATCCGCCTTCGCCCTTCATCAATACCATTGCACATACTCGTAATAACCATCATCGAGAGCTAACTCACTAAACTCCTTATTATGGCACATGCTTTTACATTGTTCACGTCTTTAGTTGGTACCATGTACGACGATATCAGAGTGATAGGATTGTAAATCAACGTCGCATACTCTACTTGCTTTTGCTGTGTACCTGGAAAGTCATATCACAGTTGCTGTCTGTTACGACATTTGGCTGAAACTCTGTAAGAATAAGAAACGAAACGTTCGAAATCACTCAGCTTTAAGCTATTGGCTACTTCACTGATTCGGGTCATCACCGTCCTGCTTTCCAAGAACCTGTTGCATTCTACTTTGCTTTTGACAACTGACCGAAACTGCTCAGTCGGATTGAGTTCAGGTATGGTGGAAGATAGGCGCATCGATATTATCCATTACCAAATAACGGCCCTTCATATGGTCATACGTATCCATCTCGCCCACCGTAGCTTTAAGGAAATTGAGATAATATCCAGTTATAGTTCCTCTGTTCGGAACACTAGATTGACCTGCCCTCTTCCTTTTCTTGTTTGGTGGCTGCGGAAGTCTCAAGCTACATTTAATGATGCCGGATGCTGAGATTGGTCCCTAGATTAATTTTCATCAATGCATTCCAAAATAACGCTCTTATACTCTTCATTGAGAATATGCGAACGACCCGTCATCTTGGATTTCTTAAAGATCTGCCAAAGTCCTTCTTGTACTGTAATGTCCATCGCTAGGCTGAACGAACATGGATTCCTAGCAGCTGATGCACTCGAGAACTTCTCAAACATCCATTTGAAAAATCTGACCTTGTCTTGGTCAGTGTACGCTGTGTAATTGCGCTTGATCCCCGCTTTCTTTCCTCCGAATGTCTGTTCCTTTCGCTTGGGGATGTGTGCGGTAGTAAGATCAGAGTTATCTCTGCAAGTTATGCTACGCAGATTTTTCAGTGTGAGAACAAGTGGATTGCAGAGAGTATATTTCTTCATCAACGGCGTGACCTTGACCATCTTTTTAGATAAATAGGCTGCTCATTTCAGAATGTAAAAGTGTATAAAAGAGAAAGGGTCAAAAGGAAGAGATGGAAGCGGCATCTTTCAGTGGATGCATGTGACATTCAAGTGTATTCTGGGCAAAAAGCGATTTTATTTTTGTGATCCCGCGACTTCAGAACTGGCAGGGGTGCGGCTTTGATTTTGGAAAAAAGTGTATCCTTCATAGACAGGAACACGGATCATCTGGAGGAGCTCTCTTATTGTTTTAAACTATCGAAGACACCCATGGATGGATCGTATATACAATGAGTTTTTTCCCCGCCTTACACGATCCAATATGCGGCTTCATATATTTCCAGAAACTGAGCTCAACTGTACGACCTATGTAGGTATTTTATAATTTTTTTTTGTATTGTCGCTCAATACGTACCGAGTAGGTGGTTCGTCGAAGGCTGGCCAATTATCGTGCAAATGACAGAATGTTATCACTAGTCCTATTAACGCAGGCACGCGCGCCGTGCTTCTCGTGAGTTGGCGCATGACGGTTATTCCGTAAAAATTGAAGCGTTTTAATGCGATTACCGTACGGCCAATGGCAGGGTCATATGGTGATTATTGGATCTAGCGTTTATAAAAGATAATTCAGAATGTGCGTGTCTGAGTAAATAGCACGGAGGACAGAGTACTGTAAGTTTTCAGAAGCAACCTCCGCTTTGGAGGGCATCCAATTAAGCGCCTTTTTTTCGGTCTAAAGATCAATGGCCATAGTGAAGAGGAGAAGATCGAGATGATACACAGGATCAATGGTAATAGAGCATGGCCAAAGGTTGTATAAGTTTTGGACATCAGGAGGTGAAGATACCGTTATCTTCCTCTTTTTGCTAGGTGTACGGCTTGTCGATGCTCTGGCCAATCAGGGCATGACCATAAAAACTTTATTTTTTTTTATTTGATATATCGGTCCTTCTTTTTTTTTTACCCTTTCTCCTTTTCAAACTTTTTCTTCTTCTTTTTCTTTGTTTTCGCACCATGACCTCATCCGATACGGGTTTGTCAGCCGCCTCATCCACACACGACTCTTGCTGGGACAGAGCTCGGCGATCGCATCTCGGTGTTGCTTGCGTCGTTGCATACACGTTGTTTACGTGCGTATTCTCTTTGTCGTACAAACGATCCAGGCACTGAAACGCTCTCCATGTAGTGATATGTTGACATATGGTGCCATTTTGCCCGTTCTTCCTACCATGATTATCCAGCGGCTCAAGGGAGACTCGTCCATGGTCGGTTTCCTCTTTGGATGCTATGGTACGTTTATGCAAAGCGCCTGCCCACGACCTTTGGATTGACACAACCTTCTGTAGCCTTTGGACTTTTAGTCGCCACGCCTGTCTTTGCCATCCTGTCTGACAAGTACCAAAACCGACGCATTCCAATGATGGGAGGTAACACTTTTTCATTTTCTGATTTTTTCTTTTTTTGGCTGCTGTCATCTCAACATTATTACGTTTGTTAGGATCATTCGGATTAGTAATTTCGACGCTCTCATTTGCAGCTGCGGATAGCTATCCGCTCCTTGTGATTGCTCGCGTAGCGCAAGGTGTTGCCGGTGGTGCTTCTTGGTAAGAGAGGGATCAAAACCTTTTCTTTTTTATTCCACGAAAGGCTACGTGAAATGAGGTTGCGTTGCAAAATGAGGATGTATAGGCTGATGTGAGAGTTTTTTTTTTTTGTTTGGGGGGACGGTTGATATATGCGGGAATAATGATGGAATTTCTCAGGACGATTGGTCTTGGGATGCTGGCAGATGTGTTCCCGACCCATCGGTTAGGTGTGGTGATGGGGACGGTACTGACTGCCCACACGGTGTAAGTTGTTCACAAGCATAATTTGGGGGGCGTGGGTGGGGAGACACAGTAGGCTGACAATATAACAAGACTACTCGATCTAACATCGTGGAATGCATGCTACATCCAGAGGATTTGCGATAGGTCCTGCCATGGGTGGATTCCTATTCGAATATGCGGGTTACCCGGCCCCTTTCCTATGCTGCGCTCTCTTTGCCGCCATTAACTTTGTCTTGATTTTATGGGTGGCTGAGCCTGACCATGGCAAAAACAATGCTGCCAAGAAAGATACCACCAAAGGATATCATGCGGTTGGAGATGCAAACAATAATGATACCAAGAGCACAAAAAGCAGCATAAGTAGCACGAGCGCTTCGACAGTCGCATCCAGCAACAGTGTTGTAGATGAGGACGTATCAGAAGATTCCCCATTGTTACTGCAAAAGACGGTCACATGCGAGCAGCAGGAGCGCATTACTATGCTTGGCCTCTGCAAGAACTGGAAGATCATGTGTTGTGTACTATGCACTGCTGTCAGTGCATCTGTGTTTTCAGGTGTCGAACCTGCCCTTCCGGTCTATCTCGAAAAGTCATACGGTGCATCCGCTTCCACAGTGGGATGTATGTACGGGTGTACCTGGATTTTTCGCGTGCATAGTTACTGACCTTTTTAAACATCTCAACCACCATACAGTAATCTTTGTTTCGATGGTTATCCCAGGTGAGCATTAACAGGAGCGTTTGAAGATCGGGTCTAGTCTAACAATGGTTTGGTCGTTTAGCTTTTCTTGCTCCTGTGATTGGCTTTTTGTCGGACAAGGTATGTAACTATATGCACATACTTATGCATACGCGCAAGCGCACGCGCACGCACACACACACACACAAAAGCCAAACCCAAATTTTATGCAGACTATCAATAAATTAATTACATACATTCTGTTCAGATGGGTCGTGACGTGATATCCGCATCAGGCATGCTGTTGATGGCCATTGCGTCGCCTTTGGTGGCACTACCTTATCCAACCGTGTACATGATTGTACCGTCGCTGATGGTCTTTGGTTTCTCAAGTCCACTGACGCTTACACCGATCCTTCCAGAGATGGGCGAGGTTGTAGATAGCTTGGTAAGCTGCCGTACTTATGTGTAACCACCGTATGAGCCGCTCACTTACTCTCCCCACCACAACAACATTAACACTGCCATCCTCCGACCCTCCCCTCCCCTCCCCCAAAAAAATTAGGGCGGTGAAGCGTACGCACAAGGTAAAGAAGACAGACAAGAAGGTTCTGCACGTACCCATGTATGTATTACCTCATAGTGATAATCTTTTTGTTTTCTTTTTTCTAGTGTATGCGCTCTACAACATGGCTTATTCAGCTGGCATGTTCCTTGGGCCTAACTGTGCTGGCCTCATCATGACTTACGCGGGATTCAAGACGCTCATGTTTACCTTTGGCGCTGCGCTTTTTATTTGTACCCCAGTCATGATGGACTGGAAGTTAGTGTGGCGAGTGCTTACCAGGCGTAACAACTGAATCATCAGCTTGGTCTTTTGTTGGCGCTGCTGTTTGCGTTTTATACCATATATAGTTTTCTGCCGATTTCGCTCTCCTGGCGATTCTCACATCTCCCCTCCCCTCCCCCATAGCATGGCGATGCTTCTTTCTTCATCGTATGATTTGCATATGGGAGATACATAGTCTCATAATAAAAATCATCAACTCAGCAACATAGGAACAGGACGATGTCTATTTTTTTTTTACGCACACTCCCCTTCCCCGCACCTTTTAGCTATTCTCCCCTCTCGATCACGCCTGACAGCACATGGCTATGTTGCGAATGTCTAATCCATAATGGACTACGCCAAAAAAAACAGTAGGTACGCTGGATGTCTTGAATCAACTATAAATATAGCTCTGCGTATAAAATTGATAGATCCGTTATAATGTTGGAATTTGCCGTTAAAAAAGCCGTGGAAAAAAGGGAAACCAAAGGAAAAAAAATCAGTTATAAAAATGGGCATGCGTTCCTGCTTTGTGGGGTAATGGATTGTTTGTTGAGTTGTGAGAGTGGAAAAAAAAAGAGAAAGAGAGAGAAAGAGAGAGACAGAGAGAGCATGTGTGCGTGTGTGGTTTGCTGCGCATTTTTTATTTCTACAGGATGGAGCACTTGGACTTCTTGGAACCCGACTTTCTGTTGTTATTCATCAAGGCCGCGCGGGTAGCATGCTCAAACACCTCACGCACACCGTCACCATCCTTTGCTGAGCACTCCAGGTACTTGTAGGCACCGATCTTTTGGGCAACAGCCAGGCCCTATATGCAATGATAACAGATCAGTTCCCGAGAAGAAATATGAGAATAAGCGTATCAGGTGGGTGCGCTTATTCAGCAACGACATCAGTCCTGCGTTATTATCATTACCTCCTCGTAGGTGACCGGCCGCTGCGAAGTCTTTCGCAACTCTTCGATGGTGTGGGGGTCGTTTCGCAAATCTTTCTTGCAGGCAATCAAGAGGATGGGCAAACCTTGGCAAAAGTGCAAGACTTCCGAGATCCACTATTGTACCACCAAACCAAAATAAAAGCCCACATTATTAGCCCATGTCCATGTTCAAAACATGAAATAGAAGCAGAAGGTAGATCCGATAATTTACCTTCTCTTGTACGTTATCAAGCGAATCGGGCGAGTCAACAGCAAAGCAAATAAGAATCACATGAGAGTCTGGGTAGGACAGTGGACGAAGACGATCGTAGTCTTCCTGACCTGAGGACGAAAAAGGATTAGGCCGGAGTGGAAAAAAACACGATGCACGAGGCATCCCCCAAAATAGTGGTCGCGCGGAAAACAGGAGCGAGCCAAAGAGCAAGAGAACGAAAAGATGTATTCTTACCTGCTGTATCCCACAAAGCCAATTCAACGTTCTTGCCGTCAACCTCGACATCAGCCACATAATTCTCGAACACAGTAGGGACATAGAGCTATAATGAAAAGCAGTCATGTGAACAAGAGAAGTGGTATGTGGGAGGCGAGTGATAGCGACAGAGAGAGAGAGAGAGAGAGACGGAAAGATTGCTGGGTGTGAGAGTGTGTATGCAAATGTGGAACTCCGATTCTTTCCCTTCTGTAATACCCCCTCCCCCAAATGAAAGGGAGGGTCGTGCCCAAGCAGATAGCAAAAGAGGCATCATGAGAGCGAGAAAGAAAGAAAGGGAGGAAGAGAAAGTCGCAATATGACAATCACATACAGCACCGAAAAAGTGATGGGATAGGAGCAGAAGGAGATGCAGGAAATTAACGCTCGGTCAGCAGCTTACCTCAGGGAAAGTTCCTCTTGAAAACACAATCAAAAGACAGGTCTTGCCGCATGCACCATCACCAACGATAACAAGCTTTCTTCTAAGTTCGGTCGACATTCTTTTACGAGCCTATCATTAAAGGAGAACCAGCGAGATATGTGAGTTGCACAACGCTCTCTGGTAACAGCACAGGCGTACGCGTGTGCCAAGCGTGAGAAGAAACCAACAAGGCAAACCTATGATAGTAAGATCTTGGTGTTAGCATATAAGGACAATGAGAAGATGGCCGTCATCCAACGCTAGTTCGTTGGTTGCCATCTGCACGAGGCGATAGAAGCATCATACCTTTTGAAATTATATGGGAATCTGGAGCGAGATGAAGAGGAAGATTTCTCAGGTATAGCCGGGATGAACAACGAGAATGGGAACAGGCGGTTGAAAAAGGAACAATCGCAATTCCACAAAAGAAAAAGAGATGAAAGAAGAACGAGCCTGAGCGAGAGGGGTTTGCGAAAAAAGAAAATTCAGGGCTTGGAGTTTTTGGGTGAGCCTTTCCAACCAATCTCCGTCAAATTTATTTGCTCAGCAAATCATGTCGCATGGGCTCATGAAAGGGAGTGTGGAGGCAAGCACAAACGCTTGCTTGCCCTATCCACTCTTTCCCAAACCTAGAGGACTCCTCTCGGTTACCAAATGACCGAGATAATGACCCTTCAACTAAGCTTTCTCGCATCCGTAGTCAGTCCTAACTTACGGATCCCAGGTCATTTTTGGGTCCTTGTGCGTTGTATTCGTTGGACAGAACCCACCATAACGTACTCTGTGCCACAATATGTATAGTCTGCAGCATCAAATGACGCCGGGGAGGCCATCCCGCTGCAGAGTTCCCTTTATCCAGTTTCTTGCTTGGCCAAGCATATGGGAGTAAGTACAAGCTCGTAGACTTTAACATATTGATCCCATTGGATAGTTGCTACACAGTTTTTATGATCGCATCAATCTTAGAAGGACTTTCTGAGCAGGAATGACCGGGTTATTGCCATATCTATATACTATCTTAAGTTGGGATATCAGCCGCAGTAAGGTGAAGATAAGCAATGGGTGTTTAGGTTCGTAATCGGCCGATGGATATAACGAGCGCTTTCTTGGACCCGCTAATTAATCGTGCTCAATTACTTTTACCGGCTTAAGTGGTTGGGGGGGGGGAGAAAGCCTCAGCCTCGTCACGTCATTTTGAGGCGTACACCAGCCCTATCCCCAAGATGTACCCCTCGACACATGGAATAACTCCTAATTTGGATTGTCGAACCAACGACAGCGTACTATTTTTGTATTCCTCAATGTGGCTGTTAAATTGCGGAAACTCCTCTTGCATTCCGCGCCACCTATGCAGACAATAGATGTGCTTTCATTTTGATTTTCGGCGGTGCAACTTCAGGGAGGCAAGTGGTTGTGTACCAGTATTACTTTATCTTCCAAAATAAAATGTATAAAGCAATCGTATCAATAGTCAACAGAAAACTTTACTCCTTCTCCACAACGACAACTTATGAACGCACTCTGCCATGATTTGAATATCTATTGAAACATCAAGATTTAGAAAAATATGGATATATAACACAATATCATAGTCCTTCATACCGTAGTAGGCAATGGCAGATCGTGACGGGACTGATGGGCCGTGGGTTAGGCACCATTTTAAACATCTCAAATCTCTCATTACTGCAGGTAGGGCAGCATATCCTAATTGCCTACATCACGGATAGGCTTGTGGTATCAGGTATTTCGTACAGACCTATTTCCCATAACAAAGACGGCCTTCCCATCGATCTTTGAATTCAGAAAGTCAACGAGCTTTCCATACCCTTGTTGCTTCTTATAAAATGCGGACAGCCGAAGTTTTGGAAATAAAAAGTGAGGTTCGGGCGGTTCGTACTGGTCGCTGCGTAAAAAAGTCATGAGAAGTGCAGAGACTTGGTTGTTGGCAGTGAGATATCCTTTGTAAAGGAGTAGAGAAAGGTATGGCATTGAAATTGAGATAGATGCTGTTCTGCCAACACCATCTCGGACAGCCTGGCTTCAGTCATCTTTCAATCTGCGGTATTATTGGTCTTCCATATATGGTATCGAAGCTGCTTGGATAGCGGAAGGTCTAGTGGTTATCGGATGAAGAGTCCTCATGGGCGCAATATAGCATGTCCCCCTGCCAGTATCAGTGTTGATCCATTGGCCTATGTGTTCTTCCTTCCGGGCTATTTGTGCGTTGGTGTATTCGATATCTTCTTTCTTGACCCCAAATCTCCGTCCAAAACCAGATTGAAGACCGTTCCTTCTTGAACACTATAACGCAGACACTGTCGGTATGAATAGTCCTGCGAAGCTGGAGCGGCTTAGGACTTTTGGGGCTTGAAGGCTTTAGACTTGATATTGCTTATGTGACACTCCATTTTGGGCCCCAGGATATGGCAGCAGAGGCGGTTGGTATCGATCTCCATGCAACATGGTGACCACAACCGACGAAGTGGAAATCAGTTGAGACCGCGTATTCCATTCTCTTCACAGAAGCAAGCGATCTGAAAGAAAGTGTTGAGATGTTAACCAGGATGGGTTTTGGAGGCATAGCCGATCCTCTGATGCTGGAATTGGTGTTCCGGGGATATGGATTCAAGACAGATGGTATGATATCGTATGATTTCGGAAGAAATGCAGGCCAGACAGGTATATATTCCCTCACAACACCTCTACGGGATATGGCCAGCTTGAATCCTGTGGCATGCTGGGCGATGGCTTCATAGAGATCCATGCAGTCGGCTTTTTGCTGACCAAGATCCAGGACAACATTGATGACACACCGAAGCTGTTCCCCATACGGGATGTGAACATTATAAATGTAGACAGTAAAGATCTTGATGCCTTCGTAAGATGAACATTGCTGAGAATAAGGAAACGCAGCCCTCTCGTATCCAGATACCCAAAGGTGTTTATTCTGAGCATGATTACAGACAGTTTCACGTTGAGCGCGACGCTCGGCTTTATTAACCATGAAGATCCAAATTTCAGAAAAGAACTTTTCCGAGATTGTTCCTGGATGTTAATATTTGTATTGCGCGCCGCCGCGTTGATGAAAACGTATTTAGCGCAAGCGTATGCCTGTATGATGGTGACGTGAACGACATCAATTAACTTGTACAGATGTTCACAATACTACTCTCGCCAGCCGATGCTCCGTATAGATGATTCACCTCATTTATACGGTCAATGCGGTCAATGTTATGGCCAGTGCGCATGCCTTCTGGAAGGATGGAACAGTGGGATTGCGCCATTTGCTGAGTGAAGACTTAACGTGTATGAATTTCTTCGCATCTCAATGGTAATTGTGGTGCTGTGCTATTTCTGTAGGTTGCTTGGGCTGAGGTGTAATAGACGATATAGTTAAAAAAGAGTACGGGTAAGCTGGAAAGAAGCAGTTTGTCTGAGCGAATTAGCATTCCTGCATAAGGTAAGGATTTTATCGTCACCTCAGTCCATCAGCCTGTATCTTTGGCTACGCGCGTGCATACTGTGTTTGCTAAAACAAGAGCTGTCTATCAGAATGTGCTCTTCAAAGTTACCCAGCCAAGTTGAACTTGCATGGTCTTGCTGAGCTGACTTTACTGCTTCTGTTGAGAACCGCATTTTCCATGTACGACATAGTCCGTTATTGATTTACTGCTGCGCACCTAAAATTATACGGCCTTTGCTCAAACACCCCTACTCATTCCGTAATATGTCCTCAACATCCGATCAAAACATTACAGCTGATTCCTTCATTTTTCGTGAATTGGCAACGCCTGTTGACAAAAAGAAAATCACAAGGAGACGCCGTGATCCAAAGAATGCCCGCATAATAAACTCACAGCTTATACCCCGTACCCAGACCAATGTTGATCTGATCCAACAGGACGACGACGATCCCGTGAGTTCTGCCCAGCGTGCAACGATCCTCAATGATGTACATGTGTATATTGACAAGGCTTTATACAATGATGTGCGCATCAGCTCAATGGCCGCGTCCCTTGGCGCCAGCGTTGCCGAAACACTGAATCCATCTGTCACACATGTAATCCATGGCCCAATGTGGCAAAACATTCAGCAATCGCAGTTGCAATCGCGGTCGACATCTGGGTTAGGTACCAACAATAATATGAGCAATGCGAACAAGCAACGGCACCCGCGCCTTGTCACACAAGCCCTCGACCGAGGTATGCGCGTGGTGTCGCCAACATGGATCTTTGAGTGCTATGAGAGAAAACAACGGCTGCCAGAGCATTTTTATCCCTATAACATGAACGCAGCCCTCCGACTTCGCGATCATCAGCCAACGCTAAAGCAGCACCGACGTCCCAACTTGGATAATAACGATAATATCTTTGGTCTGCCTCATGACGAGCTTGTCTCGTCCGACACAGACAATGACAAGACAGACGATGGGCATGAAGAGACTGATGAGGAGAGTTATATGAAGGAAGTGCATGATCCTGGAGATGGATTTGACATGCCACACGATACTTTACTATCGGCCGTGTCTTCAATATCAACGTCAATGGCCCCAGTGGTGACATCTTCGTCCGAAGAGATGGCAAGGCTTGAGACTCGGAAAAAGCGGACGGCCGAGATCGCAAAGCTCAAGGAGCAAAGAAAGCGGCAGCTACAGCGGCAGGATCAATCGAATAATGATCAAAAACTGCATGACGGTCAAGATATGAACCTTCACTCCCAATTATTTCCCGAAGAGACCATCCTGCATCCCGCAAACTTCGCTGGAAAAGAACGGGTGGATATATGGTATGGTGAGCAATCATTCTATGACGATCACGGAGGCCTTGCAGCTGTCGGTTCATCGACGACAACCGCAGCCGCTACACCTTCGCGCCGCGCTGGACAACAGCGTGCCAGTAAGAATAGGGGAAAATAATGTCAATAAAATGTTAACGGCGTGAACTTTAAATATCAAATATGGGAATTTCAGTCGCGAAAATTCAGAAAACACGTCCATTTTTATTTTTCTCTTCTCTAAAAACGCGAGTCCCAGTCATGTCGAAACGCGATCGCCCATTTGATTTCGATGACGAGGATGAGGACTATATGTATTCTCTTCTCGACGATGAAGAACAGGCCATCCCGGGCATTGACGAGTATTTAACAAAGAAAACGCAGCTTCAGAGTAAGCAACGTGAGTGGCGTAAGTGGTGCCTGAGATGGTCGAGCCGTGGATCTGTCTCCTCATGCAGCAAGCATCGATAGCCAATCCTGTTTCAACGGCGATGGCAACTGCAGCGCCCGAAGTTCAAGTAGACGCAACAGCTGTAGGAACCGTAACAACATCCAGCGACGTCGAAGATCGACTCTTTCTGAATGGCCCTTCAATGGCTACCTACAGCACAGCTATGGATATTGACGATGACGATAATAATCTTGATGCGTTGCTAGACAGTTATGAAAGAGAAGCTGCATTGCATCCACATTTGAGCAATGCTAACAGCTTCCCTGCAGCCGAAAATGTCAAGACGTCATTCAGTTCTTCATCTCCTACACCCAAGCCATCTGCAGCGTCAACAACATCGCCCTCAGAGCCTGAAAATGATTATAGCCGGCCGCCCTCCGCAGGGGCATTCATCAGAAGCGTATGTCCATTTACTGGAAAAACCCTCTACTTCCCTAAAGCAAACAACCGTGATGGGAATACAAAAGCAACAGCAGAAAAGTCGAAACGTATCGAGCCATCGAAGAGCACACATTTACTAGGAGAGCCCTTCTGGAAAATCCTCGATCGAGTACGAGAACGTAAACGAAGAGAGTAATGTCGAGAATCTTTTGGCTAGCTACTCCTGAATTTTGTGTAACCGATATATGTTAGGCAAGAAGCTGAAGCACCAAGTACAGAGACTGTAGACGGGAAAGGTAGATCAAAGAAGAAGAGGAGGAGACGAAACGAAGGACAGGACGATATGCTCTGGGCGGAAAAATACCGTCCCAAGACCTTTATCGATCTTCTTGGAGACCAGGTAAACAAAAGAGGGAATCACCAATGCAAATGCAGCGAGAAGGGAAGGCTCACTGAAATAAACAATATAAAAGCGCATCAATCGTGAGGTCTTGCGATGGGTCAAGCAATGGGACTATTGCGTGTTTGGCAGAGTGAATACGGTCGACGGTCATCGCGACAAATCCTTTCGCAACTACAAAAGCATTAAGCGCGATGGAAATAATGATGAGAAGGTTGGTTTGATAGATCCACCAATGTAGTGTAGGAATGATGTATTATCTGACAATTTAAACCCGTACTCTTACCATAAGCCGAAGGATAAATTACTGCGCCCTGAGAAAAAGGTAACGGACTCGCTGTTTCGCTGTAAAAAGCTGTCAGTTATTCATTGCATTCAATTAGATCCTGTTGCTCTCAGGCGCCCCCGGATTCGGCAAAACCACACTAGCCCATGTGGTTGCAAATCAGGCAGGGTATAATGTAGTCGAGATCAATGCCAGGTTAGTGACAGTATGAAGATAGAGAGAAAGAGAGATAACTTAGCCTATGCCAGTGATGACCGAACCGGAAATATTGTCGAGTCAAAAATCAAAGCAGCCCTTGAGATGCAGGCCATCATTAAGAAGACATCCACAGATTCAAACGGGAACACTGAAACGTCACTGGAGCAGAAACCCAATTTGATTATCATCGATGAAATCGATGGTGCAAGCTCCAGTGGCGGCGGCGAGGCAAGTAGCTGAATTCTGTTTAAAGAGAACTCTAATGTGCAAGATCGTTGACCTTGTTCTCTATAGAGCTTTATAAAGCAACTTATCCAACTCGCGGGAGCCGGATGCGATGAAGGGGACGAACGCGCTGCCCAGAAGAAACATGGAAAAAGTGAGTCGCCGCAAACTTTCTCTTCCGCAACTGTGCTAAATCTATGATTAGAACCAACCCAAATGCTAAAGCGGCCCATCATCTGTATCTGTAATGACGTGTAGGTATCTTGAGGATCCTGTCTGATGAGTATGAGTATTGAGTATTGTGCACTGTAGATATACATCGGCTTTGAGGCCGCTTCGAAATATTGCCCATGTTCTCCAGATCCGAAACTCAACTATCCAATCAGTTGCAAAGCGTCTACTGTCAATTTGTGATTATGAAGGCCTTGATACTGATGAACGTGCGCTGAGTCGTCTGGCCGAATCTACAGGTGGTGATGTCAGAAGCTGTCTGAATGCTTTACAGGTAAGTCAAATGAGTAACAATATTCTACATCTTCTAACAAGGTTGGCACTTAGCTTATCAGAAGCAAAAGCAACGTCTTTACTCGCGACATGGTTGATAATGGTGTGTTGAGCCAAAAAGACATGGGAAAATCATTGTTCGCCGTGTGGGAGGAGATATTCAATGCTCCAAGTGCCCATAACCGTATGTTTGATCGCTACAAAACAACAGGTGAGTTTAAAACATCGACCACAGTAGACCAGTTGATACTTATTAAATTTCATTTCCTTTAGACATCAACGATCGATACGTCAATCGGCTCAGCAGATCTATCATGTGCAATGGCGAATTCGAGCGTCTTATGCAAGGTGAGCACTTTAGCACATATTATATACTTATATGCGTGCGAATAAGCTATTTTGGCTAACTTGAATCAAAAGGATGCTTCGAATCGTACCTTAAGATGAGGTACAACGATGTCGGGTGTCAAAAAATCGTGCAAATGAGCGAATGGCTCGATCTTTACGACCACCTGGATACCCGCTCCAATATCCTCCACGACTACAGCTTCTATAGCTATCTTCCATACCCGATCGTTAACTTCCACAGATTTTTTGCTGGCTCTTCTACGCAGGAGCATCGAGTAGAATACCCTAAAACCGATTACGAAGTATGCCTTTTTATGTTATCGTCTTTGATTTATACGGTGGGATACTGACCCAGTTTTCAGCAATATGTACTCAGCCGACAATATCAGAACCTGATGGATGTTTTCCTTGCTGGTGTGCATCCTCGCCGTCGGTTTGGGCTCGATAAGATGACCGTTGTTAACGAATTAGTGCCTCGGTTAGTAAGGATTATATCACCTGACATGAGACCTGTGAGTATTGTCTGTTTTATCTGCAATAAGGATCTAAATATTTCACTTTAATCAGGTGAGCAAACAGCTTCTTAAACCGGCGGAAAAGGAGACTTTATCTCGTGTAGTAAAGACCATGTTTGAGTATGGCCTGACGTATGTCCAGGAGAAAAATAACGATGGCCAATTTGTTTACAAGCTTGAACCGTAAGTGTATCACTGCCATTTGTGTCATCAGGCTAATCAATATTGTAGCCCTATTGAGCAACTTCTTCAATTCGAGTCTGTCCCGACGTCGAAAAATATTTTATCTGGAAAATATGCTGTTCGCCAAATGATTGCACAGGAGGTATATATTTATATGATCCAGCGCGCTAGCCGACTATGTTTTTCGAGTATGGTAGTTGATCTTTAGTTTATCTTGTAGATTGAGATTGAGCGGCTCCAACAACGTGAGATCATGATCGAAAGCAAAGGAGCCAAACCAGCAGATATCCAAAGCAACACAATGGCATCATTGAAAGAGTGAGTTGCAGTTATTCCTTGATATGATTGTTTGAGCAGCTACCTGACGACAGACATGTAGGAAAACTACACGGATAATAGACGAAGAGATGACCAAGGTATGTCCACGAATTTACGTCTTAACATTGTGTTATCCATTTCTTATTTGTCGGTGTTTTTTCGATTTGCTATAAGCTTTCTACGGATTATTTTGGGCGTGTTATCCATTGTGATTCTACTAAAGACAGCACAGTCAATGGTCCTCGAGGTAAGGGGAAGCGAGCGAGACAGAAGAATAAGATGACCTATCGTTGTGGGTGATTGCTCACGACGGAACCTCTAGATACCGCAAATGCATCTGTGTCATATCACTTTCATGAAGGCATTACAAATGCCATTCGTAAGCCTATGCATGTACATATGTTTCTCTAACCGATAATTGGATGCATATCCGATAAATTGTGATACACCAAGTAAATAGAAGTTGTCTCAATTCGGAATTTGCTAGATTGCGTCGTGTGTACATCTCAGAATCCCGTTGCCCATTTGTCACGCTTCCTTGAATGTCCGGGGTCTGACGTTTCGTCAAAGAAATACAAGAAGGGGTGTGTTTACCAGGCTGACCTATAACATCCGCATTAGGAAGGGCGAATGGGAGAGGCATAGAGGGGAAAATTCAGTGAATTTTTTTCTTTATCTTATCAAAGGGTGGGCCCGGGAGCAAAGTAAAAAGTGTCGTGTCCCGCTAGTTTCAAAAAAAAATCCTGCAACAAAAGGGAAGGTCCGGTTTCTTCTTTCCCTCTTTGACACAACCACTTCTGCATATGCGCCATGGACATCCATCGACCCGTCAATGCAGATAATTCACAATTAGAACCGTCATCTCGTCGGAATAGTATTGGATCGCTCTATTCCACTTCACAAGATCTCCCTTCTCGTTCGTACTTTTCAGCACATGCCAATTTCGATGGTTGTAAGTAAAAATGTACTCTCTCCGGCGAAAGACGGAATCTGGTTTTTTGACATAGGCTTGCTTATAAAAAAAAAAGATACGGGTGCGCGGTATTCTGAGTCTGTTGATACCATTAGGGCACAGACAGTTGCTCTCGGAGACTTGAGCATATCAGATGAAAATCCGTACAGTGCCGCAGAAGAAGCTGCCAACGAGAATGACAATGGCAATGAGTATGCTCCAATATCACTGCCATTAGGACGATCAACGTCCCATTTATCGCGATCGCCCTTGAAGTCTCGACGCTCGTTGGTCAACGCACCCAGCAGCAATCTCTCCCTTCTTCTCAACAGTAAAGAAGGAAGCCATTCTGCTAGTGCTAAGGGTTTCTTACCTCCTCCATCACCCCAGTCGCGAGCAGGGTCCATTCGAGACCCAGATGAATCTCGGCCTATCCTTCAAAATGTTGATACCACTCGAACTACGTCGACACAATACCACTCCATCCAAGAACACGGGTCAGATCTTCACCATCATCATCAGCGGATCTGGCATCGAAAATACAAAAAATACCCTCCGATCCGAGATATCCTAAAAAAGCCGATCATGTGCCTGCCCGCTGTCATTCTCGGGCTCCTATTGAATTTGCTAGACGCGATCTCATATGGTACTATATTCTGCCTCTTTCATCCCTGGACATGGTTGACGTCCGCTAATGCTTATAATACTGGTGTAATTTATCTAGGCATGATCACATTTCCGCTCAATAACCCCATCTTTGCCTCATTCGGTCCAGATGGCATATCCATGTTCTATGTCAGGTAACATAATACTTTTTTCTCAAAAAAAAAGAGAAAAGTTAAATTCTTCTGTGGATATCATCAGCTGTATTGTTGCGCAATTGGTCTATTCATGTGGAGGAAGCATCTTCGCAGGAGGAAATGGAAGGTTAGTAGTGCTCTTTTTTTATTACACAATAAACATACCTTGACATCTGGTTGTACTAATACAGCACCATTTAATGTGTGCATCTTTCTTCCAGCATGATGATCGAAGGTAATATTCAGGGTCTACCAATCTGCGCCTTTATCTCTTACTCTTCTTATTCTAATTTTTCTCTAATATCTCCAGTTGTTCCTTTTCTCCATATTATGGCCGAGCAGATTGTGCGCTATATCGGAGAAGAACACCAGCAAGCCATTGTTGCGTCAACCATGGTCGCATTTGCTGTTAGTAGCATAATGACTGGACTGGCATTCTTTCTCCTTGGTGCATTCAATCTTGGGTCCTTGATTGGTTTCTTCCCGCGACACATCTTGGTCGGTACCATTGGTGGCGTCGGTTGGTTCCTGGTCGCCACGGGGATTGAAGTGTCCGCTCGACTTGAAGAGGATCTGCACTATACAATTCCCATGGCTCGGAGGCTTTTCTTGGATACTCATACCCTGTTGCTCTGGACATCAGCTCTTGGTGCGGCTTTGCTTCTTCGCGCAATCCAGCACAGAGTCAACAATGCCTTGGTAGTGCCTACCTTTTTCATGACATTGCCAATAGTGTTTTATATCCTGGTCTTCATCAGCAGAAACAACGTTAGCGAAATGCGGAACAGTGGCTGGATCTTCCCTCTCGTTGAGAGCAATCTGCCCTTTTGGCATTTTTATACAAACTTTAATTTTTCTCTGGTCGATTGGCGGGCAGTAGGTCAGACTATTCCTGCAATGCTTGCGCTTACATTTTTTGGTGAGTGTGTATGCCTTACGGCCCAATTGAACGAAAGAATAACATCTATTCTCAGGCGTACTTCATGTTCCTATTAATGTACCTGCACTCGGCGTTTCAACTAACAACGATGATGTGAATGTCAACCGAGAACTCGTGGCGCACGGTATCTCTAACGCTATTTCTGGCCTTCTGGGTTCTGTGCAGAGTAAGTATAGGAATGAAGTGTGGCAACCCATAGCCGACAGGGACACCAAGTCATTGAGAATGCGTATCAATATTAGATTATCTTGTATACACCAACAGTCTTCTCTTCATACGATCTGGAGGTGATAGCAGATTGGCGGGTGTCATGCTTGCATGCGCAACAGCTGCTCTATGGATGATTGGCCCGTGGATTGTAGGCTATATCCCGGGTATGGCCTAATATAGCGCTGAATCGAAAAGAGGTGAAAAAGTAACTCAATGTGTTTAAATAGTCATGGTTGTTGGCGCATTGATCTTCCACCTCGGTCTGGATTTGCTTAAGGAAGCACTCCTCGATACATGGAACAGCGTACACTATTTCGAATATTTAACCATCTGCTTGATTATCTTCTTCATGGCCGCATGGGGTTTTGTCGAGGGTATACTTGTAGGTATCGTGATGGCGTGCTTCTTTTTCGTAGTCCAAAATGCACGTGGCGGTGATGCGATTCGATCTACGCATACTGGCGCCGAACTGCGATCGACAGTCAGACGATTGTACAGGCAACAAATGTTCCTCAAGGACGTCGGAATGCAGATTCAAGTCGTCAAGCTTCAGGGTTATTTGTTCTTTGGCACCATTAACCAAGTCGAACGAGCTATTCGTGATATGATGGATCATCGTGCCTGGAATCTCAATCCGATTCGTTTCTTAATTCTTGACCTACAGCTCGTTCAGGGTATTGACTTTAGTGCTTCGGAAGCATTTGTCCGCATCCGACGTCTGCTCAAGAGCAGAGAAGTATACATGGTCTTGTGCAACATCCCGAGCGAATCGGACCAGGCAAAGGCTTTAATCAAAGCCGGCATGTGGGTTCATGAAGGCGATAAGAACCATAAGAGTGATTTGAAATGTTTTGAATCGCTCAATGGCGCGCTCGAATGGTGTGAGAATACATTGCTCCATGCATACAATTCATATTTCGGGTCGCACCACCATCGGCCGACAGGTATGTCTATGGCACGTGGATCTTAAAAGGAGCCGTATGTTTAATTTTCAAACACCTGGACAGTTGCTATCAAAGATTCGCAGCAGCAGCAACATAATTATCAAGATATGTATGTCAACATGGTAACCGAAGCATCGCCTCGGCAACGCATGGTCTCGAGTGCCATCCAGAAAATTGTTCCAGGTATGCGAATTCACAAAACCTACTTCCTTTATTTATACTCTTCCCCGTCATACAGAAGTGTCTGCCATCCATCCCAGCCCGAATTTGACACAACCCACGCTGCTGATGGTTCAGGTGCTGGGCGAGCTAACGGATGCCGACGTCCCATTTGAATTTTACCACAAGCTAGGGTCCTATTTTAAAAAGGAGGTTGTCCAGAGTGGTACAACACTATGGATTGAGGGCGATATATCGGACTGCTTAATCGTCCTTGAGCAAGGTGTACTCCGAAGCCACATGGACATGGACAATGGCGGAAACGTGGTGGCAGAAACCATCTTACCCGGCACAGTGGTCGGAGAGCTGGGACTGTTTACAGACCGGCGTAGGACCCGGTCAATGTATGTGGAGCAGCCCTCAGTTATCTGGAAGCTGACCAAGGAGTCGTACAATTTGATGGTGGAACAGCATCCACACGTGGCCAATCAATTCATCACATTATCTCTCCATTTTTCGAGTGAACGTCTAGAAATCATGACTCGCTATGCATTCCAGCTTTAACTCTTTATCGCATAGCGATCTTGCTACATTCGCTTACCCCTTCCACTACTACGCACCTCAAATTATTCTCGCTTTGCCTCGACCTTTTTCCTGCATTCACTTTCATCTTGCTTCCACTTCTGGAAACAAACATATTTGCTGCCGTTTCATGAGGGCAGATCATTAAAAAGTCGTTGAGGAGCCATTATTTTGTTGATTGTCTCTTGCGCTCCTCCTACATGAACAAGTGGTGTGCTATCGAAGTTTCTGCTTGCGTGGTATGCTTTTTGATTATCGCATGCTTGATGCACTGACGGTATCCTGGCGAAAGAGAGCAGCACTACTTGTTGATCTTTTTTTTTACACATATCTCCAGCGATGAACTAATTTCAATGGATGCATTCCTACGAAGAACGTGTATCTTAACTCCACGCATCAATTGATCCAGATAACCATACACAGCAATGATTCAAGGGGGCGGAAGAGAGGTACGGGTTTTCCTCAGAGCTCTCTCCAGTGAGCATTGGTGTCATGGAAGTCAGGATCTATCTCCCAGAGAACAAGGTCTCTTTCCCCCCCCTCCCCTGTAGCTTCGAGACATGATTTCATAGCCCCGCTCGAGCCCATTTCTGATTGTGGTACGCAGTCGATAAACCGGCTGCTGATCCGTTCATCTTGAACACAATTTCCACCTCGTTGGCTTTACTCTAGAGCAGCGGATGGAGCAACTGCTCCAAAGGTTTAAGAGTCTCAAAATATTTAATACGACGCTCCATTGATTTATGAAAACGAATGCAACTTGTCATTGGATATGGCTTGGGTTTCATTCTATAGACAGGAATAGCGATGCAAAAGATCCAAGAGCGTCTTGACTGGGTGCGCAGATGGGACGGGACCGACATCGACTTTAGAAAAAAAACTGCGTTCTTCTTGATGAGTGTGGACTCCAGATTAACATGAAATGCAGCATGAACGTGGTTCAAGAAAGGGATTCATGGAGTGGTTAAAGTACCAAAGACAGAAACAAAGACTATTACAATCTCGGGAGCAATCTCAGCATCAGGGGATCATTAAATGTAGCTTGAGACACCCGCAGCCACCAGTCAGGAGAAGAAAGAGGGCAGGTCAATCTGAAGTCGTGAGCAGAGGAACTGTAACTGGACATTGCCTCAGCTTCCTCAAGGCTACAATGGACGAGATGGGTACGTACGAACATATGAAGGGCCATCATTTGGGAATGGATAATGCACCTATCCATAAGGCTGAGGATCTCGATGTGCTTATCTTCTACTATACTCTCCTGAACTTAATCCGATTGAGCAGTTTTGGTCAGTTGTCAAGAGTAAAGCAAAACGGCATAGGTTCTCGGAAAGCGAGAGTTAATGACCCGAATCAGCGAAGCATCCAATAGCTTAAAGCTGAGTGATTTCCAAGGTTTCGTTTCGCGTTCTTACAGATGTTCAGCCAACCTTCATAGCAGACAGCAATTATGAAATGGAATTCACTGTATAATAATACCACACATAATAATATAGTACATAGAATATTGGATACTTGACTCCTATTTTCGTGATCCTGGAACTTCAGAATTAAAAAAAATAGTGTACGTACCGTTTCGTCGAAAGCGTGTGGATGTTCCACGAGCATATGCGATCCACCAGGTCCGAAGGGATTTAGAACTATTGAAGGTCGGGTGTGTAAAATCGGAAAAGAGTGATACTGGATAAAGGCCTACGTAATTTCAGGACAAATCATTGTCGACATCCTCGTGATCGTCGTGATTGTGCTGTTCTCTGTGCTCGCCCTGCTCTTCGTGGCCTTGCATTTCGTTGAGCTATCTCTTGTTCTCGGAGCCTGATGCCTGCCACGGCCCCTTGGCAAAATCTTTGGAGAATTGGACGCTGTGAGCGAAGGCTTGCAGATGATATGGTGCATGTTAAAGTACGCTGCCGTGACTCTGTCCCACAAATGAAGCTGACATCCGTTCTCTGTGCTGCCTACTGTACAGCCTTGGTTGAGACATCTATTGAAAACACGGAATAGTAGGGAGATTCTTTTTATGGAAAAAAAACCTTACAAGTGGAATGGAATGGCCATGGCAAATAACGCGAGTACGCCTCCTTCCTTCGTGTCCTCGCCGAGCAGGCGGTGGATTCGGAGCTTGCTTGAACATGCGTAGACTATCGACCTCGCAGGCTGGATAACACCATCTAGTTTTTGAATTCGTCGATCAAGTATACTCTGCGCCCGCACGACCTCAGAAGCCGTCGAAAGCCTTTCCCACAGATGGGTTCGTGGAACTGAGCGTGTGGGACAGACAAATCTCCTATGATGTATATCGCGTCCGGAACGAACTTGACATCCGGCCTGTTCACAAGGTTCCGGCTGGTACGCTGCTTATTTATGTACGCGGACAATCGCAACAAACGGAACAGGAAACGACGAGGCTCATGATCCGTGACAGTGGGCTCGTAGAAGTCTGCGACATATTCCACATTGCAGGATCGAGAGTTATCAGTAACACATCAAAACTACATAGGCTACACCAGTTGAACGGGAGGATATATTCCTCACCAACCGCAATAATCCTTCGTGCGACGTCTTTGGTCGCATATTACAAACAAGACCACCCAAGGTTTAAATCGGTTTACCTTGGTGGCGATTGTGAATTCCTAGACAACAATACTTCTGTCAGGGATAACCAGGCTTATTCTTGGAGAAATACCCTGAATTTGATTTTGGGTATATCCACACCGTCATTGACTTCTCCCATAAAAGGGCAACTGTAGCAGGAACGATCATGATGACTTCAACAATGAGAACTGCAAGTGCAAGAGTACAGACAGTGCAACTCAGGTCTTCCATTCCAATACCTTTACGTCCAACAAAGAAAATATTAAATCCCACTTCAGCCTCTCTTCCATGGCCTTACCCGATATAAACCTATATGCTATCGTCTTGTTTTTTTTTTTTTTATTTTTGTTCATGACTGATACTCGTTGCTGTTTCTAGATTGACCCACCTTACCCATACCCAAGGTCATCGAAGGATGCGCGAGGGATATCGGACTTCCCGGTGGGGCCGTGATTTGGCTGCCTCCAGGCAGGGCCCTTCCCTTTTTTTTTTCGTCGCTGCTCCCCTCGTCCGTCCCTCCGGGGTTACTTTGCCGTGCGGGCCGATTTGCCCCACCGCTGCTCCCCTCCTGTTCGTCCGTCCTGGTTATCGCTGAGATATACCTGGCTAACTCCGTGGAAGAGGATGCAAGTTAAAAGATATGGGGAAGGATCAATATTCTTTGCTGGCGAACGATTTTCTTTATCGCATACCAGATATACGCTCAGAACGATATACATCCCATTTCTAAACTGGTTTGATAAACATTGCACTGAAATCAGATGGTAGGCTTACGGGTCAAGCCTGCGATCACATTGCCTACACAAGTTAAGAATAACAGCTTCTGATGCTGGAACGGATAAACTAAGTTTAGCTGGACATGGAGCCATATTGCCATTTTGGTAACTGTCTACAGTAGTAAAACCTTTGATCAAGTTATTCTCGATCTTCATAGTAAGTTCGACAGCTCGTGGATGGTCGATGTATTGGATCGAGCTGTATCGGGGCCGAGGGTTGGGGCCACTCTTTGACGCTGGTATGTAGATACAATGAGTAAGCAGAAAGACCATCGCTACTGAACGATTAAAAAAGAAAGAGCCACGAGCTAATGTTACACAAACTATTCATAGATGATGCCTGCGCAAGAATAGCGAGACCATTCAATCCGCATTGTTCATACATCTCTCCTCGTGCCAGACGAGATAGAACGCCACCACGTGCAAAGACACAATAACAAATGGGCCGTCATTTTCTAGTGCCAAGACAGACAACTTTGCGGATGCTAATGGATGCCAGCCTGCCTTGCGGTGGTCTGAGCTTTTCCTCCCCGGGAAAGAGGGGTCAGGGGAGGAGGGGGACGTACTTTGCACTACGATGGAAGAAAAAAAAATAATTTGCGGGGGCTAAAGCCATGCAAGCATTGTTCTCTCTTTTGTCTTTATTACACGTTTGACACAAAAAACAACATCAGCAATGGCATCGGCTTCGTACACATTCCACAGTGGCATGTCTCCCCCTGGGCCTCGTATGGCAAACCACTTTTGGGTATGCAAAAAAAAAAAGAAATAATACCCTACGCGCAGGCACTCTGGCAAACATATGTATTGTGGAGTGCCTGTTGTCTTTCTTAATATGTAGTAATCGCCTTGGTGAACTTTCTCCCTCCTTCTTAGTCAGACGATAACACTGCGCTCAATACAATCCTAGATCGACTTCAGAAATCGAAACGCACCTGCGAGACTGTACTGAAAATGTTTGAGAAAAGGCGAGTAGAAAGTGGCCGTTCAGCTTATTTTCGAAATTCGAACGTCGTGCTCATGCTTACAAATAGAGCACACATCGAACAAGAGTATGGCGAGCGCCTTTTGAAGCTGTCGCAGATTCACCTCTCGGGTACCGAGGAGTCGCATAGCACATTTTCTGAACTGCTTGAGAGCGTCCCAACCGCCACTGAGGCGGCTGCCCGTGCACACATTGATCTCGCTCAGCAGATACACCATCTTCTGGAAGCCCCGTTGGTGGGCTTCATTAAGGAACAAAAAGCAGTGCGAAAAATGGTTAGCTTTCTCTTACGATCTGCTTTCTGGACGATCGAACTCAATCTTCGTTAGTGTATGCAAGAAATGGACCAGATACAGAACTTACGATACATGCATCTTGACAATGTCAAAAGGGTAAATTATTGCTCGTGATAAAAGCAGTGCTGCCGCGTCTCTTTTTTTTTTTCCTTTTTTTTGGTCATCTGACACAGACCTATACAGGCACGGAATGCTTATCTTACCGAGTGTGCAAACCTAGAAGAAGTACAAAAATACGCAAGCGATCCTGAGGCTGAGGAAGTTGTGCAGGTATGAGAATATGCATTTCTATGGGTAAACATGTAAATTGACGGGCGGATTGGTATTAGATGAAACAGAAGGTGGCTACAGTCGGTAAGTTTATCATCCTCTGATCTTTTTTTCTTTCTTTCTGTGAGATAAATAACGCATTCGCCTGTAGATCAGGAGTACAAGTTGTCTTTAGGCATACTTGAGTCCGTTACAGCTAGCTGGATAGAAGAATGGCGAAAGTCGTGTAACGTGTTCCAAGAACTCGAGGAGAAGAAGCTCAATTTCTTAGGCGGTACACTTCATGCGTAAGCACTCGTCTTACCTCCATTGTGATCTTTCTAAGTCGTTGAAAATAGTTACGCGAATATGATAGCGAACGTGTATACGATCGATGATCAGGTAAGTAAGTCTATCTTGGAGAGGCTGAGGCGATCGACTGAGGCTCAGTTGCATATGTATACATTGGTTGGTTACAGTCAAGTGACCGCATCCGTGCAGCCTATGATAACTTGGACATTTTGTGTGATATGAATCAATTCATTCGAAGTAAAGGAACAGGAACGACAATACCTGGTAAGTTGTGCGATTGTGCCTGGCCGTGCTACTTTCTCTCTATGTTATTAAGTCACCGGAATTGTGACAGAGACGCCGAAATATACCAGTTACGAAGACACGGAGGATAAACCGAAACCAACCATTAAAATAATACCGCGCAAAATTCACGAAATCAATATACCCGTGGTCGACGAAGAGCTACGGTCAGTGAACGACCAACTAAGGAAACTTCCATCAATGCGAGAGAAGAAACCAATACCTGTAAGTGGAACACATCATTTTATTCCCTATGTTGGCAGGTTCTCAGGGCCTATTACTTTTAGCCAAAAATTCGGACGCCTGCTTCGCCGATAAACGAAGTCTCTTCAGTTTCTCCAATCGAATCATCGCCAGACAGCAATGCAATATATATACCGCCACCCTTTTTGTTTGACGAAAAGCATGAGGAACAGGAACCATCCCAAGATCAGCTCGTCCCCGAAATAAAGCCGTCTGAAAAGGCTCTCCCTTCGCTTCCTGTCTGTCAAACGATCACCAATACCAGCAGATCCCCCTCCAGACAGGTTTGTACCTCGCTTCATGTTTATTAATGTTCCTAATTAATATACTGAATCAACAAGTGTAGCTATCCGAGCCGATCCAATTGAACACTAATCCAGACGACAGCTTAGGGCACATCTCAAAGGCTCATCAACCTCAGTCATCCCCTATGTTATTAACCTCTGCTCCGGATTTCCATCCATATTATCAATACAATGCCGGCAATGTATCCAGCCCTCATTTGCCAACGACGGTTGTGGCACGATCTGCAGCGGTGATCGAAGGTCATAACAACAAACAGATACCTGTAGTATCAATTGATTTCGATGATCAAGAAGCGTTGCGCAAAGGCAAAAAGAAGAATAAGGGCTACTCGGGGGTATTCCCATTTCTAAAGAAGAAATCCGAGACCCACTTCCAGCAGGATTCACCAGGTGAAGAGAAAACGCCATCTGTGCCTCGCTTTTCGCTAGGCGGATTCCGAGGTTCAAAGAAGGAACCGAAGTCGCCAATGGCATCTCAGCAGCAATCGCCTCATAGCCCTAGTTACCCCGGTGGCGAGCAGGATGCCTCCTCACTTGCTGAGAAAGCTGGCCAGGTCTCGGATCCTTCACTTCCCGCACAAGCCACCGAGAGCTTAGAATACAAGGTTCCTATTATGGAATATGTAAAAGCACAATGGAGTTACGATGCCAAGGTAATTGTCTGTATAAATGCACATGAGCAAATCCCGATGTTGATTTTTTTTTTCTCTTGTTCCGCAGATTGAGTCAGAAATAACATTTACGAAGAACGACGTCCTTGCGGTATATGAAAAGAAACGGGATGGATGGTGGGACGCTCAAATCGTCGAAAGTAGTAACAATAATAACATTAATTCCCGAGGTTTGGTTCCTGGAAACTTCATGACTTCTGTGTGAAATAAAATAAAGCACGCAATCTCTACATGACGAGGAAGTAAATGCGCGTATCGAGGGGTTTCACACAATGATGAAGGTTTCTTCTGCCTGTAGGTACACTGGTTTTTACCTCAGCGTATGCCTGGTCGGCCCGTTCACAGAATAACACGAACTATTCGACCTCTCCGCCGCCATCTCAAACTGCTACTGACAAAGCGTGGCTCATTCATACCATAAAAACGGACAGTGGAGATGAAAGGGAAAAAAAACAGATCCCCATTCTTCTCAGCAAGCCAATCTTTGGCAGTAATGCAATGTGTCTGACCCGGAACGATCCATCTGCCCCACACTTGATGCAGATGGTCTTTATGAGTCATTTTTATTCTTCGAGATTCAGCAAAGAAAAAGGCGGGGACACTAAAACAAGCGCTTGGCACCCGTATTCCATGCCTTTTGCAGTAAGGTTTTGCCGCAAAAATTTCTCGGTCTTGTAATAAAAGTAAAGCAAAACTCTCCCTAGGCCCTATTTACGTTACCTAGAAAAAAAAATTCATCCCAACCCCCAACATCAGCGCCTTTCCCCCACCCCCCGATTCTGTGCAGTAATTTACAAATCGGTGTTGATGATCCACTTAACGCTATCCGTTCCCCACCCTCCCATTAAGCCCAGGTATCTGCTATGCCTGCTAGGGTAGTAGAGGATATCGGCGCGCGCGCTCAATCGATGACCCGTGCTCGCACGCAATCCCAAAAGCGAAGGCGGCCAAAAGTACGGAAAATGAACGTTTGTAAAAAAAAAAAAAAGAATCAGTCCACTTCTTAGCATTTATGCCTCGTCATCGTCGTCCGGCGTTTCCATGACACTATCGTATTTCTTATTAACACGATCTATAATACTGAGCAGTTTTAGAAAGAACAAGAGCACGGCGTCTTAGGGAAGTGTGGGAGTTGCGCGGGCGAGGAGAGGGTTGTAAACTACTGTGCTGACTTGTCAACTTCACGACGCCGAAACAGGTGACAATGAGGAAGGAAATGGTCATCCAATTGGAGAGAGTCTTTCTTAGCCCACGTCACCTCAAAGTTTGTGCGCCGTTAGTCGCGTGGACCGCTTGAATGGGGATTAGAGCGAGAGTGATAAAACGAGAGAGAGAGAGAGAGAAAGAGAGAAAGAAAAGAAGAGAAGGCCTGGAATACTTTAACACGCCCGACAGCCCCTTTCTTTTCTCTTCTACCCATTTTTGTCTCAACTTGTTCAGCTATGCAAGCAAAGCCCGATCACGATAGCAAATGGCAATTTGCACAGTGTTTTGGCGACAGGGGAGATTCCGAAGATGTTACAGAAGGTTAGACATGACTTGCTCAATATGACCAACATTCATTTGAAAGATTAAAACTCATTTTGACAACAGCGGATGTCATTTCGGCTGTTGAGTTTGACCATACCGGCAATTATCTTGCAGCGGGAGACAAGGGTGGACGAGTAGTCCTTTTCGAACGAAACGAAAGTGTGCGTGCTTGTGTGTGTGCGGGAAAAATAAAGTAAAATTCACTCCAGCTGACGAGCTGTACTGATATGGCCCAGTCCACTTGTAGAAAAAGGGATGCCAGTACAGATTCTACACCGAATTTCAGTCCCATGAGCCCGAGTTTGACTATCTAAAAAGCCTGGAGATCGAAGAGAAGATCAACAAGATCAAGTGGTGTCGTAGGACCAATGCTGCCCACTTGTTACTGTCCACAAATGGTATGCGCTTGTTCCTTTCGTTATTTTTGCACTACCGAAGGCTCTAGACACTGTACTCACACACCTATGTAGACAAGACCATCAAACTCTGGAAGATCTTTGACAGAAATCTTAAGCTCGTCCATGAGAACAATCTTGGCGAAATTCAATCATCTCCACCGCAACTGCCGGCAAAGATCCCACTGAAACTGCCGACGCTCACAATTCAGGACACAGTCAAAGCTGCCATCCCGAGAAGAATCTATGCGAATGGTACGCAACTTTCCAACGAAAAGGAGCGTATACCTAACCACTAGTTGTCTTTATCCAGCTCATGCATATCACATCAACTCGCTTTCGATCAACTCAGACGGCGAAACATACATATCCGCAGATGATTTACGGATCAACCTCTGGAATCTCGATATTTCCGACCAGAGTTTTAGTAAGTAACTGAGATACGAAATACTAAAGTACCATGACGATGGCTTAATCTTTCTCCTTGACCCTTTCCATAGACATTGTGGATATCAAACCCGCTAATATGGAAGAACTCACTGAAGTCATTACTGCCGCGGAATTTCATCCCTTTCATTGCAATATCTTTGCGTACAGCAGCACCAAAGGAACTATCAAGCTGACAGACATGCGTGAATCGGCCTTGTGCGATCAGCGTGCTAAAGGTACTGCATTTATATTTTGTGCGTGTGTCATCTCTAAAAATTCCCTTCGTCTTCCTCACAAAGTATTCGAGCCACCTGAGGATCCCAACAGCCGCTCCTTCTTTTCCGAAATCATCTCATCGGTGACTGACGTCAAATTCAGCCACGACGGCCGCTATCTCCTGTCTCGCGACTATCTGACGCTCAAGCTGTGGGATATCAACATGGAAAACCGACCTATCGCAACAATCAACATCCACGATCACTTGAGGAGCAAGCTCTGCGATCTTTACGAGAATGATTGTATTTTTGACAAGGCCGAGTGCGTCTTCAGTGGCGATGGAAGGTTAGGAATACCGTACAACACCTGTTCTTTTGCTTCGCTTGCTGCTAATGCACAGACTGGCCCATATTTCAATCAAACAGATATATGATGACGGGGTCGTATAGCAACATTGTACATATTTATGACAGAGAAACCCTTGCTGATGTGACGCTCCACGCCGATAAAAGCGCCTTCAAGTCAAAGCGTCTTGGATCGGCAATGAATAAGACGCCTTTCAAAGGCAACGGCAGGAATAACGGCATGGGAAAGGGCCTGACTGAGGATGCAGTAGAATATACCAAGAAGATCCTGCATGCGTCATGGCACCCGCACGAGAACACGATTGCTGTGGCGGGAACGAATAATCTTTTCATATACACCCAAGACAGTGCTGGGGAAAAGCAAGTATGTCATGAGGATGCATCTGTCGGCTATTGTTCTCACTTTTTCCCTGCAGTGAATAGACTCTGTATCAAATGCACAGCCCTCTAGACATGAGAACACATATGTACAAGCAAAGAACAATGCCTATACTTTATTTTGCAAAATAAAAAGATTTCGCACACGAGATAAAAGCAACAGCGTATAAAATACGAAAAGAAAGAGGCATCACCAGGTAAAAAGATTTCGCATTCATGGGTTAAAGGATGATTTACTCCTGCAACACACCGTTCTTTCAACGGAAGAGGGCTTGCGCCCAAGGGCTGTGATTACTCTGAGTGTGTCAGCGATAACTGACGAGGAAAATTATTGGTCGTGCTCATGGCCCGCTGCTCTGATTCAGGTGGGCGTGGCCATCCATTAAGCTGCAGACACTTGTGCAGTACTTCCTCTCTGATGATGCCATCTTCCCGAAGGCCAGTTTCCCATCACAAACACGCCTTACTTCCAAGCCTTGCGTTCGTAGAGTCGAGGAGTTTTTCATCAGCTTGCTGTTTCTTGTAGAATGCGGACAGGCGAAGTTTTCGAAAGAAATCCCTCGTAGTCGAGTACGGAAAGTGTACCACTTTGGAACAGAGATGGATGCTGTTCGGCCAACCTCACATCAGGGCGCTCTACCTTGACTCGTTCTTTCAAGCATAGGTGATTGTTGAGAATAATGGAGTTATTATGATGCAATATCCCTGATGCATCTCCACAGTCTTTTTTTTGCCGCTGGGTTCTTTAATGAGGCTTTACAGACGTGAGGGCGGTCTGAAATCAACAATGAGATCCAACAAAGTAATTCCAAGAGACCATCTCAAGAATAATCCGATATCTATCCGGTACTTGTGTAGTATAGGAAGATTGTACTTCTTTTCGTACTCTGATGCCCATCCCTGAGCTGAACGAACATGGATTCCTAGCTGTTTTGCTGCAGCTGATGCACTCAATACCTCCTCAAACACCAGTTTGAAAATCTGACTTTGTCTTGGTCAGTGTACGCTGTGTACTGCGCTTGATCCCCGCTTCTTTCATCCGAATCTCTGGATCCTTTTGCTTGGGAATGTTCGTGGCAGTAAGCTCAGGGTTATCTTTGCACGATATGCTACGCAGATATTCAGTGTAAGGTCGAACGGATTGAAGCGAGTACATTTCCTTATCAATGACATAGTCCATAGATTCAGGTCAGCCAACGCTCATCAACGACATGACCTTGGCCATCGTCGTAAAAAAATAGATATCTCAGTTCAGAATGTAAAAGTTTATAAAGAGAAAGAGTCATAAGGATGGGATGGATTTGCGACATCTTGCCGTGTATGAATGTAAAGATTTCTGGGCAAAATGCGAATTGTATTTTTGCGATCCTGCGATTTCAGAACTGGCAGAGTGCGACTTTTTGATTTTGTATACTAAATCTGACGGTAAAGGAGCCATTGGCCGCCTCCCTCATTCTGGCTGGCTGTCAAAAAAAATGTTGTCATGCTCACTGAGTTCGCAATTGTGACGGCTTTCAAAATTCCTAAGCTATCCAAAGAAGCACAGCACACGAGAAAAAAAAAAAGTTGCATCTCGAACCTAACATCATGTCAGACTACGAAGATAACGACTTTGACTATAGGTATGTTTTTTAAGGGCAGTTGTAAATTAAAAAGTGAGTCTAAAAGCTATTTTTTTTTAAAGCAATGGAGACTATGAGGTACATGCCAAGTTCATCTTTTTGTTCAAAGACACAGCTGGCGCCCTTAAGAACACGCGAACGGATTCTGATCAACAATAATAATTTTAGGTTACATACGACCAATTGGAGGAAGCTGTTGACGAGGACATGACTCAAGAGCAGGAGCAGCAGGAATCCATTGCCATTTTAGAGGATGCCATCCAGCAGAGCGGCAACACCATTCCTGCCACTATGGATTCGACTGAGAGCAGAGAAAAGACGACCACACCTTATATGACGAAATATGAAAGAGCGCGTGTACTCGGGACCCGTGCTCTGCAAATCAGGTGAGGAATAGAATCAGGCTTTAGGGAAAAGGGTGCGTCGCTGGCATCTGTGTGTGTATGGGGATGTTTTTATTTTCTCGCTCCATTGGATAACCAATGCTACGTTGTAATTCATGATATCAGCTTGAACGCACCTGTCATGGTTGAGCTTGACGGTGAATCGGATCCGCTTGTGATTGCCATGAAAGAGCTCAAGGAGAAGAAGATTCCTTTGATTGTACGGCGGTTTTTGCCTGATGGCACCTACGAAGACTGGCACGTCAACGAGTTGATTGTCGAGTAGTTTCTTACGTAACGCTCACACATTTACACATATACTCTCACGTCTGGACGCACATACAGGCACTCTGGAACATACACACCTACCCACCCACTCACACTTTATGTCCATATAAAAATTTACGCATATATACATATAAGCATTTTTATCATCAAAAATCGTGCGCTGCCTATTCGGAAGTAGCAGGATCAGAAGACAGTAATCTTTGCGCGCAATGACCGGACATGTTGCACCGGTCTCCTTGCTTCTTGTTGGCTTGGTCCCTTTTGAGATCCTTCGATGCCACAAGTCCATACCTTTATATCTCCCAGGTGAATAAGAGAGACCGACCTGCGCGTTCTTTATTCTGTACTTTTTCTGCGTACATACTCTTATATCTCAACTGCGAGGTATTCAATATCGAGATATATAAGTATTTACAAAGCATACACCATTTTTCTCTTTCCTATATCCTTCGTATCTTTAACATGAGCTTCATTCAATTGTTCGAGTCACAATGGGATTTTCTGATTCAACTTGACACACACTCTCTCTCAAAGAGAAGAGGACGATTTTTACATTTGAAGCAAAGGATATACGAAGAGCAGCAATCATTCAGTAACATTGTCTTTAAGATCATAGAGCTGGTATTGGATGATAATTCAGAGCATCAGTAAGACTGTTGTAGTACACCATTGCGGAGGCAAAGAGAATATTATTCAATGCAGGCGCAGTTGGATCAAAAAGATACGTCGCACCTAAAATCATCCCTATTAGATCCTGAAAAGGGCAGTTTCTTATGAGAAAAGAATAAGTGATGTTCAAAGGTCTACGTATTTCCCAGGGTCTATTGGAGCCAATGTCTTTAAGGCCTGGTCTGTTCCCAGGTGCATTGGGATGCTTTACGTAATAGAAAAGGCGTCTTGGTCCTACCATCGATGGATTTATTACATCGTACATACTCCTTTTAACAAATCCATCATGAGTCTCCCTTCCATGGCCTTGCAATACCCGGCATGATTTGACTCCCATGCTGTTGAGCGCAAAGCCCCACGATCGGTTTCTGCCACCCCTTGCTCTGCAGCCCCCCCCAACTAACCAATGAAGTTGTATGTACTGTGCGCATCGTAAACACACTATGTATCATTAATGCAAATGCATCTGCGAGTTTGTATGAAGACTTGTACTGTCGAGTGCCGTGATACTGTACCTGGATCTGTACCCATCTTCCAATGGACATACTCATCTCATCGCGTGCCTGTTCGTGTAACCACGCACATTAAGAACACCTTGTTCACATGCAGGTAGAACTGCGATCGGTAGGGGAACATATGACGATCGTGTTCGGATTGACTGTATCCTAAAGTGCCGACGATGAGTAGTTCTATGCGAGAGAGAGAGAGAGAGCCAAGACTTATGTACGTCATGTTGATTCTTGTATATGGGCAAAAGCATTGTGCATAAATAAAATGCGCTCCAGGAACAATAAACCGCTTCGGGGTTTTTTATGCCACACAGATGAGGCTGCAACATTCTTGGCAACCCACCGCCCTTTTTTGCTTCCCTTCCCCACCAATATTGTGCATATACACTTCCTTTCTTTTTCTCTTTCTCGCAGCCCTATATAGAACACACTCCTTGTCATGGATTTAGAGCGTGAAACAAAGTACAACAACACCTACCACGAACTCATCAATCGTAAATCATCATCATTTCTAAAAGGCCATCCTAAAGAGAATGCGCAAAACATCATGCAGCTCACGTTTTCCTCTCCCTTTCTATGTGTCTTTTGATGACTCTGAATTCGAAAACAGGCGTCGTGGCCGACCTCTTTTCATTTGATGATATCCCGCAGAAGCGCATTCTTGACCACTATTACTTTCATGACGCTGTCTTCGACTCGCCACTGCTCGTGACCTCGGGCGTCTATAATATCCGACAGTAAGCATAAAACAAGGCCTTTCCCTCTTCTTCCCAACATACCCGCCATCTGCTCTTTTTGCTCAAATACATCACGGGTTAACTGTTTGTTATACACCCCCCCCTCCTCCTCTCTCTCTCTCTCTCTTTCTCTCTTTCGCTGTCTGTGTGTGTGTGTGTGTGTGTTTTGGTTGATTGGTCGGTTGGGTGAGTGCAGTATTTTCTTACTTTGGAAAGCGCTTAACAAGACGCCTCCCACGGTTGACAACGTGTGCTTCAACGGACAAACATGTGTGACCTATCTGACTCAACATGTGTGCCCTCGCGCATTTCCCTTTGTGAAACTCGACGTTCCTGTCATCGTCACACTGCATTTTCAAGAGACCGATGTCGACAGCGGTCTACTCAAGATTAGCAGCCATAAGGAGAGCTGGACTTTGGAAGGTGACACTCCCTACCCTGATCCTTTCTTTATCGTATTCCTCCTCATCGCACGCCGCTTCTTCGTTATAGGCATTCTTCAAGCTGTCCCCCTGATATCACTATGGTACGAGCATGTGGTCCGCGTGATGATGGGCAGATTGCTCACATCCACAGGCGAGGTGATCCACTCTGCAGCCGAGACAGCTCATCATCTGCTGTCATGCCAGAACAGCCCTCTCGTACATCAAACCTCTCTGGCTCCATGTCATGGCCTCGTCATACAACATCAGCATGCTAAGCACCCCAATAAGATGGACAATCCCCATGATCACCACGATTAAATACTTGTATCTGCGGATACCGCAACATTCAAATGAACTCGGTTTGAAGAAAGAAAGAAAAAGCGTTGTATGATTTGTAAAATGCGTGTTATGTGTGCACAATGCGTATGAAAAGGGGAGGGGAAAACAAAAGGGAACAATTGCTGTTTGGAGGTGGAGAAGATATCAAGTCGCATACGAAATCACACTCTGTATGTCAATAAAACAAGCGTAACTTGCTTACTCTGTTAAACACTTCAACGCTTCGGCCTCCATTGCCTTGCACGTCTCCTCTGATTCGATATCTTTTGACCATCCTGTCGTTCGCGACTCGAGCCATTTGCGCCACCGCGAAGTACTCTCGCCGTCATTTGTCGCCGTTGCCTTAATCGGTGGACGGACAAATGCGTCCTCGGATCCAATAATATAATACATGTGGTAGTTCTCTTGGGATATCTTGTATTGCAACCTTGATCGCACGAATATTTTGCTTAGATGTCTGTCATGCGGTTTCCAATTTCTTTTCCAGAAAAGAAATATTAGTCCGGCAATTTTCTACTTTTTTTTTCGGCATCCACTAACCGCCGCAAGAAGGTAGGCTGCATCTTTGTTGTATCGATACCATCCGTCGAATTTGCCCAGTCCATATAGCTCGCGACATAATTCTCGTAACTATCCTGGGGATTAAGCTCTAGCATATCATCATCCTTGTCCAACAACTGTATCGTCATGCGATGCGTGTCCGTATTCTACATCGGAGAACGTTAAGATAAGCGTCTTACAAATAAAGGTCTCCAATTTGCTTACAAAGTTGGCCTTATAAAGGTTTTCTTCTGAACCAACAATCTCCTCTGCTCGTAATCGATAAACAGATGTGATACGTGGGCAAGTGGAATCGAGCATCTGGTCACTCCGGAATAGCTCCACGAGCTCCACACTCTTACTGTCCATAGTAACGTGCTGAATCTATCCGTACAGTCGATAGCGAATTACTAAAAGCGCTACTCAATATAGATATCCTCGGGCATCCATACCTGCTTAATTATGGAATGCACCAGTTTATCAACTGTGAAGAGCACATGTGCATCCGTAACAAAAAGATAACGTGCTTTTTCTTCATACATTGCTTGGTCCAAGTCACCCTCAAAGAACCGATCGATGAGGTCCAAGAGCGCGTTATAGAAGCCATTTGATATGTCTATGTCTATTTTTTACATCAATAATCGCATCCGCATGCCTTTAATAAGCTATCACTTACCGTCGAAACGATTGGTATACAAGCCAAGATCGTTGGCTACCTTGTTGACTCTCTTCCCTTTCTCTCGATTCCCTTGAGCTTGAGCATTCAATTGCTTCATCTTGAGCAGTCGCTCGTACATGAGCTATAATTTACACTTCCTGTTTTAGTACAGCATTTCTTGTCTCTTTTCATTCAGGTACCTGATAAAGCCTAAAGAAACAATAGAATGGAGTATTGCAGAAGAAGCTATATGCAGTTCGCTTGTGCACATTTGGTGCGGTCGCTGCTGCTGCTGCTGCGAATAATCGATTGCCTTCCTGCTTCTCTGTAATATGCGTTTCCTTTCCTAATTTCTTATCCTCTTGTGGTGACTTCGATTGTTCAGAATTTTCATGTGAATCGGCATTACTGGCTTCGTCGACGCTCATCTCGGGGAAGGACCGTTCATCACCCGAATTTACTTCAGTCTTGATCGGCTTCTCCTCCGCATTGCTTAGGTTTTCCTCCTCGTCATCATCCTCAGGTGCTGGTGTAACTGACAAGTCCCGGGACGCTGATGGAGTATCATCACTGTTCACAGTATCATTATCGTCCGTATGTGTGCTCTTGTTTTTTGTCAGAACATCACGTAACAAGTCAACGGATGTGTCAGCCTCTTCTGTACGCGAGCGACCACTCCTCCTTCGGACTCCTGCGGATGGGGACCGGCTTCGTTCCCGCGGTGATCGTGACATATCCGCATCGGATTCCTCCGTCATGACCGAATGGTTCTCGTCTTCTTCTTCTGATGTTTGATCTTCGCCATCGTCGGATTCGATATTCATGCCTTCAGGAACAACATCGTCGACGTGGAAAAATAGAGCGATAAATATCCGTACGAAGGTCCGGATTTTGCTCCTGTCGTTGCTACTGAAACCATTCTGCTTCTCAATATAGGAGAAGATCAGTCGGGTAATATCTTTGAACACCTCTGGATCTTCAAATGTGAACAAGAGCGGGTATGCAGGTTTCTTCGGATTCTTCTGGCCTGTCTTCGCTTCTTCATGCAGCGATTCAATTTCTGATACAAGTGACTTAACAGCCATGGCTTTGCGGTCATTGCTTTTGAAAGTAAGACCCTGATAATCAAGTGATCGGTAGAAGTTCTTCGCGTCCATTTCGCGCCATGTCTTGTTCCACTCGTGCTAACGGAGGTCATGATTAAACCACCACTCTATATCAGGCACATCAATGACAAATATTGTCATTACCTGTGCTTTTCGCCATTCTTCATCCTTTTGTTTTAAGCGCTTCAGTAGAATGGGTACGACACGAGCAGGATTGTTGTACAACATTTCAACAATCTCACGACCTCGTTCTGGTTCATAGATTTTCTTGATAATCCTCTCATAAATCGTAACAGATTGGCCACCAAGGCCCGGGGGTAGTCGGAAGTTATTCTTCTCCTCTGCGCTCATCGTCTCCAGTTTTTTAGAAATAGGCTCAAGCAAAGCAATCGTATTAAGGTTTGCGTCAATGTTCAAGTCATAGTCGTATCTTCAATAAACTATGAGTGACTTTGTGCTCTAATCGAAAAATATCGCATCGGAGCATTACCTTTCCTCTTCACAGCGGTGCATTGCTTCTTCATACTGGTTCTTTTTGGACGCGACGAATCCATCGTCTTCGCTTGCCCAAATAGGATGCGAGACGTACTCATCGTTCAGCACTTCCCAGCAAAGTTGATCTCTACCAGAACAAGGCTGATTCTGCCACTACAGATCAAGAACGTATACGTGAGTCACCATTGATAAATTCGTCTCGGTAGCACTGGACAGTATGTAATACTAACGTCCTTAGAAACAAGTCGATAACTTGGACTGCTATCCACCGTTTCGCAATGGATCAAATCCGGTTTAGGAATGGGCTTCGCCGGCCGTTCGATAGTATGATCCTTGAGGTCAACAGCCACGACACTCTTGAACCAATCAAACAACTCCCTATCATTGCCTAGAAAGCCTTCCACTTGCTTCATCAGTATGTCGGCATCAATGATTTGCTGTGTAAACAGATTCAATGTCTTGAGGAACTCTTCATAGGACGGCTTGTTCCCAATATGTTTGCGAATCTGCTCGAAAAGATCAACTTCTTCGAGCGATATCGCTGGGCGGGATGGGTCAAAATAAGATGATGTTGGATACCCATGAATCATGTCTTCTTCTATCTTTGGGCCCTTTTTCGGTCGTGAAATCCCAATTAGATCAAATTTGTCTTTTCGAAACTTTGTTTCGTGTACACTCACATTTCGTCTTCTCTTGGTAGAAGGCATGAAACTTCCACATTGAGGAGAAGCTCCATACATACGCTTAGGACCAGCTACATTATTTTCATTTTTAGATACGCACTGTGAAACTAATATTAAACTATTTTCCCTCCAAAACATACCATTTATATATGCTGAGTCAAGATCATCAAGATAATCTGGAGCAGACTGTCCAGAAATCTCTGGCAGGAACTGCTTAAACTCACGCAGCAAATCAGGTGCACCATTAAATAGGTAGGATACATGCGAGTAAACCTGGTATTCAATGAAGAAAATATCACGTTGAGAATATATCCCATTTTCTTCTTTAGTGAAGATTACCTCTTGAATAGGTTTACGCTCCTTCTGATACGTTTGGAGAATCTCCAGGAACTGTTTATAAGTATCGGGATCGTTGCTGAAGCGGTTCTGCAAATAAAATAGGGAGTGTTAAAACACTTGGATATGTGCATACACGTACACCGCCCGCTTCTATTCACCTTAATTTTGTTTACATAGTTGATAGCATGATTAAATTCCACTGGGGCGCGTCTCGTGCTTTCTCTGCCGTTCAATTGCGCTTGCTCCTGATGTTCGTGAGGAGCAATAACCGGAGTGGGAAGGGGCTGATGCTGAGGGCGCCGGGACCCCGGTGCTGCCGTTGTAGCTCCTGGCATGTATGAACCACGGGGCGCTGAATGAATCATCTGAGAAGACATGGGCGGTTGTTGAATGGCTTGGGGAGGCGGCGGAGGTGGAAGTGAAGTAGGTGGATGCGGAGGGGGCATATGCCCATATGGAGGTTGGTAATATGAGCCTGCAGCGGAAGGTGGCGGAGGCGGGTGTGGCGCTGGTGCGCCAGCACCCAATGGCCCACCATGAACCATCGCAGCTCCATTCTCCTGATCACGGAGGCTTCCTCTCGCCGTGTTCCCAATAGCATTGCTAAGAACGGGTCTCGAGGTCCTTGTCACTGTCGTGCCTGTTGGTGTAGTGACCTTAATTACGTCAGGCTCATTAGGATCGGTTGAGCAATCAATACGATAACCGGGAGGTAAGAATGTGTTAAAGCCTGAAATAAGATCGGGATGGCCATTGAAAAGAATCGACACGCGTTCAATAACTCCTGGCGTGTCAATTCTGTGTGACGGTTAGATTGGGGGAGTCGGAATATACGCGCTCGCACACACTCATATATACACAGGGAATTGCACACTTACGCTTGACTCTTGAAATCCTTCATGATATCCAGGAACTGATTATACACATCTGGACGAGCAGAGAACTGGACTTTAACCTGATCTAAATAGGTCAGTGCGTCACGAACATTGAGTGGCCGATAGTTGCTGCTACTATTGCTGTTGGTTGTGGTCGAAGCAGAAACAGGGGTAGAGGTAGGAGCATTATTTGTGGTAGAGGTATTGGGATTTGTGTTATTCGTAGCCGTGATTAAATTATGCTTTTGTTGCTGTTGCTGCTGTGGTGGTGGCGGCGGTGGTAATGTTGAGGATGACCCAGTCAGTGGAGGAGGAGGTGTTCCCGCTTGAGCACGGGAAGGTCCGCTATCACCAAAGGGTGAGGAAAGAAGAGGCATTGGAGCACCGCGCGCAGGGAACGGTGGAAGGGAAGGCTTGCCACCAGCCCCCACATTGCTTCGATAGGCACTTGAAGGGCTTGCCAGCGCGCTAGGCGATGGTAGATTAGGCATACCACCAGGCCCCGAAGGTTGCGGAACATTAGCAAACGGTGATGGTCCTGAAGCACTCATAGAGCTGGGCGAGGAAATAGACGACGTTTGGAAGGGAATACCACCAAGACTGGGTGGCGGTTGCAATGCACGCGATGCTGCAGCAGACGAACTTCTTTGAGGCACACCTCCACCAGGTGTTGTTGACTGTGGTGGTGGCGGCAATTGTTGAACAAATGGTGGACCCGTCGAGGGCAAGGAAGGCTGAGGTAAAGACGACGAACTAGGAGACCGCCTTGGGAGCAAAACAACACATGAACATCAAGTGAGCCTTAGGCAACTGTTCTGAAGATCTTTAAGCAATCGAAGAAGCATTTACCGTATATTCGGCGGTGGTGGCTGAATGGGCGACGACATTGGGGAGAAGAGTAGCAAACAGTCCCAACCGTCATAGAGTTTCCTTTTCTTTCCCAACTCAGCAAGGGCAAATGTCCGCCGCTCCAGGGTTGCCAGATCTTGGTAATGGCAAATATTTTATCCAAACATTGGTTTGTCACTTGGTCAGTCTTTCTTGCTGTAATGGTAGAACATATCAACAATAAAACTTCTGGATAATTATGAAATATCATAGATATCTTCATTTCGCATCATGAAGTGAGGACTTCTATATTGTCTCAAATCAATGCTTGCTTTAGTTTCTCAATGACGACCCTCAGCCATAAAACGTTGACGGATAGGGTTTTAAAATAAAATCGCCGCCAGCAGACGAGGTTTCGTGTTAAAAAGTAATCCCGCTGGATGTTGTTCGACAATAATGATTTATGGAGTCCGATTCCATATATTCATCACCAGATCACCCAAGGAATGCGATGTCTAGTCGATGATTACCTTTTACTGATGTTATTTTCTTAGCCATTCTATGAATTGACTAAATGGGTCTGCCGACTCTGTCTTTACGATTATTAAACTCATGATTTAGGAGAGCCTGTAAAACGTATGCCCTGCACATGATTGCGGATATGATTTGATAGAAAGAAATCCAACGACGGTGCTGTATAGTTGCCAATTCTATGGCAATTACAAAGCTCCAAATCTGAGCTAGCATCTAAGGCCATGTGCATAATACATCCTGTTATGGAGTGCCTCCTATTGTACTGACACTATAACACAAAATATGTTGGGATCAATCATTGTTGCAACGAAGCATTCTTTCCAATTATTTTTGAGAAGTAGGTTAAAAGCCATTATGATAGTTATCACCCTGCTCGTACCATTGAGCAATATGTCTGCGAGATGTGATATTCACTCTTTAATGCACGCCTTATATGTCAATTCATCGTTCATCGGATGAAGTAGCACAAGTAAGAACAGGCAATATGCAATAATAATGCGAGGGACGCGTTGACAGATTGAGGGGATAGAGTAGGAAAAAGCCGATGCAATAACAATTCAACATAAGGACCGTGGACGCTGGGTAAATAGGAAATAAGATTCAGCATAACCAACTTTTTTCTATAGAGAAAATTGGTAACGTCAAATTATGATCTTCCGGAATGATATCTCTTCGTCAACAGTAATACAAATTTGATAATCCTAAAAGAGCAGGTTCGCGCAGTTTCCGTTAGATGTCCTGACTAGATATGATACAAGCCTCCAATCCCTTTTTATTATTCCATATCTCGTACTGATGATATGAACGCAAAAAAAATTACTTCTTTGTATGTAACATTGAGACCGGAAAGACGTCTACACATGCGAAGTTTTTTGAAGCGGCATCGTGATGATATAGCTGTTCCCAATGGCAAGATAACCCTGTTCGTCAATAGAAACCAAAGTTTTTCCTATGGTTACTTGATATACGACGAAGTTGCAGGTAGAAACGACCGGCGAACTACTTCTTTTTTCCATTGAGACTCTATCCTCTTTCTCTCTTCCGCTTGGGGAGGTGTTGAGAATGGCGTGAACACCAATAAATTGCCCCCTGAGTGGCTTTTCAAAGAGAAATTTCAGCTATAACGGTAATGTAGCAGGCGATGTAGCAAGTGGTGCTCGCGTAGCGAAGCTCCCCAGCTCACACATGCATTCTTGGTTGGACGAATGCCAATTTCGCCCGGTAGGTCGATACAGAGACTACAGGAGACAATATAAGGAGGATTACCTGTGTCTCCCGGGTGCTGAGTGGTACTTCGAGTTGTAGCGCCATAAATATAGCTAAGATGACTCACGGCTTTGAATTTTAAGACGCAGAGGTACTTTTTAGGACCCTGTGCTGGTTCGCTGCTCTTACCATTTATACAATGTATATATAAATACAGAGATAGGGTGACAGGCCGCTCTGCTATGGTTTAAAAAGTCAGTCGTTGCAGAAATGTCAGTTACTCATAAGTATATATATTCTAGCTATGTGCTATTTTTCACAGCCTATCACCCGTTATGTATACTCGGTTATGATTGAGCTTTGGTTTGGAAAATTGCGAAGCTGATTTCCTGCCAGATCATTAGTGGACATAAATGAAACAAAGTTGTTACTTTTACTTTAAAGAACAGAAGAAAGAAGTAGAGATCAACCTTCATTGAGCCGTTTTAAATTAGGTTAGCACTTTTCATTAGGATCAGCAATGAAGTGCTTTTTGATGATTAACTGTGCATCAAAATGCATTGCAAGATACGAGGATACTTTACGTTATTTCTTCAAGATATACCTGGCGACGTCTCCGAAAGCAGCGACTATGAATGTTCCCGTGTCCCGCGACCCATGTCCAATGGCCTTTTTTGTGGAGACGCTTGAATAGTCAATAGACAAGAATAAAAAGGCGGCGGGAGTCTAAAACACATCCAAATATTTGGTTTACATTGTCGCATGAATGCATGTGTTTGATTCCAAGGTGCTCCTCACCATACGCTAAGTCATGCTATACCACGTTGCTTTCTACTTATCTTAAACAGTCCGAGTATTACTCTTCCTAGTCCACGTATTCGTAAGAAACCACGGAAAAAGATTGAGTGAACACAGTATCCAGGTTTTTCAAATGGCGATGGTGTCAGAAATTGAGATCCAGGAACTCAGCTAAATGTGGAGGGCACAAACGCGGGGGTCACGCGCTTGACAACCGTGGCACAATGGGCTTGCATTATCAACTGAAGCAGGAGCTGATGATTATCACGAAGACCACCCATGTGGCGCTTATGAACAAATAACGGAATGTATTTTATTTTCTACAAATAACGTAATGTATAAGATATTACCATGGATAGGTGCGACCAAAACATTGCTGGTCTTTGTCATTTCTCGCATCTGAATTGTAGAAAACCACTCCATGACTATGGCAGAATAGTGACTGTTGTACAAGGAATTTTCCTAATTGGAGGGGTCCATTCACTTTCTGCGGCAATGGTGTTCAGTGATCAGTGCAAGTACTCTTGACCAATTGAGAAAATTTGTTATAGTTCTGTCAGCAGAAATCAAAAGTAGCCAACAAGGGTTCCCCAGTTTCAGCTTGATAGTAGAAAACAAATTCTACCTATTCAATATTATTGGCATGGCACAGGAACAATCCTTCCTTATCGAATCAAAAGCAGAAAGCTGCGTCGTCAAAAAACATGGCTAATTGTGCACATGCCAGAAGGCATTCTGCTGCTTTGTGTCCTTGCAATTTCTTTAACTTGGTCTTTTCCAGTGTTTCGCAGTTCCAATTTCCAGGGAGCATTATAATCGGGATTATCTCAGTATTCTTCAGATTCTGCTAGTGATGTCCTTCTGTCATTAGCCGCGTTTGAGCCAAACTATGCAACAGCCGTGACATAGACCCGCTCATGGACATCGAGGTGGAACCAGGATATGACTCCCAACAGGGCCAAGAGAACCGGGTTAGGCCGCCGAGAGGAATGATAACCGGCACAATGCTAGCTGATTTTGGGACAAGTTAAAGCGTCTGGATCTTGGTTGATTTTTTTTCTGTTAATTAACGAATCTTATATGCGCCGTACTTCCTCACTCTTGCAAATAAAGAAAACCGCGTCTAATTCGTCGCCACGCGCAACGATTTATGGGCAATTTGACGATGGCATGACTTACTAAGTGGGTAGTGTTTCCGGATTACCAGGATATTAAAACGGAGGAAGAGGAAGTAATTTTAATTCATTAGTACATGTCCCCGAAGCGATTTCTGTGATCTGATTGGAGGAATGAATATTGGAAAGGACGATATGACCATCCAGGGCTTTGCGGAGGAGGTTGAAGGAAGGAGAAGCCATCCGACGTTTCACACTGCTTACGAATAAAGCGATGATATATACATATAATTGGATCTGGACCTTGTACCACAACTTCTTTTCTTTATCAACACCATGACTGCATCGCCCATGTCGCCATCTTCACCAACATCACCGACGCTTATAGCATCCGTCACGCCTCCTCCGTGGTTTCCACTGCTGAAAAAGAGCTATGCAAAAAACTTCCCTTCTCCTGAAGACGTCGGTAGGCATTGCTATCTCCTTCAACAGAAGCACCACTTTCTTTTGGTGTGAGCAGAACTCAGACCGAGATCTGTTTTACTTTCAAATATTTGTAGCGTTCTTGACAATGTCTAACATTAAGCGATCCGGCGACGCATCCATGCATTGCCTTCAATTTCGAGCATTTCTTGACGACGATCCTCGATTTCTCGAGTTTCCGCTTGCAATGAATGACAATTTGTTAATGGGTGATATCAAGTCCGATCCGAATGCGCATCTCTCTTGGTAATCCGGAAGAGAATGAAAACAGACATAGCAAAGAGAGCTTGGGGTTACCTAATTTTAATTGTGTGGTGATAGGGTCATGCCGAAATCCAAAGAATATTACAAGTTCAGCGGGAAGTTTTATATTGCATCTGCGCCAATCCAGGTAACTCGATTCCCGCCGCCCCGGCTACCGCAGAGTGATATGCCAGCAGCCGACTATTGGGAGAGCGAGCGCAAAAGGCAGTGGGCATCGTTATCCGATAAGGAACGAGCCATGTTCACCTGGCCATCACGTGGTGAAGTACCTCGTGCCGACCGCCTTGCGTTCTCCTGCCAGTCCCTTGACTATCTATCAGACTCATCACAACAGCAGTCCAGCGGTGGGGGTCTTTTCTCATTAAGATCCAACAGTAGCCCTGCACCGGGCTCAGATCCACGTAAACTCGTCCACGATATTGCCATGGACAACTTTTGTCTGCTCGTCTACAAAATATCAGAAGTCGAGCACTTTGAACATAGCTCATTCCCCCAACGACGAACAGTGAGTAGAGCTTAAAGAGCACGAAAACACGGAAATGGCTGACGTCCTGGAAACCAGATGTATTCTTATTCCTTGAAGGAAAACCGGTGGACTGTCAAGGAAGGAAATCCCTAAATAAAGCTTACTCTGTACATCGCCTTGGGAGTATGAACGCCGGGCAAGGATCATATTTATGTATCAACGTTGTATACCGACAATAATAAAAAACTATAAAAGCAAGGAAGGGATGGTACTGTATTGTTAACCCGTGTGGGAAGCATCATCTTCAAGGCTTTCACTTTAAATCATCAGGATGTAGAATAGCCTACATACAGCGCATGTAGGAGCACCTCATGGATCGCTACTGACGTCGCCGATAAAGTGAAAGTGCACTGCAGCGCAATGCAGGTAGGCAGGCTATTAGAATCATCGGTTCCACTAGGAAAACCGAAGTAAATGATGCCTACAATTAAAGCGCAAGAAAAATAAGGGGCGGGACAAGAAGGGAGAGCGAGAAAGAGATTCACCTGTTTATTTTTCTCCTTGACCTCATTTTACTGCTGTTTGTACCAAGGCCTCTCGCATTAAATCTTATCATTCGCGTACATAAAAAGAATACTATCTGAAAGAAACATTGGTTAATCACCTTCTTTGTGTCTGGACTAGTAGCAGTGGTAAGTAATAGAGGTCTGTCCTTCCTTGTCAATCAGCTCACCCCCTTTTCCCTATCCCTGGACTACCCCTATAGAGTAATTCCCAGAAAAAATAGGCATTTTGTTCCTCTTTTTCTTATCTTCCCTTCATTACTTGTTTTCTCTCTGATGCACTACCTCAAATGCCTATACGTAATTCTTACCTTTTATTTCCTTCAGATCGAAGCAATGGATAGGCGAGGTGTGTGTATTTGAGTGTATGTGTGCGATACATACACTCTTTTTCTATGAGCTGAGGCTCTCCATACTGATCTGATTATATTCTTTCGACCATTCATTCTAGCCGAGCCGTCAGGCACTGGTAATATTAAAGCAACGCACACGTCCACAACACTGACTGTCCCCCCTCTAAATTATATAAATCAACAGTACCTGCGCAGCCATCGATCTCACCATCAGGTGCGGCTCCTACACCCAGCACGGTTATCAATACTGCGCCTGCCCCGCTCAACGGTGGTGCGGGTACACCACATAATAGCAATAATTCGAACAGCAATCTTGCCTCGTCTTCTGCGGCAGCTCCCCCTGGAAAACCAACGTCAGCTTCATACAGCAATGACATTCCACCCGCGTACCTCACGTGGAAGAAGCCTATTCCGAATCAGACATTCCCTCCGCTCTTCAAGATCGGTGTATCCAATATCACCTTCGAATGGACCATTGACCAAAACATGCTCAAGGTCCTGCCCACCAATCTGACCGTCGCTCTCGCCAATCCTCAAAAGCAGACTTACACAGCCGCAGTTGTGCCCGGCACGGCTACTTCGGCCCATTGGGATCTGGCTCAAATTCCACGCGGGTCACCACTGATGATGGGCTATTACACTGTTTGGGTGTACGACCAGCGTGGACCCAAGGCATTCCCAAGTCCAGGTTGGTTGATGCCCGACTCACGGCTCGTGGTGGCCATGTACTCGACAGAAGCCTATGTGGGACGTACAGATTGTAAGTCATTCGAAATCTCCAAAAGAATATGCAGCCTGGAATCACTGACATATCCCCAACAATTAGCCATGTTCTGCCCGACTTGCTACCTCGGTGCGGGAGGGACTGCCATCAAAGAAACCATGCTGCCCTGGGCTACTGCATTCATCGTTGCTATGTGCACTTCGGCTTTCGTTCTGATCTCCATCTTCCGCTAGTGAATCATTAAAAACTTCGATCTCTGTAGAAAGAAAAAAAGCATGTACACGTTTCATAATGCGTTCTGGAAACCGCAGGAGAGCAAGAAGGACCTGTCAGAAGCACATGCAAGGATCATTAAAGCGATAATGTTAAGGATGAGAGAACGCATGGAGAGATAGATAGAGGCGGAGAAGAGCACACTTTTGATAAAGAACAAGATACAACATGAATGCTTATTATACATCTAAATTCATCATGATTTTTAATCCTTCGTCTAGATATCCGACCCATTGTCAACTACAGTGGCATCCTTCTGTTGTGCTGCTGAAAATTTGTTGTACGCAGCCTTTTCGCAATCGCATTCAGATCATTCTTTACTAAGCTTGGCTGTGTTGTTTGGGTCGATGGCAGCGGTGAGCATGGTGGATGGGAGTGGTGCTTCTGGTGTTGATTCGGACAATACGCATTCTGTTGCCGTCATATCGGCTGATTGAGGCTCTGCTGCAACAATTGACCCGTTGATGGGAGGAGTATCCATTTTATGCAATTCAGTAACGCCCTCTGATATGTTCAACGTTCCCACGGGTCCTTCATGCTTATCCTCATTACTGAGAAGTGCGACGGAGGTATTTGATGAATGGCTTATATGTGTCGGGTGAGATGATGGATCTATAGCAGATGCTTCTTGTCCAGCTTGCATATGGGCCGCATCTCGCACGTCTCCTCTGCTCAGGTCTAGGGCGGAGAGGTGTTCTCTGGTACTCTCCAGAAGCTTTTCGGGGCCACATCGAGAGAGGAATGGTACACCATTGCGGTTAGTGGGCGTATCTGCGGCCGCGGCACCATTTGTTTCCTGTCTTGCAATGGATACTTGACCCTGAAGTAGTCCCAGCGCCGCCGAATAAGAATTCATGAGAGCCTGTGTGGCTGCAAAGGATGTCATGTGAGAAGAACCTTGGTGGGGGGTTAGTCCAGTTTGCTGCGCAACATCTGAACGAGGAGACAGGTGACTTTGTGCGGGATGGAAATCTGGCGGCCCTTGGTGTCCTTGAAATGTCTGTGGCGTCTCTATCTTATCTTCCCTCGGCAATACTTGTGGTGTAGGGTCAACTTGTTCTTCGTTCGGTCGGCGTTGGCCTAATGCGCTGGCGGAGTGATCGCTGGGGCGAATCGAACCGTGTCCGCTTTGTGGATTGTGTATATGACCCCAAGGGACAGGCTCTACGGATCTTTGCGGGTTGGATGGATAGAAATGATGATAAATACTAGGTTGAGACGGAACCCAGCGTAGGTACTGGTGGGGGCTTGGAGGATGATGCTCTCCGTGCGGCTGTGCCAATGGTTGTAAGTGAGGTTGCATCTGAAGAGACATTGGCGGTCTGAGATCACCGTTCGATGGCGAATATTGGGCTGAAGCAGGAGCCATTGGTTGCTGTTGCTGTGACAAGTTCATGAGCTCTCTATACACCTGTATGTAATATGGATGGTATGGTTGGGATGTATGAAAATGCGGTGGTGGTGTACCGAGCTGATAACTGGGTTGTTGCAATTCGCGCAACGGTCTCCCAACATTAGTAGTACCGTTGGATGGATGCAGGTATACAGGAAGTTGATGATGGCTCGTGAAGCCATTCGAAACATTTTGCTGGTTCATGGAGTTAGAAGCAAATGGCAGTACATTTGTTGCAGGAGACCGTCTCCGGTACTTTCTCTTAGGCTGGGATGAGTCAGGCGATGCAGTGTTAACGGTTGAGGTAGCTGCTTTTTTTCGTTTGCGCTTGCCCTTGACAGGATCTTGAGCAGGAGGAACAGTGGTCGAATCCCCTTCGGTGGGTGGGTTAATTTGATCCTCGTTGGCAAATTCATCCTCTGAAATTTGCTCTGGAATATCGATATAGACATCATCGGCTTCGATATCTTGTTCTTGTTTCTTTTTGTCTTTGCCTTTGCCTCTGCCTCTGCCCTTGCGCTTGAGTTCACCATTTAAATTATCTTCGGTATCGAAGTAGCGCTGAAAAAATGGACGGTTAAGTACATGCCTCAAGGTCGTATGCATGTTCAACTTACAACAATGGCTCGCTTTCGTGCTCCACGGCCGAGTTGTTCGTTTTTTGCAATTGCAGCCTCGAGTTCCGATCTCTTCTCTTGCAAAAAAGTGTTCCAGAAGTCATTTCCGGCCTTTTCCTGTGCATCGTTATCTTCTGCCAGTTCCTCCGTGGGCGCATCGGTATCTTGACTCCAGACTTTGGCAAATGAAAATGACATGGGCTTTGCAGCGTCTGCCGCTGTTGATTCGGTTTGATTGTCGATATGCACGATTTTACTTCGGTCAAGTAGCTTGTCAATAGCGGATGCGTCATATGTAATTTCTTTATCGTCGTCATGTTCGAACAGGGCTTGTGCTCCAAACCTGAGAATGCTCTCAACGTCATCCTCCTCAAGTTCATCCTCATCCATCTTATCTACAACAAGATGGTCCAATACCATCTTTTTCTTCGCCTTTTGGGCAATCTTCTCTTCCACTGAGAAACGGGTCATAAACTTGAGGACAAGGACCGGCTTTGTCTGGCCAATGCGGTAGGCTCTTGAAATGGCCTGCATATCAGAGTGCGGATTGAAATCAAAGTCCCACATGATCACCGTGTCCGCAGTGGCAAGATTGATGCCAACACCACCAGCTCTGGTTGTAAGAAGAAAGACTTTAACATCCGACCCCGTAGCATTAAATGCGTCGATACTCTTAACACGGTCGAGGTTGGCCATCGTTCCATCCAGTCGTTCATACTTGATCTGCTCATATATGAGGTAATCTTCCAGGATATCCAACGTCAACCTTAAGGTTGAAAAGATGAGGATTCGGTGGCCATCCTTGATAAGTTTCGGTAACATCTGGTCCAGTACCCGAAGCTTTGAACTTGCCTCAACAAGAGCGCGCTGAGTGGCTTCTGGAGTAGCCTGCTTCACCTCAATATCAGGGATCAGATATGGGTGATTAAGGGCCTTTCTAAGCTGCATTAAGATATTCGCGAGGCCCTTTTTGGACTTGCTACTCTTTGTCTGGCCACTTAGCGCCGCAAACGAAATCATGTTCTTCGTCATAATATTGCGGCACACTTCCTTTTGCAGCGCGGTCATGGTAACCGGCACAATGATCTCAGATTTTGGTGGGAGCGTTTTGAGGATCATTTCTTTAGTGCGTCGCAAAAAGTAAGGCTTTAGCTGTTCATGAAGGTTTTGAACAACCTCCTTTGACAGCTCAGAGTACTTTTTTTCAAGTTCTTCCACGTCCGCAAACTTTTCTGGATCAACAAAATGCATAATATTGACGAGTTCGCGAATGTTGTTTTGTAAAGGGGTACCTACAAATGCTTGTGAATGCACGTATATATACTCCAATCACGACCAGGATAAGCATACCTGTCATCAGAACCGTGTGGTCCCATTTTAGCGACTTGAGCTTTTGGAAAAGTTGAGTCGAGTCATTCTTGAGGCGCTGTGCCTCGTCGACAATCAACGCCGGCCAGAACTTGACCTTGGACAGGAAGGAGATATCCGAATTCGCGGACTCATACGTAAGTACGACTGCATGGCACCGGAGTTTGCCCTCGGAACCTCCACCACGAAGCAGCTCATACTCTCGCGATAGCTTCCTACTTTTACTGGACCCATAGTAAGGAACGACGACCATGTTCGGGGCCCATTTGGCAAACTCGCGGAGCCAGTTTGACGCTGTACTGTTTGGCACGACAATTAGAAACGGGTAGATCGCGAATTTTCGTAGCAGGTAGTTGAGGAACGACACAATCTGGATCGTTTTGCCTATTGTTGAAATTCAGTTATTTTACACATGAATCATCTTGAGATAGGTTACCTAAGCCCATATCGTCAGCTAGAATACAAGGCAGTTTCTTCTCCCACTGATACGTAAGCCAACTTGATAAAATACGGTTTGAATAAACAATGTGCGCCCTAACATAAAATGTAACTTACTTCAGACCATCCAGCTGATGTGGCATCAATGTGCCTCCCGCAATGAAGTCCGGCTGCTTTTTGATCTCGTGCTTGCTGTAGTTTTCCCTACTGGCAGCCAATCGCACATCTTCCACTCTTTCTTTCATTTGCTCAGGAACTCTTACTCTACACGCCCGTCGATAGCGTGTCAGTGCAACCAGGAACGAAGCGTAGAGCTCTGGCTCAGTCTCCTCGGATGGTGGATCATCCCAGCAGACTATTAACTCATAAGTGATTACGACCTCGGATCGCCTTTGGCATATTTGTGATTTACCTTCATCATAGCTGAGATCGAAGAACTTGACAAGAACTTGAGTAATCTGGTCTTCGGAACCTTGTTCAACTACCACACCATTTTTGTCACGGGCTGTCAGGATGCGCTCGATAGTCTTCCAGCTCTTTGGAACAAGCTCATTCTCAACGCTATGAGGCAAGTCGCTTGCACGCTTTAGGTATCTGGCGTATAAATTCTTCAAAGCATGCATAATCCAGCTCTCAGACACCCAAGATAGATGCCGGTACGAGGTGTCTTGCCATCGCACAAGAAACTCTTTTGGTTGGGATGATGCATCGGCAAGTGTCATGTCGAGCTTTTTGTCGCTTGGATCACCTGCTATCCGCCATGTGATTATCCTCTCGGGCTTTCGCGTGTATGTAATACATTCGGCACACTTCCATTGTTTCCGACATATGGCCTCAAGATCTGTGTGCGAAGGAGTGGTCCCGTATTCATGCGGAAATTGTGGAAGACAGCTATAGTGAAAGCCGCGGGTGCAGGACGAGCAACGAAATAGTCCTGCAGGATCCATAGTGGCAATACCAGTTGCTGATACATCTTCCGTATTATCAGCATCCATCGCATCTCCAGGTGTCCCCATTGTTTCATCGGGGACTTCAGTGATGGGCTTTGATGCTTCCTTACTGGGAGACAACGTCAAGTTTGCTATCAGGCGGACCTGATGACATTCTTCGCATGATGGGATGCCTTTTTCAGCGTCAGTAATCGCTCGGAGACAGGAACCGCATTGGTACCCGGTCTTTGTCTCTCCATCCTCAACATATTCGCGTAAAAGGCGTGTCGAACGATCACTCAGGCATCCTTCGTGAGTCGCAGCCGAACATGTAATACAGAGCAGCAGGCGTCCTTGCATTTCGCGTTCCTCGTCTGAAGAAAGCAATAGAACATCATCTTCGACATCTGTGTCGCCCGAATACCGCCTAACCTTCTTCCGTTTATGTTGTTCTTGTACTGGCGGACCATTAGGGTAGCCAGAGAGCTGGCATTTGGAGCATCTTTTCGAATGCATATTTATGAAATTGTTATCCAGATAGTAGGATATCGCCTGATATGGTCCGTTTCTTCGTGGCGATCTGGTCATAGACACCGTCTCGTTTTGTTGTTCACGCTCCCGCTGTTGCTGCTGCTGCAACCGCTGCTTTTGTTGCTTCCGGATTCGTGTGGAGCGAACAGCGAAAAGAGCATCGTTGAATGTATCACTTTCGCTATTCTCGTCTACGTCCATATCATGTGTTTCAAAAGCCAACACCTTCTGTTCATCGATATTCCGTAAGACGCGAGGATCCTCCTAAAACGCACACCAAGCACCCAGGCACCAATATATGTATACACATGCACCATATTAGTCTAATGCCCATTATATTATAAGAGAAAACCCACTGCACAGCCCCAAAATTTATTGCTTCACTTGCCTCCGTCCTAATACCATCACTCCATTCCACCTCGTATGAGAGAACTCCTCGATCAGACACACGCTTTGATAAAATCTGCCTGAGGTTTCCGTGAAATGATGTTCTAAATCGACTAATTTTTTCAAGAGTTGATTTTTCATCATCGATCTCGAATCTCCTGCCGATGATCGCGTCGCTTTCGGTGATAGTAATAATCGGATCCACCGGCCAGCGGGAGAGTAAAACCTAATTACATATAATTGTAAGCAAGATACCAATGATTAAATAGTGCATCGCATCCACATACCTCCCTTGAAATAGTAAGATACCCTCTCGAGGGATCTTGACTTGACATAGAGTAAAGAATGGGAGTGGTCAAAGTTACCTGGAATGTTGAAGCGAACAAGCAGGATCTATGCCGACTCCGGACCAGTCACGTTGCCTGGAATCCAGCGCGAGACAACCGCGTTTCCTAGCAGATAGAGTTTCAGAAAAGTACTATACTACAGTTTAGGGTCGTCATGCCCTTGGCACAGCCGTTACATGGCTATTTCTTTACGTCAAAGTGACTCCAGTGCTATGCCATGTATGGTCTCTGTTGACCTTCAATGTCATCCAATTTGTATTTGCAATACGAAAATAGTTCGTTTGGTATCTTCTGTACTCCTGCTGAGCAAATCCGCGCAAGCGTTTGCTGTCCCTCCCACCAACCCCCCTCTTCATGCCCCCCCCAAACAAGGAAAGAGATTACCATTTGTTCATGATACTCTCTGAACCTGAAAGCCATTATTCGGAACCGATGCAGTGATATGAAACGCTATTATTTATGTACCATGATCAGGCTATCTCGACAAGCTTTGAAGGCAGGAGGATGTACTTTTAAAAGTGTAGAAAAAGATGGAGCCTGCAAGACCCGTTACACTGCAGTGCTCGCCCACAAATATGACTCACCAACCCTTTCTTCCTTTAGCTATTACTCTCTCCCCTCCTCCCCTAAAACGTAACGCCTCACTTGAGGTTGTATGCGGAACCCAACTTGAACAGCCCACGTTTTTTTCAGTACAAACATGTCAGTACGTAGCGTATTCTATTGTTCTTTTAGTTGTGTGTCTTTATACATATATCTGCATATACACATAAACGTAGATACAGGCACAAAAGAGCAATCGGCAATCCACTATTGACACTATCAAGACAAAAATCGAACGAAATGCCCAAATACTTGACAAAGCCATTCAACTCCGGATTATTCTCGAAGATAAGAATGCACAAGCGCAATGCGATACTCAGATCCGTGAGTCAGAAAAATACGATGCTTATTTGAATGGTGAGCTTCAGCAGCTACAAGAGCGTAACAGCAACATTAGCTGCAGTAGTAGTAGCAGCAGTAGCAGCAGTGCCAGAGGCAGCCATGTTCAGCGCCAAATATTACGACCCGAAGCCAGACCTCCGTGTTTCCATAACAGCATCGTGACCGACCGCAGTAGCAGCAGCGATAATGATGGACAGTCTTTATTCCAAGCACGCCAGGAGAGTAAAAAGACAAACCTTGGTAGGGTTAGGGTGCGTGCGTGTGTGTGTGTGTGCATAAATGAAAACCATCTCATCCTACTAGCTCTCGCTAGACCTCTTGAGAGCCGATATCCCGATTAATAGAGGCAAGGTGACATGGATGCTGAAGGAGTTAAACTCTAGGTTGGATGCCCAGGAGAGGATTAAAAGACAATGTCGTCATGGCGCAAAGGATGAAGAAAGTCAGGAAAAAATTGCTCTCCTGAAGAAGGCGATTCAAAAATACCATTGTATTGATATCGGAGACAATCATTCTACTGCATATGAACAAGGCACATAGTCTTGATGTTTTGATCAATGAGATTATTCAAAGGTTCTAAGGCTTCGCATCTTCTCTAGACTCACTAGCACCAGACCAGGCGCTATTACCTGCAGCAGGAAAGCTCAGGCTCAAGATCATGGAAGCGCAGGACCTCACCCATGCACCAAGCCATATTACGCGGGCACCGCAGACATTTGTTACTGTGCACGTCAACAATCGCCGCCAGGGAAAAACACGCCCTTCGCTAGATAGCACGTGGTCTGATACTTTCGAGATGAATGTCAATAAGGCAGCAGAGATTGAATTGGTCATCTATGACCGTTCAGCAAGCGACAAGGAGGTGATGATTGGATTACTCTGGCTAAAAATGGCAGACATAGTCGAGGAACTCCGGCAGAAGAAGGCCGGATTGCTTCAAAATGCTATGGAAAACGACGTTACTTACAAGGGCACTTGCACCATTTCATACTGGTTTGATGTTGAGCCAGCCGGCAAAATTCGCATTCAGTTGGGCTTTGGTAAGAGAACGAACGATATATGTGATTATTTGAGAATACTTATGGAACCATGTGCAAGCCCGTCGAGGCGAGAAAAAGCGTCCTCTAAACAGGCTCATGAGGACAGGGGCCCTCAGAGAAGCTGAAGGGCTAGTATATATCTGCAACGGGCATAAATTTGTGACCAAAAGATTCTATCAAATCATGCGCTGCGCTATATGCAAAGATTATATGATCAACGTCACTTACCAATGCGAAGGTATGGGTCACGAGATGTGCGAGCGAAAGAATCCTTCAGAAAATTTAAACGAATCCTAGATTGCCTTTTGGGATGTCATAAGCAATGCCACCGCCGTGTGCCTTTCAAATGTTTAGCACAAAGAGAATCCTCAAACCGAAACGTAAGGGATCCCAAGAGAAGAATGGACGATTATTTTTGTATTCACAATCCCGTCCAACGACATAAAGTTGGATATAAAGTTTAATATCCCCCATCGACTCGAATCAACGATGCTTCTTGGAACGAACCGATGCGCTCATTGCGGACTCATGCTTCCTTTGGCGGTCAAGGCAGTGAAGAAATGTGAAGGTAAGAAAAAGCGATGGCTTCCTCGGATCGACCACTAGATACGAATACCAACATCAGGAGACGGTTGATGCATAGAATGCGGGAGCGTGTATCATAATAGATGCGCCGTTTTTGTTCCTAACTTTTGCAGTATTGACATGGAAATGGCATACAATATGGTCACTGAATTCAAAAGCACCGAAGAACGTCGACGCAGTTGCCTTCTGAAAGAAGACATCTCGCCGCAAGAAATGGAAATACCATGTCTATCGGGAAATGGTCGGAACAGACTCTCTGGTGCATGGTCTACCCGGTCAAGAGAATGTTCGGAGCTCGGTATAATCAATGAAAACAGCGTCGCAGTCCAACCGAAGCACCGTTCATGCGAAATAATCCAGACAACATCGAACGCTTCCCTGACACCGCCGACACCCGTTTACTCAAAAGTAAGCAAGTATTAACCGGAATCTTTTTGTTTTTGTTTTCTCTCATCAATTGTTGCTTGTGCGTAGATGACGCCATTCCACGTAAACCGCGGTGCAAGCATTGATGATTTCAACTTTCTGGCGGTGATAGGCCGGGGAAACTTTGGCAAGGTTTGATGAAGCGGCCAAACAACTGATTATGTCCAGGTAACGGTGCTAAATCCCTTTTCTGTTAGGTGATGCTCGCAGAAAATAAGTATACAAGAGAGCTTTATGCGATCAAGGTGTTGAAGAAAAGCTCCATCTTAATGCAGAACGATTTTAAATGGTACGTTTAGGCGGATGACATGGCATTAATCAGCTCTGCCACGGACATTGATTTGTCGCTTAGTGTATTGGAAGAGAAGCACGTATTCACAATAGCAAATCAAGAACGCCATCCGTTTCTGGTTGGCCTTCATTCGACATTCATGACTGAATCGCGACTCTTCTTTGTGATGGAATATATTCCTGGAGGTGATCTTATGCTTCATATCCAGGGCCGAAGTTTTACAGAGGCTCGGGCAAGGTATTAATGAATGCAAATCACTTCTTTTACGATTAACAGCTTCTATCAAGATTCTACTCGGCCGAGGTTTTGCTCGCGCTTGAATATCTGCATATGAACGGGATTATATACCGCGATCTGAAGCTAGACAATGTTGTTCTCGATACCGATGGGCATATCAAGCTAACCGACTATGGCCTTTCCAAAAGTGGCATGTACTATGGAACAACAACCGGAACCTTTTGCGGAACGCCTGAATTTATTGCCCCCGAAATCCTGAATGATCAGATGTATACGCGGGCAGTGGACTGGTGGGCTCTCGGTGTTCTTCTTTATGAGATGCTCGTAGGACAGGTATGACTTAGAAACATGTTCGTTTGATGTAAAGATATTAAGAAATGCGAATAGGCACCATTTCGGGGAGAGACAGAGGACGAGATGTTTGAGGCGATTATGAGTGACGAAATCATTTGCCCAGAGAATTTGTCCAAAAATGCGCAGAGCCTTCTTCACGCGGTAACAGTCTTTGATCTATCGTACACAGGTGGAAAATTCATGCGATGATTCCCATAATAGCTACTCCAGAAAGACCCTGAGCTACGACTCGGATCAGGAAAGGCAGACAGCATGCAAGTTCGTGCGCATAATTTCTATGAAAACGTCAACTGGGACGATCTGCTTGCAAAGCGGGTGTCTGTACCCTTTTTGCCAACCATTCGAAGCCGCGCAGACACGTCCAACTTTGATCAAGAGTTCACTGGCCAGTTTCCAATGCTCACCCCTGTTCAATCGCCTTTGTCTGCTCAAGACCAAGATTTGTTCTATGGGTTCAACTACATATCTGACTGGGCACTTGCTGGAACACCAGAATTGGTTTAATCTGGATATTCCTCCCGCGACATACGCCAGTTTAGCAATGATTTGGAATAGAGACAATGTATACATTTCTGCTGAGTTCTTTCTTTTTGCGTAATCATTTCTTATGGGGACTCCTTCACTTCGCCTAACAAAATGGTCTTGTCTGTGCTTGCACTCATGATAATGGGCTCGATGGGATGCCAGTCTACATCGTTGACACAACCCTTGTGACCCGGAAGTTTGTACAGAATGTTGCCAGACCTTGCTTCCCAGATAACGACCGTCCGATCGGCAGAACCGCATGCGATCTGGTTGCCGTCTGTGGACCAGCAAGGAGTGATCAGGTTCTTCTCAAAACCATGAGGAGCTCCCTGCAAGACCTTGGTGCATCGATCCGCTGGTGCGAATGGTTTGACATCCCAGATGCGCACTATAAAGTTCCAAACGTAGGGTCGATGAGGAAAGCCATTGAGTTTTCTGCGTCCATTCATCCATTCTTCAATGTACCTGTGTTATCCATGCTGTTGGAGAGTAAACTGGAACCATCCGGGCTTAATGCCAGACCGGAAATGGTGTCCTGGTGTCCGCTCAAGGTGTATGCTACTGCGTTCTTTCGTATATCCCAAACCTAATCCAGAAGTTATAGTTCATTCATTCTATCCAATTCGCCTTCTGCATCTTTGGTTCAATCTACCTTGATCTCATTGTCAAGACCACCGGAATAGACCATGTCGCCCGCATCGCTAAAGCAGACGCTTGTCACTTGCAATTTATCTTCAAAAGTCTGGACAGCATCCTTGACTCTGCTGTCCCATAACTTTATAAGCCCGTCATCACTACCGGAAACAACCGTCTCTGGTCCTCGACGTGCCACTTGACAGCTGTTAACGACCATGCTATGGCCCTTCCATCGTCTGATCCGCTCGCCCGTCTTAGCATCCCAGATCCCAAGTGATTTGTCTGCCGAACAAGTAAAAAGCTGGCTGAAAGAATAACGCGGATGTTGAGCGAGTGCGATATTCTCTTTTTGGAGCATAATCATTCCTTACCTTCCGTCACGCGACCAATGGATTTCTAGCACGGCATTAGTGTGTCCGCGCAGAACACCATAGTTTTTGCAATCATCGTAGGTGTTCCATAACACTAAAGCGTCAAATGAGTACAATGGCGTGGAAGTATAGCATGTGCACTCACATATTTGTCTATCGTAACCAGTGCTCGCAATATGGTCGCCCGAAGGATCAAATTTCGCGGAATAGATCTCACCCTGAAGGTGGCCCGTTTTTCCATCAGTTGGGCGTGTCGATGGAGTCATCTGGGGGAATTCAACATACCTCATGTCCAATAAGCTGCATGACAGGAGCCTGAAGGCTCGAAGTACGTTTAATCTACAATGGCAGAATCGTTATTCCTGTACGTGATCGAGAGGACCATTTTCAACATACAGTGCCGACGATAGCATTGTTGGTACCAGAGCGTTCACTGGAAAGGATGAGCGTTTTTGAGTCGTCTGATTCCTGTCGGGCACGCTTCACGATGGCACTTCCGCCACCTGGTAGGCTAGGAGCATCTTTTCGCTTCTCGACGGACATGAATTGCTGTTATAATTGATGAATAGGCGTATGTCTTTGAACTGTTGAAATCCCCACTTTTTATCCGTCAGCTCGGTGCGTTTTTCTTTGTCAGGCAAAAAGCGCTACTACGCCGTCAAAGAGAGAGAGAGAAAAAATAATGAGAAAAAGGCACCTAGCCACCAGCTCAAACAGCAACAGCTCTCAGCAAACTTACAACCCCCGCTCGCACACGCGTTTAAGCGAGTTGTGTTGGGGGGTGAGTTGCTGGTTGGGATACACAGTAAAAAGGAAATAAGCAGTCAAGAATTTTTCTTTTTGAACTTCCCCTAACCCCCACAGGCCATCTCCTCCCGTCCCCCTTACCTTTTTTATTTTTTATTTTTTTTTGTACAAGACTGACGCATAGCACCTCACCATGCTCGCCTGCCGCCGCATTGTTCACTTACAACGATCGCTGATCCATACCAGTACGCCTGCTGCTGCTTCAGGTGGATTCAGTCGCTTCAATCCTTGGGCGAAAAAGGCAGAACCACAAGAACAGGCTGTCAACAATGTCGCCGCACCTGTCAACACGACATTCGATGTTAAACATTATGAGGAAGAGCCCGATACGCTATCGCAAGTGACCCTTCTTCTTTCCTTTTCTTCGAAGAAAAAATGCATGCTGTGCGCTGTAGAACCAGCTAACATGATATGCTGTTGTCCGCTATAATTTAGATGGAAGAATAAGGATATCGTACAAGAAGCTGACAAAATTCAGTCGGTTGTGCGATCGATTGTTGTCGAGGCTGTGGCGGGTTCCGAGACCAACTGGAAAGAGACGCGTCTAGACGATGCAAATGTGAAGTTCAAGGTAAGAGGATGTGAAAGAAAAACGGTAGACGCAAAGAGTGATCCTCCTGATGTATGCTTTGTATAAAGGTGGTGAAAGAGAGCATCCAGAAACTGGGAAAGGAGGTGTCGAATGCTCAGCTCAACAATATGCAAACGGTGGAGGACGTACTCGATCACTTTTTACGGACAGCTGAGCATAATGCTGCGAAGAAGCCGAGTGTTGCCCAATACTTTGAGGATCATGCAGACAGCCTTCCGCCTAATCTTGTATTCCGATCGCACAAATAAATAGAATGGAATGGATAACTATTGTACATGGGTATGGCTACGTTGAGGAAGGGGAAAGCATTAGTACAAATACAGGCAATACAATCTGGACACTTAGTCCTAAATGTGGGTAACAACCCCCAACTCAAATGGAAGCCAGCTGCTCACTCACACAGTCATCCCGATTTAGGCGGGCCTCTGCCCGTCTGCTTTTACTTCCTCTCTTTTTTCCCTTTTTCCATCGCATGAACAACGACGATTCAAAACTAGCATCTCTTTGTAAAGGCGGCTGCGGCTTTTACGGCAGCGAAATCTTCAACAATATGTGCTCAAAATGCTACAAGGACTCTCAGATGGCTAGGAATTCGGAGAACGATAAATGTCCAGCAGGCAAGTCGGTCGATCGTTTCTTGTTGGGTTATGCTTATATGCGTGTGCTAACCAATGCCTTTTGCTCAGCCGATTCCAAAGATGCGTCTATTATTACTTCTTCGTCTTCTTCCACAAGCAACCCTTCATTAACACACCCTATTTGTACGTCTACCACTAATACTACCACAAGAACTTCAACTATCCCCGCGGACGTTACTGCCGTCCCATCCCGACCTTCAAGAAAGCATCGCCGATCAGCCTCTCCTATTCCCGAAAAGAAATCGCTTGCTGTAACTACAGCTGGTACTTCCTCTTCCTCTAAGGACACTGCTGCCGTTGCTATTGCTTCGTCAATGAACCAATCCACGATGGCAGCTACCGCAGCTGCGACTCTCACCGCCGCTCACTCGAATGGTACCTCAGTAGCTGCTGCCACTTCGGCGGGCAATGAATATCCGCGGCCCCCTCAGGTGAATAAAGGAAAATGTTATCAATGCAGAGCCAAGGTAAATGAGACGGTCTCCACGTCCATACTCCCCTTTTTTTTCCTGCAGTGGAGGCGATCGACATATTGATATGCAAATCATGATACCAGGTGCCACTCGTCAAGCAGACGACCAATAAATGTCGCTGCCAGTACATCTTCTGTGATTCCCACCGCTATCCTGACCGCCATGACTGTTTTATCGACTTTGGAAAACTCGACAGAGGCAAGTCATCCTTCTTCTCGCTTCCCCATTCCACAAACCGCACACACATATACTCCTTCTCATTCTCTTCTCCTTATAGCTGAGCTGGCCAAAAACAATCCGAAATTGCACGAACGACCAGCAGGTGGTAGATCATTCCGACGAATCGATAGTATCTAATAATAATATTCTGTCTCACATCTGTCCTCATCTCTCATCGTCCATTCTTTCGTGAGACTATAAAGCATTGCCATCTCCCCATATACCACATCATTTTCTTTTTTTTTTATGCATCCTACAGTTCCATTTTCCTTTTAATGGTATAGAATGTACACAGAGTTCGGTTGCATATTACTTTTTTTCTAGCGGACTGCAAGCACGGTCGGTGAAATAAGGGGAGTTATATCGTATGCTATTTACACATAGTTTATCTAAGTTTACCGGCATGTTGTGCGCAAGTGAAGGCCCTCCAAGCAAGTAAGACGAACCAGGTATATAAAGTAACTCATTTCTTTTTCGCGACCTTCCTGTTGAATGTTCAGATTGAAAATACGCGATGGATGTATTTTCCCGTAACGATGAAATCCTCCTCTCTACGCAAAATAAGCCGAATACATGGCCAAGAAAAATGACCCGAAGGTTATGCGAATCACAGTCATTTCGTCTGCTCCTGCTCCTACCCATACTCCAAGTGCCGAAGGTCAAGAACACACTCGCTCACCACGCGAGTATGTGTGTGTTATTCGCATCTCTTGGCAGGAAGGAGGAAAAAAGCGTGAGCGCAAAATAAGCGCACTGCCGCGATGTGCTTTAAAATGATGCCGAACCGATCATTTTTTGTCATGCAAACCGGAGGTGGAATGCGCCATAGAAACCGAACGATACAACAATATCAAATTCGCGACGGTTGATGCTCACCCATCACGGACCCCCCATGTAGTTAAAAACGCCTTTGATATACTGTTGGGGAAGAGGTTGCGTCGCCTGCGGAAGGAATATGACAGCAGCAACCTTGGGGAACGATCACCTAGAAAAAATGACTGAAGAATAAATAAGTATTTGCTTCCATGCATCAGCATAAATTGTTTCCATTGGATGTATTTAATTGGTATAATGAAGGTTTTATATCCAATGGACTCAATCGAACATGCATATGCGCCTTACAATCGTTCACTTCCACCCACTCCACGAACTTGCTATGGTTGTCCCCAATAACATATCTCTGAACTCGGCACACGACGATATTGCCCTTGGCTATGGTATCTATTCTGCCTCATCATCATCTGCCTGGTCTCCCACATTCATGTTGTGAAAAAGCATACATGCTTTCATGATGTCGCTGTCATCAACCTTTCTTGCACAGTCTTAGCCGGCCGTTGAATGATGTCCAAACAAGACTGCAGCAGCATCTGAAACGCACTCTCACTACATCTTTCCTCGACGATACCCGGGCCATGGCAAACATCTACATTAAAGAAGTATTAGTCATGAATGCATTGTATGCCACACGGTTTCTCGTCAGAGGCTGGAGGATGGACTCCACATGAATGATGTGATTAGGGTATATACCATCAGCAAAGTAGTATCCGGTGTTGTATGTGAGTGACCATTGACAGTGGAGGTAAGGACAGTGCACTGCTACCTTTCAGAACATCAATACACTGGAGAACGATCAATCACATCGATGTCATTTAATGACCCACGAAGTCCAAACGAAAAGTGCTATGTCTGCAGACCATGGAACACCACAGATTCTATAACCAATCGTGGGAAACTGGGGCCTCTCGCCAACAGCCATTAAATAACTTGACACCGTTCCTCATTGGGTGCATCCTAGGCATTCGACCTTGCACCCCTCGATCACCGCACTTCAGAACTTCTTGAGGCATTGGCAGGCGGAATGCTTTCCCCAATTCGGACGTATTCGTCAAAGGCATCCGAAGAGTAGCTATGGGCAAGCTGGCGCAAAGCTGAGACGACTTTCTGCAATGAAGGCACACTAGGCTTACGTGCTGTGTCCATCTTCTGGACAAGAGCGCAGGTCATGGCGCGCTCCGTGTTGCCGACAATGCGCAGGAATAGATTGCGGCTTATAGACAAGCTCATCTGCGAAAGAAATCGCGCAAAAGAAGCGATGGCCTTCCAAGCGGCGCCCAACGACCGCCCCCCATTGTTGTTGGCTTTTCTTGCTCGGCATGCCGGTGCATTTCGTTATCACTCATTCATGTTCTGTTTACAAGAGCATTCCGCAGAAAACCCTCCAAAATAGAAATTGATTTTATTTGAAAAAAAAAAATTGGAAAAAAAAAAGGCCCCGTTTGGCAGCCGCACCTGCCAAACGGGGCCAAAGTTCAAAAAATTTTGAAAATTGAAAAAATTAAATAGGAGCGGCCGCATCCTATTCAGTTTATTTCAAGTTCCTTTCCTTTCCATTACCGAAGCGGTAAGGATGCGGCTAAAACCCGAAGGCTTGTCGCCAAGCGAGAAGGAAAGAACAGAAAAAATGCGAATAGCGGGCTGTTTCCATTCGCCAAAAAACTAAAGAAAAAAAGCCTGGACAGTTTTCACATTGCATTTGATCTTTGTTTCCATAACCCGGGAAAAATCGCCCGCAAAGCAAGGGAACCACTGCCAAAAGTAAAGAAACGGAAAGCGGGTAGCGCAGACGATCGGAGCCGCCAAAATCCAGTTGTCGTAAAATCCAGTTGTCGTAAAATCCAATTGTCGTTCAATCCAATTGTCGTTCAATCCAATTGTCGTTCAATCCATATGCCGTCCAATCCAAATCCAGTTGCCGTGAAACCGTGAGAGTTTCGTGATCAGGAAAAATGTGCCTTTTTATATTTTCCTTTTCATGCTCAGACTGGTAATGTGACCTGTGACTTCCAATGACGTTAGTCTGCCAAGCCTCTTGGGCCGTATGACAACCGAACAGGGCTCCCCCACCCCATAGATGAATGCACCAGAACGATATTCTCCTAAAGCAACGCAAAAGCTGCGTGCGTTTCGTCATTGGGTCTCTGAACATCTCACGTTTTTGCGCCTTTCTAACAGTTCGGACGCCGAGCCAAGCTCAGTAACTCAGACATACCTAAAAAAGATGTGGGAATGCTACCATTAGGATCACCAGCAACAATATGGCAATGAACGTCAAGAATCGCGCGTATGTAAAGGCCCTAGCAATCTTAAAATCATACTCAAATGCTGCGAAGACAGGCATGACCAGGGAAGTGTATCCCGGTGTTGAAGCAGAGACAGTGAAAAACGCAAGCCGTGAGAACAGAAGACAGACACAGGCCAAGAAAGGATTGGCAGCGCTATCGCTGCCAATTGCGTAGAAGAAAGGATACTACTCTAAAATCAATGCTAATAGAACAAGGGAAGGGCAGCACTACGGCTGGGAATCGACTTTAAGTACATTCTACCACAGGTCTTGCACCAAGCCAGATAAGTATCAGGGACAAGGCATAACCAGAAGGACCTGCTGGAATAGGTCAATAGACTGAAACAATGATCAGATTAACACGATGAGGATAATCTGACGATGTTTATTACAACAAACTGCGATGGTATTTTCTACGAGATGAAATGAAAAGGCAGGATGGGATGTATTGAGGTTCATTGCAGGAGTAAACACTCTCAATGGATCTATTTTTTCGGTCATAAAAGTAAGTTTGGCAGAGGGCGCTCTCAAGATCAATGGTGGAACAGCCTTTAACAATATTCTTTGGAGAAGTCGTCTGCAATCTTGGAAAGTCAAAGGGTGCGGCCATTCGTTTGAGCACACCAAGGATTGCAGAAAGGTAGCGAAGAGCCGGCTGTAAATAACTGAGTATCCATGTCATTTCCCCAGATAATACCTGTTTATATATAAGTTAAAGCTGATGGGAGAGGCATCGTGGTTTCTGTTGAATACCACCCCCTCTGCTACACAATGGGTTGATATCAGGAATGACGAAAAGGAGGAAAATGCTGAGTGCCGACGGCGCTGATAAGGAGATGCCGCGATATGTAACATTTACATATATATTCCTGGCTGTTTTGCTATGTATCGCTGGAAAATCTCATCCTGTCTTAGCCAGTGTGTAATATGCATTCGTGCTCTTTTATCTGACTTGTGATATTCCCTAAGTTAGAATCTACATTATTTTTCAAAATCAAACTCGCACCCTGCCAGTTCTGGAAGTCGCAGAATCGCAAAAATACAGATCGCATTTTGCCCAGAAATCTTTACAAATCGAACGTCACAAGAATACACGGCAAGATGTCGCAAATCCATCCCATCCTTATGACTCTTTCTCTTTATAAACTTTTACATTCTGAAATGAGCTATCTATTTTTTTACGACGATGGCCAAGGTCATGTCGTTGGTGAGCGTTGGCTGACCTGAATCTATGGACTATGTCATTAATGAGAAAATGTACTCTCTTCAATCCGTTCGTCCTTATAATGAATATCTGCGTACCATATCGTGCAAAGATAACCCTGAGCTTACTGCCACGAACATTCCCAAGCGAAAGGATCCAGACATTCGGATGAAAGAAGCGGGGATCAAGCGCAATACACAGCGTACACTGACCAAGATAAAGTCAGATTTTTCAAACTGGTGTTTGAGGAAGTATTGAGTGCATCAACTGCAGCAAAACAGCTAGGAATCCATGTTCGACCAGCTCAGGGGTGGGCGTCACAGTACGAAAAGGACACTGATAGCGTTTTTAAAAAACGTAGAGGCAGAGGTCGTTCACGTATTTTCAACGAAAGGCATAAGAGCGCTGTTTTAGAATGGGCTGATGAGAATACGTCAATTGCCTTGGAGCGACTGACGCAGCAGTTGCTTCAAAGATTTGAGGGTTTTAAAGTATTTAAAACGACGCTCCATCGATTTATGAAAAATGAATGCAACTTGTCATTAAAGAAGGCTTGGTTTTAGCTGTAGACAGGAATAGTGGTGCAAAGATCTAAGAGCGCCCTGGTTGGGTGCGAACGATGGTACATGGCTGACATTGACTTTAGAAAAGCTATGTTTTGCTTGATGAACCTGGATTCCATATTAACATGAAGCGCAGCATGGCATGGTTCAAAAAAGGGACTTCTGCAATAGTTACAGTGTCAAAAACAAGAGCGGAAACAGCTACAATCCCGGGAGCAATTTCGGCATCAAGCATCATTAAATGTAGCTTGAGATTCCCATAACTGCTAGCCAAAAGAAAAAGAGCGGGATAGGACATAGCTGCAATCAACGAAACTGGAACTGAACATTTTTTCAGCTTTCTTAAGGCTACCATGGATGAAATGGATAAGTATGGTCGTGTGAAGGGCTATTACTTGGTAATAGATAATGGGCCTATTCATAGGGGTGAGGAAATCTCTAAACATATAGGTCTCGAAGATATCGATGTGCCTATCTTCCATCCTCTTCGCTTGAACCCAATCTTGTTGAACGGTTTTGGCCGGTTGTGAAGAGCAAAAAATAAAGCGTAATAAGTTCTTGGAAAGTGAAGCACATGATGACCCGAATCAATGAAATATCGAATCACTTGAAGTTGAGCGATTTTGAACGATTCGCCTCTCATTCTTACAGGCGTCTAGTTTACTACCGTAATGTGATAATTCTACAGAGACCATCATGATATGTACATGAATATGAATATGTATAAAAGAGAGTGAATATGAGAAGATACTGGATCCCAAATTTCTTTGGATATGTTGAAGGACTGTCAAGATATAAAGAACACTACTCCTATATACAGTGATGCAGTATTAGTTCAAATCTCGGATAACAAAATATGAAATAGACTCTTAATTATAACAGGTGAATAGTCACTTTTCTTATTTGCATAAAAAGGCTCATCAACGAAAAGATGATAAAGAGCTTTCATTCAGAGTAATGGCTGTGAAATCTTGTGGAATGTATGTTAGTTTATCATTGATAATACATGTATAATTACACATATGTTCATTGATACGAGACAACAAGTTTGTATCTTGATCATCATGATGACCATATGAAAAATCAAATGGCCCATTTAAACTTGGCTGCAACAAAACGCTGGGCTGATAAACAAGAAGCATCGTGAAATAGCAGCGATGAGAATCGTAGATGTAAGTTTTCTGAAGAAGGATATCATCTAACACATTGTTTCAGTATTGTTAATCACATGGATAACTGATTTCTCTCATAAAATAGGGATTCTGAGCGAACTATTTCCTCTTTATCAAATCCATCGTTAGCCTCTCTTCCATGGGTCATCCGGTATGAATTTTATATCGACTTGCTTGTTATTCGAACCTAACACCTTCTGTCCTTTGTAGATTGACCAATTGTACCCGCGCTTGATGAGTCATAGAAGAGGGGCCAAAATGGAATCGCATCATACGGTAGGACTGCGGTTTGGCTGCCTTGCGCGCACCCGCTGCTTCTGGCGTGCTCTTGCCGCTCCCTCCGGCGTTGCCTGTCCCTGCTCCTGACGCTGCTCCTGACGCACCATCGATTCTCCGCCATGATTATAGCCATGTGCACATCTGGATATTACTGGTGCGAGCTGGGTTGGTAAGTCAAAGGATAAAGTGGATCGATCAATGGTTTCTGTAGACTAACGAAATCTTCCACCTGTTGATACGACGATTTTGTATAACTTAATGCGAAGATCTACCCGCCATAAGAAAAAATAGTCGATGATTGTTGCAAATTGCTGTTTTATAGCGTCCATGACTGACGAAGTATCGCTGGACAAGTTTACGAGAAGACTAAGTGAACTGGTTCGCATGCCATGCGAGAAGCCACTTTCCACGAGCATGGACGGAGGCAAATCCGCATTGCATTAGCCTACGAAAGCACTCGTCTGTTGCCAGCGAACTCAGGAATTTTACCAGATGATCCAACTCAAGCCTAAACCCAAGCAACGCGAGGGTATCTCAGTATTCGCGAATGAACGGCGTTGCGGCCATGGATTTGGATGCCACCGGTTTTAGATGTAACTCAGGCTGTCCTTGGCATAATGGTAACCGAAATGCTAACCGTGGCAGAATGACCATCTCTACTGAGAAAAGAATGTGTTGGGTTGCGGAGACCCGCAGACACCCAGCTCGAGGGGGCTGTATCGAACGCACTGAATCTCGCAATCAGCACAAGGGTTACCAACAGTGGCCAAAATCTTATTGTGGAGATCGAATCAACCAAGAAGGATTTCCTAGAGGATTCCCTCATCGACCTCACTGATAGTGTACATGTTCCCATAAATTCGGGCATACACCGTAGGCGTGAAAGAGAAACGTCGTGATGGTGGTATTGTTTCGCTGAGGGCGAAGGCGACGGGAAGACTATGTGAAGGCGGAGTTTTGTTGGCTTTGGGTTTCTTTTAAAGTTCACCAAGCCTTTTTTTTTTGCGCGGTTCACGGTTAATACAATGTCATTCATGAAGGTTGCGAAGCTTTGACTGCATAAAAACGCTACCACTTAGTCGTTCCAAGCTGATTTGCGTATTTGTTTCTTCTTTTTTTATGGTGGTTCAATGCCGCGTATGCGCGATTAGTCTCTTCAAGCTATTTGGTTTGCTGGTCATGGAGCAACCTTATACTTTACTATCGTGTATTTTGTCTCAATGGCGATTATGCATCCAAACACGTTTTCGTACAAGGGAGCCTATCTTAGCGCATGCATTTCATACGGGATTATTGTCTTCAAGACGTACGCCGTAAGATATACGCACAACAATTCTGCGCACGGTCCCGCTGCTGTGAATGAGTCGAACTGACGCACATGGGGGTTACATGTTGAAACAGGACCGCAAGACAACCTCCAGACACTATGCCCATCGTTATGCGACAGACGAGAACGTGCAGTATTTGATCCTGGCCTTGTTTTGGCTCTTCCTTAATCCCGTGCTAGGTATGTTGTTTCCTGTCCTGCAAAGAGGAAAAAAAAAAACAAAGCACAGCTGGATTAATTTTTCTTCTTCTTGTCGCGGGGCGGCAGTTACGCTGATCCCTTACGCTACCTACGCAGCATTCCACACCTTCTCCTATTTGCGCACGACCGTAATTTCCGATACACTTATACAACAGAAGATCAAGACGTGGACCAATGCCAACTACAACGCCGCAATGCGCTTCGTAGCCATTATTGAGGTGGTCGCCATTACATTTGTTTTAGCGCTTCAGCTTTATAGGTAAGCGAAAGGAATTAGGACCGACTGTGTGAGGTTGGCGGGTCGGGTCGGTTGGGGTACGCGGTGAAAGACGGGTAATCGCGTGTTGGAAATAGAAAGAAAAAACGCTTACCCTCTCTTCATTCCGACGTCATTGGAAAAAAAAAAGTCTGCAGATACTCCCACTTCTTGGGCACATGGTCTTTCTACGATATCGATACCTCTCGTCGCCTTTTACACGCGCCGCATTCCACGATGTCGACGTGAATCTGATACCACGCGTTCCCCGGGCACTCAAGAGGACGTACGAGAGTCTACGCGGTGTACTCATTCGATTGGGCACCCAACAGGAAGACTGCCAATAAAAGCAAAATCACCCTTTGTGGGCTATTTTTTTTTGACAAGCACGTGTAGGCATTTCCTTGCGGGTTTGGGGGGGGGAGCGAATGCAGCTAGAGCGGACGTCGATGGGATTGACAAACACCACACACAAAAAAAAACGGCTGACAATTTTTTGTGCAATGGGCCTTGCTCTTTTTTTTTTTTTTTTACATGTGTGAGTTTATTGAGAAATGAGAAAAATGCTTTGTGATTAGTCTATAATATGGATACGTGAAGAAAAAAGAAAAAACATAGGATATGGGCGGCCACTTAAAAAAATGTAGACATGAGTAAGAATGAGACATAGACGAAGGGCATAGAGAACCATAGGTTTCGAACTTTCGTGGGGGGGGTGGAGAATGTTAAATGGGTTGGGTGCATGGGGCGGAAGGGGTGATGGAGAGCGAGAGAGCGAAATATGCAAGAGAGACGAACGCACAGACGCGGCGGGGGTCCAAAGCAGGACCCATGATTTAGGAAGAGGGGGCGTTACTGATGACGTTCAAAGGTTGAGTGAAGAAAAGGGGGCGAATATGTGTGTCGATGGAGGCTGGCGAGAAGAGGAGGGAAGAGAGAGCAGATCAGGTCCACCGTAGTTACTGTCCGATCTTGATGAACGGATGAGAAGGACGAAGAGGATGCCATATAGAATGGTTTACTGGCTGCGGTCGCACGAAGTGTGTCGGGGGGCTCAATGGGACGTCAGTATCCGAGTCGCTTGTTGCGGGGGAACCGAGTAGCATACAATTAGGCGGAGATTGCATCGAGGGCCTGTTCATACTATATGAGGCAGGTCAGTCTTGATTGCACAAAACACGCACACACGCACAAGAGATGCTGTGCACCTATAAGAAGGTATAAAAAAAAGACACGCATACTTGCCTCGAATCGTGGCATCGCTGATGTCGCGATAAGGTTGTCTTGCGAGTAAAAGATTTTCCACAATGACAAACGTAGGGGCGCTTCCCCGTATGTGTGCGTCGATGACGAGCCAGAGAAGATGACTAATATAATACGGGGAATGAGTGGGCTGTTGTGCTTACGTTATGCGCTCACTCAATCCACAATTTACATCGCTAAAGGATTTGCCACAGGCATCGTATTCGCAGACATGCGGCCGTTCGCCGGTGTGGGTCCGGTAATGAACTGTCAGAGCCGATCGCTGGATGAACTGCTTTCCGCAGCCCCTCCATTCGCAGTGGTAGGGTCTCTCGCCTGTGTGGATGCGTCTATGCCGCGAAAGGTCTGATCGTCGAGAAAAGCTTTTGCCGCAACTATCCCACGTGCATTCGAAAGGTTTATCATAATCCACAGAAGACTCTGCCGAGGAGAAGGAGCCGATTCGAGTCGTACGAATGAAATCGTCTTGTCCATTGAGCAGGTTTCTGATGTCCATAATGTGTGCAATAGGATGAAGGGTTGGGAGGGGCGTAGGGAAAAGAGAGAGAGAAATATAAAAAACTTAAAAAGAACAAAAGAAAGATGAACAGCTCAAAAAAGGGATTTGAGTCCAAGACAATGAGCGTCGTCTAATTTATACAAATGATGATGCGGTGGTGTCACGGGTCCTTGTTTAAACACCGAGAATATGCACGGATAATAAGGTTGGCAGTGGCACATACGCACATATTCTCTCCCTTCTCCCTATCTCTCTCTCATAATCACATCCATACGTCTCTGACAAGAGATCCGAAATGATGATCCTTTTCGAATCTTCGCCTTGTCCTCTGCAGAGGAACCGAGAGAGAACAATCGGTCGGGCGGAAGAGCGTTCCCCCCATCAAGTGCATTGTGCACAAGGGTATGTCGATTGGGAGGTTGGAGCGGTGGTGTTCTGTGCACCAGTGGGTCGGCAACCCCACCTTTTTCTTATCTTCCTGGGATGTGTAGGGGTCGAGTGATGGAGATGTCAATGGTCGAGCCACGTTTTTTTTTCTTTGTCTGGCATTAGCCCCTCGTGTAATACTGCATGTTGCACCACTCATGTAGGACAACCTCTTTCAGAAAAGGAAGGTAAACCAACTCAAGCAACCTATTGGACAAAAGAATTAATACGTCCTGTTCCTATAAAAATTTCCACTTCTTCAAACACCGGTCAATTTAAGCTTTCTAAATCCCGAACCAGTGAAAAACATCCAACCTTCCCAGATCGACATCTTCTTTCAGACTTTCCCTCACCCAAGAATTTCTCAAAGTTCATACAAAGCCAATACGTTCAAAATCAAAACCAACTATTAACAGCCTTCTCAATTCCGTTGGTCTGACGTTGCAACAACACCGAAAGCTAAGACATAACTGATGTTAGCGTCGTGTAACAGTGGATTAAATTCGATCGTAATACGTCATTTTCTCTCAATTATTGGCGGTTCTTTAATGCCATGTGGCCGACGGCTTAATCGGTCCGAGGCTCGGCATCAGGCCATTTTCTGATGGATGCCGCAAAGAGAGGTGACAGACACACAAAAAAGCGCGCGTACACGCACACACGTATGCACACAGTAAGAGAGAGAGAGAGTATAAAACAGATAGAAAACGGCAGAGAAAAAAGAAATGAAGGTGGGGCAACCGTACCACAAACAGAGTCTCTATTGTTCTTTTATCATCGATGATGACGTTATTATTCACCTTCGATCATCCACGTGGCCGCGGCTGGTCTACAAATATAAATCATAGAGGTCATGCAGCTATAATCAGAATTGGTTATTAATGAGGAAAACATTGCTTCATATCGTACTTTCTGTGGTAGCCACTATGTCAGGTTGGGGGGGAGGAAAGCATGCTGAATCTATGGCAATTGTTTCACAGCAGGACAAGTTTCTCGAACATTCCCGTATCTGTTTTTCTTTTTTCGGCATTCATACCCCACTTTAGTCCACTGCAGGTTCCAATTCCATATCTGATAGGAACAATCTTTTTCTCGAGAGAAGGACTCATGAGTCTGACGTTTGGTGAATTCCTATCCCCTGGCTTTCGTCAGGCCCAGGATTTACGCCAAGTTGATCCGATGTCTCCAGTCCTATTCAACCTTGTATTGGAAACATTGCTGATCGTCATTTTTAATGACAGCTCCTTCCAGGGTATTCAACCATCCATATCTACGTCCTCCCTTCCGATCGCTCCGCCAAGGCCGCTTAAATGCCTCGCTTGTGCTCGCGGTGTCCTTGTCTTCCTTGCAGATTCTTCCCACCTGGACTGCTTGCATTTCCACCTTGCGAATCATTAAGCCCCACCCAATGCCAAGCTGAATCGTCATAAGAATGCAGGCATTCTCTTTGTCTGGGCGTCCACTTCTTATTTGGTCATCAAGCTTGATCACCGCCGGATTCCCGGCCTGTCATCACTGGACATGGTCAAATCGCTTAGTGTACCCTGGGTATCCTCTTGCCACATCCCGTCTACAGATGGAAGTGCTTTTGGTCAAATTGTTGCAATCTCTCGAGTGTGACTATCAATTCCACAGTTGGAAACAATGGAAACAACTGTCTATGCAAGCTCGCGCGACCATTTTAAATTATCTGATACTCCCACAGGTCCGTCACGCCCTCCGAATTTGTTGGGTTCCCCAGAGGTGTCTCCATCGTGTTTATTCCACTGAATAACTTTCTTATGCACAATACTTAATTTTCAAAATAAGCTTCGTAAGGGAGGAAAATTATGACGCATGTAAAGTAATATAAAATGTCGCATAAAAACACGAAACTTGTCGCATGGATAAAGAAGGCCGGAAACATAACCGTTACCCAGCAGAAAATGTCAACCCGCCTCTTACCTTTAACTTACCCCAAAGTAACTAGGTGTGTGTCGGCGGTAACCGGAGCGGAAGAGAGGGGGAAAGGAAGGATCTGGAGCTGTTGAGCATCCACGGTGGATGCGATGGCAGAAGGGTTGGAGAAAGGAACGAAGATGTTCGACGACGGACCAACGATGACTCCAGCAGTAGAAACATCAGGAGAAGCAAAGGAGAAAGCAGATGAACAAAAGCACTTTGACGAAGCCATGGTGAAAGACCTGCGCGGGTGCAGCCAAACCATGGTCCCTCCCAAATCCCATATCCTCTCACTCCCATGGCATTTGAGTTAGCCTGACATCGTTATATACAAAGGATCCGGAATATTAGAAGATTGCAGAATGGAACAAGTCGGTATGATAGGATTATATACGTTCAAGCACAAGTGAGGAGGAGGATGGATTTGGTAAATAAAATCAGTTGCCCAAGTCCCCGTTATATATAATAAAATCGAGGTCCCGTTGATCCAGAAATTATCACATGCAAATACATTAAGGAGTGCACGAACAACATTGTCACCGCTGATACCACTTCGGCGTTACAAGACTGTAATGCTCTAACCGAATACCAAGTATTGATACGTACGGCATAGCGCTTTGTAACAGTTCGACCAACATCTATCATGCGGCCTTGATTACCAAGCAACACCTCAGCAGGATTACTAAGAAAGTCAATGGCCTTACCAAACAATACTATCCCGAAACCAAGATTACTTACATACTATAAACCAACTTATTGATGAGAAATCATACACATAACCTTAACCGTTCAAGCTAGTATAAGTATGCCATTAGTTAGCAATACAATAAAGATCAGTTCCTGTTTTATTTTAGTGTTACGGCTTAATTCAACTCTTTATCAAGTATAAGTTTATTTTACAATATATAAAATACCTCAAGTGCTCATTATCGAAAAATCACGATGTGATCAATAATTCGTGTCTCTTCCTGGTATCAATTTGGCCTTATTTTGCCGTAAGGTTTGCTCCTCGAAGGCAACCTTTTGTTGACTTGGTGATAACAAGTTATTGTGATTTCGTAGGGACGAAAGGTGATTTCACTGCACCGTTTCCGCTGCTTAGTCCTCCTTGCACCACCATTATGTTAATATCATCAAGCTAGTTTTAGAAACTTTCATCCTACCAGCCCAAACGCCACGTCAGAGCCTCTCAAACATCTCCTTTCTCCATCGTAAAAACAAGCTTCCTTGAATTTGGACAAGAGCTTCCCGAAATCACACTTCCCTTCCCTGCACGACACTTACCTTTGAAGCAATATCCGCCTACCATTCGACTCCGCTTTCCGATATTGATGAGGACGCTTTTTCGTCAACCATCAGCCCCTGCAATCACTATCCTTTGCGCCTTCAGACACCATGGCTGCCTTATGGATACCGTCGACTCTTATTGGCATTCATTGGTACGCCCACAACCACTTAAAACGCCTTCATCCTCTATCAATACCATTCCACATATTCGTAATAACCACCACCGAGAGCTAACTCATTAAGCACCTTACTATAACATATGCTTTTACATTGTTCATGTCTTTTGTTGGTACCATATATGAAGATATCAGAGTGATAGGACTGTATGTCAACGTCGCATACTCTACTTACTTTTTCTATGTACCTGGAAAGACGCATTACAGTTGCTGTCTATTACGACAGTTGGCCAAACATCCGTAAGAATGAGAAACGAAACCTTCGAAATCACTTTAAGCAATCAGGTGTATCACTGGTTCGGTCATCAATGTCTCGCTTTCCAAGAACCTATTTCATTTTATTTTGCTCTTGTCAACTGACTAAAACTGCTCAATCAGATTGAGTTCAAGTGGTTATGGTGGAATGTAATCGCATCGATCTCCTCAGCCTTATGGATAGGTGCATTATCCATTACCAAATAGTAGTCGTTCATATGTTCATAGTTATCCATCTTGCCCATTGTAGCCTTCAAGAAGCTGAGATAATGGCCAGTGACTGTTCCTCTGCTAATAATCTCAGAAACCTTTGTTCGCTTTCGTTTCTGGTCGAAATTAGTGGAGGTCTTAAGCTGGATGTAATCAAAAGATGCAGAGATTGCACCCAAGGCCGTAGTCGCTTTTGTTCTTGCTTTGAGTAGAGTTACCACAGCAGTAGGCACATTTTGACCATACTATACTACATTTTATGTTAACACGGAAGGCCAACTAATCAAGGAAAACATGGCCTTTTCTAAAGTTTATGTCTGTCTCATTTCATTTGCGTATCCATTCAAACCGCTCTTGGATCTTGGCTCCACTGTTCTTGTCAACGAATTAAAACCTGGTATTTTTCAAATATCAGTTGCATTCATTCTTCATAAGCCGAGAAAGTGTTGCCTTGGACACTTGGATTACTTCAAGAACTAGTGATGGGTTCTCATTAACCTTTTCTAAAATAATTCTCTTATCTTCATCGTTGAAAATGTGCGGACAATCATCAGAGCTTTTACTCTTTTTAAATAAGTTGCCCGGATATATTTCATACTGCAGCGCCCATCTTTGTGCCAAGCGAACCTGAATTCCCAACTGCTTTACAGCGGCTGACGCACTCATAATCCCGTTTTGTAGCTTACTCTGTACTTTCCTTCATATGCACACTACGTAACAGGTTCATGGTTGCGTACACGATGAAGCGTGTGGAAATAATCAGTGTGAGAACTGGTTGTTTGGAGGGTGTACGTTTCTTCATCAACAACATGGGCCCGTCCATCTTCATAAAAAAATTGAATAATTTGTAGTATGGTGAAAGAGAAAAGAGGTTTACCCTCAGGAAGGCGTTCTGCTTTTTATAGTGATGGCTTTGCCATGAAGCGACACCATCCGAATTCCTTTCTGGGCAAACAGACTTCTATTTTTGACATCCTCTGACTTCCGGAAAAGAGTGTATACCCTCAGAAGGAGGGAGCACATGATGTCGTTTTGATATGGGGCGCGCGCAAGGTATTTCGGAGCGTAGGGTGGTCCCTATCCAGCTAAAATCAGCATGTGACGTATCCCAGAAAAGTGTAAATGGGTCCAGCGGGTAGCGAATCAACCCATTTAGAACCCCGCCAATCGAAGCAGGCCCAACTCCCTTTCCCATAAGTTGTTTGTGAAGCAAGTCTCGTCTATTGGGTGGTTCGTTACATGACATGCCTTACCTTCGGGTAATTCCGACGCATTTTATTCAATCCAGGGCACGACGACCACTGTGTCGATCGGTAAGTGGTCTCAGGTTTGTGTCCACAAGCAACTGCTCATTGTTTTTTGGTCTGTATTTTTTCGCTTCCGTCGTCCAACCTTCTTGCGCAACTTTTAGCTCTCATCAACAACACGGGCACTGTCCGATGCTGGCATTCCGCAGGTAATGGTCGAACCGATCGGTTTTTCTTCCACAGTCCGTTTCTTGACATGCAGCCCAGTCCGTCCTGAAAGTACGTGTGTGTGTGTAGGCCCAAGTCTTACATAGAAAAATACTAGGCGCACGGATGTTTATTCTTAACAGGCCTGAGAAACTCAACGCGCTCACCTTGTCCATGATACGAAATATCGCTCCACAACTCAAGGTTAGAAATATTACATGTATTTTTGAAGTAGATGGCAAGCTAAAGATGAGTGGTTTTTTAATCAAGGCATGGGACGTGTCCAAACTGGCCAAATTTATTATCATCAAAGGCGTGGGTGAAGGGCGGTTTTGTGCAGGTGACGACATTTTAGGTGTGTGTCTATTGTTTTCTCTTCTCGTTCTCCCCCAGCACTGAAAGAATAATTAATGGTGGTGGCGAACCATATGTGCAGATATCCTCCTCAAGGTCAGAGCGAAAGATCCCGATTCACTCCATTTTTTCCAAGAAAAAAATCGACTGGTACAGATGATCTCGACGCTACAAACACCGTATATTTCTATTCTTGACGGATATGCATGTAAGGCTGTTGGTGTGGCGGCCGCTATAAAGAAGATTGAACGGATGAACTAACTGCATTTTTTCAGTGGGCGGTGCAGTGGGGTTATTTGCGCATGGTCCTTTCCGGATCGCCACAGAGCGAACCATATTTGCGATACCCGAAGTAAGCATCGGCCTCTTCCCTGGCTCGGGAGGAAGCTTCTTTCTACCCAGACTTGATGGCGAGATCGGAGCATATATGGCATTAACTGGAAGTCGTATAGAGGGTGTAGACACATTGTAAGTTTGAATAATATGCGGTTCATGAAGAAAATCATTCACATCCATTTCATATGTTAAGTTATACAGGTATTGCGACCCATTACGTACCTTCTGGGCGACTTGGGGCCCTTGAGGAGCGTCTTACAGATCTTGAGACCTCTGACCATGAAGTCATCCACCGCGTCATCGAAGAGTTCGTCGAACCATTATCGCCTGAGAAGACAGGTCTTGCTCAGGCCCAACGAGATTCCATTGATAGGTAAACGATTAATACTCTCAGTGTCGGTTGCATTCCAGTGTACGATTAACGCCGCCTCCCCCTCAAAATCGAAGATGTTTCCGGTACGACACTGTAGAGGAGATCTTGGCCGCTCTAGAGCGCGAAAAACAAACGGCTTGGGTGCGCGAAACAAAACACCGGATTCTCTCATCCTCTCCATCAAGTCTCAAAGTGACACTGAGGTCCTTGCGGAAGGGCCGCTCCATGACCCTGTGCCAATGTTTGAAAATGGAATTCGATTTGGTCCAGAAATTCATGGTATGCTGAATAGATATATGCACGCCTTTCCTCCGCTTACAGACCGGGATATGTATGATATGCAGGTCACAAAAGACTTTGATCAAGGCATCGATGCGACCTTCATTAGCAAACCACGTAGGAAACCGATGTGGGATCCGCGAACCCTCCAGGAATTATCTGAGGACGACGTCGACCAATTGTACTTTACTGACCCCTCACCAAACGAACTCACCTTTCCCTCCAACCTTGACATGCGGAATTATCCTTATGCGAGGTACACCCTCCCGTCTGAAGACAGCGTCCGACAAGCTATCACAGGCGAAGGGCCAGAGTTTGGTCCCGATAATAGGTTAAAGACAGAACGCGAGATCATGGATTGGTTCGTCAAAGGAAGTCAAGGAAAACGTGGTGTTCGAGAGAAACTTGTAGATATTCTCGCGCGCAAAACTACTTCGACTGATGAGGGTCTTGTATGGAACTACTCTCCCTGATTCGGTTCTCCTCTTTCATCCCACGGCTCAGTGCATTACTTGTATATGCTATTTCGCTTCGATCCACTATTATTCTCTCTTCGATTTACCTTATCTTATTACATACACATACACATATAACACTCTTTATCTTGTTTATAAATATGTATCATGGCCACGCTTTGCTCACTAGAGATTCAGAGGTAGCAGTACAAAAGCACACATAGGCAAAGGGACAGTCCAACGTGTACACTTTTTCTTCCACGAAAAAAAAAAGATTCCATTGGGTGAATGGGCATAAAAAGCATTCTTGCGTCTACGGTGTCTCATGTTATTGATACGCCGTCGCATAGTACAGGCGTGCTCTCACCCACGTTCGCCTCAATATCATTGATGTGTCCAGTAGCAGGACTAAGCTAGAAGCAAGGCTCGATAGAAGTCCTAAAGTGCAACTGGATAAGATGCAAATGTTGCAGATAGACATGCGTCCTACGAGGGAGCAGATGGGAGTGTGCGTGCATGCAGAATTCGCTTCCGTCAAGAAAAGGATTGCATGAATCTGCTGAAAGGGAATACAGTAATGCTTCGCATGGTGATAATGAGTCGACTCCATCGAAACGGATACCATCAATCACATGTCATTGTTGAAAATTTATTTATTCCCCTGCAAGTGGCCCATCCGCTTGTAGCGCGCTTACATTCTTCTTGGAATATTGATTGAGCCTACACCCTCGTTTTCCAAGCTACAAAGAGTTATCGGCAGCCACACATATCACAAAAAGGCCCCTGCCATCGTGCTGTCATGGCGGTCGCGCAGGGTATGATCCAGAGGCGCCTTACCAGTCCAGCGAAACGGTTTGCACGCTCTTAGTTTTCTTGTGTGTCCGATAGCTGTATGCAGTTTACCGGATCGGCTGGGGTGTTACATTTGACGGAAGAAGACAATCATGGTATGGTTCAACATCGAGGGTTCCCTCATCTCTCCTCTTTCGGTTCTTTTATATTGCATCAATCTAGTGCTTATTTTGCAAAATAACTTTCGTACACAAGGTAAAAAGTTTCGGATAAAATGATCGGAAACATTAACCCACCCCGTTTAAACTTTGGAGCACCACCCGGATCATCAACTACGGGTGCGAAGGGTCAATCTACAAAAGACGGAAGGCGTTGGACTCGAATAAAACGCGCAAGTCGATATAAAGGTTCCAGCAGGCGTAAAGAATTTCTGGGCAAACCCCGACTTCTATTTTTGTGATCTTCAGAACTGCTTAGGGCGCGACTTCATTTTTGGAAAACAGTTTATGCTATTTGCGCAGCGCTACCGACGACAATGGTGTACATGAAAAAAGCAACCGCATATGTTCTCGATTGCGCGCCTTACATGGGCAGCATTTCGCAGGGGCGTGAAAAGACCATATTCCAAGAGGCTAAGGAAATGATCCTGGGCCGATTGGAAGCAAGAGTAGGTGCAATACGCGTGCGCATAATCATTTGGCCTTTGACATTCCTCCCTAAAGGTACTGGCCGGCCGCAAAACAGACATGGCCTGTGTCATTCTTTCAAGTACTGAGGGTATGTTTCTGTCGGGGCTCTCAGGTGAGGGAGGACGTACCATATACTAACAGATCCTTTCTATCAGAAACCGATAACATTATCGCCGCTATGCAGCCCGGCGAGTACGAACACGTTACAGACTTGTGTAAAATCGAGCTACCGACAGTACAGACACTCAGGAAACTCGCGAATGCGCCTCTCATGGAGTCTAATCAACACGTAGCTGATGGTAAATATGAACTTATCTGCAAGTTAAAAGCACGAATATAAATCTTTTTTTGCAGTTTTCGATGCTTTGATTGTGGCGATGGAGAACATTCGATCTCACTGTCGTCAACTGAAATATGAAAAACGTATACAGCTTATCACCACGCTGGATGGCATGATTGACTGGCGGGATATTCCTGAAGTCCAAAACCAATTGAATAACCAAAACATATCTCTCACAGTGTTGTAAGTCTGCCGCCTGGGGGGGGGATGATCACACGGCTGAGAAAGGGTGTATCTGGGCTTCATCCACTCACAATGCAATGTACCCGGCCTTTGCAGCTGTGTCGGACTGGACGACATCAATAGTGGGAAAAGTGAACAGTCAACTTCACTTCAAGTAAGGCAACAGAATAAGCGAACATAAGAAAAGGAAATAAGCCGCTTCAACTCAACCGTCGTAGGAAACAAATGCGGAGCGCTGGAAAGAGTTTATCTCTGGCATCGAGTCTGGGAACTTGTTGGATTTCGAAGTGGCTCGCAAGGAGATGCAAGGCTTCACTAAGGACGAAGTCCTGTCATCAGCCTCCTTCCGCGGATATCTCACCTTGGGTGATCCCGTCTACTTTCCAGAGACCTCTTTAAAGATAAGCATCAATATGTATATCCATTCATCTCCAGCAAAGGTTCCCTCAGCCAAAAAATGGTCCACTCTCTCCAATACGCTCGGCACCCAGTCCGACGAACGTTCACATGCGGTTATCACTGAAAAGACATACCGATTAAAGCCGTCTGCCTATGAAGATGCAGATGAAGCAGGGGATGCGGCGGCCTTGGAGATAGAAAAAGTCGTTGACGAAAGCAGCATCGAGAAGGCATATAAGCTAGGTGCGACCCTAGTCACCGTGTTCAAGGAAGTCGAGGATTTCCTCAAGATTCGCACCACTCCTGGAATGGCGATCATTGGCTTTTACCGGCGGGATTGTGTACTTAATTTCTTATTTCTATTTGACCTTTATGAAAAAGAATCAAACTCACATGGACGTGGTACCTAGGTTCCTCGATACTACATGCGTGGAAATACCTATTTTGTTCTTGCAGGCTCCAGCAATCCCCGGTTTGCCGGACGAGCCATTTCCGCACTTGCGCATGCCTTGCGACGGAACGATGCAGTTGCGCTAGTCAGACATGTCACACGCGATAATGTCCCGCCAAAGATCGGTATTCTGATACCATTCTTTGCAGAAGACGTGGATTGCCTTCGATTTGTCCAGGTATGTATTCAGTAGGCGAAATGCATATATCATCCAAAGGAAGGACCATTATCATCCAACATTCTTCTGTAGATTGCCTATGCAGATGATGTACGCCATTTCAAGTTTACTTCGCTTGATAAGGTCATGAAAGTCTCAGGAAAGGAGGTCGTGAAGGATCACCCTTTGCTACCTTCGTCCGAAGCGCTAGATGCAATGGGCAATTTTATTGATTCTATGGATCTGGGCATCTTGGGAAAAGACGAAAATGGGTAAAGGTATGGTACAGGGCACCCGTTAGCACATATACTTATGCCAGGAACAGAAGAGGATATCCTGATCCGGAGAATACGTTCAACCCCTATATCTGGAGACTCAACCGGGCTATTATCATGCGACTGTATAATCCAGATGCGCCGCTACCAAATCTCGATCCGATGCTTCAAAAACAGCTTGAACCTCCACCAAAACTCGTGGAGAACTCAAAACATCACGTGGAAACTCTGAAGAGGGTTCTTGATATTAAAAAAGGTAGGGCGGAATCATAAGCAAAGTTCGCTCTCTAGACTGACACAAACGACTTGTTCTGCACGTAACAGTGGATCGAACCAAAAAAAGAACCCGATATGAGGCTCCAGGCGTTGCAGAGGCTGACATACACAAACAGCCCGTCGAGGATATTATCAATATGAGCCGATCCGAAGCACCAGACGATGTAGGGCAGTTGCTCAAGAATTCCAAGCGCATCCGTGAGATCTCTGCAGTGGATCCTGTCGGCGATTTCAAAAACATGATAAGCAATACTGAGGAAGACCTTGTGACTCAAGGTAAGCAAAAGAAGGATGCGATGCCGCGGTCGAAAGGCTGACAATTTCCATAAAGCTGTTGAGCAAATGGCAAAGATGATTGTGAATTTGGTCACAACGTCCTTTGGTGACCAATACTATTCACGATCTATCGATTACCTTAAGCTGCTTCGAGAGACGGCCGCCAAAGAGAATGAATCCGAGCCATTTAATAATCTCATGTTCCAACTCAAAGCAATATGCGATCCCAGCAATCCTCAGTCCCGAAGACTAGACTTTTGGAAACTTCTGAAGGACAACCAGATTACTCTGATAACAAACAAAGAAGCCTCTGATAGTGGTCGTACTCCTGAGGATGCTGAGGATGTGAGTATCTACATTTCGCGCGATTTCTGTAACTAATGTGTCTGTATAGTATTACAAAGACCTTGGAAAATCGATGGAAGGCACGCATACAGGACCGACGGATGAGAATGAGGAGGCACTTGACATTGAGGATATTGTAGGTTTATTATTACAAGGTTGAAGCAGGCTGCAGATTTGATTACTAACGAAGTGCTCCTTCCCAGCTTGGCATGATGGAATAATGTTGAATAAACGTATGCATTTTTTAAAACCCGTAGAAAAATTCGCTTCTTTTTATCCATCTTTGAAAAATACACGAAGCAGGCAAGCCGGACGCAGCCGACTCATGACGAGCAACATGCTCATGCTCATAGCTTTTGCATTTGTTTTGGCTTTTTTTACGATTACGCGTACATCGGATAGACGCTTTTCAGACACCCTCTCGAATTACGCAGAACAGAGCATGGCATCCGCTTTAACTTCAGTTATCATTGGTGCAAAGGCAAAGCACACAGCCACGGTATTTTGGTTCCATGGCCTCGGCGATTCCGGCGCAGGATGGTCGTTCCTTGCTGAGGAACTGTCTGGCGTATTCCCTCATATTAAGTGGGTCCTGCCAAACGCGTAAGTGAGCGAAGAGCGAATGAGCTACTTTCTTCCGTTCTTGTTTTGCTGATCCCTCGCCGATGGTTAGTGCCATGTTGCCTATTACTTTAAACCAAGGTTTTCGCATGCCAGGTGCGTCTGAAAGGGGAAAAGGGAGAAAGGCTATTTGGACTAACAAGCATAAGCATCTTTGTACAGCTTGGTTTGACTTATCCGGCTTGGACCGCTCGGTGGCCAGCAACCAGGATAAGAAAGGGATACTTGCCTCGATGGCTTCGTGTAAGTGGTAGTAGAGATCATGTAGGAAGAGCCAGCGGTGTAAGAGAAACAGATAGAGAGAGGGTGTAGGATTGCATGCTCAAGTCTGGCATAGTGAACACATTGATCCGACAAGAGATCGAGAGCGGTATTCCTAGCGATCGCATTGTGGTGGGTGGTTTCTCTCAAGGTACGCATGTGTATGGAAGGCGACGCTTTTTTTCATCGTCCTAAACGGATGGGCAATAGGATGTGTCATGTCACTGCTAGTTGGACTGACATCCGAATACAAGTTTGGTGGAGTAATCGGATGCAGCGGCTGGTTAGGACTGCATGATGAATTCCCAAAGGTAAAGAATGCAACAAAGGGCCACTTGTCTTATGGCAGGATTTTTTTGTACCGTCTTGACGCGTATTCGGGTTTTCCCACTCTTATTACGATACCCTAAAACGATAGATGGCATCGGACGCCAACAAGAAAACACCTGTGCTCATTTGTCATGGTGATGCCGATCCTGTTGTGAACTACTCTTTCGGCAAAGAGTCCGCAGAGATACTCGAGAAACTCGGCTACAACGTCAAATTTAACACGTACCCTGGCCTTGTGCATTCGGCGAGCCCCAAGGAACTTGGGGACATTGCCCAATTTTTGAAGCAGCATCTGCCTCCTCTTTAAGAATATATATTCATCTATAACTATCTCCAACACCCGTCTTGGCAATAGAGAAAGAGAAAATCTATTTTACTCATGCGCATTTTTTTCTCACAAGGCTTGATCGGTAATCTGTGTGACCGTCCAACCCGATTTAGACTTCTGCATCCCAAAATGGTCAGAGCTTAGTAACAGACTCGGTGCACCTTATATACCCTGCCAACGCCTGATAAGATATCAAATAGAAAAAGAACCCCATCCACCGAAGATCTCTTATTTTCTAGATGGACAATCGACGCATGGTCTTTCTAATCATCGTGAACGATAGTGTGGGCAAGAAATGACGAGGGAAAAGCTGAGGATCAAAAGAAATGCTAGTGAGAAAGGGGTGGGAGAGTTCTTTTTTAGTGCAAAAGCGATTGTGGCGTATAAAAAGAGCGTAGTGTTTCCGTGTTCCGCACATGCACGCAATTGCTTTCTTTTTCTTTTCTATTTTACTTTTTCAGGATGGCTCAGACGCAACCCGACCTTCAAACTGTCCGTCTTTCGAACGGCAAGCAGATCACTGGTATGTAGTCCAGAGTCTTCGCTCTCCTCTCCCGCCCGCACAGAGGATATATAAGATAACGTTAAATCGGATGGTGGCCCTTGATAGTTCACACGCAGCTCTTCATCAACAATGAGTTCGTGCCCGGCCACGGTCCTTTGATTGAGACAATCAACCCTGCCAACGAAGAAGTCATCTGCTCTGTCCACTCGGCGGATGCGCAGGATGTGGATGCCGCCGTGGCTTCAGCTTCCAGGTGCTTCAAGGAAACGTGGAGCAAGGTGGCTCCGTCCGAGCGTGGTCGGCTGATCAATCGTCTTGCAGACTTGATGGAGCGGGACAAGGACGAGCTTGCGATCCTTGACGCTCTTGACAATGGTAAGGCCTTCACCATTGCCCGCGATGTCGACATCACCGAGTCCATTGGGTGTTACCGCTACTTTGCCGGATGGGCCGACAAGATCCACGGGAAGACTATTGACACCACCCACGATAAGGTGTGCTATACACGCCATGAGCCTTTGGGTGTTGTCGGTGCTGTTATACCCTGGGTAAGAGCAAGACTAGATGTTTGGATAAGAGAAGTATAATCACTCACTACGGGGTATGGACCGCGGGAAATCACCTTGCAGAATTATCCTACCATGATGGCAGCCTGGAAGTTTGCTCCAGCTCTGGCAGCCGGCAATTGCAGTAAGTCTACCTTTGCTGAGGCGTTGGATAAAACGACATTTGACCAACCCCATCGTAGTTGTCATGAAGACCTCTGAAATCACACCTTTGCCAGCCTATAAGTTTGCTGCTCTGGTCAAGGAAGCCGGCTTCCCTGCAGTAAGGATAGAAGAGAAATACATGTCTGGAGGGGAAGGGCAGCAGGAAGACAAACTCATTTGATGTTCCTAGGGTGTTGTCAACATCATCACTGGCTATGGTCATACCACGGGTGTCTATCTCTCCACCCATAAAGACGTCAGCAAGATGGCTTTCACTGGCTCGACCGTCACCGGTCGCAAGATTATGGAGTCCTCCTCGTCGAGCAACCTCAAGAAGCTTCAGCTTGAGCTTGGTGGCAAGTCTGCCCAGATCGTGTGCGCCGATGCCGACCTCGTGTCAGCAGCTGAATGGGCCGCTGGCGGTATTTTCAACAATCACGGCCAGAGCTGCAATGCAGGGTCCCGCATCTTGGTCCACGAGTCTGTCCACGACAAGTTTGTCGAGCTCTTTATCGAATGGACAAAGAAGAACGTGGTCATCGGCGATCCCTTTGATGAAGCTACGTTCCAGGGCCCGCAAATCAGCAAAGGTCAGTTTGACAAGATCCTGAACTACATTGACATTGGCAAGAAAGAGGGTGCGACTGTTGCGTATGGCGGCAAGCGTTGGGGCACCAAGGGCTACTATATTGAACCCACTGTGTTCATCAACTGCAAGAACTCGATGCGCATCATGCAGGAAGAGATTTTTGGCCCTGTCGTCGGCATCGCCACCTTCAAGACCATTGACGAGGCGATCGACATGGCCAACGACTCTGATTACGGCTTGGCGGGAGGCGTCTACACCAAGGATCTCGACGTTGCCCTCAAGGTCTGCAATGCTATTAAGACCGGTACTATGTGGGTCAACTGCTTTGACGTATTTGATCAGTCTACGCCATTTGGAGGCTACAAGCAGTCTGGGTTTGGCAAGGAGCTTGGCAAGTATGCGCTCCAAGAATACACCCAGGTCAAGGTTGTCAAGATCCTTCTTTCCTCGAAAATCTAAATACAGGGACGGGGTTTCTGTATACGCAAAAAGTATCCTGCCTTTCCATCGCTCTCACTTTTTCCCCGCACTAAAACTCTTCCCCAATTGTATATCCCGTTGTCTCTCTCTCTTTCGATAAACAAAGAAACCAAAAACATGAAGCAGAAACCTTCTCTTTATCGTGGGAAGAATCATCTAATAACCCGTTTCGTACACTGCAGCCTTGGGCAAGCTGTCATCTGTCTTTTTCCGGGCTAGCGTCTGTGCGAGTCTCAAGCTACATTTAGTAATACCTAACTATGTCATTGCTCCTTGGATCATGCATGCTATGTTTCGTTTCACGTTCATAAGGAATCGAGCTCCATCAAGAAAACTGCAGTTCTTTTCTAAAGTTAATGTCAGTCGTGTTCAACCAACGGTGAATATGTCCGGATGAGCTTTTAGAGAGCGTGGTTTGCCGAGCTGTATGCCGCCGCATATCATTTTTTGGGTATACGACTTTGGATATGTCATCTCGCGCAAAAGACCGATTTTTTATTTATTTACCGCCGAAGCCGCAAGAAAAACGCGTTCTTACTGTACGAACTGTCCGATGGAAGATACTTGTCATAAAAATCTACAATAAACTCTTCAGGTTTGAAGCCAAATTTCTGATAGAGGATCTGTTTCCCAATGATATGTACAGGTTAGCATACTCATCAAGAAAAAAGACACTCTTTCGCTCCAATATTCGAGTTACCATGGCAGAGTTATTCGCCGATACATGGAGCGTGATATCTTTACTGATGGCAGTCTATCGAAAAAGACGCGTGTATTCGTGGATTTATACTCTAACAACAACAGGAAATGCGTCCCCTTACCTGGAAGAGATGGTATAACATGAACCTTGGAAGGAGATCATATCTATAAGCACATCGAGCAGGAACACACACACACACACAGATGAGAGACAAAAGATCGTGACTTACTGGCCGATACCTGCGTTGTCCCATCCCGGCAGCACAGCGATATAAGTCACATAAGCCTCGGGTGTCATGAATGCACATCCTACAACTAGTCGCTTATACAGCGCAACCACACTGAACTCTGGAAACAAAAGAGATTCGGATACATCGACACCGTCCCAAAAGCAACGTCTCAGCATCGTATTGACCTGCATGAGATGCTGTGGTTGAAAATAGACGTAATCAATGCTGTGTAGCTCGCGCTGCTGATAGTCAGGATGCCGGGCTTTTATCTGTTCCATCAGCATCATTCTTGGAGTAACGCTCTCGAAATCTCGTCTGATGTATGGCCTCAGTTTGCGGCCGTTCCACGACGATAGCCAGGGCTCATCCTTCGTCACGACGCGCTCGGGCCGTATTGGACCATAAAGCCTGGATGCAAAAGAGTTGTTGTAGGGTGTATAGGTGATATTGCATTCTGGTGAGGAGGGAGCGTGGCCATCTGTGACACCTGATACAAAGTTATCGGTGTGTGGTATATCTGCCTTAGCGTTAACGACTCCTGCACTGTTTGGTCGCAGTTGGTGCTCTGGCATCAGAGACTGTGTCTGTTTGTTTGTGATGTTGGGCATGACAGGGGTCAGCTCCGTAGAGGACCTCAGTTGTTTTGCCACAAACGAGTCGATATCGAACAGTTTTAGACCCAAACTTCGCTTTAGCTAAACATAAAAATGAGAACACCGAAAAGGGTAAGACAAAAAGCGGTTTGCATGTACCCTCCGAACGTTCAATTTGCGCTCGTAACGGGCAGCTACCGGTGGCAGTTTTTTCGATGCATTTCGCAGCCGCTCGAGCATTTGCCACTCCATCTGCTGTGTCAAGAAGGTTGGTACCGCAGAGGACCCTCTTTGCTGCTGCTGCTGCTGCTGCTGCTGCTGCTGCCGCTGTTGAGGAGGAGGAGGAGGGAGCTGCTGGGTATCATCCGAACATATCATCTGCAGTCTCCCAATGAGTGTACCTCGTTATTATTTCAGGAAATCGAGGTCATCTATTTACCTCCTCATCTTCTGTCTTTAGTGTACGAGTCGTGTTGGGTGGTTCAGCAGATAGCGATACAGGAACGCTGTCATCTGGTTCCTTTTTAATGGCTACACTTTCGGAGGCAACTGGCGAACTGCGTGTATCCGACTCGTTTTGATCAGTGAACTCGTTCGGTATAAGAGAAGGTCCTGGTTTCGCCGAAGCTGAGGGTGTAGCCATGGAGGGACTCTGGAATAAAAAAAATGAGGATGGACCTCCAGTGACCACCTTGTCATAGTAACATACTTCTTGGATCTTTTTTTCTTGTGTTCCTTCATCATCGGTTAAGCTACCAGGGTCAGACGACAAATCTGACTCTGATCCAAGGTCAAATAATTCATCTTCCTAAGGAGACCGTATATCGATAAGAAAGATCATTTTACTTTGGCGTTACCTTTATGCTTGCTTCTACCTCGATTATGCTTTTTTTGACCTGATTGGCTGGAGGAGGAGAGGGAATGACAGCAGAGTGGGCCTTTTGCGGCTCTGCTTTCAGTCTTTTAGGCTTTTCAGAGCGGCTTTCGCGGGCCGAGCGCTTTTGGCCTGGCTTTGGTTTTGACGTTTTGGCTTTGCTTTCTGGAAAAATAAACATGTTCACTGTATAGTCTTACGGTTCAAAAAAAGATCTGTCTGCACACACACACGCACCTTTGAGTGGCACGGATTCCTCGTCATGCAAAGTCCACCAGGCTATACCCAGTAGTCAGCATTGGATAAAACAAAAAAAGGGGGAGGGGAACACGAGGAGATGTGTAGCATTAGCAGGTTCCTACCACTTTGACGGAACTTCTCGTATCCCGATTTGAAGATAGTTCCATGGGTTGACAGGACACTGGCAATGGTATTGTGCCAAGTAGGTGAACCTGAGCACATGCCATGTGTGTGCGATACTGAGTAAAAGAACAGTAGCAAGGATTGTTGTGTAGATCTTACGTTTCTTCCCCGGTACGAGATAGTCCCAGTACTCATCAATGAAGGTGCATATATCGTCCTTCCATCGAAAATATTTGTGCCGTCTCTCTTCTTCAGGCTTATCTCTGTCAATGATGTTCTGGCGTCGTATCAGGTTGTATATGACCAAGTGGACAACAGCCACCCAGCTCATGCTGTCGCGGACGTATTGTTCCGTGCCGTCGGTAGTACACGCCTTGCAGCGGTAGTGCAGAAAGTGATCCCCAAAAAGCAAAGGTTTGGGGAGACAGTGGACATCGTCTGGGAATTGGGTAGGTGTATATTCAGCATTGTGCATTCGTGTGCTGTAGACAGTGACCCTACCGGCATGGAAGGTTTTATGACAGACTTCACATTCAATGGACGGGTGATCTTTTTTTTCCATGTTTGTGCGTGTTGGAAAAAAATATGGGGGCCCTGGATCGGACTCCCGTCTTCCCTCCTCCGCGACTTGCAGTGAAAGCGGATTTGTGGCTGTGTTGGTGATACGAGTACCCGACTATTTTTCTTTTCCTTTTTTTCCCCTCTTCTTCCCCCCCCCGCACTTCGCTATCCCTTGCTGGGTTTCCCAAAGCTAAAGAAGACCGCACATTGCTCTTCCCTGCTATAGAGGCGGCCCATTCTTTCTTTCCCATTTTCTGTATCTGCATCGTTTCTTTGAAGCGAAAAGAGTGCTCTCTTGCCTGCGAGCTCTCCTCGGACATAGCGTACTAGCTCGGCCTTAGCGCAATCAGACCAAACGATTCCAGCCCAAACAAAGCTTCCATCATCCAACTCCCTTCCACAGTATGAACGTAAGCTTTGCCATCCACAACAACGTCTTCCACGAGTCTGCCATGAGACTTGCCCCCAAAAGCACGATCCAGAGTTGGTCATCTACAACTCAAGAGAGTCAGTCGTATTTTCGCCTGGCCGCACCGGAGAAACCCCCCTAAGGATGCAGACACGACAGCAAGACAAGCACCTATCTATCTCAGTAGGGCAACACAATGAAAACATCGCTCTGAACGGACACTACCCGACTTTTCCCCCGGACACCCCATCCCGCATTCCCACTCGTGGCTGCTCTTCTCATGAATCTTTTTCAAGTCATCGCCGCCGGCCCCTTTCCCCCTCTGCATCCCCGCCGGATGACTATCGCAAGAAAGTCAAACTGGACCACCCCTCTTCTTCGCTCGGCGATCAGATCACCTTGGATCTGTTTCCAACCCTTCCCAACAATGATTTCCCCCTGTTTTCGCACTTTGCAAGCTCCGTCACCGGCGATGAGGTTGTGCTTGCAGACTTAGAAGCTCTTGCATTTGATGATAATGCGTTACCATCGCCAACAACTTCTGTCGCTGACTGTGCTTTTGATTTTCAGCTTTTCCCATAATAATAATCTAAATATTTTTTATTGTTCCCTTGATGTCGTCTACTTTTTCCTGCAATATTAAGCACTGTTGAACACCTCGCTTGCGCTCCTGTCGAGCCTGCTCAAGCTCAGCGTCACACAGGATCCCGTCAAAGGCAAACAGGGTCCGCATGAGCTGCTCGTTCAGATAGTTGCCGTAATCAACAAGCTTCTTTTGCTCCTTCGGGTCCCGCGGAGAAGGGCTCATTATAAACTGCTTGACGCGATGCTCGTATTGTTCAATGTCCGGCTGGATGTCGCCTGACAACTTGGTTGTCACTTGACGTATCCGGACGAGAATCTCGTCCTCATTGCTTTTGTGAGCAGAAACAGCTGCGCGATTATGATCGTCATCAGCCTAGATCGACCACTGTTATATCTCAAAGAAACATTATTGTTATTGGTCATTGCCCTTGCCTGCGGAAGACTGCCCTTGGTACCCATAAGTAGCATCTTCGAGCCTGAGTGGATGCCGTATGCAGTCAAGGGCGCTTGATCGTCCTTCATAACAACTACGATAGTACGTGCATTGTATGTGCGTTTGAGTGGAAGGAAGTTTTTGAGGAGGATGTCTAAGCCTCGTATGCGTAGTTTTGGCGATATGTACCTCCGTAAGCGAGAAGCTTCATTTTGTCGATGGCGAGATGGGTAATACTCTGAAGCTTGGTCTTCAAGCTATACACAGTAGTGTCTTCGAACTCACCATCGGCGAAGTCGACCTTAAAACGGCTGCTGCCCCATTTCACCTCGATGTATGGCATTGTACTGAGAATGGAGTGCGTGAAATAGAAAACTTGCGGTTTTCCTTTTTTTTTTTCCCTCGACTGCGCGGAAGCAAGGGCAGAATTGCCTAGTTTATTTCTTCCCCCGCACACAACAATCTCTCTCTTTGGCGACACAGAAGGTATCCTGGACATCACACCGACACCGAGTGCCAAACATCCGCCTAGCGAATATGATTGTTCTCAATTTCTTTTATCTATATACAGATATTGGCCGTAGTACCATAGGTCGGGTTGGGTGAAGTCTTCGGCTGCACTGAGGTTCGTACATCCACGGATCGGCTGTAGGTTTCAAATACATCCCTTTGACAAGCATTTATGGTGGTGAAAGGAAGGTGCGGAGATTCACAGCACGCACAGACAACATTACCTATACATACACATACGCACTCTTGGGAAAGAAAACATTTTTTCCTTTATGCTTGATCATATGTCGGCTTCCTCGCAAATCAGAAAACGCAAACAGGGAGACATTGAAACCAACGATGTACCTCTGACCATTCTACAGACGCTCCCGAACTATACTCCCAAACTCGGCTGGTTACAGTGCGGAGCAACTGCCATCTCGAGCGGCTTAGCATCGACCCTGTTTACGGTCAATGACAATTCCTCGTTATTACCTGCTTTTTCTCGTAGCAAACTTGTCCTTAGCGATTGTGAGAAGCTGGCGGGTGCGTGTGTGGCTGAGCGTGATGTGCTGGATCGAATTGACATGCCACCTCTGCACCCGCAGCTGGTGAACATTTTGAAGCGCCACCAGGTGATTTGAAGGAGGATCAGACTGGCCTCGAGTAGCGACCAACATGATGGAAGTGATTAGGTAGATGGCGTAAAATTTATGTGGAAGCAAGTAGTTGGGTTCAAGCATGGATGCATCCTCGCACATACAATGGGACTTGGTAACGAGCTGAACTCTACAAATGAAAGGAGAGGGTAGAACCCTTAAAATATCTTGCATTAGGAAAATCAATACAAACCATTGCATTTCTAAGCACCGTTTCACGAGAAATTGACAAGGGCAACACACGTATACCGGCCCATCTGAAGGTACATTTGCGTCTTTTCTTGTCTTGGCCTTCCCTAATCCCTCATATACGGTTGAATAGCCAAAACGAACCTTGATTCTCGCACCCTTGACCACACTGGACAACTGGATAAATGAATTTTACAAATGGTTATCCCAGGAACTCCTCCAATATGTAGGACACCCATACAACTTTGCAGGTAAATATATAGGAACCCTCCAGCTACTGCGAGAGGCGAAATAACATTCATGACTTGCCAACAGAGGTCATGGCCGAGAAAAAGTCTCAAGCCAAGGTATCCCATCAACGTCTGCAGTACCTCAAGCACTGGTACGACGCTGGAGGAGTGCTATTGATGAGTTATGAAATGTACCGGTCATTGCTGGTGAAGGAACAGCCAGAGCAACACACATTTCAATTCTATCTCCAAGACCCCGGCCCATCCATTGTCGTCATGGATGAAGGACATCGGCTCAAGAACAGCATGTCCCGACTCTCCATTCTCGTCCAACGTATTAAAACTCCTGCGCGTATTTGTCTGACCGCCTCCCCTCTTCAAAATAATCTGGACGAATTCTATTGTCTTGTCAACCTGGTCACACCAGGGCTCTTGCCCGACCACGATCACTTCAATCTCTTTTACAAGAGACCTATTGAAAACGTGTTCAGCGATTCTCCAAAATCGGATCTGTATATCGCCAAGAAGCAGTTACTCAAGCTCCAGCTACTCACAAGTGATGTAGTGCTCCGGTAAAAAGAAAAGAAGCACGCAAAATATTTTCGGAATGGGCGCTATGATAGTAATGTTTGATATCGTAGGCGAGGAGCCGAACTATTAGACGTTGACTTGCCCAGGAAGACCGAGTTTTATGTCTCATGTCGCATGACCAACATACAATATGCAGGATACAAGCAACTCCTAGATCATTTCCGACGTTCAAATGAGTCGGTCATGATCGGCTTTATTGCTTTACGGGCCTTATGCAATCACCCTGCTATCCTGAGAAAGGTAAACGATTATTCATAGTGGTGGTCCTTTTTTTTTTCTCTCTATAGAGACAAATAACGAAAACTTACTCTGTCACCCAACTGCAAAATAAAAAAAAAGTTGCTCATCGATCGAGACCTGCGACATGCTATGGACGAGGATCCGGACGTATCAACTGAAGCGGATGAGTTCGGTCAGATCACGACGGATACAAGAGACAAGCTGCTTCGGGTGTTGGATAATTACTACCAGGCCATTGAAGGTTTTCTTATCTTCTTCTGTGGTGTGTTTTGGATAGCGACTAAGAAGAAAATATGGGTGTAGATGTTGAGGACCCAAGAATATCCAGCAAGGTTGTGGTTATCATGAGACTTGTAGATGCCATCAAGGAAAACGGAGAGAAAACGATTGTAGTCTCGCACAGCATAACATGCCTAAGTATGCACATATACATGTGAAATAATCACAAGTGAAAATGGGATCTTCGTTTGACAGGTCCATACACACATAGATTTTCTTGAGAAACTCCTAGGAGCCCGCGGAAGCGGCATTTGTCGGATAGATGGAAATACGCCACAACCGGATCGGCAAAAGATAATTGACGTGTTCAACAATGCATTGGATAAACATGTCATGCTGCTTTCGGCTATGGTAAAGGCGCGAGAGGAGAAAAAGAAACGGACAAACGAGCTCACTGTCCATGTCGTTAGGCTGGCTCCTTGGGAGTCAATGTCACCGGAGCAAGTCGGATCATCCTGTCTGATTCCGCTTGGAATCCGGTCCATGATGAGCAGTCAATTGGACGTATTTATCGATACGGACAAACGAGACCCGTGTTCGTTTACCGTCTCACGGAATATTCTACCATCGAAGACGCGATTATGATTCGCAAAATTCACAAAAGAGGTATCAGCAGGTGAGGAAAAATGATACAATATCATGTCAAGCGCAAGATTCTCAAAAGCTTTTTTTCCTAGTCGTGTGATGGATAATAAGTATCTCAGAAGACAAGACAAAGGCGAACTTAGGCGGTATTACTCAGATCCTGAATGGCCAGAAGAACGAGTAGATCTTGAGTCATGCAACGATGATCCACTCTTGAAAAGAGTGGCTGAAGCAGAGCGCCAGGCATTTGCGCGGATACGACAGCAAAGAGACGTGGAGAACAAGATTGAGGCGGGGATAGATGCGGAGGAGGGTGTGCTTTCCGATGAGGATGTCCTGAGAATACGGAGAGAAGCCTTTTCCGAAAAGAAGGCATTTATTATTCAAACGTTGCATGATCCAAAAAGAAGCAATGTGTCTGAGAAAGACATCTTGCTTGCTGCCTGTAGATACCACCAAACTGAATAAAACTGGGTTTATGACACTCAGCGCTCGATTTACCGGTAGGCTCTGTAGGCCCAAATGCCACCGATAAAACGTCACCGGTCTTCGTTGGAGCATCCCAGACTGGATGAACCAGGCCGTTTTCGGCAGTGATAAAGGCTTATGTAGGTGCCCCATCCGGTCCTTTGATCCGGCAGCATGTCCAACTCGTCAACCGTCTGCTGACACAGCGTGTTCCATTGCTGAGATCATTCAACCAACCATACATTTAGGTCTACAGTATTTCCCAAAATTAAACTTGTCTACTCCAAAAGGATGCTGTACAAAGAGACAAAACGCAGGCGCTCTGGGGCTATGGATTCATTTTCCATTCTATAGACAGTCAGAATTCTTAAATGAGCAATCAGTTTGTTTTATGGATATGGACAGTGCTACCCCGTTGATCAGCCATGGGTCGGTTGAATTGAAGGACTAGGTATTTGATGAGGAGTTGTATTCTTTTATAGATCATCTACATATATTCTAACTTAGGGAATGTCACAGGTCAGATAAAAGAGCACGGATGCATATTGTACACTGGCTAACACAGGATGAGAGTTTCCAGCGATACATAGCAAAACAGCCAGGAATATATATGTAAATGTTACATATCGCGGCATCTCCTTACCAGCGCCGTCGGCACTCAGCATTTTCCTTCTTGTCGTCATTCCTGATATCAACCCATTGTGTAGCAGAGGGGTTGGTATTCAACAGAAACCATGATGCCTCTCCCATCAGCTTTAACTTATATATATAAGTAGGTGTTATCTGGGGAAATGACATGGATACTCAGTTATTTACAGTCGGCTCTTCGCTACCTTTCTGCAATCCTTGGTGTGCTCAAACGAATGGCCGCACCCTTTGACTTTCCAAGATTGCATACGACTCCTCCAAAGGATATTGGTTAAAGGCTGTTCCACCATTGATCTTGCGAGCGCCCTCTGCCAAACTTACTTCTATGACCGAAAAAAAGAAATCCATCGAGAGCGTTCACTCCTGCAATGAACCTCAATACATCCCATCCTGCCTTTTCATTTCATCTCGTAGAAAATACCATCGCATTTTGTTGTAATAAACATCGTCAGATTATCCTCATCGTGTTAATCTGATCATTGTTTCAGTCTATTGACCTATTCCAGCAGGTCCTTCTGGTTATGTCTTGTCCCTGATACTTATCTGGCTTGGTGCAAGACCTGTGGTAGAATGTACTTAAGGTCAATTCCCAGCCGTAGTGTTGTCCTTCTCTTGTTCTGTTAGCATTGATTTTAGAGTAGTATCCTTCCTTCTATGCAATTGGCAGCGCTATCGCTGCCAATCCTTTCTCGGTCTCTGTCTGTCTTCTGTTCTCACGCCTTGCGTTTTTCACTGTCTCTGCTTCAACACCGGGATACACTTCCCTGGTCATGCCTGTCTTCGCAGCATTTGAGTATGATTTTAAGATTGCTAGGGCCTTTACATACGCGCGATTCTTGACGTTCATTGCCATATTGTTGCTGGTGATCCTAATGGTAGCACTCCCACATCTTTTTTAGGTATGTCTGAGTTACTGAGCTTGGCTCGGCGTCCGAACTGTTAGAAAGGCGCAAAAACGTGAGATGTTCAGAGACCCAATGACGAAACGCACGCAGCTTTTGCGTTGCTTTAGGAGAATATCGTTCTGGTGCATTCATCTATGGGGTGGGGGAGCCCTGTTCGGTTGTCATACGGCCCAAGAGGCTTGGCAGACTAACGTCATTGGAAGTCACAGGTCACATTACCAGTCTGAGCATGAAAAGGAAAATATAAAAAGGCACATTTTTCCTGATCACGAAACTCTCACGGTTTCACGGCAACTGGATTTGGATTGGACGGCAAATGGATTGAACGACAATTGGATTGAACAACAATTGGATTTTACGACAACTGGATTTTACGACAACTGGATTTTACGACAACTGGATTTTGGCGGCTCCGATCGTCTGCGCTACCCGCTTTCCGTTTCTTTACTTTTGGCAGTGGCTTCCTTGTTTTGCGGACGATTTCCCGGGTTATGGAAACAAAGATCAAATGCAATGTGAAAACTGTCCAGGCTTTTTTTCTTTAGTTTTTTGGCGAATGGAAACAGCCCGCTATTCGCATTTTTTCTGTTCTTTCCTTCTCGCTTGGCGACAAGCCTTCGGGTTTTAGCCGCATCCTTACCGCTTCGGTAATGGAAAGGAAAGGAACTTGAAATAAACTGAATAGGATGCGGCCGCTCCTATTTAATTTTTCAATTTTCAAAATTTTTTGAACTTTGGCCCCGTTTGGCAGGTGCGGCTGCCAAACGGGGCCTTTTTTTTTTCCAATTTTTTTTTCAAATAAAATCAATTTCTATTTTGGAGGGTTTTCTGCGGAATGCTCTTATAAACAGAACATGAATGAGTGATAACGAAATGCACCGGCATGCCGAGGAAAAAAAGCCAACAACAATGGAGGGCGGTCGTTGGGCGCCGCTTGGAAGGCCATCGCTTCTTTTGCGCGATTTCTTTCGCAGATGAGCTTGTCTATAAGCCGCAATCTATTCCTGCGCATTGTCGGCAACACGGAGCGCGCCATGACCTGCGCTCTTGTCCAGAAGATGGACGCAGTAGGTAAGCCTAGTGTGCCTTCATTGCAGAAGGTTGTCTCAGCTTTGCGCTAGCTTGCCCATAGCTACTCTTCGGATGCCTTTGACGAATACGTCCGAATTGGGGAAAGCATTCCGCCTACCGATGCCTCAAGAAGTTCTGGAGTGCGGTGATCGATGGGTGCAAGGCCGAATGCCTAGGATGCACCCAATGAGGAACGGTGTCAAGTTATTTAATGGCTGTTGGCGAGAGGCTCAGTTTCCCACGATTGGTTATAGAATCTGTGGTGTTCCATGGTCTATCATTCATGGGAAGTCCATCCACCACCCTTTGACGAGAAAGCGTGTGGTATACAATGCATTCATGACTAATACTTCTTTAATGTAGATGTTTGCCATGGCCCGGGAATCGTCGAGGAAAGATGTGCGAGGGTGCGTTTCGGGTGCTGCTGCTGTAGTCCCGTTTAAACATCATCCTCGACCGGTTAAGACTGTGCAAGAAATGTCAATGTCAGCGACATCATGTAAGCATATGTGCTTTGTCCGAAATGATTGTGGATGATGATGAAGTGGGTTAAATGCCGGAGCCAAAAGGGAATATCGTCGTATCCCGATTTCAGAGGTATGCATTTGGAGACAATCATAGCAAGTTCGTGGGGGTGGGGATGCGATTACGAGGCGCATATGTGCTCGATTGAGTCTATTGGGAAATAAAATCTTCTCTGGTTGACTATATCGTACAACTCATTATATCAATGATACACATCAAATAAAAGACATTTATGTTAATGCATGCAAGCAGATAACAAGTAGTGGACTCTATTCTGTAAATACGAATCTTACCAACTCATCGTCGATGTGAGTCAGACACGGGAGAAAGACAAACACGTTATTGCAATTTTTTTCTTGGTTTATATAAAAACAGTTTTCGTCTTGGAATCCTCCATTTCTTCTGCCTCTCATTTTTATGCCCAGAGCAAGCGATGGGACGAAAATAAGAAAGAAATTAGACGAGGCTGATGAAAGAAAAAAAAAGGGGGATGGGGGAGGCGGGATGGTGAAGTCATTAAAACACGTTCTCCAACAACTACTAAAAAAATGCAAATCTTCTCTAAGCAGCGATCTTGGCCTGATCAGCATTCAAAGACGCCTGGAACTTCGCCATGCGTGCCTCCAACTCAGGGCGGAAGTGGCGGATTAAACCTTGGACCTAATAATATCCCATTGTTAGTTGCATCCATGCACCATCCCGCGTATCTTAAAAAGTTACACTTACAGGCCATGCAGCAGCATCACCCAAAGCGCAGATAGTGTGACCCTCAATCTGCTTGGTAAGCTCCCAGAGCTGGTCAATTTCCTCGGGTCGGCCCTGACCATCCTCGAAACGATCCATCATAGACTCAAGCCATTTGGTACCCTCACGGCAAGGAGTGCACTGACCGCACGACTCGTGGCGATAAAACTTGGAGAAACGAGAGATCGCACGCACCACATCCGTCGACTTGTCCATGACAATGACAGCAGCAGTTCCGAGACCAGAGGTCACATCACGCAGGGCATCGAAATCCATCAGAACGTCATCGCAAATATTCTTGGGCAAGATAGGAACAGAGCAACCACCGGGAATGATGCCGAGCAAATTGTCCCAGCCACCGCGCACACCGCCGCAATGCTTTTCAATCAACTCACGGAGAGGAATTGACATTTCCTCCTCGACCGTACAGGGGTTGTTGACGTGACCAGAGATACAGAAGAGCTTAGTACCCTGGTTGCGTGCTCGTCCGAAGCTGGCAAACCATTTGCCGCCGCGACGAAGAATCGTGGGTGCAACAGCAACCGTCTCGACGTTCGTCACAGTGGTGGGGCAGCCAAAAAGACCAACATCCGCAGGGAATGGGGGCTTCAATCTGGGCTTGCCCTGCTTGCCTTCAATAGACTCAATCAAACTCGTCTCCTCACCGCAAATATATGCACCAGCACCACGGTGGATGTACACATCGAAATCATAGCCGGAGCCGCAGGCGTTCTTGCCAATCAAGCCAGCAGCATAGGCTTCGTTGATGGCCTCCTGAAGGTGTTGGGCCTCCTGGTAAAATTCACCACGGATGTAGATATACGCTAATTGAAAAGGGCCATAATGGTTCATTATCTAAGTAAACCATCCTTCTCTATGGTTGCAAAAAAAATTACCAGCATTGGCCTTCATGGCAGAACCGGCCAACAAGCAGCCCTCGACCAACTTGTGGGGGTCGCCACGCAAAATTTCACGATCCTTGCATGTACCAGGTTCACCCTCATCAGCATTAATCACGAGATAGCGAGGACTATGAGTAATGAATGAAGTGTCAATCGTCGTATCTGCGTGTGTATGTTCGCGCACGCATGCGCAAACGCGCGGATACAATATTGTGCTCTTATTTACCGGCCGTCGAGAGGCTTGTTCATAAAGCTCCATTTGAGACCGGTCGGGAAACCGGCGCCACCACGACCACGAAGACCCGACTCCTTCATTTCCTGAAGAATCCACTCGTGACCCTTGAGAATGATCTCCTTGGTCTTGTACCAATCACCGCGCTTTAAGGCGCCCTTGAGACGATAGTCGTGACGGAGGTAGACATTGGTGAAGATGCGATCTTCGTCGGAGAGGTTGCCGAATGTCGTCTTGCCGGTAATCGGGTTGGCATTGGGATCGGATGTAGTGGCATAGGCCCGCGACATGCTGGCGACAGGGACTACACGCATATTGCGGGCAACTGGAGCCACCGCGGCTGCTGGGGTAGAAGAAACAAATGGAACCGTTAGTGCATTCCCGCTCGTAATTGGCTAGCTCAACCAAATACCTCTCCGGAGAGTGGGGTTTCTCAGCATCTTTACGGAGAGAACTTGGATTTTAAAGAAAAAGAAAGAGTAGGGAGAATTTAGCAAAGAGGAGGGAATGTCGAGATCCTCGTTTTGTTTTTTTACCAAAGCAACAATCACCAGCTGCTTGCAAAATTCAGAAATTCCGACTGACGTCACGAAATGGGTCGTCCTTGGTCCGTTTTGCTGAAACGCGGTGCCCCTATCTGAAATTCATCGCAATGATGGTTGAACATGTCTAGCCTTCTGCTTTGTTTATTTATACCATGTGAGCAAGAGATAGTCTTGTGCAGAAGCATGTATCTGGTTCAACACGCAATTTGTGTGGGTTACTGTCACATGATCGGAGGCTGGATTGCGCGAAAGGGGGAGGGCTGAATAAATTTTTGCTGAGGTGGCTCGTAGAGTCATTCTTTGTCCTTCATCAAGGGGGAATGCTTGTTCAAGTGAGGGCCCTACCGATGAACAACTGCCAACCCCAATAATGTTACTTCCGATCAGTGCCATGTGTATGGTGCTGGTCAATTTTTGGAACCCTTCGGGGTTATGAAATTCAAATTAAAGAAAACGAAAACGAATCGGATTGCGTGTGTGTGAGGTTATGTGTTAGGCAACGGTTGCGCTCTTTTTTATCCTTCTCTTTCTCTCTCGTTTCCTTCGTTTCTCCCCACCAATCCCCTCCGGAATTTAAACCTCCCAGAGCCTTCCATGGCAAAAGGTCGCCATTTAAAGCATAAATTAAAGCGTTATAATGTCACTCAGTCCTCAAGCTCTGCCGCACCTCAAAAGGAAGCTGTTGTATCCGTTAGCGATCGCATTGCCCAGCTGCGCATCGAGCAGAGGCGATCAGAGCAGAATCGGCGTGCGCGGGCTATGGAGGAGGGTCCTCAGCAACAACAGCCGATGGCTGCGCCACATTTGCTTAGAGATACTGCGCCGCTGCACCGACAAACACATGTCGCTGGGCCGCCACCGCCACCATCCTGGCGAGTTCAGCGTAAGATCCGGAACCCTTGCCCTCCCCCGACACGTTTTCACCCTCGATTGCATACCTCAGTAGAGTCATTGCGTACCCTCTGCTCTGCCAGGGCCGCAGATGCCATCGCCCTACATCCTGCCCTTGCCAGCCGATTGTCAATTCAGACAAAGCAGTTGGTGCTGCCCCAGCTAGGCCCTCATCTCACCGACCGAGTTCTCCGGTATTTTATCGACGATGTCTACAGTGAACTCTCTATCGCGCAGGCAAAGGTATCTTATGCCGCCTTTCTGCGGGGGTTTTGGAAAACCATTCCGCTCAAGCCTGAACCGACATTGGCTGAAAATTGGTGGGAAGACGACGAAGATCATGACGAACTCCTAGACGGTTATGTACACCAAAACGATCCCCGGCTTGACTCGGTACTTGAGATACTAAATCAGCGCCAAGCGAGCGGTGCTGAGGGTGATGGTGGGGAGTTGCTCACGACGCCGCTCTCAACGAAGCTTCTCGGGCTTGACATCGCGTTTCTGCCGCAATTTCCCGCGTCATTTGGTTATCTCATCGCATTCACACTCCCGCACCTCACACGCTTGGTCATGCCTGGCTCCACTGCAACAGCAGATGTGCTGCTTGTTCTGTCGCGGGAACTGAAGATGCTCGAGTATTGGGACATTGGCTTTCATGCATGGATAACGCCTCTGCTTGTGTGTCGCGATATCCGCTGGGACAAAGATCTTAGGCGACTCAGGACGCTTTGCCTCGCGAAGACAGGGCCCGAAGGCAACACCGGCCAGCAGGTGGCCGAAGCGATGCATGAGGTGCGACCGCACTTGCAAGTCCAATGGGAATATCCACTGTAGAAGCTCGGTCCGCGTCGATGGGTCAATCATAGATTTGTATATAATACTCTGCGTTAGTTTAAATAATAGATCCACAAAAGAAAACTCTGTTTCCTTGGAGAGATAGAAAAAGTAGCCCAAAGGTGAATTCACATTTGTAGGGCGCTAAACATTGAGAAATAACAAACGTCGACACAGCGTCTGCGATGGGGATGGTTTGATAATCCAGCATAAATTTCTTTGTTCAGGCGGAGGTGTGGGCGGGCCCCATCTCCAAAGTCCACAAGTCACTCTCCCGCCTTTCCTCTCTCTCTCTCCCAACAGCTCCCCTTATCCCTTGCTCTTTTGATCCTGCTTCATTAAACTGGATCGCCATGGTACGGGAAAACCTAAAAAAAAATCAGTCAGGGCCATCACAACCATCGATCTCACTGTGGCATCTCTCTCATAGGCACGTAATGAAGAAAAAGCCCAATCTATGCTCTACCGATTCCGCGAAGCTCAGGCTGCGGAATTAGGTCTTGCTCCCAAGAAACGAGAACGACGTCCTGCCATGGCATCCTCTGTTAACACAGTCGGTGAATGTGAAAAATGGAGACGACAGATTCTCAATCAAATCGCGCGCAAAGTATCCAAGATTCAGGATGGTAATATTGTCCATAGACGGCATGGAATACTGGGAGGACGCTTGTTGTTGCTAGAGACAGAAAGCGTCGGTCCGTGGATCGTTTGTGCGAACGCTAACGCAGGCTTGTCAATACAGCGAGTCTGACCGATTATCAAGTACGCGATTTGAATGATGAGATCAACAAGCTGTTACGCGAAAAGTCACATTGGGAACGACGTATTAGAGAACTAGGTGGTGCTATATATTCGGTATATATTAAAGAGGGGTGGACCTCCTCATGTCTGTGTATATATGCTAAACGACAATATAAGGCACCGAGGATGATTGATAATGAAGGCAGAGAAGTTCCAGGAAATCGAGGATACAAGTAAGCAACCCTTTATTGGATGTGATAAGGAGAAGGTTAACAGACATGGCTAGATATTTTGGTCGTGCTCGTGACCTACCTGGCGTACGGGAATTATTCGAAATGGAAGGTAGGAATAGGGGATTGTTGGGACTCTAAAGCAATAAGCAGAGGCTCAGGATGCTCGCTCTTTTTCTCTCTTGGTGTGCGTGTATGTATGCAACTAGCCCCCGAACCGGTATCGCGCTCCCGGACAGAGCTTTATAAGAATATTGATGCAGATTATTATGGCTACCGAGACGAGGAGGATGGACAGATCTTGCATTACGAAGAACAGCGAGAAAAGGAACTTTTAGAGGAGGCGGCCAATGCTGGCGACTCGACGGAACAACAAGAAGACGATAATAGTCCCATGGAGACTGATGAGTTTGATCCTACTGCTTTTGTGCCCACTCGGAAACAAGTTGAAGAATTTCTTGTCAGACGAAGAAAAGAACAGGTAACCACGGGCTGGGATGATAATAGCTACTGCCGGATGAGAAATCCTGACCTATTTTTCAATTAGCTCTTGGAGAAATACGTGTCTCCTGAATTGGCGCAGAGTGTTGAGGAGGCTAAAGAAATGGTTGGCGAACATTAAACTTGTTTTTTTTGTGAATTTGCTGTGCTTGATTAATAAATAATAGATGGCGGAAAATGCATGTGTCCTTCTACAAGTATGAGATAATGGTATCGATACTCAGCATTTTCTTCCTATTGCATGAGAGCCACATAGGGGTCGATCGGGCAGCAGTTGTCAGACGCATGCATCGGTCAGAGATTCATATGGGCTACATGCTAATTGAAGCCAAATCATGCACGGCACGGCACTGAATTGTCTTGGATATGCGACGTCTCTAGGGATACGGGAGAAACATGTTTGGACGATATCCTTTTTCTGCCTTCCTCTTTTACTGGGTGGCTGATGCAGACGGCGACCTGTTTCTTCTCCTACTTTCTGTGCTGTATATATCTTGACCCTCTTGCTTCTTCTTCTTGACAGCGTCTAAGGAGAACAGGATTTGGGACGATCAAAATGCTGTATAATCGTACGAAAATTAAATAATAATTATAATGGTACATGACAGTTGAGGGAACAATTACAGATGCATGCGAGAGAGATGGGGGGGTATCTAGAAGGATGAAAACGATGTTCCAGAGGGCGATTGGTGCTCTAAACGTACAGGCCTTAGCCATCGTCTCCACTTTTTTTTGTTGCATGCGTCGTCAATGACGACGTTATCGTTTTGCTGCAAGATGGGATGAGTACAGAGGGTGGCGGAGGGTCGCATGCTCGGGAGGGGCAGGAATTTGAGGACGTCATGATCAGCAGGAACCGACAATGCGCTAAACATGTACCGTTTCCGGTCGTCGTCGTCGTTTGCAAGCCAGTGGTCTGAACAGAGCCGGTACTCGTACATCACCAGCGTGCCGTCTATCCGCTCCTCCAGGCGCCGTCTGGAGACGTAGGATGACAAGTAGGGTTCACCGCAGCCCGAACAAGGTTTCGGGCGGGGCAAATGCGAGGCAATCCATCTTCTGGTGGTGTCACTGCCAAGATGTCTGCTGACTGCAACTCTTGCGCACAGCTCGACAAGTGAAGGTGGGCCATGGCTGAGAATGCAGTCGGTCTGATTGGCTGTGATCTTGTCGAGCTTTATCCGGCGTAGGTTGGGAAGTCTGAGTAACTCGGCCGGGACGGCCCAGAGATTGGGGCATTTGTGAATATACAAGACCGAGAGCGAGTCCAGCCCGCCTAACTCGGGCGGAAGCTCTCTGAGCGAGGGATTGTGGCTCAAGTCGAGGACGCTCAGTTTTTTGAGATGGCCTATATATGGCGTGATGGGATTGCATTCCAGCGTCGCGTTATGCGAAAGATCGAGCTGGGTTAGCTCAGTGAGGCCGTGAAAGGAGTCAGGGAGAGCGGTAAGGCGGTTATGCGATAGATTGAGATGCGTGAGCTGGCTGAGGGTGCCGAATGCGTCGGGAAGATTCGTCAGACGGTTCTTCGATCTAAAGGTATCATGGATTCTTAGGTCACATACAACTAAGCCCTTCTGCCCGGCAACCCCGTTATTTCGCCACCAAGGAGTTGCTGATGGATGATGTTCAGATATTTCCCCTCCTCCTCCTTCTTCCTCTTCTCCTCTACTTCCCACACCACTGCAACTGCTCTCCCCTCCTCCTCCTCCTCCTCCTCCTCCCCCGCAGCGCCGGGATCTCCCTTACAAATCAAGCTTGGTCACCATCTTGAGATAGAATACATCGTCGTCGAGACGGACAAGAGCACGTGCGGGGAATCGTAATTTGCGGTCATCCACAAAGCGCTTAATATCAGCGAACGTAATTTTCTGTTGTTGTTGTTGTTGTTCGGTATGCACATTTCTCTGAGTAGTCGCAGGACGGTCGACATCGTTAGCGTAATAGGTGGCGTCGATAGAAGCAAAGTCGCTGTAGAGGTTACGGGTGAGGTCAAAACCATAATCCTCGGGCCGACTGAGGACGCGGTCATGATGCCTTTGCTGTTGATGCTGCTGCTGCTTTGAGCTCTTGTCATCAGAAATACAATATCCGAAAACTCGCTGCGTACTAGGCTTCTGACCCATCTTATAGGAACTAAGAAACAGAAAAGAGCAAACAGAACATAGAATCCCAACCTAGTTTTAAAGCTCGTACAAGGAGCGCGGAAAAAAAATCATGCGGTACAAAATGCGAGATCGGCGCCCGCATAATACGGTCACCCCCTTCCCACACTCCCTTCCCCTTTCTATCTGTGGATATGTACGGACTCGGTCCATCATCGGGCGCACACACTGCTGCTGTTGTACTGGCCATCTTGTCTCCTTTCTTCTTCAACGAGTTTCAATTCCTTATTGACCCGATCTCCTGCCCGCTTAAACCACAATCTATGTGATTACTGCAGTGCTTTCGTTGGTCGATATGGGGTACGATATCTCTCGCAGGAACCCCGACACACACACAGGTACTTTCTGCACCTAAAGATCGCCGTACGGTTCAATGTTTATGCCTGCCAACATTAACCATCGAATCCCTAAGTCCCTGAAAGGTCAGTCAGAACATTATCCAGAATTTTCTTCCTCCTGTCTTCTCAACTCTCCCCTCTCATCTGTGCAACTCCTGTCTTACAAGGAAAAGACCGAAGCCATTGTTTAGTCTTCCATCCCTCAATCCTAGTGGGCTATTGAACCATAGCGAACCGCAGTTGCAGGTTGGATTCCAGACTGTCGAGAGATATAATGTGCGTATCAAGCTATGGCAAACAAGCGATGTACGATAAACGGCATTTTTCTTCTGTCTCATGCGAGCTGGTACGCTCTCTATCTCTCACTTCGTCTGAATGGGATGTCTCAGCAATTCTCTGTCGCAGAAAGCTTGTTTCTCTTGTTACTGAAGCCCTTTCTTGCGGTCAGCAGCGCCACCACCGCTACCACTATTCCCCAGAAGGCCCTACCAACGTCTTTTAAGGAGGATAGTACGCTTATTTCAACCATGCATACCGAAAACAGTGACAGACCGCGGACGTAACAAGAGGTGACACCCAATGCCAACGGCCGGTGTCCCCGGACGCCGGACATTGCCAGACAAACAAGAGGCAACGAAAATCTTTCAAAAAAGGGAAACTCCTCTCGGAATAAAACTCCGGCAGGAAAAAGTCATGGTAAGCAAAAGTCAAAATTTTTCAACTCGGTTTCTGACGAACGATCACTTGCTTCGAATCCAACCATGACGGACACCTCTGCGATCAAACCTACTGCCACTGCTCCCCCGATCGATACTTCCAAGTGGCCATTGCTGCTCAAGGTAAAATCAAGTTCTTATGGTTGTGCTCTAAGAGCTTTTATCAGACGCGATCGACTAATCGCTGTTATTTTTTTTATATCAAAACAGAACTACGACCAGCTCAACGTTCGCACAGGTCATTACACTCCTATTCCTATGGGTTGCTCCCCATTGAAGCGTCCTCTTAATGAATATGTTCGCTATGGTGTGATCAACCTCGACAAGGTAATGGCTTACTTTTTGTACCAAAGCTTCCGAGTTTTTTTTTTGAGGCTCATAACTTAAAACTCTCTATTAGCCCGCTAACCCGTCCTCCCACGAAGTGGTTGCCTGGATCCGTCGCATTCTTCGCGTTGAGAAAACGGGTCACAGTGGTACCTTGGATCCTAAGGTGACTGGCTGTCTTATTGTCTGCATTGACCGCGCTACGCGTCTTGTCAAGTCTCAGCAGGGTGCCGGTAAGGAGTACGTCTGTCTCCTCCGTCTTCATGACGCGATCTCTGGCGAGAAGAAGCTTCTTCAGGTTTGTTCTATCCTAGTGCTACAAAAGCTCATATCATCTGGCTCTGACATTATGATGTATATAGGCTATCGAGACCTTGACAGGTGCTCTTTTCCAACGCCCCCCTCTTATCTCCGCTGTCAAACGTCAATTGCGTGTGCGTACCATTCACGAAAGCAAGCTGATTGAATTCGATAATGATCGCCACCTTGGTGTGTTCTGGGTGAGCTGCGAGGCTGGCACATACATGCGTACGCTCTGCGTGCACCTGGGTCTTTTACTCGGTGTCGGAGGTCACATGCAGGAGCTCCGACGTGTCCGTTCCGGTGCCATGTCTGAGAACGACGATATCATGACCATGCACGATGTTCTCGATGCCCAGTGGATGTACGACAACAACCGAGACGAGTCATACCTGCGTCGCGTTGTCCGTCCCCTGGAAACATTGCTGACCGGTTACAAGCGCGTCGTTGTTAAGGATAGTGCAGTCAACGCTGTCTGCTACGGTGCCAAGCTGATGATTCCCGGTCTCTTGCGTTTCGAGAGCGGCATCGAGATCAATGACGAGATTGTTCTCATGACCACCAAGGGTGAAGCCATTGCTCTCGCCTATGCCCAGATGACCACTGCAGTCATGGCGACGTGCGATCACGGTGTTGTCGCTAAGGTCAAACGTGTGATCATGGAGCGCGATACATACCCCCGACGATGGGGTTTGGGTCCTGTTGCACTTGCCAAGAAGAAGCTCAAGACGGAAGGCAAGCTTGACAAGTACGGTCGTGCCACGGAAGAGACTCCCGAGATCTGGAAGACTGTCTACACTGATTTTGCGAATAACCCCAAGGGCGAGCCCATGGAGCCTGTCTTTGGACGATCCACGGAACAAATCGTTGCAGCTGCGGGTATTGCCCCTAAGATCACGCCGGTTAACGTTGCGGCTGTTGATGGTGCAAGCGCTCCTGCTGCTGGTGTGAAGCGCGCTGCTGACGACGACGAGGACAAGACGGAAGCAAAGAAGGTGAAGAAGGAAAAGAAGGAGAAAAAGGCGAAGAAGGAGAAGAAGAACAAAGATTAAAAGGGTACAAACTCCACATACACGCAATCTCGAACTCCTATACACGTACCCCTAAACATACACGCACATACACACACCCGCACGCACACACACACATACAAACCGAGACCTTTTAAAAAGAAAGAAGTTGTGAATATGGCATTGTAATTCATCTATTTTTCATTTTTTTTACGCGAATTTTTCTTTCATCTATTACAAAAAAAAAACTTCTGCTTTTATTATTATTAAAAGTTAGGACGGTGGTGGGCAGCAGGCGTTCTTGTCGCATGACGTATCGGCACATCGCAGCAGACACATGGTTTCGCTCGAAGATGAAAACTAGAAGAAAGAGAGTCAACTTTTTGGGGAGGGGTTTGATTGCTTATATGATACGTTACGTCTGGATCATTGTATGTCGTATGGACATTGCGCTCTTTACGTTCGACGGTTTCCTGTTCCTGACTGTCGAACGAATTACGCGGACTGTCATCTTTAACTTCTGGTTGGATCGTGACCGAGTGGACCCCGTGGGCGTGCATAATTTGACGTATTGTTGATGCCACGGCCATGTAGATGGTCTGTGACCGTAACTTGACGTGGACGGACGCAACATATTTTGTGTCGGAGAGCTGCCAGATGTGAAGCTCGTGCACAGAGAGGACACCGTCGAGCTATTATATAGATATATATGTATATAGAAATGGGCGATTTCAGCAAACATAGCGGAAAGATGGTCATTTGTCTTGAACACGGTTTACCCTTGATATCTCGGACTTGACATCGTCAAGCGCGACGTTGCTTCCCTGGAGGAGAATAAAAGAGGTTTCTCGGACTAGTTTTTTTTTTTTGTGAGCGAAAGGGATTGAATTTTTCATGCGCGATCATGGCATGAAAGAGAGCGGGTTTCGCTCAACTTACTCAGAGGGATTGCTGAGATACAAATGATAATGGCAATCAGAAGACTAAGGTGACGAAAGGACAGGATGAGAGAGCGATTTGACGTAGTCTTCTATCTGAAGCAGCCAGAGCCGATGTGGATCGGTTCCTCACCTGACAGCAGGGTCCAAATAATACCGCCAGGTACCGTCGGTGAGCCAGATCACGAGGGTGGAGGCAATCACGCCGACATTTCCAAGGGCATCGCCTGCGACATGCAGAAAGACCTTTTATCTATGTGTAAGGATCACGAAATTAATTGATCTTTTGCGCAAGCTTACTCCTCTCATATTCAGGTGGCCTTCATCATGTTTATGCTGGTGTTGAGATTCGACCTCGGTATGCTGGTGCTGCTTGTTACTATGGTGATGGTGATGAAGATGACTATGCTCTAAAAAGAAGGGTTGCTTCAGTGATTCGCGCTCGCTCCCGCCCGCCTAATTTGTATGGAAATGAAAACGGGGAAACGGAAGGAGGTGGGGAGGAAAGTGAAGGGCCCCCACCCGACTTACCGTGGAACAAAAACACGCCGACAAGATTCCCAGCCAAACCGGCGCATGCGACAATAAGTACAAGCATCGGATCGGTAACAGCTTCCGGGGACACAAATCGCTGTATAGCCTCAATTAGAATGGTCACGCAGAGTGCAAGGAGAAACACGGCATTGATGAGCGCCCCCAAAATCTCAGCCCGCTGCCATCCATACGAATATCGACTTGGATCGAATTGACTGACGCTAGCCACCTTTCGGAAGCACATGGACATTAGAAATCAACTGGTTTCCGACTCCTTTCTGTTAAGTGTATCATTTTACTCGTATGGCCCACAGAGCAACGACAAGGCTGAGCATATCATTCAGCATATGAAATGAGTCGGCGACCTAGAGAGAGACGTGTATGTGTGCGTTTGTTGCATTGACGTATAAGAAAATTACGGATCACACGCAGACAGAGAGATAGAGACTGAGACAGACACAGAGAATGTGAGAGAAAAGAGGATTGGTGTCATACCAGGGCGAGTGATCTGCTGTAAAATCCGACAACGATTTCTGCGATGAAGAAGACCGCGTTGATACTGAGCATAACTCGAATCCGTGTTTCTCGACTGAATCCCATCCTAGTTTTGTGTATATTTTTCTAAGAAGAGGAAGAGGATGAAGATAAAATGGAAGAAAAAAAGGAGGAGGAGAAAAAGCAAAGATCAGAAAAAATGTAAAATAAAGAAAAAGAGGCTGGGGACTGCAGCTGGAAATGTTAAGCCCATAGCCATCCGAGTAAGCACTGGATGACATGCATAAACACGTACACATGCACATAATATTCGCCTCCACCCCCCTGTCCCTGACGACGGTCACTCATTCAGTCTTTTTTCCCTTCTTGTGATCCGCTTTTCTCAAAAAAAAAAACCTAGTGATAAAGCCGTTGCTCATCACCACCATCCACGTTGTACGCTGCACGACAGCAAAAATACGCTGCCTATTAAGGTCTCGTGGCTGAGCTCCTGACTTGAACACCAACAGTACCGCCCTCTCCTCACTTCCAAAAAAGAGATATACGGTACACAAACACATCCTTAATTCAAACATTTTGGCCCGAGTGGGCCACTCATTATAAAAGATCCAGAGATATGCTGCTCTTCTGATTGCTCAGGTCTCGGAAGTCTGAATCCAGTTATGGACAAGGTCGTGGGTATTAAAAGTGGGTTTTCCTTTTGCAATAACAGTCGTCGCATCCGCGATACTAGGACTCTCCTTCTCCGGAATAAACATCGATACCAAAAGATGAGAATATCTGTAAAGGCTGTTGCATCGATACAAAACGAGGCGTGTGTGCAGTACTGTGCACTTCTTGGAAATTCGTTGTCTGTGCAACATCGGACCATAGAGACAATCTGATAAGAGATCAAATCTCCCGACAGGATATACCATGCGCCTAAGTTTTCAATTCTTTTCCTTCTTCTTTTCCTTCTTTCTCCATTCCATCCGCCTCATTTTATGGTTTCATCCGTCGCCTCTGTCAAAAAGAATGTTGTCGTTATCGGTGCTTCATCGGCGGGTAAGTCGGACATACTTGGGCGAATAGAAAGCACCGAGTTGATCCAACTGGCCTCCTTTTTGGTTATTTATTGTTCTTATCGCAGCTCATGGCATGGCCCTGCAATGGCTTGAGAATCCCCCCTCAGACCATCGGCTTATTCTAATTGAGCTCAAGACACATTATAATTTTGTGTTCGCATTTCCTCGTGCAGCTGTCAAACCGGGCTTTGAGCGGCAGTTGTTTATTCCGTACAGCAACTTCTTCAATGGCGACGACCAGGTCGGCAAAGTTGTCCATGCGCGCGCGGTGGCGCTCCATCCGCATCATGTCGAGCTGGACAGATCCGTGCCCGAGTTTGGCAACCGGATCAACTTTGAGTATCTTGTCTATGCGGCCGGAACAACGATCCCTCAGCCGGGTCGGTTAACGACCCATACGAAGCCCGAGAGTATTGCAATGCTTCAGCAATATCAACGAGTGATTCGTGAGGCCAAGGCGCCTATCATCATCGGAGGCGGTGCTGTCGGTCTGGGTAACATACATAGGGTTCCTCCAGAGCTCGGGCAATTATAAACATATATGCTATGAATATTGAAAGTGGGCTTCCTCGATTTGCGTTTAGAGCTTGCGGCCGAAATCAAGGAGCACTATCCAGACAAAGATGTGAGACTCATCCACTCACGCACGCGGTACATGCCAAAATATAAGGCCAGCATGGATTGCTTTATCCGCAACATCCTAAAGAAGCATGGTGTCAAGCAGGTTCTTGGCCAGCGCGTTGTCTTGCCGGAGGGCGGGTTTCCCTTGGAGGTCAAGCCAGTACAGATCAAGACGGTTCAGGGCAAAGTCATCGAGGGTGATCTAGCCGTAAGTCGATGGATCAGGACCATTCGTCACCCCACTCCTTCCCCCCTTCCCGGGCGCCCTGCCCCGATCCCATCCCACATCTCCATGTGTGGCTCATTGTGGCTCGCATGCAAATAGATCATGTGCATCGGCATGACACCCAACAGTGACCTCCTGGCAAAGCTATCGCCTAAATCCGTCTGCAAACACAACCGGTTCGTCAATGTCAAACCGACCATGCAAATCGACGACAGCGCATACCCTCATATATTCGCAGCGGGTGACGTGATTAACCACACAGATGTCAAGACCGGTCATTTTGCATGGATGCAAGGATTAGCTGCTCTCCACAATATCAAGAAGCTCATCGCTGGCTGTTCTTACGATGAACTCGAACCTTATCGAAGCAAGGATGTGGCACTTATCAAGATTGCATTAGGCGAGGTAAGTGGACTATTTCTTCTTTACCTTTTTATGCTGTCACGGTTACGATTGCTGACTGGCCTATACCCGTTATCGTTCTTGAAGAAGGAGGCAGTGATGCAGACGAATGCTTTGGGCCCCTTATTAGCTTTCAACTCATGGATTGCGGCCCGGAATATTCCAGAGAACCTGTGGGCAGATGCTGGTTGGGAATGGATGAAAGCAGTCGGAAAGGACGGAAAGAAGGATTTTGACCTGTAGGAGTAAATGGGAAAAAAAAGGGGGTTGGGGATTTCTTCTACACGATCCCTTGAACCTAGAGCAAATAAAAAATACGTTTCATGAGATGGAAAGCTAGTTGAATAGCGTGCATACAATCGTTGCTTTCGAAAAGGCACTTGAGATCCTGTGTATCATTTACAGCCCGTATACGACAGCCGAATGTCCCCGGAAACCCAAAATGGGGATTACGTACCGATCTGGTAATAGCAAATAAATTACGTGTAACACTGCCTGAAATGAACAGAAATAACGGGCTTTTAAAACCAACCCCTAATGTTCGTCATAGCAGCACGAAAATGCCATGCAACTGATGGTCATGAGTTGAGAACGTAGATGCCTTTCTCGAATTGATCTATCGGACTTATTTTGCAGTCGCTGTTATTGATACCCCCCTTCACAATATCTTTTAATTGTGTTGCAACACATTGGCAACAAGATCTGTGTCAAGAAACAAAACTAGGTAACTATGGCAGACGGACTACCCAAGAAGGGGGGGTTGTTTGGCAGATCCGGTGGATGTGCTACACACGAGGCGGAAGCGGAGGAGCCGGTGGAAACGGTGGAAACGGCGGTAGAGGCGGGAAACCGCCACCTCCACCTCCAGGAGGAAAAGGGGGAGCTGGAGGGAAAGGCGGAAATGGCGGTTGGGGCGGAAAGCCTGGCCTGGGAGGGAACACCAAGGCAGGTTGGGCATCAGCAGCACTACGGTACGTATATAGAACCATTTGCAGGCAGCCAAAAAAAAACCCACTTCCCTTTTGCACTCTCTGGCAATGGTAGACTTACAGCTCCGGTTCCGTTTTCACCACCTCTGCCGGTGCGCTGGCTACGCAAAGGAAGAGAACACCAATAACTATGACCAGATGGACAACCAAGAGCTTGAGAAATCGCATGATGATGGATAGAGCAGGGATTTGACCTTCATTGAAGAAATCTTTTATACCTAAATGCGGCTCTCATATATCGACCTTTACGTGCTCCCCTGATAAGTTGGACTGATTTATGAATACAGTACTTCTCTATAACAGGTGGCATATCACCTCGCAGTGATACACATGGATCTTTTTAATCAGAACCATGATCTTGGGCCGAGATATGGTCATGCGTCAATCCAGGAGAAGATTCCCATAGGAGCTGATGTTGATGGCATGGGATTGTGAAGCTTGCTTTGTTTCCCATAGCGCATCTTTAGGATACTCATCGTCGGATCAGCACGATTGTATTGGTTTGTACGCCCATTCTATGCTATAGTATTCGAGTCGTCCCATTCCTTATAGGAAAGCAAGCTGATTTGGAGGTACCCAAGTTTCTCCTTCTTCCTTTTACCAAACTGCTAAATACTGTAAGGAGGCCCAAGCGGCTGAACAGGCTTTGTTTCTTTTTCCCAGGAAAAATGTTTTATGTACTCTACAGGCTTCTATCAAATGATAAACCAGCAACGATTCTCTCCTCGTCATTCTATGCTATCAAATCAAGCACCATCACACATGTTTATTGCGTCTTATCATGATGATTGACTTGTTTTGAGTGTTTGAAGAGCTTTGAGAGGGACGCAAAGCCGAAGAGGAGGCTGCTGCCTGTCCATTTTGCGACGTTCATCGGCCTATACCAGCCACGTCGAAGGCAAATTCCCAGGGTCAATACCGCTTCGGCGAGATGGACAGCCACAGCACAGCGCCAGATCTTCAACACAAGCGTCTGGGTCAGCGTGCTACGCAGCTGGAGCACAATGGACGGCAGGTGGCGCGCAAGATAATCATCCGATGCAAATGCAAGCAGCGCAGTCATGCCCAGTCCGGCGGTGATGGCAATCTGCCAGAAAGGATCGGCAGCATAGAAGATATCGAGCGGTACAGAAGGTTCAGGTGGTGTATAGATGTCCGTGGCCTGGGCATAAAGAGCTTTTGCGATGGCTGCAAGCGGCGGGGGGCCGGCGAGTGAGCTTGGCTAGATTGTGAAAAAACCGGAGGGATAATGAAATTCCCCCCTCCCATCTCCTCGGGTCAAATCCATGGTACAGCCCAATATCCCACCCAACTTTTCTTCTTACCAGGCCCAATGCCGTTTCGGCCTCTTTGGCCATTTCTTCAAGTACGGGTCGAATCTCTTCACGCTTCGAAAGAGGGGTCTTGAACTCAATAAACAGCTCGTGATGCTCCTCCGTTTCCCCTCGAAGCTTGTAGCTCACGGTGAATCCCCGCGATGTAATGCTCTTGAATGTCGCGGATTCGGCGTCGTGCTTTCGACCATAATATCGGACATAGGCGAGATTCGTAGCTAATAGGCGATGGTTGGGTGCTAACCGAGTCGAGCATAAAAGAAATATGCTCACCTGAATGCACGCTCATGTAAGCCGAGATGGGCGCACTATGGGGCGCAATAGGATCAGGCTTTGCCATAACTTATGGGTGGGGTAAAGAGAAAAAGACGACAAACCCCCGCCTTGCATTCGCGACCAGAAAAAAATAGCGAGTAAATTATTACGATATTCAACGAATTTGAACAGCTGATATCAAAGAGACTGCGAGAGGGGGTTGGAGAAAGACGAGGAGAAAGTTGGACAAAGGAAAAAGGGGGGCTGTTATGTGGTGGGTTTAGAGAAAGAAAAGGTGGGTAGACAAGGATCGAGCTAAAGTGAGATTTTAGTGCTTCGTCAACTGAGCAGAAGGAAAAAGATAATAGCGAATGTATGGAGAGAGAGAGAGAGAGAGGGAAGGGAGGGATAACGGCGAAAGAGGTTCAAAGGGTATACACTACACAAGAGCCAGTTCTAAGGTCCATGTTCGTCTCGCCCACAACCGTACAGACTGGCCCTCCAGTTCGACTGTATTACCATCCCACCAGCATTTCCTCTTTAACAACAGATAGCCGTTAGCGCTACCACGAACGGAAAACAAAGCACATGTAGACTTACCGCAGGTTTTCTCCAGAATAACAAGAGCTTCTGTGCGGTTGCCATATGATTATTGGGTCCAGTGGTCTGCAACAAAACAAGGGACATGCTAACCACGCAGGTCCTCGTGGGTTCGAGCTGCCGGTAGCCCCAGTGATCATCTCGTCTGAAGCCTGCGTCGCAAAGCATGTCAATCAGGTGTTGTTCGGCCGCATTGTTTTCCCGCGAAATATTCTTTTGAAGTGCATCAAACACCTGGTCCTGCCGCTTGAGCGCATGGCCGCACGCAACCTTCAAGGAGGCCATGGTGGCCGGTGCGAGCGTGTTTGGCGGGATGCAGTAATACTCAAGCTCCTCTCTGAGGACGATGATGGGCTGCTTGGATAGTAGAGGGTAATACACGGACGAGGGCGGCACCTCCGGTGTAGCTGCTGTTGTTGCTGGTCGGTTGGGGCTGTCGGCTGCATAGTGGTAGATTTTCAGTACGTAGTCCAAGCAAGCTGGGTCAAAGTCCACAAAGGTGACCTGGTCTTCCAGCCCGCCAACTGAGTCTCGCGACTGATTCTCCTCATCTTCCTGTCGCCCTAGCACAAGTCCGTTGGGGAACATGGCAATCAAAAGACTTTCTGGCAAATTTACAAGCGTATCTCGATCCAGGTCAATTCGGGATCCTCGCAGATCCAACTTTAGGATTTGTGGGATGGCATCTTCAGGATTGTCGAATCCATCATCATCTGCTGGCTGCTGTTGATATATCAGGTCATCTTGCTCATTATTGCTATCTGGCTCAGGCACTTGAACAATCGGGGATTCGGAAGCCATATTCATTTGAGCAACCTTGATAAAAGGGGGTTGGGTAGGGAGGGAGGGAGAGGAGAGGAATAAAAAGCGCCCTTTGCGAAACCAAATTCACATGTATGCGTACTTAAAATTAAGTGCGTGCTCTATTCAACAACACCAGTTTACAAAAAAAAATATTATCGTCCTAAGCACTATCTTCACTTTTGTTCTCGCCTTGGCTCACGTGTGTCATCAGGTCATTAAGGGAGCGATCCAGCCTGTCAATGCGCACGTTCATTTCTTCCACTAATACATACAAAGGGAAGAAAAAACAGTGGAGACACGCGTTAAACATTCCATATTCCCATATCACTAGCTTCGCCTCATACGCACATTTCTCATTGATTTGGGTATTGACAGAATCAAATTTCGATTGCTATATTATAACAATCAGTCATCCAGATGCGCGAATCCCTTCAGGTCAAGAATACTCACGAGTTTGTCGATCAGGCCATCAATCTAAAATGTTTGTCAGTATACTGCAGCGCATGACAAGGTAGCAACACCTACGTAGTTGGCGAGTTCTTCATTTGTAGACATGGGTGAGGCGTTGGCAGAGGGCTCTTGGGCGGACATGGGGTATGGATGTGGAAATAACGGGAGAAATTTCTTTATTATTTATGGTGAGACGGATGAGAGAGTTAGGATATGATATTTTTATGGAATGAAGAATAAATGAAAGGATACATGAATATCATTGTACAGGTGCGGTGGTGTGATGATCTCTCCTTTAAAATCGTACAGATTTGACCACATTGCTCTTGATACCAGTCGACTCGCCTCCATAAGTGCCCGTAAGAGGCTTGACAACAGCTCTGACTGTCTGGAGTTTCTTGAGCTTGTTGGCATATTTGTTCCTGTTCTTGACGCGCGCGTTTCTGGCTTCCTTCTTTCGCTTCGGCGTAAGACCCCGGTTCTTGAGGATTTTATACGATGCAAGACGCTTCTCGCCCTCCTCAACTTCCCAGTCACCTTCCATGATCGGTGCTCGTTCAGCCTCGTATTGCTCTTTCTTGGCTGCCTTCTTGGCTTCCTTCTCGGCCTTTGTTTGTGCATAGAAATCATCCTCGTCTTCTTCTCGAAGGCTATCTGCAACAGCCATGTCATCTTCATCGAAGTCTGCATCATCGAGATCTGCGGATGCATCTTGTGGTTGCGCAACACCGCTCTTCTCCCTCCTATTTTGACGGTCCTTGTAAGGAATATCGACATCACCCTGGTATTTCGCCTGATTTCTGCTTTGTTTCTATGATGTCAATCATCGTTAATAATTAGGTTCTGTTCGGTAATACCCCTCGCAGGAGAGCAACATACTGAATCAATCTTGGCAACGTAATCTCGAATTGATCGCTTTTTCGCCATCTTATCTTCCAGGTCAATCTCATCCAACGCCTCTAGTTCACCAAAATCGTCCTGCATACTTCGTTTGCGCTTCTTGGCTGCTGCTTTGCCATTTTTCTTTAGGCTCTTGAACTCTTGCTCGATATCAAACACATCACGATCCTCTTCTTTTTCCTCCATGTCGACAATATCCTCATCCTCAGACATAGGTTGAGCGACCTGCTTCTTGTTCTTTTTGGGAAGCTTGGTCTTTGCGGTGGCGGTATGAGACTTTTCAGTGGATAGTTCAGGAGCATCAAGCTTATCCATGAATGCGTCGATTTGCGCTTGGAGCTTGTTCTCAACCTGTTCTGTTTTCTCCAGAGATGCTCGTAAAGCGACAAGGGAATTGATAACGGGGTGGTCTCGAAGGCCAGGTGTTCCTGACGCCTTCAAAACAAAGTAAAATGACACATTTGTCAAGTAGTTCAGCAATAACTCTAGAATAATTGGTATGAATACGATATATATGATTGCCAGCAGAGATGCTTACGATGCTTGAACTGCAAAAACTGCGCCTCGCGTGCGTCCTGCTTGCCCTTGGATTTTATTCTGTTACTTATGATCAGTAAATCATGTCAGTGCTGCAGAATCTCATTCTGTTCCTTTACCGATTCAAGTCTTGCTCTAATCCTTCGACAATTTCGGTCCTCTCTTTGAATTCGTTTAACAAGTCCAAAAGCTCTGGTGACTCGTTCTGCAAAATCTTCAGTTTCTCGGCAACGGAAATGTTCTTACGCCGCTTTGCAACCGTTTTGGCAATACTAGAAAGACAGAAAATAGGTCACTTCAACCGGATCAACCTTTCACCCTTCCTTGATCACATACTCGAATGTAATATCATTCAGCTCCTTCGTAACATTGCTCACCAACTCCTTATCGCCTTCCACGTCTGCGTCTGCACCAGTTCCCCAGTCGTCCATGAAATCAGCTTCGTCCATGGTAGCAATGTGTTCCTTTTGAATTCTTAATGCCTCCTCTTCTTCTTCGCGCATCTCGTCAAGATCTGAGCCCTCATCGGCATCATAATAGGCCTTCTTGGATTTGCCCCAAGTAGCATCTAGAAAATCAAGCTTCAGGACAAAATACAACAAAAGGGACATGAACAATACTCTACATACCTTCTTCCTCCTCGTCGTCGGAAGCTTTTTTTGGGATGATCTCATCGTCAGAAAGCTCGCCCTCGTCCTCGTCCTCTTCTTCATCGTCGTCCAAACCGAGGCCAAATACTTCAGCCTCGCTTTCTTCATCTGCAAGTAAAAACAGAAAAACAAACTTGATTGAGTTGAAACAATTTCATTTGGGGAGAATCGATTCTCGGTCGTACCAGAGTTCTGGACATCGTTCTCGAGCAGCACCTTCTCTCGTTCGTCGTGGACTGGATAATCACAGTTGTGTTAGTTTTTCGATCGATCGCCTTTTCTTTTATAAAAAATAGAGAAATTCATTGGTGATCCATACAGTCATCCTCTGAATCGTGTTCGATGTCGTTCCATGTTCTTATCGCCTTTATTTTTCCGTCATCGCGATTGATTTGATTTGCGGATCCGTCCCGGAAAACTGGCGCCTTTTTCTTCCCCATTGTGTATGAACAAAAGTGATAAGAGGGCTGATTCAACATAAAAAATTGCAACTATTTTTTTTTACTGGCTGAACTCCGAAGTTCAACCACGGAGGGCAGTGAATGGGTGATGCAAAGTTGGGAAAACTTCCAACTTCTGACTAACCCGTTTGCGTCCTCATCATTTCTGAACATAATGGTTATCCTGCTAACAAAAAGGCTTGAAGTATGAAACCCTCGTATTCGTGGAGGATGTTTGTGTGTTCAAAATTTGCTAGTCGCGCAAGCCCGCAGAATGGCCTATTTCATGCTTCTGTTTCTACCCAGATGAAGGCCTGTTATTTACTACATTGCTATTCTTTTATTTTTATGGCCCACGGTTATCTGTTTCCACCTGCGGTATTTCTGCTCATTAGCGCACTAACCATCGAAATCGTTTGGCCAACCTCGCGCTCAATATGAGAAAACCCTCGGACAGGAGTAGGATGGAAGTTCCGGGCAGCGATGCGCCAGTTGCACACACCTTGGTCATCCATAGTGTTCAAAGGCGCGGGATTTTCCAGTGAACTCTATACTGGGTCATAGTGCTGATTAGGATATCGGGTTAGTTTCAAGAAATACCAAGTGAATTTTCTTCAATTACGTATCACTGCTTACTGCATTGCTAATGCTGGTGTGCGGATCTGCTCGGGACAATGGTAAGGTTCCAGCTGAGCCTGGTTTGCGGTCACCATTTTGACCTGTCACTTGAGTGTTTTATTGGCAAGGTATAAGCCAAAGGAATAACTTTGAGAACTTCGTCGTCTACGTGATAATCTCTAGCTAGCAGCCGGCCACGATAACAATACCTTTTTCTGGCGCACCTATGTTAAGCTGATTTTACAGTACTGTGGGTAGTCTCCTGAACGATTGGGATCAAATGGTTAAGTCAGAAAGCCTGAGAAATGGCCGCAACCTTTTTTTATTCCTCTGTTCCTTTCAATAAGTAATCGACTGCTATTTCTCCACGCCTTTCTTACTGCCCTTGCAATAATGTCAGACCGGAAGCATCACGTATAGTTAGCCGATCTTTGGGTAAATGTACGCAATCCTTGCGGCTGTTGATTTCGGTAATTTGTATATCCCGAGGAATTGGTTTAGCGGCCTCCATGATACAGCTTTGAGGCTGTGTTGATCACAGAATGGCAGCAGAGCAAGGTCACTGATGTTACTTCATCATTTCTTCTCTTTTTAATGCAACTGGCCAAATGCAAGAGTCAAGAACAAGCGATATTATAATCCGTTCGAGTACAGTGCTGATTAGCTGGTTCAAGTCCAAGTTTTGTGGGCATGGACTGATCGCATATACTGGTGTGTAACCGTTCGGTAAAAAACTATCATGTGATCACGATTACCAAGCAGTGTATCAACAGGATCACTAAGGAATTTGACATGGTAATTAAACACAAATCTCCCCCCGAAATCCAAGTCTGTCCACATATGAAGAATCAACTTGACGATTAGATATCATATGTATATGCTTAACTCTTTCAACTAGTATAAAACCCCACCAGCAACAATAAAAGTGAGCTCCTATCTATTTTCCGTGTTATGCTGTAACCAAGCTATTACACTGTGATCGTCATACACACATGCACTTGACTTTTTGGTTGCCTTTCTATATTACCGATTCCCTCTCAACTATGTACAACCGGTGGGTTCACAATACGATGTAGCCAACCTTTAGACCATTGTGCATGATCCTTACGGATGCTGGCCTTAGTAATCGGAATGCATATAGAATCAAGGATCATCAAGAAAAATGTCGTTTCGCCTACAGTCAGTATCAGTCATTTCCGATCGATGTACCCAAGGAAGGTGTTCTTGAATCTCCGCATCCACCTTAATGACAAGTTTCATTTTTATTAAACGATGGAACATCCTTTTGGACATTTCATGTCACCTCCAAAGTTCTTCAGCAGTTGCTCCGCAAGTTGTTCTATGAAAATGGATGGATCTGCACCGACGCATTCTAAAATATAAACCGGGTATGCTTTTCATTCAGAGTACCTGAGCGACTCCTGGATTCTACGATCCCTAAAAATGCTGTCAGGGCCGTTTTTACTGTATATGTAATGCCCATTGACATGCCGAACAGATATATATTCCTAGTAGCTTCGCTATAACTAATGTATTGAAACCATTCTCAAATATTAGTTTGATTCTTTCGTCAGACTGACTGGATCCTTTCGCTTGGGGATATGCACAACAGCAAGCTCAAAGTTGCAGTTGCAAGATAGGTTGCGCAGGTATTCTGAGTAAGAGAATGTATTTCCTCATCAACGACATAATTCATAGGCTCAGAACCGCCATGACATCAGAGACGCGACCCTGTCTAACTTCATAAAAAAAGTGAATATGTACTCATTTCAGAATGATAAAAATCTATAGAAAAGGATCGGCAGGCATAAAAAAGAAATTGACGTATCCTACATACACTTGCGAATTTGCCGAATTTTCAATGCAAGATATCTATTTCCATGTACGAGACATCTGATTTGTCATAGTACGCAATGATTTCTTGTCATCCTGCAACTTCTAGTTTGGGCACATGCGTCTTTGATTTTGGGAAATCGAATATGTTGCATATAATAGGGGATGGGTGCCAGTTCGATAAATAGGAAAATACCGAAATATCGCTCTGAGGAAAGGGGAAAAAAGAAACAGAGCGCAAGGGAGGGGCGGATTGAGGGGTGGATGGGAAGAGGGATACAAAGCGCTGTTGACAAAATGAGCTATGCACCGAAGGATAAGCAAGAAGAAGGGAGGAAAGAGGAGGAGACCATCAGAAGAAATGAAAAAAAAGGATTCGCCGATTAAACGAACCCGGCATCATAAGTGGTAGCAAGAGGAGATAGCAAAGGGAGACAGAACCAAGACGACCCAATGTTTAGATTGCTAGGAGAGACTTACCAACGCGAGGAGAATGGCTGTTTTAGGCTACAAACACACCGGGGTATATTACTGGGGATGTACCGCACTCTTAGGAGCCTGGAGAACCCACCCAGCACTCTATATTAACATTGGAGGGTATTAGAGTTGTACTAATAACAGCTTGGAATAAGCTTAAAGCAAAGACCATGTCGCAATTCTTAAATGAATCAGAGCAAATATATGAAGATACCGGTGCGAAAATGCCCAAACCAGGGAATTTGGCTGGAGAAGGACCTAGTTTTTCTCTATGTGTGTATAAAATGATGTTTCCTTCTCCTCGGTCTTCATTGCCTTTTTCATCGGGTCACTTGCCGATATCTATCTCCCATTATCATATGAAGGAGGTGCTTGACCATAGCTGTCAATAATCCTCTATTCCTGGATGTAAAGATCCGCATTGCCATAGAAGCAACTCCAGACAACAGGGCGCGTTTGAGGGAGAAAGGGGATCAACTTGACAGATATATAAGCATCCGCCATGTCATTTCTGGATACCTGCTCTCCCAAACAATCATAAGGTGGCTTACCTCTCTTCCTCCCTTTCGCAGCACAAACACGCAGGCACACATACATACGTACAATTTATCTCTCAATTCCACTATGAAAGTCGCAACCTCAAGCTTCCACCTACCTCCATGCTCGGACTTGCTTATGCGGTCTAGGATCCCGGCCCCAAGAAGGTCGTCGGTCCTTGAAGTACAAAGTCTGCTTTCATCTTCACCCCGTCAGCACCAAGTCCCGCTGAAGGCTAAGCGTAAACGTGCATCTCCCGCGCAACTCTCGGTCCTTAATCATGTTTTCAGCCAAACATATTTTCCATCTACTGAGCTACGAATCGAACTGGGCAAGCAGCTTGGAATGAGTCCAAGAGCTGTCCAAATCTGGTTCCAGAACAGACGCCAGTCTTTGCGCACCCGCGAGCGCCAGCAGCAGCAGCAACAGCAGCAGCAGCAACAACAACAACAACAACAACAACAACAACAACAGCGCCAGCAGCGCCACCAGCATGTAGTGCAGGCAGTTGCAGCAGATTATTCTTATTGTATGTCATATCAGAACCTCACCACCGTTCTTCCACCGATCTCTCCACCCTTGTCGCCCCCCGAACACAGCCGTATTGGCCCCTCAAAAAGCCACCACCATCACAACTCGTACTTTTCGCTGCCCCCCCTTCAACTGCCAAGTACTCCTACAAAATCGCCCGTGCCAACATCCTCCTCATCCTCCTACCCGAGCCCCACATCCATTGATTCGATCATCCTTCACTAAGTTCAATCCCCTGGTAAATCTCAGTGTAATTCTTTGCCAGGCCCGTCTTATCCGCAAAAAATAATCCCTATGACCACCAAAACGCCAATCAAAAAATCCCTCTCACTTTCTCCTGCCCCTTATGTTTCCAGCTTGCTTACTTCTTCTTGAACCGGAGCTTATTAATTCATGTATATGCATCGTTGTTCCAACCTTCCTTCTTCTTTTATATTATTACACTTTTTTCTCTATTAAGTTGGCATCTTCATGACTATCATGCACATTTCGCGTACATATTTACTTACATTCGTACCGCCTTTTTTTAAAAAAAGAAAGAAAAGAAAAAAGAGTCTCTAATGCTTTCTACCATAATCGTAATCGCCAGAAAAGGATTTTTTTACATATCAATAAACCTCGTAAATTGTACAGAATTATTGTAATGAACAATGCCATTTTGCTGATTTCTTACCATGCGGTCGGTGCATATTTCGAGGTAAAAAAGCGAATGAGGGAGTATATACAGCATTTGAGCACAATGCAGAGGACCGAATGGATAAGGTATGTATTCCTGCGAGCGGGTTGCTTAAGAATAAGGTTTGGAGCAGCATGGTTCTCCTACTGTTAAAACGTTGGTGACAGAATTGACGCACGTACAGATCAGTTATCGTACTCTATTTGGCCAACGAGAACGTGGAAGGATATGCAAGTTTTTCGAAAGAGACAACAGTAGAGGGGGTTGATCTGTTGTTCCAGAGACGGGATTGAACATATGCCTTGTCAATCTGCGATGGTTGACATGTAAAGGAGACCATATCTATCGCAAAAGTATTTTAAAAATACACAGAATTCCGAATGTCTGGATTCCAATCGAGAAATACAGGACCAGAAAGGAGAACGCATACCTTCTCCCATTATTGAACCCCTTAGACGGACAAAATATCTTGATATATCCCGGAATCAGTCTATGCTATTTCTCCTATGTTTTTTATACAGAGTCAGATAAGCATCGAGGACCACGGGAGACAAAAAGGACGACTATGAGGAGCGCAAATGTTTATAAAGTTTATAACGACATGCAACCATTTCTACAAATAGGCTCTTCGATTGAAATAGATCTACGTAGTAGTCTGTGTGGAATATTAGGATGATCTCCATAAACACAAAACCTTCATTTCAATAAGGACGGGCTCGCTTTTGCAGTGTCCACACAAAAGACGGGATATTATATAGATTCATTTCTTATCCGAGAACGCAATAACAGAACCTAATGTACAAATGTCTTCCGAATTCGCTTCTTGAGTTTCAAAGCCTCTTCTTTCTCATCTCGATCCGCCTTCTTGTTCCGGGCTCCCCCCGCCCCCATTCACATTGTCTTAACCTCATTGCCCGTGTCACATGAATAGGTCTGACCTCTCCAAAGAGCCGCAAAGCACATAAGGGATTGCATAGCAAGGGGGAGATCAGAGAGAAATGGTTCAGGCCAGACCCATAGCTTCTTTTCCCTTTCGAACCGTCATCGTTGCTATTATCGAGATATTGAGTAAAATGGTACGTATAAATAATATGTAGAGGACGATGTTTCTATCCCCAAAAGGGTAGGGGTCGGGCAGAGGATGTTGCTACGCACTCAGTCACCTAGCTTTGACATAAGGAGAAGCATCTGTTGCCTCTTCTTCTTTCTAAGCGGCTCTATAATATCCCTATTGCGATGTTTCTTCTCAGTTCTACCACAAAGATATATGTTTGGCGGGATTGCACTGAGAGAATGATTAGATACATGCACATAATAAATATGTGACTAGATGGTAATAATGAAGGCGGCCTAGAAAGAGGACAAGTTGGATTGACAGGTCTAAATCATATAACTTTGAACTTCCGCAACCTTAGATGAACGCCTCTTCTAATAAAATTCAATCATGGGATGGTGGAATAGCGTTGATCTATCTGCATTCTATTTACAATACGAAGCAAACAACAGAAATCCTTGTTTCGCCTTTCCACCAGTTTGTAGATCCTATCCAAAGCGATTAGGCCATTTTCGAGCCTTTCATTTCTATGAGACCGCTGAAGATGGTGCCAAAGATTCCTATCGCGCGATGCTCTAGAAGCTATGTCTACTCATTGCGCTTTTTTACATGCCCGAGAATTCCTCTACCACTACCCCGGGCTTTCCTGTTACGGTAAGAGGAGAGGCAGAAGACACTTTTGCATGAATGGGGACTAGAGCGGAAAAAAAAGGAGTCAAGTCACACGGTAGGACGAAACGCGTATCACCGTCCATGCAATAACGTACAAGCGCACACAAAAAGAGAAAAAAGGACACATAGCAACTTTTCCCCTTTTTTTCGCGCGAGTCAGAGTCATGTCCACAATGCAGGAACCAGAACTTACGGATGAACAGATCCTTGAATTTGAGCAGCGCATCAAGGATGAGGAGGCACTCAAGGTTGGTTGCAAGGGGCAATAAAACGCTATTGAATGACATTCTTTATGCTAACATTGCAATAGATTCCACTCGTTTGCCAGGCCGAGCCAATCTCGATCCTCGAAAATGAGTTTAAAGACAATGAGCCTTTCCTTCGCAAAGTCAAAGTCTGTTTCTGCCATCTGTTGATTGTCTCATGCTGTGACTGATGTGCCGTACCGATAGAATTTAAGCGAGACTTCAGACAGAATCCGCAAATGCCGAGGGGATGGTGCGTTAGGAATAAAGAGAGAAGGACGAAAGGGAGAATAATACCGATACTATGGAGTAACCAAGCTAACGCAGGATTCGCATACAGGCAATTGTTTTTTTCGAGGTAAGACAAGAAGCGAAAGATATATCATTGAAGGACTCTCTTCAACTTTTGTAAAACGAGCAAGCATTTTCATTCGCGTGGTTTGAGAGTCTCACACATCACCGCGAGAATTACGACGCTGCCCTGAGAAAGCTGAAGGCAACGCCGGAACTTCTAGAGCGGGCTGGATTCCAGGCTCTCGCTTTTGAGGACTTCTACGACATCACAATCGAGCAGTTTGAGCAGCTACCCAGTCGTGGCAACGATCCAGATATGCTCCTTGCGAACTTTCAGTCTGAGGAGATCTCGAATAGCATCGTCATGTACTTACGATTCATCGCATCGGCCTATCTCCGAATCCACGCAGCAGAGTACGAACCGTTCCTGATTGACGAGATGGTTTCGATCGATGAGTTTTGCGCGATGCACGTTGAGGCCTTTGGACGGGAATCGGATCATTTGCATATTATTGCACTAAGCAAGGCACTGGAGGTGCCTGTCGAGATCGTATACCTTGATGGTAGCATGGGGTCCGACGCAGCTGTCCATTCGTTCTGGCCAGACGAAGAAGCAAAGACCGGCAAGCCGCTACGCCTGATTTATCGCCCAGGTAAATGACAACCAAATGCGATGGAGAAGAGAAGTGAATTAAAATCTCCTAATGCACTGTCCTTGCTAGGCCATTATGATATCTTGTACGAAAAAAGTTAAATAACAATTCCGGGAAGAGGTTTCCTTTTTGTGTGAAGGACACTAGCGCTGTCAAATGTTGTGTGAGTGTATTCTCTATGATATCACCTTGCTGGTGGTGTGCATTGTCGCCTGATGCATTGCACAATCGAAATCCTCTGACAAGTTACTGCGTTTTTATACTTTATTTTCCAAAATAAATTTTGTATACGAGATAAAAACAATGGCGTATAAATATGAAAAGGAAGACCCATTAATAGGTAAAAAGACTTCGTATTCATGCATTAAAGTATGTTAATTTACAGCAAACTTTTCTTCTTCTTCTTCTTCATCACACCGTTCTCCCAACGGAAGAGATGTACTCCTAAGAGCTGTGGTTATCCTGACTGCGTCAGCGATAACTGGCGCTGAAATTAGTGGTCGGGTTCACGGGTGTCTCGATCGGCCTGAGAGTGCACATCCTGGTCTTCCTCACCTTGCCCGCCATGGTCTCATGTTCCACTGCTCTGATTCAGGTGAGTGTGGTCTTGCACGAGCTGCAGATGCTTGTGCAGTACTTCCTCTCTGAAACCTTGTTGGGATGATGCCATATTCCCGAAGAATACGGAGGATATGACGCATGTTAAGAGCCGTCGCCAGATCCTGATTCCATAATCTTGGTTGACGAACGCCGTGTGCCATGCCTACTGTACAGCTTTGATTTGAACATATATTGAAACATTGATATATTAAAAGAATTTTGGAAAAATATACACACTTTAACAGTCCTTCATACCCTAGCAGGCCATAGCAGATGGCGACTGGATTATTGGATTGTTGATATGGGCGTGGATTAGGTACCATTCTGAAGGTAGTGAGAGACTCCTTACCGCAGGTGGGGCAGCATTGTTGGTTTTGTACTCGTCGATTAAAGACGCATTGAACTTGTTCTTCTTCAACAGCTTCCGAACGCCTACACCGCGGATAGGCTTGTCGTATCTTGTGTTTGACGCAGACCAATCCCCCATCATGAGCACGGCTTTACTTCCAAACTTCATGTTCATAGAGTCGAGAAGCCTTTCATCAGTTTGCTGCTTCTCGTAAAATGCGGACAGGTGAAGTTTTCGACATAAAAACTGTGAGTTCGGGTGGTTCGTTGTGGTTGCTGCGTGGAAAGTCTTGAGAAGCGTAGAGACCTGGTTCTTGGCAGTGAGGTATCCCTCATAGTCGAATACGGAAAGCGTACCACTTTGGAACTGAGATAGATGCTGTTCGGCCAGCGCCACCTTAGGCCGCTCTGCCTGGACTCATTCTCTTAACCTGCCGGTACCACTTGGTCTTCCGTGTATGACCCTGAAGCTGTTTTGTATAGCGGAAGATTTGGTGGTTATCGGATGAAAAATTCTTATGAGCGCAATATAGCAGGCTCTCCTGTCAGGATCAACAGTGACCCAACTGGCCTATATGGTCTTCATTCCGGATTATCTGTGGATTGATGTACTCGATATCTTCTTTCTGGATCCTTAATATCTGCCAAAACCAGATTGAAGGCCATTTATTTTCTTGAACACTGTAACACCGACGCCGTCGGCATGGATAATCCCACGAAATTGGAGTAGCTTGAACTCCTGGGGCTGGAAAGCTTTAAACTTCAGATTTACAACTCGTTTCCAGTACTCCATATTGCTTATATGAGATTCCATTTAGCAGCCGAGAATACAGTACCAGAGGATTTTGCCATCGATCTCCATGTAACATAGTGACCGCGACCGACGAAGTGGAAATCAGTGGGAACCGCGTATCCCATTCCCTTCACAGACGTGAGCAAGCTGAAAGGTATCGTTGAAATGTTTATCGGGGCGGGCCTTGGCGTCGTAGTAGATACTCTGGTGCTGGAATTGGTAGTTGCGGGGGTATGAGTGCAAAACAGGTTGTATGATATCATATGCTTCCCGAAGAAACGCAGGCTCGGCAGGTATATCTTCTTCACAACACTTCGACGGGTAATGGCCATCTTGAACCCTGTGATATGCCGGGTGATGGTTTCATAAATGTCCTGGCGTACTTGATCGGGGGTTAGGCCCTGCGTGATTAATTCCCGCTTGCGGTCGGCTGTATACCTGTATTGTTGCCGTAAGAGTTACGTGCAAAGCGACAGTTTGTTTGAATATCGCTATTTATAAGACACAGGTGATGATTTGACCTGAGAACAAAATAGGAAATGTTATTTGCTTCAATCTTATGCATGTGATGAACATTGGTCCGTGCTTGAGAACTTCGCCGGTTTCACATCACTAAGTGCCGACATTTGGAAACTGATACGATGATGAATATGATACATCTGCATTCAGGAACCCTATCTTTCCTATCCGCTTGCATGTCAGGATATTCGCACCTATCAAAGATACCTCTATATAGCCTCCTCATTGGTCCTGGAAAAGGATAATGAAAAAGGATGCTTCCATCCAACACGTCCTTATGGATTGGTCGCTTCCATCACCGTCCTAATAGAATTATTATATAAGAGGAATATTTTATATTCAGGAATATACATCAACCTCAAAGATACTTTTATTGTCTTTTTTCTGTTATTCTCTTACCCACTCATCTCATATATAAATATGAAAATAATAACGGTTTCTTAGTTTATTCGTCAAGTCCGAAGATCAGCACCTCTCGAGATTCTCAGAACAAAGTATGAAATGTTATTATGCTAATCCAGAAAAGCATCATGGGCATCGAAAAGGCCATCTTGGGGCGCTTCGGAGATGACCCTAATCATAAGGTCGACCTTGAGCATCTGATTCCGCTGATATTGATCTTTAAGTAATCCTGAAGCGCAGTAACACAAGTCACGATATGGCCCATGGGAATGCCTTGCTCCGAAGCTCGTGTGCCTCACCTCTTCCCGATACGTACTTCCTCAAATCCGACATACACTAGGTGGCTCATGGCGTATGCTCAAGTCCACGAACAAACTCTAGATGCGCTTACCATTCCCCCAAAGAGGACGCTATCCTGACTTCCCTCATTAAAGAGATTCTTCGATGGCCGCAATAGTATCTTGCTAAGCGCTGCCCCCGTGTCCAGACGGAGGCCCAATATTATGGTTTCCAATGACACGAGCGGAACGCAGCCGCTGCATCCGTTGGGGACTCGTTGGTTGTCTGGACCCTCGCAATACCATAAGGACACACGTTATTGCATGTCTCGACCTCCATAGCCGACTTGGCATCGACACCCAAGAGCCGGACCAGTCTCCTTTATTACCAACATGCTACCCATATCATCCCCTACAAATCTTCCCCGCCAACCATACTCGACATACATCGAGCCTATAATGTGCGATATTGTCGATGAGCCAGAAAGGATCCAACACCCTGATTACCATCGCCTGTCCATCTACAATACGACCTCTCTAGGAAAGGATCTCACCGAATGTCTATAACAATCTACATCACTACTCTCGCTGTGCTCCTGCCGCTTCGGTCAACTTTCTCTTCACCCCCTTCCGTCCTCGTCATCAGCTATTGGATAAAAGCGCGCACATACATTCTTCTATTTTATTGCTTGATATGTCTAACTTCTTGCTTCTTTCTTCTGTTCCCTGTAATTTCTATCTCACCACCGTATGCCCTTGGAGTTGGTCCCCTTCCTTTTAGAATCACGCGAAAGCAGAGGAGCTGTGAGCAGCTAGCGTTCAAAATCGCATTAATAAATATTATCTTTGTCTGCTCAAAGGCTCGAGAAGGTGCGAGAGAGAGGATAGAGACGCGAGGATTTATGGCGGAGAACTTGACAAGTCCATGTTGGAGTCAGGATGACAAGATATATGTGGCTAAAGTTGGTGAATGATTTTAGAATTATGTAACAAAGAATTGAGATTCCACCGCTTTGAAGCATGCCCACCGGACACAACGCGAAATCGGTATCTCAGCCATCAATAAGATCACTCTATTTAGCCTACCATAGATTGCCAAAGCCCTACTATTTGCCAGACTGCTGGTTCGATAGACAAAATAGTTATTATTTGAACAGTTAGAGAATAGGATAATGTACCTAACCTCTGCCCTATGATAGCCGAAAAGGGTTAAAACCGTCCGATCCGGGTTACTAGAATGAATACCGGTAGTTAGTTTGCCGCTGGCATTTGCGCCTGACAGAGCTCAATGGTACATCGAATGCTGACTGTATTCTCTCAATCCGGGACATACGCAGCAACAAGCGCAGACTTGCTCATGTAAGATACACTAGATAAGTATGCGGTGTGATAACAGACGGTTTAGGAGAGTACATTTTCTCATCGGCGACATAATCGATAGATTTAGGACAACTATGCTCGTCAATGACATGGGTCTGTCTGTCGTAGTAGAAAAAAGTAAAATGTGTATAGACAAAATCCCGAAAAGCTGGGTGCGTTTAAAGAGATGAATTTGCTACATCTTATTTCTGCGTATGCTGCAAATTTGTTATCTTACGCAGAGAATTTTTGGCAGAAGCGACTCTCTTGCCGTCTGACAACTTCAGAATTGCGTGGCGTGCGACTTTGATTTCGGGAAGTGGTGTATAATTCACAAGTGTAGGAGAATTCATGCATTTCCGGACAAACGATGCTTCCTCTCTCTCATCCCTTCCGCACCGACGCTTATCCCCCCCCCAATTCTTTGAAATGGATGTATAAAATCAACATCGTCTGACCGACGTTGATATTCGTCATCCTACGGATGACATCCTGCATGGTCGTAACTCATGCCGAACTTTTTGAAATCAAGCGCCGGTCCGGGTCATCAGGTGTCTAAGGACACTAAATATAAACAGTTACTGGCAGACCCATTCCTCCTTTTTAAGGGTATTTTTAACCGCATTTTTCTATTTCTCACCTACTTTTTCCTATGGGAGGATTTGACAAGTTACTTCGGACCACTGTAGGCGCATTAGAGGAGCTCCATGTCCAGGCCAACAAATACTTGCATTCATCGTCGTCAGGCACGTATCCCGGGCAGCCACCTGAATGTCACCAGAATGCTGCTAATGCTTCGGGACCAATACCGGCCATGACCCAACCCTTTGCTGCTCCCCCATGCTGCACGTTTGTTTACCCTGGCGCTGATGGCCGGCTCGTCTACCGCCCGTACAGCGAACGCGGCGATTGCATTCCCGATTTTTCGGGGGCTGGCTACAATGAAGGATGGGCACCGTTGCCAGAGAGAGTTCCCGTCGTGCTGACCCTCGATCCCAGTACGGGTTCTGGAGCTGTTGACGATACGCAACGAATTCAGGAAGCTTTGAGCAAGGTCGGTGCCATGCCCTTAAGGCCGGATGGGTTCCGAGGCGCGCTCCGACTAAGAGCTGGCACCTATTACATCGACGGGCATTTAGAGATTAAGTGGTCAGGGGTGGTGTTTCAAGGCGATCCGGAAGGTGGGACCGTGCTATTGGCACGCACGAGCCCGTATGATGATGTGCCACTGATCAGGATCACGGGCGAGCCGAATACAATGGGCAACGGCCGAGTGCCCATCATGGATGCTTATGTGCCAGTGGGAAGCCATGCCGTGACCGTCAAGGATCCAAGGCGGTTCAAGATTGGGGACACAGTTGTGCTTGCCATTAACTTCAACGATACATTCATCAAGGCTATTGGAATGGATGTGATCATCCCAAAAGGTGACACAACAAAGAACAACGGATGGAAACCTGGTCGATTCGAGCACCACCGCCGAGTGATAGCCATTGAAGGAAATATTCTCAAGTTTAACGGACCAATCACCACAAGTCTCGCCGCAGAATGGGGCGGTGGATGGGTGCAAAAGTACGACAGCGGAAGGATCCAGTGTGTGGCGCTCGAGTACTTGGAGTGTGTTTTCCCGGAAAACATGAACCGTGGGCCAGAAGATGTAATGAAACATCAGAAGAAGCCTGTCAAGGATTATCGCTTTGCAGACGAGTATTTTCAGCATTATCTTGTCCAAATGAATCATGTCGAAAACTGCTGGATCCGCCAAGTGAAATCAGTTTATTGGCGAAACTTCGTACGGATTGGCACGAACGCCGTTGCAATTACTCTCCAGGTACTTTATAACACATCTCTCTGTCTTTTACTCTTCCACCACCGTCCAACAGGTCCCCCCCCCAATGCCAATAGAATTGTTACCATACCTTTCCACAAAAACCGCAAGCCGATCCTTGCAAGCCGATGTATCTTGTGGGGCAGTCGGCCTATGAATTATCAGGCCAGATGCTGCTCCTCGAAAACTGCCATGCCGAGTATAGTTTCCATTCTTATATTTATATGGGACGAATCCCTGGACCGAATGTCGTGTATCAATGCTCCAGCGTTGCAAAAAATGGAGACGTTGGACCGCACATGAAGTGGTGTAAGTCTTGAACTTGGGAGAAAATGATTTCTTTCTATCTGATATGATCCATTTATCCGTAGCTACTGGACAGCTCTACGATAGTAGGTGATCATTTTTCATTTCATGGATTCTTATCCACAGCCCCCCACCATGGCCCGTATATCTCAGCATTATTACTATAGATTGCAATATTGAGGGCCAAATGATTATACAAGATCGGTACGATGCAGGCTCAGGCCATGGCTGGTCTGGTGCGCATAGTGTAGTTTGGAACACGGTTGCGCACAGTGGTATGATTGTCCAGAAACCTCCTGTGGGTCAAAATTTTCTTGGTAGGTCCCTTTCCGACGAACCACATTAAACGACTGACAGCCTCTATCGTTTCATTCCTTTCCAGTGGGTTGCTCATGCAAGCGAGGAAAGCCGCGCCGAGCTGATCGCGAGTGGTGTTGGGAAGAGCATTGCGGCACCAAAGTTATGCCCCTAAGCTTATATCTCGCACAGTTGGCCGAACGCAGACAACGACTCCGGGAATAGCGATGATATATATGTATATACAAAGGGTGCTTTTTTCATTATTTTCTTTTATGTAGATAAAAAGTTCCTGGATCAGGACTTTTTCTTTTTGTATTTTTTTTCTATATTGGCATAGCAAGAAAGGCTGACACGGCGATCCGGAAATTCCTCGAGGATCTTCACAAGTTGCTCAGCCAACTGGAGATCGTCCCGTGCTGCGGCCATCTTGATGATTTTGTTGGTCACCTTGCTACTTGGCCAGTACCCCTGGCTGAGCATGTCATAGACAAGCGACAGAGCAGAGAGCATCTGCTGTCGTCCAGCAAATGCCATGATAGTCTCAAAGAACAAACCTTGGTTTCTTCGACTGATGGGGCTCTTTATCTGTCGGAGATCCCAGTATAGCTGCTCTGCCTCGGCGTACGCACCCTGTGTGTTGTAATAGCTGAGCATTGCAGTAAGGACGTGTTCAGGAACGAGATGGGATTCTGCGAGAAGGGTGCGCCACAGACGTTTGAGAGTTTCTATCCGCAAATGAATATCCTCACTTTCATCGCTGTCCATGCAGTTGTCATCATTGTTGGATGTATGTGAGCTTTTTGGGTGTGCGTATGCGAGGATGAACTGTTCGTAGACTGTCTGATCAAGAGGGATGTCACGCTCGAGCATCAGTCGAAATACACGGATCGCATGGTCGATCTCGGACTGCCGAAGGTATCCACGGAGGAGGGTATGAAATGTTGTCGCTGTCTGGTGGTGTCGGTCCATGGTGTCAAAGAGAAGTTGCGCGGTTACCATGTCGCCTGCCATGGCACTGCCTCGGATCGCCATGTCCCAAGTCTCGAGGTCGGGCTTATACACTAGCCCCAGTTCCTCATGTGCCTGCCGTAACACTACCAGCATGCCCGGATGTCCCCGACTCGCAAGTAGATTCACCAGCTTTTTGACTCGATGGATCGTCCGCTTCTTGCCCTTCTCAAGGGCAAGATAAAGATCAAGCCAAGGGCCTAGCGGCTCGTGCCGAGGCCCGTGGATTGCCTTTCCCATTAACAGCTGGAGATAGATGTCTATTGTCGGGTCCTGCCCATGGTTCACCATGTCCTTTAGCATTTTTTCTGCTGCCCGTCGCCGATTCGGGTTATAGAAGTGCTTGGCATGGCTCTTTATGAGGTTCCGATACATATGAATGGTCGGTGTCTGCCCTTGCTTGTACAGGTCGTTGAGTATCTTGTAAGCGCGATCAACTCTGTTGGCCATGAGATTGCTGAGAATCACATACTCCATTGCGTCTAGGTTTTGTGGTGGGGTGTTCTTCATTAATATGTCCATCATGTCGATCGTACCCTTGTTGGCTACGAGGCGGTATAGCATTGTTTCCAGTACAGCAGGTAGAGGCGTTGGTGGTTTGTCGCGTATGTACATATCCCAGATTGCTTTGACATCTTTCGATGTTGTTTTGGCGATATTGATTGTCGAAAGACGCCGTTTGAGCTCGCTCGTTTCGGTAGCAGTAGCGGTAGCATTAGTGGTAATTGTTGTAGGAGTACGGGCATGCCGCCGTGTACTGATATTATCTGCCTTTGTGCATTTCCGTGACGAGACAGTACGGGCATTACCGCAAATGGAGGCTTGGTCGATTATCTGTGCAGTCGCGGCTGTGGAGACGAAAAAGGAGTGGGGACGAGAGGAGAAGACGAGACGTGGGGCGCTTTTGCCGGACCGGATACTGGAGAATCGCCTGCACGGGGACCCTCCGAGATCAAGCATCCATGCCATGGCCACTGCCGCCTGGTATCCCGGCCAAAGAACGCGCGAGAGACGGTTGGTACTGGCAGTTGACATGAAGGAAGGGGGCGAATTGCCAGCTGAAGTGATGGTATATGTTTATACGTGGCGTATAATGTATGTACGTATGTAGACGAACAGTGCTCCGCAATGCAATAGCTCAATGTGCGTGAAGCGACGTTGCTGTAACCCGATCCGCGATGCTTATTTCCCCCCTTATTGGCAGAAAAGGGTTGTCGCTTTGACTCTCTCTTTTTTTTTGGCTAATTGCACGCCTCGCGGTCAAATTTTTTGTTGGAACTCCTGGGGTGCGTATCATAATAAAGCTAAGTCACACATCACTACATCCCGGACTCCATTTCCGGGGCAATTCTTCTATATCTCAAGATCTCCTACCCCGTATGTCGAAGATATGAAATTCGCTTTTCACGAGTGTATTTACATCAATCTGTTTATTACCACCACTGCCACCTGGATAAATCACATATTCATACATCAACCAACATAGCTGTCTCTGATCCATCTCCTTTTTCTGCTTGAGGGTCCTCCATGAAATTATTTCCCTACTTCGTTGTCTTCTTCCTTGACCTGGCTCGCACACACTGGGACACTTGATACACATTCGGCTCCGTCCAATCCGGGTCCATTGTGTACGCTATCTGTTCTGATATCACCACCAGGACAACTTGCTTGCCATTGTCGATCGATTTGTCCCGGAGATGACACTCTAATTTATGAGTAATAACCGCTTCCCATATGATTGACTGATTCTTCATCTCAAAGGGAGTCCACATTCCAGTAGTATCCTTGGTGGATCGAAAGCACCAATCGTTCGGTAATTGTGAGAGCCACTGCCACCATTTGTACCGCTGAACAAAGTAAGCGATCATCCGAGGTCGAGGGAGAGGACAGCGAAAGCGGCAGCCGATAATACGGGGAAAGCGCTCACTCGCAATATCCATGGATCATGAAAGAGGAAGAAAGAAAAAAGCCATGGAAATAGAAGTGGGGGGTAACTAAGATGCGTTCTCGACTTCATATTTATTGGGACCTACATCTACCCCATGATCCCGTCACACACATTAGAGCTAATGATTTATGCTCCCATGCGCCGAAGAGTTTATATTCTACACTTTCTTACCGGATTGCCCTTTTTAGATAGAATTTGTGGGTCTAGATCAACCCAAAATATCATCCAACCACGCCTCATCTTCTGCTGCGAGCTTTGTGCTTGATTTCTGTATCGTCTGCGGTTTCTTCAAGATTGTCCCAGGTCTTGGCAATTGACTCTTCGGGGAATTTGGTGGAGCCAATTGTGGAGGTTTAGCTCTATTACTACTGCTTACACTCGAAGAAGAAGCAGCAGCTGGTGCAGGCTCTTGCTTTTTCTCATCTGGCACACAAGCAGTGAGTTGTCACGGATGCGTTATCATCACTAAGCACCTACCCACTAGTGCTAATAGCTCGTCTAGGTCATCTGAATAGTCATATGTCTGTCAGATTCCCCTTTTTAACTGTAAGTCTGTTCCATTGTCTATTACCGTCATTTAATTCAGGTCGCTCCACCTCGACATTCCGTTTAACAGGCTCGTTTCGGATATAGATTCCATCCATCTCATTTTGCTCCCTCTTCTCGGCTTGTTTGAAAAGGACGACTCCGCGTCCACTTTTGACAAAAGCTGGAACAAGCGGTTTGTGAGGCATCATAGGCTGATTATCGAATGCAGCGTCAATCTGGCAGATCGAATGATTACTCAGTTATTCATGCAATATATACCATGCATGTCTTCCTCCACATCCACACAGCATACCAGCTCGGTGTCCTCTTCTGACAAATCAAGTATTGCTCGGGTGTCGGCTGCCATGCTCAGCACACTCTCGTAGAGGTCAAAATTGACTTGGAAAAGACTGTCTTGATCCTTCTGCCGCTGATCGAGCTGTTCCTCTTTAAACTTGAAATAGGTTGACCCGGATCCCGTTTCGTCTATCCGGCATCTCTTCAGCGATCCGTGATTATGACAGCCTTCCGCCTTTTCCCGCTGCACTTAGCATACAAAAGACACACACCTGTCTTTTCCAACATTTCCACAAGATCTGTTGTCTCTCGATCAATTCCAAGTTCAGCATCCTGTTCCAATCTTTCTAGATAGAGACACAAACTTCCAGTTAGATCAGTAGACGAATCTCTTCTCCCATTTACCTTGTGCAGACATTTCCTCATAGCGATCACGGTTACTGACGATTTTACGTCTGGAGAATCTGCTAGATCGGGCTTGGATGATGGCCCCATTTGTCTCACGCTGCTGCTGCAACGAAGGAAGCTCGCCGTTACGGCGTCTAATCGCAGCGATGCTATTCCCGTTATCACGCGCCTTGGCCGCCTTTCGTCGCTCTTCCGCAACTACAGCAGCAGTATCATCACCACGATTCTTTTTTCGAGCCTGGTATTTTCGAGATTGCTTTGCCTTATATTCGTCTGGTCGCATGTTGCTCCTGGGTTATAGGCAACTCGTGCAGTAATAGGGTATGAGGGAATGATCAAAAAGGTAAAAAGTGGTATTTGGAGTCTTGGGCGGGGGATGTTTCACCACCCAGTTTTAATTTAGTCTCAACTCGTAAAAAAATAATCAAAAATAAATTTCGCAAGTGGGGAAAACTTATGTCGCATAAAAATAAAATAAATGGCGTATCAAGATGGAAAGAGATTTCACATCGATTGGTTAAGAGATTTTAGTCACCAGAAAATATTATCCCTTCCCCATCACTTTTAACTTACCCCGAAGGTATCCAGATGTGTGCCGGCGATAACCGACACGGAAAATCATCGTTGTTGGCCACCTCGTCCTGGTCCTCTTCCTCTCACCCTTCGCTCCTCGGGCTCTGGTGATCTAGCTCTTCTTGCTAGACGGCCTGTCAACACCCGCAGGTGCTCGCCGAAACCTTTCCGGGACCATGCCATGCTGCGCTTCATGTTAATATGGAATCCAGACTCATCAAGAAAAACGCAGTTTTTCTAAAGTCGATGTCGGTCCTGCCCCATCTGCGCACCCGGTCAAGGCGTTCTTGGACCTTTGCATCGCTATTCCTGTCTACAGGCTGAAACCGAGCCATTTTCAATGACAAGTTGCATTCGGTTTTCATAAATCGATGGAGCGTCGTTTTGGATACTTTGAGACTCTTAAATCTCTGGAGCAGTTGTTCCATCAGCTGCTCTAGGACAATTGACGGATTCTCAACAACCCATTCTAAAATAACACTCTTATGCTCTTCGTTAAGAATACATGAACGACCTCTGCCTCTACGTTTCTTAAAAATGCTGTCAGGGTCCTTTCCGTACTGTGATGGCCGTCGCTGAGCTGAACGAACATGGATTCCTAGCAGCTGATGCACTCAATACCTTCTCAAACATCCGTTTGAAAAATCTGATCTTGTCTTGGTCAGTGTACGCTGTGTAACTGCGCTTGATCCCCGCTTTTTTCATCCGAATGTCTGTATCCTTTCTCTTGGGAATGTGCGTGGCAGTAAGCTCAGAGTTATCTTTGCAAGATATGCTATTCAGATATTCTGTATGAGAACAAACGGATTGCAGAGAGTACATTTCTTTATCAACGACATGGCCTTGACCATCGTAAAAAAATAGATTGCTCATTTTTTCAGAATGTAAAGTTTTCTTGAGCGACATCTTTCGCCGTGTATTGCGACATTTGCTTTGTCATCACGCGTAAAGATTTCTGGGCAAAACACGACTTCTATTTTTGTAATCCTGCGACTTCAGAACTGACTGGGGTACGACTTTAATTTTGGAAAACACTGTATGTATATGCCCTTAACCACACCCAGGACGAACTAAATTTATCCGTTGGTAAACAATACTCCAGCATATGGGCGCGGTAGAACCATGCATACCGGACATGACAGGGGATCCTACAGTGTGCCATGCGTCCCAAGCTGACACCATGTGTTCAATATGAGAATCCATACACCATTTCACAAATTCAAAAAAATCGCAGTATGATAAGAAATATGCGCAAGATGCGAAATTCTGACTTTCGTACCTGCCGATCCTTTCCTATACGTGGACATTCCGCATTCTGAATAAGCATAGGAAAATGGACAAGTTCACTTTGTTGATAAACATGACTTTTCCGAATCTACGGACTATGTCGTTGACGAGAAGCGTACCATAGTCACTCTTTTTGGGTTTGAGAACTGTCTAAAGGAAATCTCTATTTAGCTATGAGATGAGCAAAGCAATAACGTCAAACATCTTGGCAATGTGGCCTCATGCAAGCGAGTAATTCTTTTACCCATTGACGGGACAGCCTAGGGTATATGATTATCCTTTAATCTATTGCCCAGCTCAACACCAAAATGTACCCAGACATGCATCAGCTATAACTACAGGGGATCAACGGAGGTAGCAAGCACACCGTAATCTCTACATGGCCTATGGTACAGATGTTTTACGTAAGAACAAATGGATTGAAGCGAGCATGCTTCTGCATCTGACAATCTAGTCCATGATCTCAGCATAGCCGCACCCATCAACGACATGTTCCTGCCCAGCTTCGCGATAAGGTAAATTGCTCATTGCAGAATTCAAATGTGGTGATAGCTAAAGAACCCAAAAAAGCGATATTTTTAATAGAGATGCCCTTTTTAAGAAGTCTTGTGCAGCATTTGGTCTGTCATCATGCATAATTAGTCGGCGAGAATATCAATAACCGACTAACCCGAGAAAAGAAAGAGCGATAGGATGTATGAAAGGGAATGCTAGCTTTATTGCTTTGATGTTCGCATACACTGTTCTGTAAATACAACCAATTGATCCAGTGCATACTGGCGCACATGGACATCTTCCACAATGGCCGATGCCAACATAGCCCATAAATGGAGCTGCTCGGGTGATTGCACCAGCGTGACACGAGCTCCACTCTCGCGAGCACGAGACGCGATGTATCCAGCTTCATCGAGAAGGACCTCGTTGCCGCCTACTGTGATGAGCACGTTACGAGGTAAGAATGATCCGAGATCAACCTCAGCCGGAAGGTAACGGAAAGGCTGCTCTCCTTCCTGGGGTATATAGCTTTCCTCCATTCGGTCAATAGCGGCCGCATTCAGATAGTCGACACCGCCATTGGCGCGCCACGAATCACCGCCGGCTTCGAGACCCGTGTAAGGTGATGCAAAGACAGCACCTTGGAATTGGGGTTTGTGCAGGTAGAGCAAGTCCAATACCACAGAGGCGCCCGCATCATCCGCACCTAAACCCACTGTTAATAATCGAACTAATATGTATCTTTATTTTGAATAACTTGCCTACAATGAGTTTTGAGGGAGGGACATGGACAGTGTTTACCAGCCACTCGTACGTGCTTTTCAGGTCATCTACAGCAGCAGGGAATGGGTGCTCGGGCCCCAAACCTTAAATCATACCCACCATGCCCTCTTTAGTAAAAAAGAACTGTCCAAGCGCATAACTTGCCCCGAATACCCGCTTACGGTATTTAGCCACAAAGATAGTGCACTTCATATTTTTGTCCGCCTCAAGTGCTCTGATCCAAGTAGCGAACGTCTTGATGTATAACTGGCTTAGATCCACGCGGAAACCGCCGCCTTGATATCAATCCCCACAGTATCCAACACGTTTTTGTTTCTTTATATCAGTTTTCTCGCTCCAAAATGGATATGTCAATCTCATTTTCCGGTACCCTCTCCCGTTAAAGACATACCTGGCACCCAGAGAAGTACAACATGGCTAGAAGCAATCGCATCGCTTATGGCCTCTTTCTTGGCGTCTCCGATATCCTCTGCAATCCACATGCCGCGGTCATCTTCTACTTGAACCCATTTCTGATCAAAGGGCAGGAGGAAACTGAGCAGTTTCACAAATCGGCGACAAGCATTTTGATTGTGCCAACTGAATGTAATGCGTAGCAGGAATAAAATGATCCAGCGACGCAACGACCAAAAGAAATCCATGGAAGGTTGAAGTGATATGTCGAAAACGCCCTGAGAATTATCAGCTGAAACAATTTTAATGACTGGATTTGAATACTACTTTAGGCAACTCGAGCAATCCCTATGTTGTAATTTTCACAATCTATGGTCAAAAAGCCTTAAGAAGTCGCTTCGCCTTGTGTTGCAGTATATTTCAGAATACCATGATCCATGTAGAGTTTGATTAGGTTGGTTTTTAAATTAAAATGAAGATAGCCATCTTTCCGTTTGCCGTTTCACTGTTGTCTGCACACTCGAACTATGTAATTTTGATCACGTGATGAACAAAGTTGTTAAAACTTCACAGAAGCCTTAATATGGCTCCATTTGGTACACGCGTAACCGTCATTTCATGATCAAAAAACTCGTGACACATTGACGATGGCCAGTTCTCCATCAGGACTGCGTTAGGAACGTTGACGTTTGGAAATGACATACACATAAATGTATGTTATTGATACAACAAAGTAGCTTTTTATTTGTCAAATAGTTTCAAAAAAATGTGTTCTCCCTTTTTCTAGCGCAGAATGAAACTGGTGGGGCTCGGCGTCGGCGTGGCTTTTCAATTACCTGAAACAGAGGTTCCGTCGGCACTAACTACTACATTTAATCCGTGCAGAATCCTTCTTCCATTCATCCCCGTAAATATGGACTCTGGCGGCAAAATATCTTCACTGTTGTTTAATTCAATAGACATGGTCTCGATCAACTCGAATTATGCCGCTTTCCTTATACCCCTTTAGAGGATCTGTTCCTACTAGAAGAATGATTTTTAGGCTATCAACAATATAATACTGACTTTTAAAAGAAATCAGCAGCAATTTGAGTTGCTTTGCGGTGTACAGCAGCGCTTTGACGATCGAGGTTGAATCAAAATAGGAGGTGCATATGAAAAGAGGCCTGACTTCATGCGACATGAGGTTTGCTCGAATTTGGTCGGCATCGCAATTTGAAGTTTACTAAGTTTGCCTCTAGGTATCCTTGTCGTGAACATCGACAATATTGAAATTACTACAGAAGCAAGTGACTTTTCTATTCTTATGCGAGGAGTAGCATAGTTTAAGGCTAATCCACACGATGGAGGTTTGCGTGACGGACAGAGGAGCCGCCTAGGAAGGAAGGTATTTCATAGTAAAACATGGAATGAGGGAAGCGGCAACGATAATTTTTATCTCCTGCCACAGGTTATGCATGCACGTTCCTTAGGACTTCTGTTGTTTTGTTGTTATTTATACAATTAGATAAGGACGTTCCTATATATCTATCTTCCCCTTCCTCCTGCGTTTTTATAATAATGAATATCATTTCTCTTTATACATCAAATTTGGGATATGCTGGATGAATTCCGCAAACAACCGAGCGACAATTGCTATGGAAATGGGGAAGGAGAGACAGAGCAGATAAGCGAGGCAAAAAAATGAAAATGGACAATGCAAAGGACGCTATCTGATTCTCGTTTTGTGTTGTTAATACCCCTTTCTTCGTCCCTTCGGCAGTCGATACCTGCAGGCCGAATATGGAAACGAGGCACTGGGAAAGTGAATCGTAACTCGTTTATGCATAGCGCTCAGAAATGAGAATCCTCTTTGGCCGATTGGTGTAGCAAAAGGTAACACGGGCAGCAGCGTCTCCTTGCCTTCCCCCGACCTAGAACGCCCCCCCCAACAACGGGACCGAGATTACCGTCCCGCCGGCGTAGAACAAGAAAGGTTTGATAAATTCCTTCTGGCTATTCCTCTTTTCTCTTTTCTGCATTTCTTTTTTCTTCACCACTTGCTTCCTCAATTTTTCCACCGAAAAAAGAAGAAGGATCAGTTTTACTTTATGTCATTGACACTATGTCCAAGAAGACCACTACAGACGCCTTCCAGCAATCAGCCGCCCAGCCTCCACCGCTTTCGCCGCCCAAACGTGTGAAGGTCACCCTTGCGTGTGTTGTCTGTCGCAAGAAAAAAGTTAAATGCGATGGCATCCAGCCTTCCTGTTCACGCTGTAATACAATGGGTCTGTCTTGCGAGTACTCTGACCCACCACGCAAACGTGGACCGCCTAAGGGATGCATCGAGGTGATCGAGAACCGAGCTCACCGCATCGAATCTCTTTTGGGCAAAGACCCTTTGGGTTAGACATTCGCTTTCCCCCTTCCCACCCTCTGTTCTCCTTGCTCTAGCTCTGATCATGGGACTTTGCATTTCGCGTAAATAGCATGGCAGCCTAGCCAACGGATGTCGAATGCCATCCCGCGGTGCATGATGGATAAAGCAGCAGTTCCTCTAGACGCTGCCCCTGCCTCGCGCATCATTGTAAATGCATCCGTAACTAACGACGGTGTCCGTGACAACCGCCTACTTCCTAGCCGTAATCCGCTTCTGGAAATTGTGGCAAGCACCATGGTGAGACTGAAAAACTTGCCTGTACGTACTCGCTATATTAGTATCGTATAAGAGTCAGAACACTGATAAGGTCCATTCCATGGCATTCTCTCTAGGGCAGCCACGACAGGGATTGCTATCTAACCCTTTCCGCTGATGAGCCTGCATTGGTCGAGAGCTTTTTTGTTCACTTCAATCTCTTCTTCCCCATCTTATCGCGGCAGCATTATTTGTATCAGCTGCAACACCAGCCGAGCAACCTGAACCCGCTCCTTCGCAATGCGGTTCTAGCCCTCGGCAGTCGGTACACCGGAAGCGACATCTATGCAAATCTGTATTTCGAACGTTGCCAAAGAATTTTAAATGCAACGTCGTCTCCTGATAATGTCACTTTGTCGACCGTGCAGGTAATCTAATATGAGCGTAGTCATCGTGCTCATACTCCATCATCCCTGTTTACATGGGCAGTATTTACTTACCAAGGCAATATACCCCGAAATAGGCTCTTGCGGTCATGTGCTGGTACTGCTACCTTCTCGGCGATATGCATGACTGCCGTTCACTCCGCCACCGGCTCGTGTCCATGATTCATGATCTCGCTCTCTACCGGGATCCAGACACGTCCTTTGGTATTGTCGAGATGGAGCTCCGACGCCGTGCCTTTTGGGTTGTTTTCGTGATGGACCAGTGGTTGGCATGTTGTCTAGGAGAATCTCTGCTAAGCCGGCGAAGCTGGAATTGCCGGTGGCCTCGGCTAGAGGATAGCCAGTTGCAGGCAATTGACAGGAAGCACCTGGATATGTCTGCAGTGCCTGTAGACTATGCGCTCCAGGTCACGGTTTTTACTGAGATGATTAAACTTTCACATATTGTGAGTGATCACCTCGGCGGGTTTTCGAATGCTCCTTCTGCCTTAACAAACTGGCTCTTCAACCTCCCGTGCTACCTCGAGTTCAACAGACCTGCAGGCGATGGTCCGCCCGCGCCCATCACACGCATCTACCACATGTTATACTATACCGCGCAAATCATGTTGCACAGAACATCCGACACCTACGGTGTTTGTACATCAGCAGCTAACACAATCGTCCATATTGCTGAACAAATGATACATGACGATCAAACAAAAGATCTCCATAACATATCCCTCATCTCGCTTACTCTCTCCACGGCAGTCCTTCTTGACCGCAATGACAATCGCAGCAGCCTTCACAAGTCAATTTATGCTTTCAAGAACGCGCACTTGGTCTTGCTCAAACACCTTCCACTTGACGCAATATTGGTCGAATTCATTGAGAAGCACCAAGTCTCGATGACAGATGATACATTTTATCAACAGGAGCAACGACCATCGCTTAAACGGCCACGTGAAGAGGAAGACGGAGAAGAATCGCAGGAAATCCAAGATCATCAACAGCAGCAGCAACAGCAACTAGTACTACAACTGCAACAGCAGGAACAACAATCTGATTCTGTCGTCGATGGCATTTTTACTTGGGCAGATGTACTTCCGGCCGAAAAATTCTGGTGGACAACGTGCGATATGATTGGAAACGTATCCAAGAAACAGCAATCGGGATCATTTGTGTCGTCATCATCGTCATGGTCTCTGTCCTCACCTGGCTCTTCAACGCACTCCCCTGCCATGTCATGCGTCCAGCCAATTACCGATAATAAGGATCAACCATTAATGCCATTCGATCTCCTTAATGATAATGACATATACATCTGGATGCCTCCACAACAGCCGGACATTTTTATTCCTGCCGATTTTGATCTTCCTGTTTGAGGTTCACCCTTTTTTTGCATGTTGTTTTTTCACTAGTATTGTCGCACTCGACCAAAAAAGAATTCTCTCACGCATGCTACCGAATGTTTTCTGTAGTTGAAACATCCTATACACACACACACATATATATATATATATATATACATACCCAACGGACCACAACATAACACACCTACTAGCGAGAAAGAGAGAAAAAATCACAAAACGCACCCTCACACATTCCAAATTTGAAAATCCTTTCTTTCAAGGGGCGGAGAAGCAATAGTTAGTACATGATCATGCCAGCACTTTTTCCATCCATACGCTATTCTTCCTTCTACGACTCATCTTTGCGGACCTAGGCCGGACGACTTCCACTTTGTTTGGTTACACATATTGCTTATTGCCCGTTTTTCCTGTTTTGCATATACTATCTTTCCCTATTGTTATCTCTCTAACACACATTAATAAATACATACACATAGGTGACTGTACGTTTTGGATGTTTTAAACTGTTGGATTTCATCTAGACTTTTAAAGGCACATACCCCGTATTGAGTGCTCGTGTGAGAGATCCGTGACCAATTGACACATGCTGCAAGTAGGACAGATCTCTATGGACTCCTTTATAGAAAAGCAGAAAGGGTCGAGATCTTTTCTACACTAGCGTGTATAAGATACTAAGCAAACTCGTGATCACTTAGCCTCCTCTTCTCCCTCACACCGGTGATCGTCATCATTCGCCGATGATGGTAAATTCCACCACTTATCATATTATCACGGGTTCTATCCGCCGAATATCTTTGATATGATGATTTTTAACTAGCACTGTTAAAGGTATGTGCATCTACCGCAATTATCGAGCAATATTGAACATTTTTCTTGGGTACATGCGTTACTGGAATGTATTATCTTCACTGCTCGACGGAAGCTTTTGCAGAAGTATTTCTCTTGGACATTTGGGATCTTGATAGAATACCAGTAATTCGTATGGAGTGTAACGATAGATATGTATCCCTCCGGTCTGCCTGAGCTGAGAATCGCCTGGGGCAGTACAGCATTATTTCACGGGACGCGCAGGGATCGGGCCCTGGTACTGGCTTCATCTATTTCTAGCGCATGATCCACGATTTTCTTCAAATTATACATCTATTTAAACATGCTCCTTTCTCAGCGAATATATAAAACAGACCCATGACCACTTGCAAACATATAGCAAAGCCAACAAGAAGAACCTCCCAACGACTCTCTCGAGGATTCGATGTCAAAAATCGGTAGAAGACCCGTAGAGGATGTCTAGCCTCACGTTACTTACCCCCTCCCATCTACGGGATGAGTTACCTACTGCTTATTCTGGTTTTGATAACTGCATACCGCCAGAGGTGGAGATTGTTTGGTGCATATAAATTATTATTAGTCATTCTGTCTTTCCAACAACCCCGCCATATGCATTACCCGGCCCTAAACGTTTTTTCTCTGAGAACTGTTGGTTTACCAATGTCGATATACGACGTTATAGTCCGTTTATGTGTGAAACATCTCAAGTCGGAACCCTACACTTCATTAATCTTGTGCGAAAATGATTTCTAGGATTGCTTTTTTTTCGGGAACTACGAAAAAGATATATTCTGGAGAGCATTCGTTGCCTTATTTCTTCTCTCTGCTGCTTGCTCACGCAGGTTTATCTCCATGATTTCCATCTACCCTTTTTAAAAAGCGGTTGGAGGGCTGTAGTAATTGCCATGACCAATATAATAGCCGTATCTCGTTCTATCTCAAAGATCCATTCCGGTATCCAAAAGAACTCAATTATGTATTGATATCCGCCGTCGAGTATATATATATATATATATATATGTGTGTGTGTGTGTGTGGGTGTGTGCTCTATATAATTACCTTTAAGTTAGATCACTGTTGTTCGTCATTCCGATAGTTTGTAGCTAGTCACCTGAAATTATGAGAGACCAAACATTAATCAAATCTGACCTATTCGATACCACTCTTATTCGAGCCACCTACGTCCCAAATTACGAGCCGTTGAGTTTTACTTTCCTCTTACCAACTGATGAATGTTACCCAAATGGATAAGTGCAGGTTAGTATGACAAAAGATACGTAGACAAATGAATGTCCTCCAGATTGTCCAGTTATATTCCTTATAATGATATTTTGGATTCACCCTCCCTCGTTCATCCATGGGAAAAAGTCCCAAACTATCTATGAATACCTGATTCAGAAATTGATGTCATTGAGGTTGTCTTTTCTCTTGGAATTGATGCTATAAGCACAGTCAATTTTCCCCCTTAGACCATGCCATGCTGCGCTTGACGTTAATGTCGAACCCAGCTTCATCAAAGCAAACGCAGTTCTTTCTAAAGCCAATATCAGCCATATTTCATCAACACATCTAGCCAAGACACTCTTGAATTTTCCATTGCTATCCCTGTTTACAAGCTGAAATTGATTCAATGACAAGCTGTACTTGTTTCCTCATAAGTCGATGGAACGGGATTTTGGATATTTTTAAGTCCCTTATATCTCTTGAGCAGTTGCTCCAAAGGTGCCCTGGTTTATTGGACTACAGTAATTTGCATCAACGCATTCGAAAAGAAATCTCTTATGCTCCTCACCAAGAATATGTATGTGAACGGTCCTTGTTCTACTTTCCTAAAAATACTGTAAGGGCGGTTTTCATATATGATACCATTGTTTTACTGAACCGACATCTTCCTAGCTGTTTCGCTATAGCTAATGCATTCAAACTTCTTAAATATTAGGTTAGTTCTTTCTACAGGATTTTGTAGCCTTCTACTTGAGGATATACGCAGCAGCCAACTTAGACTACTGTATTGTTGCAAGATATATAATGCAGATACTATGTGCTGGAACAGAGGAAATTGAAGAGAATATGTTTCCTCACCACCGATATAACCCATAGGCTCAGGACCGTTTCGACATTCCTAAAAATCGATTTCTTTTTATTTCCCAATGCTGAATAAGTAGAGAAGTAAAATGTCGACACGGCCCGAATAATGAACATACATTACTTTCCAAAATCAAAGTCGCACCCTGCCAGTTCTGAAGTCGCAGGATCCCGAAAATAATATCGCGTTATGCCCAGAATACGCATGAAGACAAATCAAATGTCACATGCATACACGGAAAGAAGTCGCACAAATAAAAGCTTGGCGGATCCATCTCTTCTTTTTGATTCTTTCTCTTTTATACACTTTTACATTCTGAAATGAGCAATCTATTTTTCTACGAAGATGACTAAGATCATGTCATCGATGAGTGTGGCTGTCCTGAACCTATGGACTATGTTGTTGATGAATAAACATACGCTCTGCTATCCATTTGTTCTTGCACTGAATATCTGCGTAGCATACCTTGTAGAGATAAGTCTGATCTTACTACCACGCACATTCCTAAGCGAAAGGATGCAGACATTTGGATGAAAGAAAAGGGATCAAGCGCTGTTACATAGCGTACACTGACCAAGGCAAGATCAGATTTTTCAGACAGATGTTTGAGAAAGTCTTGAGTGCATCAGCTGCTGCAAAACAGTTAGGAATCCATGTTCATTCAGCCCAGCGATGGACATTACAGTATGAGAAAGACCCTGCCGATATCTTTAAGAAACCTAACGCGACGGGTCGTTCGCGTATTCTCAATGAAGAGCATAAGAGAGATATTTTAGAATGCATTGATGAGAATCCATCCATTGTCCTAGAGCATCTGATGGAACACATGCTCCAAAGATTTGAGAGTCTCAAAGTAACTAAAATGACGCCCCATCGATTTATGAAAAATGAATACAACTTGTCATTGGAAATGGCTCGATTCAGCCTGTAAATGTGAATAGTGTTGCGAAGATCCAAGAGCGCCTTGACTGGGTGCGCAAATGGGAAAAGGCCGACATTGACTTTAGAAAAACTGAGTTTTCCTGGACGAGTCTGGATCCATATTAATATGAAACGCAGCATGGCATGGTCCAAGAAATGGGCTCCTGAAGTAGTCACAATACCAAAGACAAGAGCAAAGTCAACCACAATCTTGGGACCAATCTCAGCATCAGGCATCATTAAATATAGATTGAGACTCCCACAGCCCCCAATCAAGAAAATAGAGGACAGGTCAATCTAAAGTTACCAGCAGAGGAACTGTAACTGGACGTTATCTCAACTTCCTTAAGGCTACGATGGACGGGATGGATAAGTATGAATATATGAAGGGCTATTATTTGGTAATGGATGATGCACCTATCAATAAGGCTGAGGATATCGCTAAATACATCGGGCCTTGAGGATATCGAAGTGTTTATCTTCCACCATACTCGCCTGAATTCATTCCGATTAAGCAGCTTTGGTCAGTTATCAAGTAAAAAGTAAAACGCAATAAGTTGCACTTGTTCCATTCTGCAATCTTCTAATATTCCGGATCGTCTGTAAATAAAACGATATCAGCCTAACCCAAGTGCCTCGAGAGGAAAGGATATGGGCTTTGGGTGGGACCGTGGTTTGGCTGCACCTGCGCATGTCTCCCACCATGGCTTCGTCGAGATGCTTTTGTCTTCGTCTGCATCCTCCGTTGCTTCCCCTAATGCTTCTGCCGCTGGTGTTGTCGTTGGTCCGTCGTCGCTCAACAGCTCATGCTCCTTCCTTTCCTCCCTGTTCCGCCATTGTTACCGCAATGGTTCACCTAGCTACCTTCGGGGTAAGTTGAAGGGTAAGGAAGGGTTGATATTTTCTGTTGAATAACGGGTATATCTCGGCCTTATGCATGCGACGAATTTTATGTTTTTATGCGACATTTTATTTTGGAAATGAAGTATTTAAATGAAGGCGAATTTGCTAAGCTATTGTGCGACAGCTTTTCGATGTATGTGACGTTTGATTTGCCATCTTACGTCTTCTATTTTTACTATCCTGCGATGTTGATTTCGGGGAAATTGCTTAAACCGCAAGGATGCACGGCTCAGCTATAGCACCCAGATAAGTGTAATGTGGCTAATCGCCATAAAATCGTTATGCATCAGAACAGGCATTGCAAAGGCCAAACAGCTCCATGTCTCCCTGTTTACGTGTAACTGCTTTTTGCAGTAATGTTTATCGACGAAATATACTGTATAGGGCGATGGCTAAGCGGCGCTTGCATAGCAGCCTTCCATAAATAATGATGCAACTTTGCCGCCCGACAGCGGTCAGACGAAGATGACAAGCGGGAATTGAATTATGCGAAAGGTGCCCGTTCAAGAAGTCTATTGCCGCCCAACAGTAGCTCCTCCTCTTTTCAGCCTTAACAGATCGAAATGGTATATATCAGCGTTCATAGGGGGCGGACGGGTGGATAAGATTGCGGAAGTAGATAGCGATATCGAAATGGTGGATGGATGGATGGATGAATGGCAGATGATATCAAATTTCAGGGGTGGGAATACTTTTCGACATTTGAACTCATTTGCGATTCCCCAAATGGTGTAGGCTCCTGCAAAGAAGTCCACTGGCAAGAAGGTCGCTCCTGCTCCCTACCCCGTCAAGGGTAAGCAGACCTCGAAGGCTGCTGCCAACCCTCTCCTCGAGAAGACCCCCAAGAACTTCGGTATTGGCCAGGACATTCAGCCCAAGCGCGACGTTACCCGTTTCGTCAAGTGGCCCCACTACGTCCGCCTCCAGCGCCAGAAGAAGATTATCTACCAGCGCTTGAAGGTCCCTCCTGCCATTAACCAATTCACCCAGACCTTGGACCAGAACACTGCTGCCCAGCTCTTCAAGCTTGCCAACAAGTACCGTCCCGAGAGCAAGGCTGAGAAGCGCCAGCGTCTCCGTGACGCTGCTGCTGCTAAGGCCGAGGGCAAGGAAGCCATTAAGACCGACAAGCCTGTTGTTGTCAAGTATGGCTTGAACCACATCACTTCCTTGATCGAGAACAAGAAGGCTCAATTCGTTGCCATCGCTGACGATGTCGACCCCATTGAGTTGGTCATCTTCTTGCCCGCTCTTTGCCGCAAGATGGGTGTCCCCTACTGCATTGTCAAGGGTAAGGCCCGCCTTGGCGCCGTCGTCCACAAGAAGACCGCTACGGCCATTGCCTTCACCGATATTGCCGATGCTGACAAGGCCGAATTTGCCAGCCTTCTTACCGCTGTCAAGGCCAACTACAATGACAAATGGGAGGAGACCCGCCGTCACTGGGGTGGAGGTATCAACGGTCCCAAGTCCAACGCTCGCCTTGCTAAGCGTGCTGCGCTCGCTGCCAAGGAGGTTGCTGCCCGTCAGTAGAGCAGGGTATTGCCATAATAAAATAACAACTGATTCTTTGTATACTTGTGTAATACTTGTCTGTTCTTTATTTTTAACTGAATGGTATACCAGCATGCATGCATGCATGATTTGGGCGTGCTCTGATGGCAAAAGTGAGACATAAGAAGTTGGGAGTGCACCAAAAAAGTTATTTCTTGGACCTCAGGACATGATAGTGCAAGCACATGTGATAATTTTGTGTTTCCTTTAATTTAGTTAATGCAAATCACTTGTTATTGAATCGGGCAGACACGTAGAAACAGGTAATCCTATGCCCAAAGCTAATGATTTCTTTTTTGATACAACAAAAAACGCCTGTATAGATCCTTCGAGTTAGATTTTTATCCACGGGTACAAAGCAGGAGTGAAGAGGAATGGGGGAGACTCTACAAAAGACGCGATGAGGGTTGCTTACGAGAAATGCAGATACCTAAATGAAGCTGTCTCGCGTTTCTCAGGCTTCAGTGGGCAACATTTGCGCAACCAACAATATTGAATGGTGTAGAGTCAGGTTCATTCTGCGCCCAAAAGGTGGGATTTTCATTAAACATCTCCTTAGCTTTGTGAATGGAAGTGAAAAGAGACTCCGTCTAATAATACTAATTAAAAAATAAGAATGACCTGCAGCGCGCTTTTTCCCGTATCGCTTGAAGATTGCTTTGTCGTCGTCTCCTGTTGTCAGGGCTCACGTCCAAGGTTCCTTTATTCTTGTTGTCTGGGATAGCTGTGTGACATGAACTTTTTTTGGAAGAAAAGGTTGTCCACACACCTTTTTTTTCGGTCTGTGTGACAAGTAGAGAAGGTATCGTTCCCCGATAATACTGCTAAAAAAACTCTCTTTCTCTCCATTCCTCCTCTCCCACATCCTTTACAACATCGCGTTTCTTCTCTCTCCTTTTCTAACAGCCGGCCAGACTGATAGGCCACAGCAGCTAACACGGGGTTAATCCATTCGAAGACTGATATTATATGTCTCCACACACCAGCATAATGGCCGATCGTCGTAGTGGCATGATCCAGTCGCTCGGCTATCCTCAGACGAGTACGATTGTCAGTAGAGCTGTCGCGGCTGCAGCGGCAAATAACCACCACTCAAGCCGTAGCCGAGGAGGTCGAGCTTCAAAGCGTTATTCAGTATCGGCCTTTTACTCAATGGCGGCTGAGCAGGACATTGAGGTTGAGGACGAACTAGCAAAAGGTCAGAGTCTCTGGGTCTTTATTACATTTGGTATTCCCCACTGAACCGGCCTATTTTTTATCCTATTTTCTATAGCCCAACGTACGCTTCGAGACCTCAAATCCATCATCTCGGCACAATCAAAGAAAAACTTTATGCTCGAACGAGACGTTCGCTTCCTTGACTCGCGTATTGCATTGTTGATCCAAAACAGGATGGCACTGGATGAGGTGTGTGTATGTTCTATTTTTTGAGGTTAGGACTATGGAAAGTAGCTAACCCTATGAAATATAGCAACACGAAGTCGCTTCCCATCTTGAAGAGCATGATGATAATACTGAGGATCATTACCCTGATGACCGCAAAATGCAACAGTATGGTAACCTCTTTTTTCTCTTACAAAGCGAGCCACGCCATATTGCCACGCTTTGCCGCCTTGTGAGCCTGGCTGAGATCGATACCCTATTGCAGACTGTGATGTTCACTCTCTATGGGAACCAATATGAGAGTCGTGAAGAACACTTGCTCCTGACCATGTTCCAGGTACGTATTCATACCGGGAACTTCAATTTTTAATCTCACACGTCTACTTTAGAATGTTCTGGCTGCTCAATTCGAGACCACCGCAGAATTCACATCCCTTCTTCGGGCCAACACACCTGTCTCGCGGATGATGACTACTTACACACGCCGCGGCCCAGGCCAATCGTATCTCAAGTCGGTATTATCAGACAAGATCAACAGCCTGATTGAGCAAAAGAATATGAATTTGCAGATCAATCCTCTGAAGGCAAGCTCGCAGAGACAGGAATAAGATAGGAAAAGAACAAATTCTTATGATTTTGTTTTCAGGTTCAAGAGGAGCTGCTAGAGCAGATTGAACGAGAACAGGGTGAACTTCCCCCAGGAGTAGGGAAAGCCACATCGATGGAGGAAGCAGCTGCTGATCCGCAGGTCAGAGCCATTATCGAACCCCGTCTGCGACGCTTGATGGCCATTGCCAATTCTTTCCTCTCTACGATCATCGAGTCCCTTGACCAAGTGCCGTACGGTATTCGTTGGATATGTAAACAGATCCGTTCACTCACCAAACGCAAGTACCCTGACGCATCCGAGTATGCCATTTGCTCTTTGATCGGCGGGTTTTTCTTCTTACGATTCGTGAACCCTGCCATTGTCACACCGCAGGCTTACATGCTCGTCGAGAGTATTCCAAGCAATCATCCTCGTACGACTCTGACGCTGGCAAGTGAACATTACTCTATCGAGAGCATACGTAGACTAATATTCGCAGGTATAGATTGCAAAAATGCTGCAGAATCTCGCCAACAAACCGACATATGCCAAAGAAGCATACATGATTCCAACCAATCCGTTTGTTGAGAATAACAAGCAGCGGATTAATAGGTTCCTGAACGATCTTTGCGAAGTGGGAGATTTTTACGAGTCATTAGAGATGGACCAATACATGGCTCTCTCCAAAAAGGACATCATGATCAGCATCACACCCAACGAGATTTATAACACCCAGTCTCTCCTGCAGCAGCATATCGATATCCTCGCTCCAAAACCCACTGACCATCTTCGCGTATTGGTTACAGAGGTTGGCCCGGCGCCGCCTCAAGTACCCCGGAAGGAAAATAAGCCCATTGAACTACCTCTGTTTAGTCGTTGGGAAATTCCTATCCAAGGTAATAACCTCTTCGCGTTCCACAATTGCATAGCAGCTTGTCCAACATATCTTGTAAATAGATCTCACGACTACCCTCATGTCTGAAAACAACATCACCCAGAATGACATTCTCTACATGGAGGCTAAGGCCATCTTTGTCCAGATCATCCGCTCCTTACCCCACCTTGCACGCAAGAAGCCGATGAATCTCTTACGGATCGCCGAGACGGCAGGTACCGCCAATGACGCCCAACTTGTCCGTAAGGGAATCAAAGTCAAGGAGATGCTCATGGAACTCGAAGAAGCCGGGATCGCGGACCGTAGGGACGGTTACCGCCTGCTTGTGGAGGAAATCGCCCAGGAACTTGTTCATCTTGGAGACCTAAAGGTTAAAGTCATGGAGGAAATTCAGTCCCTGGAGAGTGTCTACAAAACGATTCAGGACCACAACAACTATTTGAAAAGCCAGCTCGAGAGCTACAAAGCATATCTACAAAACGTACGCATTCAGAGCGGAGGTGGTGGTGACAAGACAAACAAGAAACAAGTCGGCATTGGTGTCCAGGTGACTGAGGGCAGGGTAAGGCAAAAGGCTGTCAAGACCCACATACAAGGGCCCGTCAAGTACTCTCACCAGCAGCTGGAAAGAGATGGCATTCTTGTTGATACGCAAGTCCCAGAGTCTAGGTAGGAGAGAAAAAGGGTAAGGTCGATTGATATACTAATGTTAATACGTACTGATAGGCAAAACAATATCTATCTGACTATTTTCTCACCTGTACCTGGTACCTTTATTATCGCAATTCTCTATAAAGGTATACTTTCATAGAGGTTTTAAATGAACTAGAAACTGATACAAGATTATTGGGGGCATTCTAGGTCGCGACAAGCCAATTTTGGAGATTGACTTGAAATTAGATGATTTGTTGGAGAAGCAACAAGATAACGTACAGCTCTTGGATCTCGAATACATCAAACTCAGCGTTCCACGGACATTGCAGCTGCTCCAAAAGACATTCATGGCAAAGAACAAGTAAGTTGTTTTTGGTCCTTAAAGTTGAGAAGTCATTATACTCATCATCACCATGCATTTCAAGGATCGGTTTTTTTTCTTAATTTACGAATCTCTTTCCCAATTACTCTCTATAATATGTATTTTTTTGTTTATTTCTATCTCATGTTGTAAGGAATGTTTGACGATATCGTACATAGTTTTTTCCTGCCTTACAAAGTAATTTCGCTTCCGCTCCATCCCTTTATCTATTTCTACTGCTATTATTAAACCATAAATTCATGCGCGTACTTTCGATACTGCTTTAAAGAATACAATATGCAACATTGTCAATGCGACGAAAAACGCCGCGATGATTTTGTCCACTAAGAACGTATCGACTGAGGAATTGCGAATGTTACATAACAAGGGCGAAGTGAAATTACGCATACTGAACGAAGCAAGATGATTCATTAGTAGATAGGAATTCATGCAGCAGGGACTATATGCATCAAATGGCACCATTATCAGAAAGTTATATCGACTGTTGACAGTGCGATAACGGCAGTGCTGCAAATAGAAAACAGGAGAGGGTTTATTAGGGCACATGCGCCCTTCTTTCATAACGGATATAGCTATGCTTAAAATGCGAGAATGATCTAGAAATGATACAGTAAGATGAAGAGAATACTCAGTTCTCCAAGATGATGCGGTAGCGAGCCTTGCCATCACGCATGGCTTGTACGGCAGCGGGAGCATCTTTCATCGAGTACTTGTTGAGCCAGGGTTTGACGTTGTGCTGGGCCGCGAACTCGAGCATCTCCTCGATTTCCCTCGGTGAACCGATGATGGAGCCGACGAGGGAGATCTGTCGGGAGGCCAGCAACATGGCGGGAATACCGGCAAGTGGTTCGTCGGGCAAGGCAACCATGATAAAATGACCATTAAATTTAATAGAGGACAAAAACAATGTCCAGTCGAAATTATTGCCGAACGAGGTGCAGATGATATGGCTAAAGCTCCCCGCTTGTTTCTTCATGGCATCCTGGTCGCTTAACACAACATAGTCGTCGCACCCAAGAGCCATGGCGTCCTCGCGTTTGCGGTCAGAGCTTGACAGGGCCACCACTTCAGCGCCCATCGCCTTGGCCCACTGGACAGCAAAATGGCCCAGACCGCCAATACCCACAACACCCACGCGATCTCCCTTCTTGACACCATAGCGTTTGAGAGGAGCGTATGTCGTGACACCTGCGCAAAAGAATGTTGCGGCCACCTCGTTGGTCATATTGTCTGGGACCTTGAATGCAAATCGGCTGTCGCCACGCCATTTGTCGGCATAACCACCATATGTCTTGTCGCCTGTCGACCAGTGATCGTTATACGTATAGACCGCTTTGCCTTGGCAAATGTTCTCGCTCCTATTCTTGCAGTTGTTGCATTCCTGGCAGGAGCCGCACTGGGCTCCGACACCGGCACGATCGCCGACCTTTAAGTTCTCAACTTTGGCACCAACCCTTGTTACAACACCGACGATCTGGGTAAAATGAGGTGGTAGGCAAAAGTAAATTCTTTCGGTGAGACGACTAGAGAAGAGGGAATATTTGTTAGGGTATTTACCTCATGTCCCACAACACAGGGATAATCTGAGGGACCCCAGCCGCTATCTAGCGTGTGGATATCGGACCCACAGACACCACAATGAGTAACGTCCATCTCGATGTCATAATCCTCAAATTTTTTGAGCTGGAATTCGCGCCACTCAAGGGGCTGGTCTAAGTTCATTGTAAGTGCGGGATACTAATGGCATACGTTCAGCTATTTTTTGGTATTTGTCCTACATACCCTTGCCAGAACAAGACCATCCGTGGAAGGTGTCAGTAGCCATATTTCGTGTGTAAAAGTAGTGAAAGAAAGAAGAAGGCGGGATAATGATTAATTCCAGATATCATAGTACTTGTATTTGTAATCATACCGCTCTTCCTTTTTTTTTTATTATATATATAACGGAAGCAGTCCAGTTTTGGAATGCCGAATGAAAACTTCTCACCTCCCAGATATCTACTGTCTTACATTGCACAGTAGTTAAGCTTATCACTATTGTTTTCGGACAACTTAAGCAAACAATAGACAATTGCTGGGCGAAGGCCTTATCGCTCAAACTTTAAAAATGCAGATTTGATCAAAACCCTGACTTGACAGGTGAGAAGATTAGATAGGCGCTAAAAACGCTTACGGGTTTTGAGCGCAGCATAGTTCAAGTGCGGATGTTTCACTTCGGTCCGAAGAAAAGATCCGCACGCGCTATGGAAAGTTCTCGATATCACGTCCTACCAATGTAGAAACAGGCAAATTAAATGGTAGGTGATGATCTTTGCCAGCGAAAGACACAATAATTAAAGATACGAATATGTTCATCTGTAAACAGACACAACCATGGTCAGAGCATTTCTACTTTTTTTAAAAAAAAGTTTCGCATCCAAGATAAAATGATGTCATTCAAATGAATTGTCGCGTAAACTTTTGTATGAAATCGTTGTATCAACACGTAAAAAGATGTCGCTAGTAAACAGAAAAACATTAACCTCACCACTTCACACTTTAACTTACACCTTGCGTATCCTGGTTAGGTCGCGGTGATAACCATGACGGAGATATTGCATCGGTTTATGCGCCAGTAGAGCAACGACGCGACGGCAGAAACAAAGCACGAGCGGACGCCAGAAGCAACGGTAGGGGCACAATGGAGGCAAAATGCCAGTACAAAGCAGATGAGAGGCAAGCCAGCGGCAGATTACGCTGGGTGAGCGCTGAGACAAAAAAGACGACATCAAAAAAATGGGAGCAACTCGGGTCTGAGCAACGGCGAAAGATGGCAGGTGCAAGCAAGGGCGACGCCAGAAACAACGGCTTCACGAGAAGAAAAGGGAAAGACCCTGGAATGCAGCCAAATAGCAGCCTCATCGAGGGGTCCAGTATCCCTTTTGAGCTCTCTTCCATCGCTCATAGAGTTCAGGTGCGATTGGTCAATCTACGAAGGACAAACGGTGGTCGATTTGAAGAAAAAGCAATTTGATAAAAAGATCATCATCATCCTTCTCCGTGCATGCGATCTTTGTTTTGTTATCACGCGTAAAGATTTTTGTACAAACTAATGGATCACCCCTGCAGATCTAGTTCTGCAATTGCACAACAGCACGGATAGTTTAGGACTCGTCAACAGGGCCCGATTACACTGCCCTGGATGTTTAGTTGTTTCTTTATGTACGTATGGTATGTGTTTAAAGATGCTGTCATTTTGCCCAACTAATGCATACATGGAGCATCTGGGAATTGGAGAAGGTCTCTCATAACGAGTGACGACTGTATATTAGTACATCTCAAAAACTGATCAAATAGCTGCTCTTCATAAATCCATGCTTATCCATCTCGTGTATATATTGTAGCATTAACGAAGCCGAGAGTAGTGTTCAGTTGCAGATCTTCCACTTATCATATCCAAAAGATGCGGGAGCATGGTCCACCACCACAAAAAAGAAGTACCATTCACCGAAAATGGGTAAGATATGAATAATATACGACTACAAATAGTATTACTTCTCGCTGTTAAAAATAAAATGTGGAGATTCCGTGTTTAAAACAGTTTGAAATCTAGGTTGGTTGGAACCGAATTCTGGTAGTAGTACATCACAGACGCAAATCCACTTGGGCCACCGACAGTAACGGACACATTTTGTGTGAGGTCCACCTTGAGGTCTTTGGCACCCAACAATTTCAGCAGCTGTCCTGCATTGGCATCTACGTTGACCGGCCAATCACCCGTGGTTGCTTCGCTTTTGGCAGGTACTGTGAATGGCTTGGGCAAGTTGTAGTCGATATGCCCGACTTTGAAATGATCAGAGCCAACTGTTGTATACACTTCCGCCTCAATACTGTGAATCGAAAAAGGCGTGTCTAGCGGGTTTCTCAGGACGATGGTTGTTGTAGCCTTCTTGTCGAAAATTACTTTTCCAGTTGCCTTCACCGATGTGGACTTGACAAGTTTGTCTGTGATACCTTGCATAGAAGTGTCCAATTTGACCGTTGCAAGAGCATTCTTGAGAGATGGAATTTGAGTCGATGCTTGCGACCCCGTCACAGTCAACGGCACTTTTGCACCGGTCATGTAGTTGCTAAGCAGCTGCTTCAGAGCTTTCTCGTTGCTCCCACCCATGTGCATTTCGGCATTGAATTGGTTGTTTCCAGGCTTGATGGTTATACCTCTGAGGAATACATCCCCCACTGCTGCGCGGTACTCGTTCATGATGGTAGAGAGCTGCATGTCGCCCAACGTGATTGTGATATGCGAGGGGTTATTCATGGAAATGGATAGCTTCACCAGAATGTGCTCGGATGTGCCGCCTGCAATGGATAAACTCAGAATCTTGGTCTTGCCATCAAAGTTGTTAAACCCTGTTTTTTAGGAGCATGGTCATATTCAGCCATCATGCATACCTTTTAAAAATGCTAATATTTGTTTTTACCTTCGAGAGCGGTTTCAACGTCAAAACCGATGCCGCTGAGTGGAATTGCTCCAATCGCGGTAGCAGCAACTGCATTACTGGTACCTCGCAAACCAAACTTAACATTACCCTTTGAGGTAACTGCAGTAAGGTACTCCTCAAAAGTGTTATGCGCATTATCAAACGAACTGAATGGTACGTTGCTGAACTGTGTAGTCACAAGACCGCTTTTGCTGGTCGTCGCCTTTTGGTTGGGAATCTTGAGCTCTGCCATATCCTTTCCATTATAGCTCGCGGTCACGTCCATGGTGAGACTCGAAACACCAAGTGGAAAACCGAACGGGTTCTTGACTTGCGCCTCGACACGAGTGGATCCCGTGGGCGGGGCATACGCTGACTTGACAAAATCAATCTGGAGATCTTGCATTTTGATGGACGGAATGAGAGTTGGAGGGGTCTTGGGGCCGGGCAATATGACATTTTCGATTTTGATGGCCTTGAAGCCCTTTGTCAGCCAACCGACCTGTCCTTTAGGTCCTGAACCGTAATCTCCCACGATTGTCAGAGGAGTATCCTTTCCTTGTAGGTAGTTTGAGAAGACCTTGTTTACTGCATCGAGTCCATGCTGGGAACTTTGACGAAGAAGTCGGCCCCTCATATTAAGTTTGGCGGCGGCCTGTGGTGGGAAATTGGCCGTTCCATCTGATGCTAGTGGTCCGAGGAGCACGTCACCGTAATAAGCATTGAACCCTGCCCCTGACAGGATGAATCCAACCTGGCTCGGATTTGTAATAGATGTCGCAGCTGTCATGGTAATGCCGCCCTTGGGGTCATTGGAGGGCAAGTCAAAGGAGTTGATAGTAACAGCGTCCCGGAACCCTTTTGCACCGCTAAGTGAGACTTTCTTGGCCATCGTAATATTACTGAACGTAACACCAAGGGCTGTCACTGCAACATTTTCAGTCCGAATGTCCCACTCAAAGCCATCGTTGTTGATCATGAAGCCAGCAAAGTCCCCCATTGCTGCCTGATCGGAAATGGTGAAATCGCCCAGCACCTTAAAGTCGGCACCCGCGTTGGCCTTTGTCTTAATGGCTGCCATGGACACCGTACCGAGCACTCGTTCTTGCCAGGAAACTGTCAGAGGCTGGGGAAATGCAATCTCTGCTGCCATCGGACCTGCGTCCGTGATGCTGCCGGCCATCTGTACCTTGAAATTCTGATCAGTCGGGGACGAGAGAATGACAGATGTAAAGGAGAGCTTGGCGCCGTCCACAATCTTCTGTACGATTGGTTGGCCCACAATCGGGATAAGACTGACTACCGAAGAATCGGTCTCAACCGCAACGCCCTGCTGCGCAAACGTTAACTTTGTCGAGTAGTCATCCACCTGAAGGCCAGATTCAAGCGCAAGATCGGCCTTCAGGACCTTCATGGCTTGAACCACAAACTTGGAGAGGTCGAAGTCGGCAAAGAGGCCGGGATCCGGCTGAACGTCTTGCTGATTATCCACGTGGAAACCACCCATACCATACAGTGCATCCAAAGGCTTTGTATCCAGATTTGCATCGACAGCAAGTACTCGCATGAGATTTGCGACTGCCGTTGGATCTACATTCATGGCCATATCAAGCATATCAGACATGCCAGTCGTATGGCCATCGATAGCGATAGGATTGTTTGCCAGATCCTGATTGATGATTCCCACATCGATGACATTCTTGTAGGTGACCGATGAAACAACCGAAGTGATTTTAAGTGCTGCTGAAAAGGGATTTGCAATGGCAACCTGAACGTGTACAATTCCCGTGCTCGCTGAGTCCTTGTCCACCGCCAGTTTGCTCTTTTGGATCAAGGTCGACTTTAGTCCAGGTAGCGTTGTCTTAATATCAATCACACTAAGGGCCTTGACAAGTGACGCGACGGGAGTTGAGCCTTCGAAACCTTGGATATTTACATCATTGTTTTGTCCGGTAACAAAACTGCTCAACAGATGAGTTCCTACTTCGGACGATTTTGGATCAAAGGTGGATGTGGCAGCGACAGTATTAACGCCTCGTTTGAGATCGAGGTTATTCAGGACGACATCGCCGAGCTTCTGTCCTCCAGATGAAAATGCAAAACTGACATCTCCAGCTGCAATGCTGAAGTCCGACGGGTTGCTCATGCTCACGTTAATGGCTAACACAAGGCTCTGATGTGTTCCGCCTATTACGTCTACTGAGTTGACGGTAGTTGCTGTGCTATTGAGGAATTGAAGCCCTTGCAGCGAGGTGGGAACTTGAAACGTGATACCGGATAGCGTCAAGTTACCGATCGGCGTAACGGTCTTCGTGACTACCTGGCCACCCACAAGGAAAGAATACTTTTCCGAAGCAGATAGAGAGTAGACAAAATCGTTGAAGAGAGCTTCCTTCCCAGGGATGGCTGTGATAGGAATCTGGTTCATTGCAAACTGGAGCTTGCCGCTAGTTTGGTTGCTCTGTGCGGGAACGGGCGGCACCGAGATAGCGGCGAATTCGCCTGATCCGTTTGCCATTGCCAACTTGAGCTCTTGAGATACTTCAGTGATGTCGAGGTTGAAGCCAAAGGGAATCGAGTAGTCGGCTGTCACGGCAGGAGCGTTCGTAACGGGCGCGTAAGGTGTGTCGGCGTTAAAGACCATAGCAAGCTGACCCATATTAACGCCTTGAATGATATTCATCGGTTGAGGAAGGCCAAGACCGACATTCAGCTGTACTGACTGGAAACCTTCTGAGAGCCAGCCAATGGGATGAGACCCATCTGGTGCACATGACAACCCCTTCGCGGTTGTATTGGACATCTTTCCGGCTACATAAGAAGAAAAGAGCACGCCAATCTTATCGAGGTTTGCAGGATCTTTCTGCGGCACAAGGGTGCCCTTGAGCATCAAGTTGTTCTCGCCCTGAACAAGCGTTACATTTTCGGAGGTGACCTTGCCTAGCATCACGCCGTTATATCCAATCTGAAGCGCAATAGTTCCGAGCTGCACGCCGATCGGAGAAGGGCTGACAAGAATCGTCCCAAGTTCGACGGTAATTCCTCCACCAGGAGCATTTCCAGGAAGGTTGAAATTCGTGATAGTAACGTTTGGGAATCCGTTCATGCCTACGTTCAGATAGTTATAGCTTCTACGCCACGGAACATCTATAATATGCGTCATGAGACGCTCATCACTTGCCTTGCAGGACAATGTTTTTGTCGAGGTTAACGGTTGCTGTCCTGTAAAATTTTTGATCAGCTCCCAAATGATAGCGGCTTATTTTGCATGATTACATTACCTGCTGAGAGCAGTGATGTCAAGCTTGCCTTTCATTCTCCAGGTAAATGTTTCTTGCGCGAGCATTTCCTTTGCGAACTGAGCAAAAAGCGTTGTATTTGCAATTAAAAAGGGGGTGGTTGCATCGAGAAGTCCGCCTCCATGGGCAACATGAGTGTTCGGCAACGTTATAGACCCAAGCAAAAGCGTATCGTTGTAGAAGACATCTATCGGATTATGAAACTTGATGTCGGCCGCGAAGGGTCCAGTGTTTGTAAGTTTGGAAGACATGATCATGTAGAAAGTCGTGTTCATATCAGTGTCCTGGCGCTTTGCATTGATCGAAGACGAGGGTGGCACAAAGGAGATCTCTGCAGTGTTGACTGAGATGCCAGACTTGTTCATGATATCTTGAGCGATTTTTGGAAAGAAGACAAAGACAGCAAGTAATACCACGACGAGCGTGATGATTGCGGACAGGACACCACAGATGATCCAATAGCGCTTGTTCTTATAAAACCTCTTTCGTGGAGGAGGAGGGAGCGCCTTTTCGGAATACTCCTCCATGACGCCTGCAGAGAAGTCGCTGGCATATGACGAGCTGTTGCGGCGATAGCCGTTATGAGCTCCAGCAATATCAGCACCAGCATTTGCAATCGGGATGTACGGATTATCATTATGATGTTCGACTGACGAGTCAAACGTCGAGGAAGCGTGAAAGTGAACGGCTGGAGGGCTGCGAAGTGCCATAAATGAATGGAATGGGGTTGCGCAAGGTGCTTAAGCAACAATAGTGTCTTGCAAGAGAGAATGGGAACGAATGGACACACTATATACTTATGGGATCAACTTTACCATGGTGTTTATATATAATCCCATGTAAACCTCTCCTATCTTCATAAACACCGTTTCTCAGGGCTTGGGTGTACAAAGCTAATAACTGGGCTTTGATTAAAAGAGGCATGACTTAGGCGCTTCTGTTCATGTGAATTACTCATCACAACAGAGGAAGTTGATTTTTTGTTTGCACAGATATTGGGGCAAATAGTTGTCGCTGGTCCTTGTCTTTTTTATGTTATACAGCCATTGGCAGCGACGTATCCCGCAATTGTTCATATAGTATAGTTATGTGATCCACAAATACCACCTTTGTGTTCCACATGAATCAGTATGATCCCGCCGCTCTTCTCTGCCTTGTTTGCAGCGGAACAACCAATGCCTATCCTAGCTAAATTCTGAAAGTCAGGATGCAAATCGTCCCTGATACAAGCATATTATCTAATTTCCCGCACTTCTGTGCGTGTAGGATGGCTAACTAAGATATCTATATCTGTACGACTGGCAGAGTACAAGTGACACGTGAGTCCGAATTCTGTAGTAAATGTGGAGAAATCCGATGGCTGGAGAAATTATAGCCCATTACTATTGAAAGTTTTCAGCTTTGTAATAGCACATCGTTGAATGTCACTCTTCGCTGATGATATATCAGTATTATCGTCTGACTTCTGTGTAAATCAACCCATGTGGGAATCATTGGTTCATTGTCACTCTGCACAGTATGCCGCGATCTAATACTGTACCTACGGATATAACCAATGTATTTCGGACATTTCCCGAGTTTCCAAAACTATTTGGTTTTATGCACTCAAGCACCAAATATCGACCTGTAATATATATACTTGGTCATGACACCTTTTGTAATGTCACAATTACTTATTAAAATCGCTGTTCAAGTTTTTTTTTGCGGTTGACATGCGTTTACTACATACTATCGTTTTCCAATCCAATAACAACATGTCGCGGCCAGGAACGGGAGGAATAAGCTGTTTTATTATAGCTAGTTATTATTTTACGATGGCTGAAAGAATGAAGGCGGAAGGCTTGTACTCCTGCAGAATAGCTCGCTATGGCATTCATGCCTTTATTTGACAGGTTCATTTTACTGTCTTTACGACTAGGGAAACCGTTTCAAGCAAATGTAGCAATCGATATTCGCATGTTTCCGAATTTTTGCCTACTGTTGGAAGCGTTGGAAGATGATTTTGTGAGATACAAATAAAGTGAGACCGGCACAGCTCATCACAGATGATCATTCATTGTGTGAGGGAATAACAGTGCGATACTACATGGCGGCGCTTGTGGATGTCAGAAGCTTGCACCGAAGCATCGCTAAAAAGCTCGAAATGCTAATGGCTTGCAGAAATCATTCTGAACGTTTACCAGCTAAAACTGGAAGATAACTGTGCTTTTTCTGGTGAACAAAACACATTACATATCGAAAGCAGTGCTCGTGATTTTTCTTCCGATAGAACAGCTCACATGCTTTTTTCTCTGGGAAGCCCAAACACTTACTCTGTATTGGTCATTATTATGTAACACTGCCGCTTGCTCTGATGATCTCCCACATATCCTTCAAAAAGGTTCAAATAACCGTCCTGGTATCGGTGCTTTGATCTCAAACTATAATCAAAAGTTTATTTTGGTGTGTGAGTTCTTGTCGGCTCAAAGAATTAAGTCTTTTTTGTGGTGTTCTAAAGCTCAGTCGGCACAAACAAAGCCCAAAATATGCCTTTTCAGTTATTCGTTCCCCTTGCAACTCCATGGGTTGAATGAGAAGCACGCATCATTTCATCTTCCAACAGGACATTGTAACCTGAAATACTGCTATGTACACAATCTGAACGGAGGGACAGGGCAAAGGTACGAATATCTAAGTCGCTAGACATCTGTGGGGATATTTTAGCGAGTTGCGAGAAAGGGATTTCTTGATTTCAATTTCAGAGCGTACCGTTGCATAATCATCTTTAGAGAAATTACGACATACACACTTGATTGATAGCCTGCATGGCGAGATCTTTATATCTATATATCAAAAGAGGAACTTATTTTTCCTCAAGCACATTTACGGAGGATACCAAGTACTTGGTCCGCATGTACCAATGCTGCCACCTTGCGACCTGGGTCTTAATTAACAACCGAGATGTTACACTAATCATCGCTTGCAGGAGTCTAGTCAGTATTCAGCCTACGGCTTAAACTTTTTTTTTACAACAATAATCAAAACGGCTGATACCTGATGTACGTGCATGCATATTGACGCGTTTATATTTCGTGATGTCATTTAGGGAAAAGTGAAAAAGGCTGATATCCCTTGGGGAGGGTCGATGGCGGAGGGGAAAGTGGTGGTGTTGAATTAGCGCTTGCCCCGGATTCCATATTTTTTGGTGTGAAGAGAGAAAAGGGACTCTGTGACCCATTCTCTTTTTTTCGACCATGGATTATAGCGCAGGCCACAATGGCATCTGGCGCTCAACAACATATACATCGCCGTATTATTGCTCACCACCCAGGCTAGACAGCGGGAGCGATGCAGATAGAGATGTCCGCATAGCCGAATTGCAGAAAGGCATCCGAGAACAACGTATCTTATTATCAGCCTTGCAAGATGAGGATAGCGCTGGCCAACATGAGAGTAGAATCAGCGTTGAAGAACTCAAAACGCGCATTCGCAGTCTTTCGCGCGACATTAGACCTTCTCGTTCTGGTTCCTCCAATACTCGCTACGAACTTAACAAGCGCCAACTAGACAACCTGCTTGACGAGAGTCAGACAATAAAGAAAGAGATCGACTATCTTATCAACACGGGTATCAAGACCGTGTGTGATGCCCTGGATCAAGAGACAAATAGATTACAGCGAGCTAAAGCTGAGCTCGCGCAAAAGCAAGCGCTTGTCTCGGGGCATTTTCCCGCCAGCCAGAGCGAGTGTGAACGAGTCCAGACGGAAGACCAATATATGATTGCATCGCTAGAAATGGACAGCGGTAGCTGCACCAGCGCCTTTTCCCTAGATGGACTTAAGAACTGCGAGGATGTAGAGAAGCAAGAAAAAGACGTTATCGACGAAATTACACACCTTCGTCAGAAGGCCCAGCTTATCATGGATGTCGACCTACCCGCACCAGATCATGATCGGATGCATACAACAGAGCGGGAACGACAGATGTTCGAAAAGGGTTTGTTTATCGCGGCACCCGTAGCACGTTTTATTGACTCGCTCGAGAGAAATAACGACGACATTTATCAGTCGCGGTCCACCTATGAGCCCAAGACATACTCGTCTTCGCTGTCCATATCAAGATCGCTCCCGTTGTCAGCCACCCAGAAACCCCCGCCTGTCCCAATATCCCAACGACCAGATTCCCCACGGTCTCCTGAAGATATCAAGGCCGAAGCTCATAGACGAATTGAACAGCGTCGAGCCATGTTTATGAGCAAATATAACCAGCACAGGTCTACAGAGGATTTTAGGCGACTTTCTCCGGAAACCAAATCGACGGATACAACCAAACAAGATGAGAAGGAAGCCCAGGATCGCCTGAGACGGGCAGAAGCAGAAGCGCGTGAGCGTTTACAAAACCAGCGTGATCTCAGGGCTAAAGCCCGTAAAGAAGCCGAAGAAAAACGCAAGCAGGCAGAAGCAGCACGTGAAGCTGAATTGAAAGAGAGAGAACGGTTGAAGAAGCTCGAGGAGGAGGAACAACGCAAGGCTGATGAAGAGGCTCGGAGAAAAGAGCAGGCCATTGCGGAAAAGCGACGCAAGGAGGAGGAGGAAGCAAGAGAGCGGCGACGACGTGAGATTGAAGAACATGAACGAAAGGAACGCGAATTGGCTCTCAAACGCGAACAGGACCAAAAGATAGCAGAGGAACAACGTCAGCGCCGTGCTCGCATAGCTGCAGAACAAGCTGCCAGAGAAAAACGACTACTTCAGGAGGAGCTTGAACGAAAGGAGCGCGAGGTAGAGGCTGCAAGGCAAGAAGCAGAAAGACGACGGCAGGAGCGGCTCTATGCGGAAAAAAAGGCCAAAGAGGCAGCGATTGTCGAACAAGAAGAAAAGGAACGTCTGGAGGCAGAGGAACGACGTCTCAATGAGATTAAAGAAGAAGAAAGACAAAGACAAAAAGATGCTGCGGAAGTCGGTGTTGATGCTTATGCCGCTACGGCAGGGACGACATATGGTGCAGATCTTGAGGACGAAGTCGATTTCACTACAAGTAAGTTCATTTTCCATAATAGAAAGTCTTCCGTTTCTGATAAAAGTGCAATATAGCCTACCGCGTCAAGGCGCTGTATGAATATAGGGGTACCCGTGAAGATGATTTGTCAGTCGAAGAGGAAGACATTATCAAAGCGCATCCACACAAAGAAAGTAATAGCGACTGGTGGTATGGTACATCCATGAGGACGAAGCAAGCAGGTTTTTTCCCGCGGACCTACGTAGAAATAATTGAGAGAGGTACATAAGGAGATGAAAGCTGGATGCACGAACTCATTCGCATGTAGCATTCCGAGTCCGTGCACTTTATAACTTTCCAAAATGCCGAGACGACGATCTCGGGCTTGTGGAAAACGAAATTATTATCGTGCAACCGTTTCAGGATGATGACAGCGATTGGTGGTATGGGACAAGCGAAGATAGTGGCGAGGCTGGCTACTTCCCACGCACGTACGTCGAAATCATCCAATCTGGTAAGTCATTTGGTCTATGCGGTGCATATGGTATCTTTATTTCAGTGGGAAAGGCTCTGTGCATTATGGATTATTCTCAATAAAGACAAAGAATGGACACAGCATCATTTATCAATCGATACATGGAGAGAAATCAAAGTGCACAGAGCTCTTTCTCGACAAAAACAAGCACTGAGTTAGATTTTTCATGCAGGTCTTATTCCCAAATCACCAACGGTGTCGCACTCGATTATCCAGTCTGAGCCACAGAAAGCTATAAGTGCTGGCATGCGCCCCACCATACGAGAAGACGATAGAAGTAAAAACCTATCCGCACCTAACACACCTGTTATTAAAAAGGAAACGCTGACGGCGAACAAATCTGAGATGGCTCGGCGGCGTCGTGCAGCAAGCAATGCTGGTATAAGTGGCCCGCCGAATTCTACTCCCATAAATCGAAAGCGTTCTCTCTCAGTCCCTAGCCAAACATCTAGACCGGGAAGCCCTATTCTTATCACGTGGGCGAGCGCTATTGATGAACATGAACTAGCCGCGATATCCTTAGAAGAACGGAAGCGTCAAGAAGCTATTTTTGAACTCATCAGTACTGAGAAAACGTATCTTCGAGACCTGCAGCTTATTATCAACGTAAGCTAAACAGTCAGATTTGTATTATGAGTAAGAAAACCGAGTTTCTCCCTTTTACTAGGTTTTTTATACTGACTCTGCGAGGTATCTCGAGCGCGACGAGCAAGATGTTATTTTCTCAAATATCGAGGATTTGCTTCTCTGCAATACTGCCCTACTAAGTGATCTTGAATCGCGGCAGCGCGATGACGGTAACTTCGTTTCGGGAATAGGGGACATTTTTATGAAGCACGCAAGTTTCAGATCAGGGAGAGCGGAAGTCCCTAGATTTTTAGCTGACGGCTGAAACAATAGGCCGATAATCTCAAATGTTACTCGACGTATTGTCGGAACCAATCATTCGCAAGCAAGCTTTTGCAAGACAAACGGCATCAGGACCAATGGTTTGATGTGTTTCTAAAGGTAAAAGCATATTTTTTCATTATTGCCGCAAAATAAGTATAACAAATAATACAGACGGCACAATCACGTCCCGAGTGCCGGTCGCTCGACTTCTCCCATTTTCTTCTGGAACCTATGCAGCGCATCACACGATACCCCCTGCTGCTCCATAATGTAAGGGCGAATTTTGCCTTGCCAACGGTGTGTAATATTCACGCTCATAACATGATCCAGATTCTCAACGCGACCCCGAAACAACATCCTGATTATGGTTTCCTCCGGGCTGCTCTGAACAAAGCTGAGCTAACTCTCGAGCATGTCAATGAGGAAACGAGACGCTACGAAAATAACCAAAAAATAGACGAGCTGAGCCGGATATTAGATATGGAGGGGCACGGGGTAAGAATGCACGGATGCATATTGATCGTATGATTGGCTAATTGATGATGCTGATTTTGTTATAGCGCCTAAACGTACCTGGGCGCGAATTCGTAATGGAAGGCATCTTATACAAGGCTAAGAGCGGCCGAAAACTGCATGGGTACCTGTTCAATGACATCCTTGTTCTAACTGAACCGCTCAGAGGCTTAAGTGCACAAGGATATCTCCATCGGCTTTACCGAGAGGTGAGTAACTGGACCAAAGGCGTCTGGCTGGACATCCGCGCTATTACTATTTTTGATTGGGCGTGGGGCAACGAGTACTAACTCAATGGAACGACGATTAGCCACTGGATTTGTCGGCGGTAAGCATCCGGCAGCATTTACACCAAAATATCTCGATAAAGGCGCCCTTCACTGGTGGAGGGGCAGGTAAATACATTGAGATATAATTCTGGAATAGGGTGTACCTGAGCACTACTTTCTCTGTGCGGTTGTTCACGGAAATTCATTTAGACGACGCGGGGTTCCAAGTTGTGCACGGCAACCAAGTCATTGCTGTCAAGGCATCTTCAGTGAGCCAGAAACGGCAGTGGATCAGTCAAATTCAACACTACAGTGCATTGAAGTCAACGATGCAACGTCGGTTATCATGGGGCAATGTTTAGATTCTAACTTTTTACCAAGAAGATTTTGAAAAAGAGCCGTGTTTTTCTTTGGCTTTTGCAGAACCCTGGCAAAGCTCATTATCGGTTGATCAATAGGGCGAGCCTTTTCTTGAATCGAGAGCCCGCTAAGGCTTGGGGGTCTGGGGCAAAACATTCATGAGGCAGACGGGCCGCGGGGGGAGTTCCTTTTTTGGTATGATAACGAGCTGTCAAATCTGCCCCGCCATTTCTAGCATTTTTCTTTCCCAATCTATGATGCCGCAGGAGCGAATGGAAGATTAAAGGTGTTTTCCTTTTGACTGCCAGAGAAGCCCCAATTAAAGATGGTATCCTAAGGGCAGAGGTGAAAGCAAGAAAGTGAATGTACCTTTGTTGATGAATGACTGTGCTAGTGTCTTTTAAACTGGCAATCGGGTGCCTAGACAAAAATTCCGCTTGATTCAGATCAGTTTTTTAACTCGCCAATTTCCCCAACGAAAAAAATATACTTCCCTGGTTCTACCGCTCCTTTACACCACAATGTCCATCACAACTCACCCGGTGCCTCCTCGTCTTCTCGATTCGACCCAATGCCCCACTCCGCAGGTTGACTCTCTCGAAAAGTACCGAGCCATGTGGACCGAAAGTGTTGAGCAACCTGAGAAGTTCTTTGGCAATGTGTGTATTCTAAATCACCCAACAAACCCCTTCCCCCGCGAGAAAAGTTTCATGTTGCTGTAACTAACCTTTTTACCTGTCGCTAGCTTGCTCGCGAGCTTCTCAGCTGGTCTCGACCCTTCGAAACTGTCAAACATGGTAGCTTTGCGACGGGTGATGTTGCCTGGTTCTTGGAAGGCGAGCTCAACGCCTCCTACAACTGCGTTGACCGCCACGCCAAGGCGAACCCGGACAAGGTGGCCATCATCTACGAGGCCGATGAACCTGGCCAGGGACGCAGCATCACTTATGGCGAACTCCTGCGCCAGGTGAGCACGATGGCCAATGTCCTTAAAAGCCGCGGTATCCGCAAGGGAGACAACGTTGCCATCTATATGCCCATGATTCCCGAGACCATTGTCGCTATGCTGGCATGCGCTCGTCTCGGTGCTGTCCACTCGGTTGTTTTTGCTGGTTTCTCTGCGGAGTCGCTCCGCGAACGTGTTGTCGACAGTGGCTCTCGCATCATTCTGACTTCGGATGAGGGCCGCCGTGGCGGTAAGAACATTGCCACCAAGCGCATTGTCGATGATGCGCTCCGTGATCAGCATGCTTCTGCGATTGTTGAGCATGTGATTGTCTTCCGTCGCACCGGTTCTGATGTGCCTTGGGAGAAGAATCGCGATCTCTGGTGGCATGAGGAGATGAGCAATGCTCGGTCTGTCTGCGCGCCTGAGCCAATGAACTCTGAGGATCCTCTCTTTTTGTTGTACACATCCGGTTCTACTGGCGCTCCAAAGGGTATTCTGCACACCACGGGCGGTTATCTGCTCGGTGCTGCGGCGACAGTCAAGTACATCTTTGATTATCAGCCCAACGATATCTACGCCTGTATGGCCGACATTGGATGGGTGACTGGCCACACGTACATTGTATACGGTCCCCTTACGCTAGGAGCGACGACCGTGATGTTCGAGTCTACTCCGACATATCCTAACCCATCTCGATTCTGGGACTTGATCCAGAAGCACAAGATTACCCAATTCTATACCGCCCCCACGGCTATCCGCGCACTGCGCCGCTTGGGTGACCAGTGGCTCGATGGCTATGACATGTCAACATTGCGCGTGATTGGTTCAGTTGGTGAGCCGATCAATCCAGAGGCATGGTACTGGTACTATAACAACGTTGGCAAGGGCCAATGTGCCGTTGTCGACACCTACTGGCAAACCGAGACTGGCTCCATCATCGTGTCACCATTGCCCGGCGCGACACCCACCAAGCCTGGCTCGGCCACCCTACCCTTCTTCGGTATCAAGCCCGTCATCCTTGACCCTACGTCCGGTAAAGAGCTCGACACGATCTCGCCTGATGAGACCGGCGTCCTTGCTCTTGCTCAACCTTGGCCCTCAATGGCTCGGTCGGTTTACAACAACCACTCCCGTTTCCTCGAGACCTATCTTAAGCCTTATCCGGGTTACTATTTCACCGGCGATGGCGCATCTCGTGACGAAGACGGCTACATCTGGATCCGCGGCCGCGTCGACGATGTCATCAATGTCTCCGGACATCGTCTATCAACGTCCGAAATCGAGTCTGCACTAGTGAGCCACGAGGTCGTTGCCGAGGCTGCCGTGGTTGGTGGGAACGACGACTTGACTGGCCAATGTATCCATGCGTTTGTGTCCATCAAGCCCGGCGTTGATATCATGGACGGCCTTGACCGAGAGCTCATCGTCCAGGTGCGCAAGACAATCGGTCCTTTTGCTGCTCCTAAGCGCGTTCACATCGTCAGCGACCACCCCAAGACCCGTTCGGGCAAGATCATGCGTCGTATCCTCCGAAAGATCGTAAATGGCGAGCACCGCGAGTTGGGTGATACTTCTACGCTTGCTGATCCTACGTAAGTGCAATATGGCGTATATGTCTCCTAGATAAAAATACTAATATTATGTAATGCATATGATTTAGCGTGATCGATGCTCTTATCTACAAGGTTCATGGCTGTTGAAAGGTTTCACTACGTACGTTCACTACCCAACACGCATGCCCTACGCATTTATCACCGCTTCTCCTCACGAATCCTATAAAATATGTGCACACGCGCACACACACACGCCTCTGTATAAATGAACGAACTTCTTTTCCCTTCTTGTTAGCTTATTTAATTCGTCGCATATTCCTGTTCATCACTTTCCTTCAACGAAAAAAAAATATCGAATGGTTTTAGTATTTTTTTTTTTTTTGATTCGCGAGATAGCGCGTTTGCGACCTTTTTCTATATTTATTTGTTTCTCTGCATATTGCCCATCCATACGCAACATGTCATTGCTGGCATCGCAATTCAGAGCAGGTGAGAGAGTTGATCTTTTTCTCCTTCTGGTACTACAACAAGAAAGCACTGCCGAGAAACTGACTTTTGGCTCCAGCGGTGCGTATTATGTTCACGCCCAGCTGCCGTTTCATTAGCAGCTTACCGACAGAAACGGCGCGATCGAGGCGAGCATTATTCTACGGTATGTGTCAGCAGCAACAGCGATTTTGAAATTAACCTCATGGCCTCACACCTATATCATGCCCAGTACCCGGCAGCGATGAACGAAAAATCCACAAGTCGATATCTGTCGGTGCAGACTGCATCGTCTATGACCTTGAAGACAGCGTCTCGCTGAACAAGAAGGGAACTGCACGACACATGATCATCGATGCTTTAGAGGTACAGTCTCGGTGCATGCGCACACACACACACACACACGGATGATCGCCGTTAGAAATGGTGGAATTGAGATATCTCATAAAAGGCATCCGAGCACGGGAAAGCGGAGAAGGCAGTGCGGATCAATGCCATCGGATCAGGTATAAATGCATGACATGGGATGGTTGCTACCGAGAAGCGAAGAACACTCACCGGAGCGGGTTGGGTCGAATACTAAGGGCTTGAACTGGATGACCTGAACGTGATTGTAAGCATGGGATGGGTTGGGTGGGTGTTATGAGGAGCACACGGACACACTGACGTGAGACTCTTAGCTGCACTCTAAAAGATTACAGGCCATCGTGATTCCCAAAGTTCAAACGGCAAAGGATATCAATTTTGTGAGCCGGATGATTGATTCTGTGGCGATCGAGTCTCAGCAAGTATCAAGATAGATGTTGTTCTCCTCTCTCGCTCTCGTTAGCTAGATAAATCTTACCGGTAAACTAGGCGTGAACGGATCAAGTTGATTGCCTCAGTAGAGAGTGCGTTGGCGATCATGAATATCCGCGAGATCGCCACCGCTGACCCTCGCCTGGATGCGTTGATCGTAAGTACAGACCAGGTGAAACAATCATGGGATGCATGGTATTGACGACACCACGCTAAAGTTTGCCGCAGAGGACTATTGCGCAGACCTTGGTAGGTACAGGCCGAACAAGATTTACCATCCTGTTTTTCTTATCCTTAGCTACATAGGATTAATCCGCACCCCTTCACGGAAGGAAATGGTGTTTGCTCGACAAAGCATCGTGAATGCGGCTGCTGCGTATGGCTTACAGTCACTTGACCTGGTAAAGAACTCGCCTTGTGATTTGGTTTGATCTGTGCTCACAGTTCCACAATTATAAGGTGTGTGTCGACTATCAAAACCAAGATATACTCCGGGAAGAATGTGCGGAAGGTCGTGAATTTGGATTCACAGGCAAGCAAGCGATTCACCCTGACCAGATTCCTATTATTCAGGAGATGTTCTTACCTGATCCTGGAGGTATGCAGGTCATTTCTTGCTATATCATTCGCTAATATTGCCAATCAGATCTTTCCCGGGCGATCAAAATCTTGGAGGGCTATGAACACCACAAAGAAAAAGGTGTCGGCGCTTTCAGTTTGGATGGGAAGATGTAAGCAAACAGGTAATGGAAGACTCCCGGGATATGCTCACCGATGACAAAACAAATAATAATACACAGGATCGACATGCCCGTCGTCAAGTGGGCAGAAAAGCTTATTAGCAGAGCAAAGGCTGGGGGAATGGATAATCCCAAATTATCAACTGAAGCATCAGGGATAGGCACCGCCAGCTCAACTAAGAAATGAGGAATAGAAAGACGCTAGAATCAGTTGTGCTTGCATCAACTCTAGTTTAGTCAATGAACCAGTCGATCGTTTGTTATTGCCCTTCAGTTTCTTATTGTGGGACTTCCATGTTCTATGCGGTGTATCTGCAGTCTCCAACCACCCACTTCCTGTTTTCCAATCTTCGACGAGGCAGTCCTCGATGGAGAAGGGGGTGGAGAAGATGAGAGAAGATATCTTGTTATTTCTTATAGATTCACCCGAGGCTGATCATTTGAATGCTGCTCTTGGCGGCGCCCATGCGGCAGGCCTCCAAACGCAGCTCTGTAGGCTGTTCATGTTTCGAGGAGGGGGGAATGACTATAACCGTGCGAGTATGGATTCAGCATATGAAGGTACGTCATACGATATTTGGGCACTAGCGCGCAAATGACATGTATCCGAGCTTTTGTTGGTCCGTTTTATCATAGCAATTGCACGCAATCCGAACAAAGTTGGTTATCAATGGCTTGCTAAGGTAGTGCTAGTACAGCCTCGTCCTCCGTCAAACATTTTCCATTTATCCTTGCTGTCTTTGTTTGAAACCGTTGATAGCGCTTGTGGGGATAATCTCTCTGCTTTCCGCCAGTCAAATAAACAGCAGCCATAGAAATACAATGCACCACTCGGACTGACAAAGCTAACAGATGGAACATTCTGAAACCTACAGGATGTATGTACGCTTTACTGTCCCAACCGAATCCACGTTGTACATGTGAATTTCTTTTTTTGGGAGGAGGAGGGGGGTGGGGTGGGTTTTACCCGTTGCGCTTGTGGGAATACATCATTTTCCAAACCCCCCTCTGCATCCTACAATTTCGACCCAAATAGTCGGGCGGAAGAGAAACGCAGCAAACTAAGACTTATTCCTCATGTTTCATCATCTTTCGCAATCCAATCCTAAAACGACTCATCGTCCAGTGCAGCAAGGCCTAGTTTACCAACAACGCCGCACAGCTGGTCAAGTTCCAAGTGACCCCCGCCATTTCCATCCTGCCTTCAATACGGGATCTATCTGGCAGCCCGTGTCTCCCGACACTCCATTCGATGTTTCCAAGCTCAGTCCCATTTTCTATGGCTACCAATTGCCACAACCAACATCCGACAAAAGCCGTCTGTAATGAAAAAGACGTTAATCCATACCATATATATGCATGCATGCGCACACGCACATGCACTCATGAACGACAGAAAGACAGAGCCAAAATTCTAACTATCAAATGGAGGAGGACTAAGCACAGAATAGAGAAGAGAAAGAAGGTAGAGAAAGGAACGACAGAAGAGAGAGCATGTGTGCACAAGGAAAGCAAACTATATAAAAGAATAATAATAAGTGTGTATCTGGTCTTTTTTTTTTTTTCTCCTCGATTCCATTACGAAATAATGCATTCATCCGGGTTAGATCCGCGGCCACGGCTGTGTTTATGCTTGAGAGATCGAACAAGGCCCTTATGCTCAACGTAGCTCGCCGAAGTACTGTTTCGGATTTCACCATCAAACGTCCCTGTTTCCGTCGAGAGCGTCCATCTGTTCTTGCTAGCACTGGAGGATGATATGTGCGGAGGTCTGCTTAACTCTTCCGACGGAAGAACTTCACCCTCGCGGATGAAGCGAAGCGTCTCATGACTACGTGTGCTATGGGGTTGTTTATGATGCTGTTGTGTGCTATTATTTCCTGTAAAAACTCGCGAAAGTTTCTTTGTGCGTTCGCGAAGCTGCGAGGACATGGATGAGGTAGGTCGAGGGCTGCTGCGTCCGAGTGAATCTGCACCGCCGCTACTGCCGAGAACACTAGAGGAAGAGCTCGAGACAGAGGCGGTAGGGGTTTCAGGGCAGTTGTCCTAGGGAAGGTGAATATTTAATCGCGAAGAGAAAGGCAAAGATCCCGTGATCTTCTTTCTTTACCAGAGGTGACCGGCAATAAGATGCACTGGATCGGCATTTATCATGGCAGATAAAACCACAGTCTTTAATAGCAGCACACAATATTAGCACCGCCGTGGCGTGTGTATACGTGAGTGGTGTTTTGAATGTAACCCACCTTCACATATAAGTGCGTTGCGTTTGATTGGTATATGGCACGCCTTGCAGCGGATGGTAGCTTTAAAAAATTGAATAAGTTATTCTATCTTGGAAGTGATGCTTTGCGGTGTTCCCAACTGTTACATTTTGCGAATGAGCCCTTCACGAAGCAATGTTCACGTTGTGGAAGCGGTGGCCGGCTCTTTTGGCGCTCCTGGAGCTTATTAACTAGAATACTTCCACGCTTGAGAGACACTGCTTCTCGGTCAGTCTCAATATCAGAATCTAGCTCGTTTAGTGGAGTATAATGGAAGCTTCTCGGAAAAGAGGACGATATCGGTTTGCTGACTGGCTTAAGTTGCACGGCGTTCACGGAGTCTGGTGCGCTGTTGCTTGGCAGCGGTACACTCGACTCACCTTGCTTCAGCCATGGATGGATAAGCAGCTCCTTTGCAGTTGGACGATCAACCGGGTTCTTCCTTAAACACAGTCGAAGAAAATTTAGCAGCTCCTAAAATGGGTGATGAGCGACCGGAAGAAACCAAATAGACCGATGGGAGCTGTATAATGAACATACGGAAGAGGCAGATGGTGGAAGCGGCGGGCAATCATCTTCAACTATCTTGAAGAGCGTCGTCATCGGAATGAGATCCGAATAGGGTGGTTTCCCAGTAAATAACTCGATGATGGTGCACCCCAACGACCTTTGTTTTTCTTTAAGCCCTGTTGTTTACAAACAGCCTACTAATTTAGGACCTACCAGATATCGGATTTTGTTGATGCACCCTGGAGCTGTATCACTTCCGGGGCCACTGAATTGATTACAAAGGGCTAAGTGCTTTTGAAAAGAACAAAGAAGGAAAGTGCAAGAAACACTCACTCCAATTTGGCGTGCCGGCCAATGAGCCTGTCACGCTTTCTTTTAACTGTAAATTCACGGAAACACCAAAATCGGAAAGTTTAACGTCGCCCGTCTTTGTTGTCAAAATATTGGCCGCTTTAAGGTCACAGTGAACAACGTTTTTCTCATGCAGGTAGACGAGTCCTTCAAGGATTCTCATGCAGTAGCACGCAACAAGACTTTCTGGGAAGCTTCCAAATGCACGCAGGGTATTGGACAACGACCCGTTCTCGACATATTCAAGCACAATGCTCACGAACCCTGGCGAGCGAATGAAGCCTTCATACCGTACAATGTTGGGATGCGACAGGGTTTGAAGTAACTCGGCCTCTTGCTAACAAGAGCTAACGAATAAGTCTTCATTGCTGTGACACTGTAAAAAAACAAACAAGCAATTACTATTACCATCACGTCATCGATAGCTTGGTCTTTAGTCGTTTCGAGTTTGATGCGCTTGATCGCCACCATCTGACCTGTTTTAAGATTCAATGCCCTGGAGATAAGACAAACAAGGGCTTAGTGACATGCAACATATCTCATATATACGAGACACGTACCTATGCACTGTGCCAAACTGTCCCTTGCCGATCTGGTTGCCGAGTTTCTTTAAACGTTCCGTTCAGAATTAACTTCTAATTCCCGTCTTCTTTCATACCCTCCCTCAGCAACATTAAAACAAAAATAGTTTAACTTACGTAACGGGCCAGTACGGTCCCATCTGCATTTTTCAACTCGAGCCGCTCGCCCTTGTCACCACTCGATCTGTATGAATGGGCGTCGAGCGTACCGGTGGATTTGCGTCGTGGCACGCCGAGCTCAGTGGCTCTGGAGGCGAAAACAGGATCCATCACTGGCGGTGGCGGCTCGAGCAGCAGACTGCCCTGTTTTCGCTGTCGTATCCGCTCTCGGCACTGGTGATCCTGCTGCTGTTCTCTAACTTGAATACCATATACGTTCGAAGATGCAAGTGGTGATGAGGCCGATGACACCGGACTGAGTGGACCCTCGCTGTGGGTCGACTTGCAGTCGGTAATTAAAAGCGACCTCCTTTTCCTTAATTTAAGATCTGCCCACTCCTGATACCGCATACGAAACGGTAATTTTTCCCGGGATGACACCTTCTTTGCGAAGGGCAAAGCGGAGTGTCTGGAAGGAGCTGATTGTGCTAAGCCGTCTGCGGATGTATCTGTTACGACCGGCGAGGACAATGGAGATGGCTCGAAAACAGAGTCGGGATGCGTAGTTGTTCCTGAAAATGAAAACTCAGATGAGGAGGTCCTTTGGGATTTGGCATATCCGCTGTCATCAGAGGATAAGGTTTCAAAAGCGGGTGATTTGCTAACAGGAGGTATATATTGATGATGATGTTTGGTGAAGTCGTCATCCAGTATAGTTGGTGCCACGTACAGGTCATTGCTGACTGAAACAGAGGCAGTCGACCAAGTCGGCGTTAGCGTCTCGTGACGCTGGTAATAAAATTGCTCCTTAATACTGGCTGGCTCCTTCTCTTCGTCATGGACATATGCCCCCATCGCTACGAGATGGCTCCTGTTGTCAAGTTTTAGAGTGGAAGATGATTTCAGATACACGCTACCCTGACGAATAGGGACTGTGAATCGTCGGCGCCGTCGCTTAAAAGGTAGGCCGTAGCTGTGATAATTGTCGATGTGGCTTCCAGCACTGGACCCCTGGGGTGCAGTATGGGTCATAGTAGTAATATTTGATTGTCTATGCAGGACCATGAGGGTATTTAGGACCTGAATGAGCGACGTATATTGATGAGATTAAAGACGCATAACCCGTGTGCATATTGTACCGCATCCATATCATCTCCGTCTAATAAATCGGCCACACGAAACAGCTGCTGCTTGGATAGGCCAGCCTACATACGAAGTATTGAGTACAATTCCCTCCTGGCCCGTTGCACAGCAGGCGTAGAGCACTTTTAGTCCATTCTTACCTCAGCTGCTTTGAGTAGAAATGTTTGTATATTTTGACTCTGGGAGGAAGCACTGTGTGAGTTAACTGGATTCCTCTTTTATTGCGAGACCGAGGGTACTGACCCAAGATTCCTTCGTATTTTCATAGTGAATATCCATTGGTTTGGTTGCAGGCTTTATTTTCTCCATCAGTCTGAAAGTGGGGTTAGCTTGTGACCCGTCCTTCTCTTTCTCATATGCCACTGTCCAACCACCCATCACGCCGTTCTCATTCCTCTTGCCTTCCTCCCCTCGCCTACACACGCACACATTGTATACTTGACTGACTTGCATAAATAAACGCCATCTCGGAGGCATGTTTGAAGATTACTGGACATGGGCAATTGAATTCCGAGCACTGCCTGGATCCAACTGAACGCCAATTGTTGCTCGATCAAACAGGGTGCGACCATGTCGACAGATATGCTGTGCTTCATTTCTAAAAGAGCTGGGGAAAAGCGACCATGAAGAAAAGAGCAAGAAATGGAAACAATACCAAGGCAAGGAGAAACAAGTAAGCCATAGAGAGAAACAGGGGAAAGGGATATACGAAGGGGAGCTTGAGTGAATAAATCTATCCCGCACGCACACGCACACGCACACGCACACGTCTATTCACGCGCATGTCTTTCGTTTCCACACCCGCTGCATTGAGTCCATGTTCGGGCATGAACGAAGAAGCCTCCGGCTGAAATGGAACATGTTTATCCGATATCAGCTTGTTTTGATCGGTCGGCATCGCAAAATGTCAAGTCAGACTTTAGCGTACCTGTAATTTTTTTAGTCCATAAATAGATCGTTTCTATCCTTTTTTCATTTCGCTTTTCTCTTCTTATTTCCTTCTACCCTTACCCTCTTCTGCACAACATGCGTATATACCTCAAGGCTCTGAGCGTACTGTTAATAACCGCATTCACATCCACTACTGCACAGCAGCAAGAGCAGCAAAAATGCAATGGCCATGCCGAGCTCTGCAATCAACCCTACAACAATTTGACATATGTCCTTACGCACAACTCATACGCCTTCATGGCCAACCCTGCCGCAAATCAGGAATGCTCCATCACAACTCAATTGTCGGATGGAGTGCGTGCTCTAAAGCTTTCCGCCGTGAAGAGCTCGGATAACTCGTCGCAAATGCAGCTGTGTCACACATCATGCACGATTCTCAATGCCGGTCCCGCCATAGACACCCTGACCAACATTACCAGCTGGCTCAAGAACAACCCGAACGAGGTTATCAGCATATTCTGGAATTTCCCCAACAACGACTTCTTCGCAGCCGATTTCCTAGAGCCCTATAAGGCCAGCGGGCTGCTAGAGTATACACATGCCCAAGAGCCCGGGAATCTTACGTGGCCCACATTGGGCGACATGATTAGATCTGGCAAGCGCGTGGTAACCTATCTAGAGCAGAACGCCGATCAGTCGCGTTATCCTTGGTAAATCATCGTATTTCTGGTGTCGTGTGATTGGGAGGAAGGTGTAATTCGTAATCAAGCTAAGATAGCATTTTTTAGGCAGCACAGCGAGTATGATTACATCTTTGAAACTCCTTACGACAACAATAACGAGACTTCCTTCCGCTGTACAATCGACCGCCCCGAAAATCCGTCGCAACCAACAAAGATGATGTACAGCATGAACCATTTTCTTTACGGTAAATGCGTGCTTATATAATATATCTTCGACCGCGTTTCAGAACCTCATCATTCATTTCAATTGGATTGCTTATTTAGGTGTCCTGCCATGGGGTCAGCAAAGTATTCAAATTCCTCAGAGCGGGTCGGCTAGCACAACGAATGGCCAGGACTCACTGATGCGGCAAGCCGACCAATGCACCCAGACTTTTGGTAAACAACCGAATTTTCTGATTGTTGATTTCTTCAATCGAGGCGAGACACTGAAAATTGCAGCGGAGCTCAACAATGTTACCTACGATCCGTCTACTGTGCTCCAATGCAACAAAGAAAGCGCTATGACCGGTGGTGGGACCAATGCCCCTTCGTCGGCCGCTCTGGCGGTGGATGCGACCGCATCCTTTCTATCATCTGTAGTGTTCATTGTCTTTATTAGTGCAGTTGTCGCGGTCATTTAGATTTAGATTGTATATATCTACATATATATATATATATATATATATATATATGCAGGTTTTCCTTGCATTTTCTGCTTAAAACCGACCCCCTGCAAAGTTCCCATCGCAACGGCCTTTTCTATTTTCCGTGCAGAAATATTTGCAAGCACGTGTCATAATTCCACTCAGATCTGAGTATCACGGTTATTTTTGTCACAAATGATTAGGAATCTATAAAAATAAGTGCTGGCTGATGAATTCAAATCAAGAAACCATTTCTATCTAGACAATAGCAGAATGTATTCCGTAGGGCCCTAGAAAAATGTATATTCGGAGGTTGAGAGCAGGGGCAGGTAGAGAGAGAGAGAGAGAGGAGGAGGGCAGTCGCATACCGTGCAGTGTGTCTAGACCGCGAATCGTATAACACTGAAATGCACCATTCACATAGCTCATAGGACCGTTCCATCTTGTCAACAAAGGGAATGTCGATCGTTTAAATACCAATGCTTCAATCCATACGCTGTTACACTCAACAACAATTCACCGTCCTTAAGATACTGAGATCTCTATCTATGTCTGAACCACGCTTCACGTACTCGCCACATCCCTCTTATCATCATGGTCATTGGCGTGTGCGATATTTCAGGGCGGAGTGCTAGCAGCAGAGATGAGGAGAGGGACTCTGTGTGTGTGTGTGTGGGGATTGGTTTTCGGGACAAGTGTTCTTTTGGTCCAGTAATCGATAAGTACTCTCGATTTTGGTAAGAGCAAAAACCTGAACTATATATATATATGTGTGTGTGTGTGTGTATATGCGTCGTCCGGTATCGTTGTTCCAGTAAACAATGACGATCAACCCAATTCGCACGCTTGACAGGAAGACGTCCTCCCCCCCCGTCTCTGCCTTCATAGACCAGGCTAAAAGCAAGCAAAAATCGAAAAAATATATAATTAATGAGTGAATAGGAGTGCGTGAAAACCGAGATTGAAAAGGCGGGATCCGAAATTCAGGCGAAGTCCTAAGCTCCACGGGCACCCCCATATCCAACAACTCACTTCCCACCCCCCAAAACACCCCCCCGGAGGGTGGGGGGAGGGGAGAGAGGTTGCGCTTCGCTGTGCAAAATCGATTTGGTCCTCCAAGCGCGGATGGATCCTTCCCTTTTAGATCACCCATCCATCCTCTAACGCGAGGCTTATCCACCGCATACAAGACCCATCTAGTCATGTCAACGTTCTCAAAGAACCTATTTGATATCCTCGGCGAGCAGGATGACGTCCGCCAGTCAGCCCCCGTCAAGGAGCAGAAGAAGGCTGATGAGGCCAAGCCCGCTGCCGCCGAGAAGCGTGCTGCTGGTGGCAACTCCAAGACGAATGGCGGTAAATGTCAGCTCAGTTTATCTTCATATATCGGCTGCAAAACGTTGTCTGCGTCCATCACGGATAATTTGGAAAGAGTTGAGGGAATCTCAATTGAACATTATCGGTTCCTGGACTGAATGCAGAGACACACACACACACCCACACAATGTTGCGCCGCGACAAAAATAAGCACCCGGGAACTAATATGAATTTTTGCCCTTGACCCATGTATATAGCTCCTCGTGGTGGTGCCCGTCGTGGCAACGGTCGTCAGCAGAACGGTCGTCCCCAGCGCGGCCGCCAGTTCGATCGTCACAGCGGTACCGGCATTGTGTGAGTGGATCGTTTACTCTCTCCCCTGGTTGTGCGATGTAGTTATTCATGCCGACGTTGTAGCGATTCCGAAAAGAAGGAAAAGCAGGGCTGGGGCCATCCCGAGTCCGCCGAGGCTGAAGCGTAAGTGGGAGGATGGACAATGCATTTGGATATTGGGGACTCAAACATGCATTCGTGTCGTTTCTATGTTTAGTGCCAAGGACACGATTTCTTCCAAGGACCCTGCTGCCGGCGAAGAGAATACCGCAGCTGAGCCTGTCGAGGCTGAGGAGCAGGTCAAGACCTTGGATGAGTACCTCGCCGAGAAGGCTGCCAAGTCTTTGAAGGTCACCCTCCCCGAAGCCCGCAAGGCCAACGAGGGCTCCGAGACCTCCGAGTGGAACAACGCTGTCGCCTTTGTGAAGGAGGAGGAACCCGAATTCTTCGTCTCCAAGGTAATTTGACATTGTAAAGGCGTATGTGCGCGCTTGCAGGAAAAAGGGATGGATGCGCGTATGTGTGCATATATATACCGAGGATGATATGACTTACATTCGACGATGAACAATCCAAAAGGATACCAAGACCGTCAAGAAGACCGAAAAGCAGCGCAAGGAAAAGGTCGTCATTGAAATTGAGCAGCGTTTCCAGGAACGAACTCGCGGCGGCTTCCAGGGTGACCGTCGTGGTGGTGCTCAGCGCCGTGGTGGCCGTGGCAACAACAACACTGGACGCCGCGGTCCCAAGTCTGCTGCTCCTGCTGTCAACCTCCAGGATGTCTCCGCCTTCCCTTCCTTGGGCGCCACTGCCTAAGTGAACCATTATGTCTGATGGTTTTTGAAGAACGACCTTGGCTGGATAATGTATCGGGATATTTCTTTGAAAAAAATAAAAAAAGTTTCCACTCTCTTGTTTTATGGGTATAAAGACAATACAAGAAAGACTCCCCTCTGTTTCTCTCCCTGTGTGTCTCTGTCTCCCTTTGTAATGTAGCACTTGACAAAGGGACGCATGGCCATAAAAAGTAGCTCCCTGTTTTACTTCACCCCCTCCCCTTGCTTTCCAATCCCGCACTCCCCCCCCTTTTGAACTCTGCATAGGTTTATATAAATTCCTATTCTTTATGGTCTGTTGTACGGTACAGCTTAAATCTCTCTTTCTCTCACACTAATAATAATGAAATTGACCATGATACAACCCAAGATGACGCCATCAAAGAACTACAAAAATCTGTCACTGTCGCTGTCTTCAAGCCGCCCGATTCCGATTGCGACGACTCCCGCAAAAAAGCTTTCCGGCCCACCATCTGAGGAGCCCCAGCAGCTCTCGTACTATGATCAAGGACCTGTACAGGTTCTGCCGGGCCTCTATCTTGGAGGGTTCCATATCGCACAGCGTCATGAGATGCTTGCCCGACTCGAGATATCCTGCATCCTGAACGTTGCGCATGAAATCGAGCCGCCGCCGCAATCGGCACTCGTAATGCAGCACCCAGAGCAGCAACAACAGCAGCACGCGATAACAGCATACCACCATCTTCGCTGGACACACACACAGAATGATCTCGCCCGGCGGGCGTTCCTCGAGGCGATCCAGGTCCTCGAGCACGCCCACAGAAGGAATATCAAAGTGCTCGTCCACTGCCAGTCGGGCATTGAGCGGTCGGCCGCACTCCTGATCGCCTATGTCCTGCATCTGTCCCGCCAGCAGGAACGTTCGCCCTTGTTTGATAAGAAGCTGTCGCTCTGGGAAGCATACGATTATGTGCGCGAACGTGCACCGGCCATACGGCCCAATATGGAGCTCCTCTATCAGCTGAGCGAATTTGAGCGTCTTGGATCATCATCATCGCCGCCGCCGCCATCGTCGTCGTCGTCGTCTTTCTCACCACAGCCGCGCTCCATTAAAAGCAACACAAGACCAAAACGCTCAGGATCAGTGTTGGCTCCTCGCAGCAGATACATGCACCAACGGCGGCCGCGTGCGGCCAGTGTTCGTGTATCCAGTAATAGTAATATAGCCATCACAGCTACTACAGACATCCCCACTACAGGTAGTTCAGCAAAAGAGATGAGAGGGATAGCTGCCACCATCAATGCTAGCAGCAGCAGCAGCAACAGCGGTGGCAGCGGCGGCAGTGAATCAGGTGCGGCAGATAGCTCGGCCATGCTCCTCGTCGCGTTCATTGCTCTCGTGCACGTTGGCATCATGCTAACGCACACACGAAAGGTCTCACAGCCGCAAGCAACTGTGATGAGTAAAAAGCTATGTCTAGCTCCGAGTGAACCATCCACACCCATGAGTCCCCTATTTTTACAGTCCTTGTTCCCTATCTACTAGAAATCCTCCCTTTTTTCTTTTCTCCATTGTAGATTACGCTCCCTACCCCTTTGTTTTCATAATATAAAGCATATAGGAAAGTGGTGGGTCAGTGCCATCTATAGATTTTCAAAATAGCGGGATATTTAGTATCATCACGTATCAGGAGATCCCACTTTGGCCACTCGATGATACCAATAAATATTCATTCTCATTAACGAGCATAATATATCTATTAAGGCGACCGTGGATATAGCAGTAAATGAAAGGGAAAGGATATAGAGTGTATAATACAGCAGCAAAAAAGGACCATCAAGCCATTTTACTTTTCTAGAAGGTCTGATCGCATCCGTGCCATACTGCATACATTTCAAGTGAAAAATCCAAGTGAATGATCTAACCTGAGATCACCGTATGTATGTGTATGTCGGCCTAATGACGCATTACTCCTTTGTGCGTGGCTATTTCCCTTTTGGCAATCTTCCTATGTGGCTCTCCTTCTTCAACGCTCGCGGTCGCCCTCCCCCTTCCTTCCCTCATTTCCCAGTCGATATCAATGCTTGCTTCTTTTCCTTGGTCACTGTCAATATAAATTATGTATTGGGTTTACCCCCCCCACCCATCCTCTCCCGTCGTGTATCTTGTCGATACACAGCCTGATAAAGTGAGTTTTCAGTGAGCCCTATTGTTTGCTGCTACTAGTACTATTCTCTGAAGCTTTTTTATAAGCAAAGCATCGGGCCAGGTGGCCGAGACATACCCACATACATACACAGACGCGTGGATGGGGAAGGGGGGGGAGGTCTTTGCTGTAGGAGACAGAGCTATCTCTCCATTGTAACATATGCGTCCAATGTTTCTATAAGCGATGATGGGAACGATCAATCAAGCTCCTGCATTGTTATCTCGATCATTTTAAAACATTGCGTTGGATACTCATTGTTTGACTAAATTAGATTGGAAGACAGAGAGAGTGAGGAGTGAATCCGGGTGATCGTTGCCAATCGAATGAATGGCAAATTATTGCAGCATCAGAAAGCATTGATCATCAATTATCACGAGAGGGAGGAGGAGGAGGGAAGGATGCTGATTTCTCAGCCCCCTACCCCTGAATACTTACATATTACTCTGCTGTTTCGACATATGTACATAGCTTATGGTTTTGTCAGTGTATATGTCTAATATATTATACTACGATGCTTAATGGTCTCCTAAGCAGCAAGGAGGGGAGGGCGGACCGCATGAAAAGAGCTCCTTATTTTCTTTATTCGTCTTGGATACGACAAACAAGGAAAGAAAGAATGAAATAAAAGCGGGAAGACGTGTACGAATCAATGGAGTATAACAAGTCGGAAGTCGTTCGTTAGTCATAACGCATCTGGTGCTTGGACATCCTGTTCGTGGTATCGAGCACCTTGAACGTATTTTTCCTTTAAAGAGCGAATTTAGTCGATTCCCTTTTTTTTCCCAGTCATGGAGATATCTCTTCCCCCCCCCTCTCTTCCCCCCCCCTCTCTCCGGGCGCGCGCCGCAAGACCACGTTTTCATACTTTTCGTTCAGTTGGTGGGTTACATCCTCGAGATCCAAGTCTAAAAATTCAGCAATGAATTCGCCTACATCTGTATTCTCATGGCTACCGCGAAGTGCGTCGGCATGTGCGCCGAACGCGTACAGGTTGACGTCTACTGCGGTATGACCATGTGTGGTCCACTAATGGATATTGGTTACATATTGAGCATGAGTTCCAAGGGACGGGGGCGGGAAGGGGGAGGGGGAAGAAGCGCGGGAACAAGTGTATGAACGAAATGGAAGGAAGAGGAGTGAGGAGGAGGAGGTATACTTACACCGATCAGTGCTCTGCGGCTCACGAGATGGCCAAACATACTCTCAAGGTCGTAGATGGACTTGCCGCTGCCCATCCATGAAGTAAATGCCTCCAATTCTTCCTCGGATACATCGGTGATACCGAGCCCTTCGCGGATAAGTTCTTCTTTGAGAATACGAGTGCTCTCGTCCGGGGATGTCTCGAGTGCCTGTCTGTAAGCACGTGCGAGGATTTCGCTCGAATTGCGGACGCGGCTAATGACCTCTGGGTTCCTTTTTGTTTTGAGGACCCACATTCACGTCAGCCAAAACTATTCGAGGCTCGTTTGGTTTCCAGCATCTCACCATTTATACTCAGGATAGTCTTCGCCGATCTGGCGGCCGACTGTCAGACCGCCTGTCTCGTGGTCACTGGTGGAGATGACCACCGTGTTCGGGTGTTCCCGTACAAACTTCATGACGACCTCAGCTGTCTGGTGGTATTCCCATATATCATGAAAGTGTGCGGCTGGGTCATTCCTAGAGAAGCAGAGAGAGAGAGAGAATGACATCAGGCGTCTGTGCGTTTCATCACCTCGTGCGACAAAAACAAACAAACAAACAAAGATGCAATCTTACGTGTGTGCTGCCATGTCAATCCGGCTGCCCTCGATCATGAGAAAGAATCCCTTGTTGTTCGCTTTCGACTGAGCACTCAGCACGGCCAGTGCCTTTTCGGCCATCTCCTTCAGCGAAGGCTGCTGGTCCGGATCGCGATCAATTTCGTAGTTCATATGCTGTATGTTTTCATTGCACACAAAAGTTAGCCTCGCCCCGATCGGCTGGTGAAGAATGAATGAATAATAAAAAGTGTACTTGCACTGGGTGCGAACAACGCCATGACAGGAAGCTGGACCTTGGTGGGATGGATCAGATCAAAGTCCTCACGGGACCGTTTCACAGTCCATCCAAACTGCTCCTGCGCCTCCTGGAGGAGATCCCTGCCGTCGAGGCGGCAGCTCGTCGCGGTGGCGTTACTCAAGAACTCGCATTCGCCGCCGCCAAACATGAGATCCACTGTGCGGCCGAGCGGATTGTGTCCGATTTGCTGCTCCGCAATATCATTCTCATCGTCTCGCCACGTCACATGGGCCGAAAAAGAAGCGGGCGTTGCGTGCGTGATACGCGACGTCGCCACCAGGCCCGTCAACATCCCGTGACGTAGCTTTGCAGACTCAAGCACAGTGCCACAGGGCATCTTTTCCGCGTCGACTAGGTTTTGTTTATGTATAACATCAGGGTATGCCCAATAATAACAAAAAAAATAAAGGCCATGTCTTTCCCTTCTACTTACCTCCAATGGCTCCATTATATGATTTCAGGCCACAGGAAAAGGCTTTTTTTTTTTTTTTGGTTTTTCAATAGCATGAGCGTCCCGATACTAGCCGGAGTTTCACCCCCCGCCAACCCCCATCATTATATATATATAACCTGTGGCTCCTGCAGCGCTGTCGGTGATAAGACTCGAAGCCGATTGCGTGCGGCTATGCCCGACATGGATCCGGTCAAGGGGAAGCATCGCCTTGTAAGGCAGGCCTTCGCGCCACCCATGGTACTGGCGCGCATATGTCTCCGAAGCAGGCCCAAAGCCATCGCTTATCATCATGATCACGTTGCGTGGAGAATCAACTATCGCCGTGCAGACAGTGTCAATACGGGGGTCCATAACGCCAAAACCCATCTTATAGATGTATTACTTTGTTCCAGATGAATGTAACCGTTGAGGGCTGTAAAGAGAAAATACGTCCCGAGAACAATAGCGACAGAGGCGCATAAGATATTACGGACCTAGATTCTCATGTGTTTGCGCATGGCAATGTGCTTTACGAATTGCGCATTACTCACCCGCAATCGTTTTTTGTAAGGAATGCGACGATCCGGTGTCGAGAGGTCATCATCCGGAGAAATGAGGGTGTAATTAGGTTGGCCGCTAGTTGGCATGACAAAGGGGGACTTGGGAAAGAGAGAAAAGGGTCCAACGGGGGGGAGGTGTTGGTTCCTCTTTGTTTTTCTTGGGGGGAGGAAGGAAGCGGAGGGAATGGAAAAAATGCACAGTTGGCGGGCAGAGGCCACATGTTCCCCCAAACACACACACACACACGCGCGCGTGCGCGTGCAGGTCATTGCATTACCGCCCCCCACCAACCCCGCCCATTGGAATTTATGATCGATCTCACCATCGAAACAACGTTCCTTCTATATTTCTTTCTTGTTTTGTGGTGCACAATATTCTCCGCCAACCCACCGAGCCGAGTAGCAAATCCATTCAGATGGTGCGGGGACCAGCAGCTGTGAATTCGTGGGAACGGTCCAGCCAAGATTAACAAAGAATCCTTCTTCCCTCATCTGCGCTCCGCAGTACGGAAAGACAGTTGGCGAGTAAAGCTATAGAGAACCGACCTTCCCTGCGAACATTCGGTTTCCCAATGGGATGGGTAGCGTATTTCAAGTGAACGAATGTCTTTGTGTGGCGGTATACTGTATGTTTGTGTGCACAAGTCTTCTTTACTACATCCATGTGACGATCAACTGAAGATCAAGTGTGTCCTCTCATTTCTCGTCAAGATGTTTGCTCTCGGTTCGGTGTGCAGGGGCTGTCCTCGAAGAACGTTTCGACGACCATCACAACGGATGCGGCGGATCATCTCCATGTTCGGGTAAGGAGGACAACGCATTATCTGCACGCATTGCTTATCCCCCAGTGATGATTAACTTTTTCGTTCCCACTCCACCTCTTGTTCTAGTTTAAGAAACCACAGTAAATAAATGTATTCCGACAAACAGCAAATACACCTTGTTCATTGAAGATCGATCGTGTATCGGTATACAGAAAAGGCCAAGTTGATGACAAGAAACGACTTTTACGGTTGTTTTCTTTTGGCAGAATGTGTGTTTGTGCGAAAAGCAAAAAGAGAAGTGGGTGCTGGAGACGGAAGCAATACAAGAGGATTTTTTGTCTTTATGCTCTGAGTGCCCTTCTATCCTCCTTCGACGTAGCCTTGAAACCAGTCTTGATGGCAGAGACGGAACGATGAGAGCCACAGGCCTCGCATTGTACGAAATAAAGACGGTTGTCTTTGCTCAAAATAGTGTCGGGGCTCTTGCAAGTTTTACAAGTGACGTATTCGACTAGAAGGAACAACGTGAATTCAACATCCAAGGAGGCAAATGACTACACAGCAGGCCATACCAATATACCGACGAAGGACGTTTTCGATCTGCTTTTGCTGCCATCGACCCTTCAAGATAAGACGTTGCGAGCCATCAACAGAGCCAGTGGTACCCAATTCAGCAAACAAGAATTGAATGACGTGCTCGGGTTGTCGGTGGAGTCTGTGTGCATCGTCAAAAATCAGAACATGTCGATGAGCAGAGTTTCTCCCAGTTTAGCAGAGAACCAAAAAGCACATACCGTCTGCAAATATCAGCCACATTAGCAAAGACGGTTTTCTTGTTACCATCTCTGGCAATCTGAGGAGGCACAATGGTGTATCGCTTCTTTTCACCTGCCAGTTCGGGATTGTTTTGCTTCAAGATCTTGAAGACACGGCTGAGGAGCTAAAGTAAGATAACCCCCGTTGAGTCCCGTCAGTTCCCTCGACTCTGGTTCTCAGTCTACGATTTTCCTCTTGTGCACACACACACCTCTTCGTATTGGTAATCTCTGTCACTCTTGAGCCATGCTTCATCGCCCTCCTTCTCGTCGCCTTGCTTTCCGGGCTCAGCATCATCGCCGCCGTCCTCGGCCAACTCGGCCTCGAACTCGGCCATGTTCTTCTTCTTCTTTTTCTTCTTCTTCTTTAGCGATTCAAGGTCGAGATCTTCTTCGTTCGCCGCAACCGGTTCAGCAGCTTCAGTGTCATTAAAGTCCTATGTTCCACCTCTCATCAGCCCACCTAAGCAATCATAAAATGGGGTGTATATGTAGTAACATACAGGAACGCTTTTGCTCTTTTTCTTCTTCTTTTTCAGATCGGCAAACATGCCATCGGCGTCGTCAGCCGCATTGGCATCCTCTGCAGCTGAAACAAGGGGAAGCACTTGTCAATGAAATAAAGAATTTCCCAACGGATGGCCGAATATATTACCAGGCTGTTTTTGTTCCTCTGGAGCTGCGGCAGGTGCTTCATCGCCAGCGAAATCCACCTTTTTTTTGGACTTCTTCTTCTTCTTCAGTTTCGAAAAATCGGGCTATTACGAACATCCCTTTCAGCATAATGGATAGCTATGCGGCGTTTGCTTGTCCGAAAATCACAGACACACACCTCCTCTTCCTCAAATTGCTCGGGAACGGGCTCATTAAGCTTGTCTGACATGATGCGTTAAAAACAGCTGTGGACTTTTTCGCGCTACGCGGCGGGCTCCTGATAAAAGGATGACTCGAATTTCGTGACTTCTTTCTCTATGCACTCTCTCATTTTTATTTATTTACCACTACACACACACGCACCACCTTGCTTCGTTGTCCTATGCAAAGGAAGAAAGACAGGATGTACCGCGGGGGGGGGAAGCAGCAGCAATATCCGGATATAATAATAATATTTATCTTTAAAGGATGACAATGGTAAACATATGTAACAACTAGATCTTCTTGTATTGACCAAAGACAAGATCATATCCGTCGAATTCGTAACAAATTCTGTCCTTGCGCTTATATCCGCCATAGTTGCACATGGACTGGAGCATTTTGCCGAGCTGGTCTGTGCCGTCATCGTCTTCATTGCGCGACGCAAAGTGAGTGACGGTGAAGGTGCCGGGCTGAAAGATATCGATGACTTGGCGGATGAGCATGCAAACAGCCTCTGCAGATCCTTCGCGCAGCTTGCCCGGATTCTTGACCGCATGCGAGACAATAGCGGGGATGGTGGTCTCGAATGATGCGTAAGAGCACTGCGGCTCGGGTGTGACATGGATGGTGTAATAGCCCTCATCGAGGAGTCCGTTGGCAGAGTACCCGCATGGCTCAAAGAGGTATGAGTCGACATTGGCTGACGGATACACCTTGGCGAGACCTGTTTCGAGATCAACACGACGACCGCCCTCGAGCCCCGCAGGCTCGCCTGCGCGGTGATAAAATGGCTTCATGGCAGCAGGATTGAGTTGGGTCATGAGGATCTCGATGGTCTGGTCGCGACGGCTGCGCGGAACGCTCACCTGCCGTCGCTTCCGGAGTTGACGCTGTGGTTGAAACAATGGCTTGGAGCAGGGCGACACAACGGCCGGTATCTCGGTCGGGGTTGTCATGTAAAGGTACCATTCATCGCCGTTGGTGTCACCGACTGTGTACGCCGCACCCTGGGCTAGAATGCTCGTTAGGGCTCGGCATATAGCAGCATGGAACAGACGATACATACCGAAAAAAGTGTCCAGATACCGCACCTCATCGTCCCAGCATCGGTGAGGTTCCAGCTGTTTCTCTGGGAACATGAACGACTTGCGCGAGTAAAACAGGCGGTGCGTGGTCTGGTAACCGCAATGGGTCTTTGCAATATCCAGGATGAGAGGCAGGGCCGAAAGTAGCGTGGTTGCGCCACAGGTCTTGATGATCAGCTTGTGTGGATACACAAACATGGAAGACTCACTGGAGAATGGGGAAGGAAGCGATGCACGCGAAGCGCGGTGGGGGTGGTTGGGTCAATCAGAGCTCTTTCCTTTTCTTTCTTTCTCTCTCTCTCTTCAAAAAGGAATGGAAGTTGTTGTGCTGACGATGTCCCTGTAGATAGAGCTGGAGTTTTCGGCCGGATGCGGATGGCTTACCTGAGGAGATAGGCATCCGCATGCGGACTGCGAATGGTATTTAGCACGGTGCATTTGACCGTGGCGAGCATGGCATCCCAGACCTGGCGATCGATGTTGCGGAGGTTGGCGGCTTTATCTGCGAGAGAGGTTGGAGAGAACCAAATCTCCAGGAGCTTTTCAGGGCCTTCAAAGCAGCCTTGCTCGGCTGAGTAGTTCGACCCAGCGTCGGGGGGAGGGGCCAGAACTTTGTCAAAGACCATCTTTTTGTTTGTTTGCTTACGTTTAGTAGTGTGTTGTTGTTGGTGGCAGTGGCGTTTTGATCGCGGAGTATGCGGGCTGTATGAGCGATAGAAGGCAAGTGGTGCTAGTAGGCTAATGTGTGTATGGGGATAAAGAGCTTGAGTGGTTTGCAGAGGCGCGAGGGGTTGGTTGGTTTGCAGTGGTTAATTAGAGTTAGGTATGTCAGGACCAGAAGTTTGAGAAGTGCAGTCGGAAGGGTAAGCTAATCAAGTATCGAATAAAGTTATAAGAATCAGAGCGCATAGCAAGAAGAGAGGATAAATAGTCTGTAAGAGTGTTGCAACAGAAGGCAGAGTATTTGTGGGCGAATGGCTAGATCAAAGAGCAAGAGAAGGCTATCGCCATAACTCTGACCAAAGACGATGGAGAAAAAGGGGGAAAAAGGGGTAGAGATTATCGGTGGAAACTTTGCCTAAAAAATATATAAAAAAAATTCGTGACTGTTCGTGGAAAAGAACACTAAAATAATTAGCGCCCCCGCAGCAGTATTCAGTGTTGCATCGCACAAGCTGCCACGCTCCTATCTCCTTCCATAGCGTTCTTACATCTGCTGCGTTTGAAAACTTTAGATCGAATGGCTTATTGTAATACGGTTACCAGAACTGTAACCTTCTTTGTCCTGCACGTAGCCGGAGATGCAGTAGATCAGAAACATCTAGTTCGTGATGAAACCACAGGGGCCCAAATGGATGAAATCTGCTACGTATTGTCATACTCCCCTCCCTCCCCAGCAGGAGCTGTATATATCCAGAATAAACAAAAGACCTTCAAGATGCCAAGATCCGCTAATATTAAGTGTTCTGTGTACGTAGAAAGGGTATTCATTTATCTAGTTCACTCTGGCTCATGGTGTTGGGATGCATGTAAAAATACAACAGAGAGGAATGCTGGGGCGGGGGAGAGTCTATCCTTAGATCATGCCGGCGCGCTTGCCAAATGCAACCATAGCGACCACATAAACAAACATGCCAAGCAGGATCCAATAAAACCAGACAAGATCTGTGTTATACTGGCCTGGCACATTGACATTCATACCAAACAAACCCGCTACAAGGTTGAGGGGAACAACAATGGTGGCGAAGAAGGTCAACCGATTGATCATCTCGTTGGTTGTGTTGCCCGCCTGCGAAAGTTCAATTGAGATCTGGCCCAAATAATTCCTATGGGCTCTTCCGAGTACGAGGTCATAGTGGTTTACATTCTGCAGCATGGTCAAAAGATGGTCTAAACATTTATGTGTGAACCGCACCGTTTCTTCATCTCGACCAACCACCCCCCCTCAAAAAGACCCTCATTGTCGGTCCGTTACCTTGGATATCACCCAGATAAAGGGTGACCTCGTGCTGAGATTTGCGAGTATCTTTGGTATCATCATAAAAATGGGTCTTGTCACCAAATCTTTTGATCAGACTGCGCACGACATCTGCTTTCGGACCTAAAAGCCGCAGCAGTTGCATGACAGTCTTGCGGCAACTGCCAATGCGGCGGATCATGTCGGTTTGTTCGGATACGCTCAAGACAAGGACAAGGTCATCAATTGAATCGACCTCAAGCTCAGTATGTTGGATAAGGGGGGCGAAGCTGTCCGTAATATCGTCAATAAGAGCATAAATGATCCACTCGGGTGTCACATGGATGAAATCCTTGAGTTGATGGATGCGCCGCCGGACATTGTGTGGATGAGGAAGAGGCTGGAAATGGAACTGTCAAAGGCAAATATATAAGTTTGACTGCTTCATGCGTTCGAGTTCCATGTTTCGTACCGTAAGCACCCCGGTCTTGAAGACAATGATATAAAAATTGACTGCATCAAGGTATTCGGTGCTGTGGAGGTCATGATTGAAGCTTCGAAAACTGATGAACATGTAATGCTGAAAGATCTCACACTTCTCCCGTGATTCCTGCGCTTGGATATCTTCGGTTGTGAGAGGATGGATCCGAAATATCTAGTTAGGTCCAACAGTGAGTCGTAGGACTGGATAAACAAAAATAGTTATCATACCTGACTGAGGGTTCTCATCTCCTCGTTGGTGGCTGCAAACACATCGATCCACCACCCGCTCGTCTTGAGGAGGAGGTCGGCGACCGGCATCTCACCGCGCGTGAGGAGCAGCTGCTTCAAAGATGGACTCTTCACTGCTCCAAGATTGGCAGAGTAGAATACAAACCGGTTGGTTCCCTGCATCACTTTTGACGGATCCTGTGTTTTGGGGGAGGATGGGTCTTCGATGAGCGCTCTCTTTGAACCGTTTCTCATGTTCCGTGACGACTTACATAGGCTGTATCGCCGTAAAGACTAAACCGCCGCCCTGCCGGGGCTGGTTGCGGCTTCTCGGTTCCTTCAAGGAGATCATCCAGCCGGGCCGTATATTGACGTTGAAGGCCTTGTTTTGGCTCATCTTTTTGATTAGAAAGGAAAGATCGGAGGACATCTGCCTGAATAGCATCATTGTCTAGAGCAGCCATGAAGGAAACGGGATACAGGACATCGGGATCGTTCGCATCTGCATTCGATGGTGGTGGCGATGTTGATACGGGTGCGCGTGTGCTGCTGCCACTCGACAAGTCTCCAGGTGTTGATTCCTCGGCGGCAGCATTCCCCATGAATCCAGTCCGGTCAGGCAGATCGGAAGAGGTGGGGTCCATTTGCAGTACAAAGTCAGTCGAGTTTGAGAATGAGCCTGACCGCTTGCTGCCGTGAGTATCGGTGGTATGAGCCTTCATGGCGAAAGATTTGCAAGTCGCACCGTTGTCATCAATTGTTAAGAAAAAAAAAAGAGGGAAAGGGCGGACAGGCTTTTTTGTACTTCTGCTTCGGGGATATCTGCATCAGGTAAACCAGCGCAGAGCAAGTCCACTTCTGACTGCATTGTTTTCTCCAACTATCTTTCTTTTGGAAAACACCCCGTAGACAATGTTATGGATTTCCTCAAGGTGTTTATGCTCATCGAGCTTTGCGTACCTATACAAATGCAGGTGGATAGCAGTGTCTGGAGGGGGAGGATAAACATCCTTCTCCGCCTGCTCGGATTGTCTAATTTTTAGCAGGCATCCTTCAAGGCTGTATTTTTTACGTGTTGCTCGACTTGTTTGCGGCTTAACAAGCAAACAATCGGCGCACGTACTCTGCTTAATAAAACGAGGAATTTCCAGCCTATTCACCCCCCCCTTTATTGTCTTTTTCTTTCCCCATCCCCTCCAGTCCAGCTTAGCCGAAATGATACGACACTTGCGGATTGCGCTGTTGGCCACCGGCATGCTGGCTCTGCAGCTTGCTCAAGCACTTCCACCAATAAACGACAACAAGGTCGACTGCGTCAACTTCAAGACCGACTTCAGCCGTTCCACGGACGGATGGATCGCAGACAACTCGATCCAAGACACGTACGAAATAAGCGATCGCGGAATTGAAATGAAACTCATGCCTCCGACACGATATATTCGCATGCATGACTCGTTCCATAGTAAGCTCTAATCCCTCTTGAATGTACATATATAGCGATATCCCTCTCAAAGCGGACTGATTAGATCTGCCATATAACCAATTCGAGGGACGCGGTCCGACCTTCAACGCCTCCACTTATATGCGTTTTGGTCGTGTCTCTGCTACCATTCAATCTGCTTCCGTAGGCGGTGCCATTACCGCTGTTATTTTGATTGCAGACAACGGGGATGAGATCGACTTTGAGTTCCTGGGCGGCGACCCAGACCATGTCCAGTGAGTAGAGCGCCATATATATTATACATATTTATATGGATATATCTCTTTATAATGCATAGGAAGAAAATACTAACAAGACGTTAAGGACAAACTACTTCTGGGGTCGTGAGGTGCTTTATACCGTCAATGGGGGCTACCACGACGTGCCCGGTGGTGCTGTCTATGATAATTTGCATACTTACACGATTGATTGGTAAATCCGTACAAGAGAATAATGGAAGCGCGCGGTAGTGACAAGCATTCTAACTGATTTGCCATCCCTGCTATTCTCCTCCCCCGTTCCTCTATGAACATAACAGGAGCCCGGAGCGAATCGAATGGTATGTAGACGGCCAGCTCGTTCGAACTCGCGAGAAAAAGGACACCTGTGACGAGAATGGTGTCTGTAAATTCCCATCAGAACCAGCGTAGGGTGCACAATCATTTCTTAGTCTTATCTTCCCGAACCTTATTGACCTCGTCGTTATCGATAGACGCGTTCAAATCGGGCTCTGGGATGGCAGCATCGATTCAGGCACGGCCCAATGGTCACGTGGACCGATTGACGTAAGTTGACCGAAAAATCCCATGGGCAGACATCATAGACTGATCCCCCATTTGTTTATATAGTGGCAGCAACACAATACGATTTCCGCATTCCTCAAAAGCGTTGAGAGTGAATGCAATCCTGAATACAATAACGTGATCGCCTGACAGGAAGCGGTGCCAGATGCCAAAGGAATCCCCATCAGTAATAATCTCAAAAATACAGATGAAGGTCATTCACCTTGGCCCTGGCAACGACCCGCGAACCCACCACCATCTATACAAGTCAGTACAAACGGGCAGGACCCATCAAAGACCTCCAAATCTCTTGCAACACAAACTAGCTGCGCTGATGTTTTTATTCAATTTATTTCGTTCCTCGTCTTTTACTACATGTGGTGATATTCAGTTACCAATAAATTCCTAGTATTTAATTCAGTTCAACTTCTCCAGTGGGATTTTGTAATAGTCTGACGTTGCCCAGTAGGAGGTCTGGTTATTCCTGCTAATTGCAATCGGATCCACCGCAGTGAAGCTGCGGCGCTTGGAAAACAAGGTAACCTTTTGTGGACCTGTGTGGGTGGTAACCGTCTTGCGAAGGATACCGTGCTTCACAAGCTTTTCCAGTATATCTTTGATTTCAATATACGATAATGATTCCTTCAGAAGACGGACGACATCGCGTTCTCGAATACCAGGCCGCATGATAACAAGGCCGAGGACAGCAGCCGCACAGCCTTCCATTATGGCTGGGGAGGACACATTGCCGTTGACGTCAATCCACAAGCGAGGAAGAATGAATGATCTACGCTTTGCTTCGAGCTCCTTTGTATGGGCCACGGCATCTTTGTCTTTTGGCTTTGGTGCTTGCACTTCTTTAGGGATGACAACCCAGTCGACAACGTAGTTGCTTAGGACATATCGACAGGTACTAAATCCGACTTCGAAAACAAGCTTTGGTGAGGTCGTGCAGAGATAATCCATGCATTCGCGAATGGTGGAATCGCTCGTTCTCGGGTATTTAACAATTATGTTTTCCTGTTGTACCATTTAGTTTCGATCTTTTGGCCCTACTGGATTGATTACCTTGATTTCAATGATATCTGCCCCGACTCCTTTAACTTTATCCAAATGGGCTCTGATGGTCTGTAGGATTTTTTTCTTCTGCTGCTGCTGCTGCTCGTTGAAAACACTTGACCAGCAGCCTGCAAGAGAAGCCTCATCTAGCTCCAAATACTGAGCCTGTGACTCTTGGTTTTCAGTCTTAGGAATAACCTCATTAAGACCATGGACATCGAGTGAAAAATTGACGTTCATCATCATTTCATCTATGAATGTCTAATAATCAGTGACCACTGCGCCACTTTTCCTTTTCCCGTTATCGATCATTCCCTACCACGAAGTCGCACGGCGTCCAAAGAAATTTTGTGCTTCATCCATTGAATATTTTCATGCTCCATCGTAAAATCCAGCTATATAAAACAGCCTTAGAGATATTTGTTCGTCCATTCAAAAAAGGGAAGTGATTACACAGTTTGACTTGCCTTGTCGACTGAGACTAAGTTGAGAATACAACCCATCATGCCACTACTGACAATATCGCCTGCATATTTCGTTGAGCCATGTGAAGATAGGTATTTCTCAAACTCCATGGCCTGTAAATAGAAGTCATCCGGCATTCCAGACGCCATCTGGTTTAGATACCTATGCAAATACCGTCAACCTTTCTTTTAACATAAAAGTTCGAAATACCAAGGCAATTACTTTTCCGAGATCCTATATGTATGACCCGGAATGCGTCGAGCCGGGGCTGTGTTGTATGCTGATTTAGCCTTAACCAGCTGTTGCTGATCTCTCATGCGCTCAATGGCCATGGTCGACAGAGACTGCGGATATTGGTGCAGGACGCCATAGGCGAAGAAAGGGTCATAGGCTTCATCAGGTGTAAACAGGATCATCTACGTATACATAAAAACAACATAAACACAAACATCCCCTCCTTCTATGTCCTTACTGTTTTTTCGTACTTACTCGAATGAAGACTAGTAGGAGCTCAATGATCCTCTTATCTTCAGATATCTCTGGTACTAAGTTCTCAGGAAGATGATCGAGTGGTGTTAAATCGTATCCGTGAAGTCCCATAAACTGGTTGCTTAAGATTTCATATCTCTGAGCAAGCGTTGGACAAGAGTGGTAGCTGTCGTCCAAGCGAGTGGTTTTCGCTTCTTCCAATGCGGTTGTTCGTACACAGTATTTGGACTCGAGTTCCTCTCTAGAATCTGGAAGTTCGATTCGGATGACCTCCTTATTACTTCAAATTCAATCCGTGAGTCTCTTGGAATGCATCTCACAGAAAATACTCAAACTTACAACGTCAGACCCTGGGTCCGCTTGATAAAGTACGCAACATGACCGAGAAAATCAAAATTTTCCATATCATACCGGTCCTTGTCTTCTATCTCACCAGAGGCGAGGCCATCTGAATAGAACGATGGCCACAGAGAAAATAAGGTCTGGAGATAACTGGCAATCTTGGGTATTACTTTAAGCTTCGCAAATCGTTGGCGAGATACCGGTCCTTTTCGATCAGGCATGATACGTTCGATTGTGACCCAATAAAACCGACAATAATTCCGTTCTGCACGTGCTTTGATCACAACATAAGCATGGAGCAAGAGCTCATCTTCATCTAATGACCACGGTTTTCGCTCGTGGTATCGACGCAATATCACAGAGCCAACGTCAGTTTTTTCTTCGAAAAAAGAGCGTCAGTCTCCTTTGAAAGCCGATAGATAAACACCTCAGCTTACCATCAATTGTTGGGATTGTAGCATCATTATCCAAATAAAGTTGTTGGCTTCTGCTCCCCTTATCAACCACCTCGTCTGGGCATTTCGCTTTTCGAGACTGTAGTAGACGTCGAGCTGTCGATCCCCTCGTAGATTTTTTAAATATCACCGATGGGGATAAAGATGTTGATGGTTGGGGTAGGTCCGTATGTACACTGCGTCGTGTTCGGCGTTTTTTATCATCATACTCCAGCGACCGTATAATTGGTTTCTCGAACTTGCGACTGAACGCCTCCTCAATCATTCTGAAATAGTTGCGTACCATTGCTGCAGGCATGAACATGCTGTTTGCAATATCTCTGCAGACCATTGGCTTCTTCAGAGGTGTTTCGCCGGTCTTCTTGTCAACATATGCGTTTAAGATCGTGCGCTGCTCGCGACTGAAAGCGTAAGTTGTGTTCCAGTTACGTGGACATGTCAGGCTTCGGATCAGGAGCTCTTCATCCCCTGAGGCATCAAAGATATGAGAAGAACGTTTCTCATCGCCAGTTAAGCAGTAGCACTGCAACTCGCTCCAATATATCAATGCATTTGCTGAGGTTTCAACGCGATATTCGCGAACAACTGGGCGGCCTTCAGACCAGAAATCGATAAGTGGGACACATTCAGGAAGCATATAGGCAGCTGCAGCGTCGTCGTTTGGGCTCGTAGCACTAGAAAGATCGCCGTTGAGGTCGGTAGGTACGATGAGCTTCAGCAAAAGCATATGAGAGAGCAATAGTCGGAGCCGCCGCCGAAATTTATTTTTGTCCGATGCAACGAGTTCCAGGATATCTTTAGGGAGATCCGCTAATTTGGTCTCAAGATTGTTTGGGTTCTTTATGAAATTACTCATCCTGGCATTGCTCTCATAAAATCCAATGACTTGCAGACATAGTCCTAGCGTCATATTAGCAAGGAATACATTCGAATGAATGACGCGTTTGTCTTGGTGGATGCCCTTTCCTCCTTGATGCAGAAGGTCAAGAAGATACTGATGAAGAAACTTAAGTCGAAGCATTTTCGATGGTACAAAACCGTATTGAATTGCAATCATCAGCCAGTTTCCTATGTTCATTTTACCGTTCGTTTGCTCGCTGACTTCCACCGCTTTCTCCACGTTAGATCGGAGCGTATGGACATCACCCAAAATACGTCGTCTCCCGATGCTGATGTTTTCCAGAGCCCCAGCATTCCCGTCTTCCATCCGTGCAAGGCGTTCTGAAATGCGTTCAACATTCTTATGAAATCGCTCACATTTGCCCACTTTTGTTCGTGGGGTATTCAAGGCACGTTGTGATTTAAGAGCTTCCTTAAACGCTTTCACTTCCGGTCCATTCACGTCCAGGTCGGCGCGGACCAGTAAGTAGCGGGTGGCCGTTTTGTTGGCAATTCCTAAACCCACCATGGGTACAATTTGGATATCCCCGTCTTCAGCTAAGCTCTCTGCTGACCGCCAAAGTGTTTTCTTGTCCGGAGTGGAGATCATCTTGACATCACGATATGTTTCCTTGTATCTTTCCTTAAATTTCTCCATAGTTTCCTTGCTGTGCTCAAGGATGGAATGCTCTTGTATCAATTCAAGCAAGATCCTCTTTCGACCGGCCAAATACGAGTTAATATCGGAGTTAGACTGAACATGCCGTGCAGATTTTAGGCCATCTTTTGTCGTAATGACATTGGATTCTCGATCCTTCCTGTATCGTTTCAACATCTGGTAATTGGCGTTTGGTGTAAGAGGTACAAGACGAATAGCAGGCGCACTGACATCCTGTGAATTAGCGTCACTCTCCGAAGCCGAAGCATTGATTATCGGATCGTTGACCGTTTCCATTTGCTCTTCGCTGTCGGTAGCCGCATCAGGAGCAATTGGCTCTTCGATTCCTTTGTCTGGACTAGCGTCTGTCGTTTTTATACCCTCGGATACTTGAGTATTTTCTTCAAATGATGATGTAACAAGGCGCTGGTAGAATATACCAGGACTACGGGGTACTGTTGCCTGCGATTCATCATTCTGATCTCGTTTTTTCTCCACTAGATTGGGCGGCTGGCGAGAAGCGTCTCTGAAATAGTCAAAGAGGTTACGGCATCTGTTAGGACGAGGGGTTGATGTTTCCGAGGAACTGCTAGCTACTGCTGGTGTAGTTGTTTGCTGCCCACTTAAATCGGTCTCTTTTGGAGCCATACTTCTCGAGCGCGTTTGTCGTGGACGTTTGGACGATGCAGTCGAAGTTCCAGGTGTTTCAGCACTTTCATCTGCAGACTGACCAGTTTGAGTGTTGTCAATAGCACCTCCTTCAACAACTGACGCTTGGCTACGGGTTCTCTTTCTTGGAGAAAAGAAGGATGCTATTGCTGATGATACAGGTTGTGATTTAGGTAGGTCTGTCACGTTGCTCGTCATCGAATCGATGGTGACACATCCCTCATTGCGAACCAGAGCATCATTCACCAGGGAAGTCTCCGCTTGAGATATGGATGCCTCGGTAGTTGTTGCACTTGTCTGCCTGTCATTGCTTCTGGATACCCTTTGCACTGGCTCAGTCTGTGCTGCTTTCGAAGACCGGGTTTGCGCTTTTTTATTCTTAGGTGCGTTGCTCGTCTTTTTAGCGGCGCGCTTCGGGATCTCAGGAACTCTTCGATGATCAATTTCGATGAGTTCATTCTCTTTGATAGCTCTGTTAGGCGGACCGATTGGTTCAATATCTTTGCCTTCTGTGAGTTTAGTATACGCCTGACAAGTGTAATATCTGTACTGGCGGATGCGGCCCTCAAATTCCAAATTACGGTAGAGCGTGAACCGTGTCGCATTTGGGTTTCTTGGAATCTTCATTAACCTTTCCAGAGTTTTGTACAAAGCCCTTTGGTCGAAACATCTCAGAACACATTGAAGTTCCTATTCCATTGTAAAAATATCAAAAAGTTGTTCAGATTCCGTTGATAGATTTGCTTACCTTTTGTGTAGCTCCTTTTACACCTGCGTCATAAAGCGCAGTCAGCAGTTGGGGCTCCATAGGCATATCGTACATAAATCCTTTTCGCATGCTGCGCTCGGCATCTTTAGCAACAAATTCCATTCCAGCACATCCATTCAAGTAGTGACTTTCGTTGATTGTCGGACTATAGTCCAGTGGTGAGATCTCCTTGGATGCTGTTTATATACAGACGACATAACGTGAGTATAGAGATCAAGGTGCCGGTAATTCTTACCATGGCTAGGGTCGACTAGCTGTATCAAGCGAGTCGTTCGGCTTCCAGCTGGATTAGTGTTGAGCCTGCGAATTATATTCCGGGCGATCAAATCCTCCAAGGAGCGGTGATACCACTTTTTGACGAAGAAGCCTTTTGGATTAAAGCCCTACAGCGCCATGTCAATCGCTAGCAAGTTGGTAATAACCATAAAACATTATTACTTACAAGCGCAACGAGGATGTCGTAGGAGTACATGACATTATCTGGTGCGTCTGCCAAGAGAGCTATGACAGCATTTCGTAACATCTTCGCGGAATACATGACACCATTAACAGTTATATTGTGGGCGTTGAATTTGCCCGATTTTATAGATTTGAGAGATGTCTTATGGATGCTCCTGTCGTCATTATAGCGGATATGGATGCAGAGACTCGTTCGACATCCATTGGTGATTATAGGCTTACGAATACTGCAGTCGTTTAGAAATAGACATTTACTGATCTCATAGTCAACAAGACTTTGTTACTTACATAGCACCGCGCAGCTCTAAAGACTTGACATAGTGACCCGACGATCGAGGATCTAAGCCGAATTCCTTCGTGACTTCAATTTGTGTCATTCCATGGTACCGGGTTCGCATGATACACCCAAGAATAATTTGCAGGTTAAACGACAATGGACGACCAGGCTGTTACAGAGCACATTATGTTTGATTCAGTAGGAAAGTATTCTAATCCACGTATGGAGGAAAACATACCGGCAACGCGACATAAATCTGCTTGTTCTGCAACTCTTCATCAGCCACAAAGCGAAGTCTTGAACCATAGCGTTGCTCAATTTCGTCGTACGAGAGCATATGGATATCGTCAATGACACGGTAGCCAGACGTATCAACGATTTTAGCTATAAGCTAAACAGAATAATTGCTTCTGTTAGATAACGCAATGCCACGGAAGAGCGCAAATAAACAGCACCACACGCTTACATCTGATTCATTCTTCTCAGAAGATTTCGGCGACTTATCAACTTTATCTTCTTGTTCACTTTCATTACTCTCTTCCTCGTCGACACCAAAATCAGATTCCTCACTCTCCTCTGAGTCCTCGGGCTGATATTCATCACTGGTATAATCGTCGTCATCGTCTTTTGCTTTCTTTTTCCGAGTTGTCGGTTTCTTTTTAGGCTTCTTTTTTATCGCCGGTTGTTTTTTTGACGATTTCCTCTTTTTGGATGTCTCTTTCGCGTTTCGTATTCGGCTCGCTTGAGCTATTGACTCAGCCTGTGCAATGTCCTCTTGGACGGGTTCTGTTTGTGCATCAGTAGATGTCTGCTGTGAATTGATGTCCATGGGCTGAGCAGTGTCCTCAAAATAATTGATCTGTGGCAATCCGACAATAAACGGCCAAAGATATCGTTTGTAGGCATCGTCCATAACAGGCTTAATGGTGTCATTATCTAATTTGCTTTTGATCATGTCTGCTGCCAACTCTTGAACGAGTTCCCAAAGTTTGTCGCGACTGACACCTTGTGAACGCAAGATTTAGATATAGACATGAATGTACCTTGTTACAAAGCGTCAATTTACCTTTGGGGCCCTCAATGGCTATTTCAGTAGCTATTTGGGTAACGATTGCATTAAGCATAGTTAAAGCAAGAAGTGTAACCAGCGGGAGTTGGACTTACACGCAGGTCTAAAAAAATTATTTACTTCTGTCCCCGCGGGTGCACTAGGAAGGTTGCTATTGTGTGTTTTTGCCCACCTGACATTTGCTATGGAGCTAACGCGTCATATCATATATAGCTTCGTGCTTTTTGGGCTGCCATTGCAAGCTTCAAGGACCTCAACATTACTTCTTTCTGCGAACTTTTTTTATCACGAACAAATATACACTGGTTGTTTGTGAAAAGACAAATACTTTATTTTCCAAAATAAATTTCGTACATGGGACATAAAATACCGAAAAAAAGTCGCATAAACTGTGTAAAGTTGTCATTCAGTAGATAAAAAGATTTCGTACCTATACTCATTAGTCAGCTGAAAACAGTAACCCTTCCTCATACACGTTAACCCGCCTCCGAAGAGCAGTGCGCGTGTCCTGGCGATAACCAGGACAGAACATTGAGGAAGAGAAGCCCAGCAGCAAGAGGAGAAATAGACCGGAATGGTGTCCAAGGTCTACCTTCTTTCATGACTCGTCAAGATAGGGTACGATTGGTCAAGCTGCAAAGGAGAGTGGATGTTATATTATAATAACAATTTAGTATTATATTGATCATACCGGATGAGAACATGGAAGAGAGGGTCAGGCTGGAGTTCAGTGAGAGAGCAGCTTTCTTGGCTGTCCAGTATCCGCAGGGAATAAAGGTGGGTGGGTGATAAGGCTGAAACGAGCACCGTGGTACTTACGCGATGGACTAAAAGTGGTTATGTTGTCAACAGACGACAAGGGCAATCCAATCTATCAGAATGTGACCGTCGATAAATGAGCACTAACAGTAAGGTGACGAAGATCCATACGGGTATCAAGAAAGTCTGTGTTGTTGTTGGCCATAGGCTGCGTATTAAACCCACTTTGTATCAAATTTGCTGTCTGATATCAATGGTGAACGAACATACGCTCCACAAAAAACTCCCAACATGGCTAGACTCTTCATCATCTGTTTCGCTGATGAGTTGTCTTACACAATCAGACAAATGACCATTCACTCGGTGTAGAATTATCATAAGTCGGATCATAGTTTTACTCCATTACAACAGTTACCGAGACACCTGGAAGAATGAGAGATGAATCCTTCGAAACCGCTCAACTTAAGCTATCCGATTCTTCGCTGGTTCAGGTCATCCATGTCTCGCTTTAAAGAACCTATTGCGTTTTGCTTTGTTCTTGACAACTGACCAAAGTAGGATTGAGTTCAGGCGAGTAGGATGGAGGATAAGCACATCGATATCTTCGAGATTCGGTGTATTTACAGTAGAAATACCCTCAGATTTATGAATAGGTGCATTATCTATTACCAACTAATGTCCACCCATATCTTCATACTTATCCATTCATTCATTGTAGCGTCAAAAAAGCTGAGATAATGTCCAGATACTGTTCCTTCGCTTGCAGCTGTGGGCAGCTCCGCCCTTTTTCTTTTTCTTTTTCTTTTTTTTTTTTGGCCGGCGGTTGTGAGAGCCCCAAGCAATATTTAATGATCTCTGATGCTGAAATTGCTCCCAAGGTTGTGGCTGTCTTTGCCCTTGTCTTTGGTATTGTGACCACTTCAGGAGCCCCTTTCTTGGACCATGCCATGCTGCGTTTCATAATAATGTGGAACCCAGACTCGTCAAGGAAAACACAGTTTTTTCTAAGCCAATGTCTATCTTATCCCATTTGCGCACCCAGCCAAGTCGCTCTTGGATCTTCGCAACACTATTCACGTCTACAGGCTGAAACTGAGCCATTTTCAATGACAAGTTGCACTCTAGAATAACGCTCTTATGCTCTTCATTGAGAATACGCGAACGACCCTTCGTTTTAGGTTTCTTAAAGATTCCGTAGGGTTCTTCTTGTGCAGTAATGCCCATCGCTTGGCTGAACGAACATGTATTCCTTGCTGTTTTGCAGTAGCTGACGGACTCAAGATCTTTCTCAAACATCAATTTAAAAAGTCTGGCCTTGCCTGGGTGAGTGTACGCTGTGTAACAGCGCTTGATCCCTGCTTCTTTCATCCGAATGCTTGTATCCTTTCGCTTGGGAATATGTGTGATAGTAAGCTCAGAGTCATCTTTGCAAGATATGCTACGCAGATACTCAGTGCGAGAACAAACAGATTGCAGAGAGTACATTTCTTCATCGACATCATAGTCCATAGGGTCAGGTACGCTCATCAACAACATGATCTTGGCCATCTTTGTAAAAGAAGAGGCTGCTCATTTCAGAATGTATATGTGTATGAAAGAGAAAGAGTCAAAAGGAGCGGATGGATCTGCCAAGCTTTTATTTGTGCGACTTCTTTCCGTGTATGCATGTGACATTTGATTTGTCTTCATGCGTCTTTTGGGCATAACGCCACTTCTATTCTTGTGATCCTGCGACTTCAGAACTGGCTGGGTACGACTTCAACTTTGGAAAACTTTGTATGTAAAACCATCCCCGCCCCAGCTTAATCCGAGGCGGCAGTAGCTGATTTCTCCGTGAAATCATGGAGACGGCTCTTGGGTACCTTGATAACTTTTTAGCGATGGACGAATCCATTTGCCAACAACGCTCCATGTCTCTCTCTCTCTCACAGAACATACCGGCGATTGAAGTCATCTGACCATCCCCACACATCTCTGAAGGATATGGAATGGATGCTGCAGTCATTCGCATTGGCTCTAATATGCTTCAAGTGATCTGTAGTCCCAAAATGGACGGTTATCGTGGTAGGATAAAAAATACTCTAAGAACAGCCGACATGTCAACTTTGAGGGAAGCCATTCGCTCTATCATTTATTTATGCTAATGAGTTCGTTACCGTAAAGAAGGCATGTTAGTTGAAAGGATCATATTAAACATTACTAGGAAACTAGGGAAAGAGTCACACTTTTTATTCGTTGTACGTAGTATATACATCCTCCAGCTAAAGGAAGTCTCGAAAAATGAGGTTGCGTCTCATTTGTATGTAATACAGCAGCTTGAAATTGCTTTGCAGAGGTCATACATCAGCTGTTATAGGTTTGCATGTATCCCCATATATTTTGTCAACAGAAAAGAATAGAAAACACCTGCCCGATAAGTTTCCCTGGATGCTATTTCACTTTGGAAAGCGCCATAGTCACGTAGGTCACGTCTTTCCGACGTATCTTTTGTTACTCATCTTTTTTCCATGGTGTTGTTATTTCAGGTTCTCAGAATGTACTGCATGTCCTGAAAAAAAAAAAGAACAATGCCTTTGGCAAATATACCCTCATCATTTTGTGGAATTTTTAAAAGAATGCATTCAAAAGGGCGCAGCATGTCTCATGAACATTTTCCATGGGACATTGTCCGCGGTGGGCATCGCTTGAAAAGTTTATCTCCCCTGCCCCCAGTATCTAATTTTTTTCCGTGTCTTTTTCACATTCGATGCCAACTCGTACGTCCCAACGCATGGCTCGTAATCATCGCTCTGGCGGATCCGACAAGGAGACTCTAAGCGGTCCTGCTTGGGTCAACAAGCTCAATGGGGCTATTGACGATCTTGCCGTGAATCGTGCCAGGTGAAAGTCACCGTTTGTGCATAAAATTATTTTATTGACACTGTGTCCTGTATTGCATTTGAAGCATTCGTCAAGAAGCGATCGCCACCGTAATAAGCATTTTAACGAACCATTACGCAGCTGAAGCGCTCGAACCGCGCATAGAAGAGCTTACAGCTTTATTACGCCGTTCATTAAGCAAAGCAGTAGATCCAAAAGAATCCTCTCTGGCAGCTCATGCGATCGCTCTCGTGTTCATTACCCATAATAGCGACCTTGATTTTGGTGATCAGGATGAACTCTACCAAAGCTTTTTACCTACGTTTAAGGCAGCGATAAAGAGCAATGATAGCATCCTTACAAAAATACAGGTATGCATGATTATGATCCGTTTCTCCGCTGTTTTTTAACCGCTGGGGCAATGTGTCCTTAGTGCCTCCATACCCTAGCGCTGATTACGATGATCGCTGGTTCTGAAATAGATACTCATATCTGCCGTGACCTTGTCTTCGACTTGATTGAATCTGAAGGTCAGGGATTCAATACAGATGACTTCTCGTCCCATCAATTGGATCAGCTGGCCAGTGGCGCCTTAAGGGCGTACGGCATCCTTTTTGTTTCTTCTTTTTATGACCATGGCGTGACTCTGGAGACATTGGTGGACGAGATCGAAAAGTAACCATCGCCTAGCACAACAATGGCCAAGTCACTTACAAACGAATAAACCCCATAGAGTGATGCCGATGCATGAAATATTGCTTGGATCATCTGACAAGTCTGTACGCATTGCTGCAGGTGAAAACATCGCGCTTATTTTTGAGTTGCTATCGAAAGTCAATAATCAGGTACAAAGAAGTCATCAGCGCAGTAGTAAGGAAACGCTCACATGATAGAATCTATTTTAGGATGAGAACGATGATGAGGAAGAGGAACATTTCGAGTACGACAACATGAATGACCTTGTACGCACGTTGAAGGATCTTTCCGTCGAGAGCAGCCGTCGCCAGAGTAAGGACGACAGAGCCGAGCAAAAGTCAGTCTTTCGAACCATTGCCAAAAGCGTGGCTGAAGGAATGACGCCTATAGAAGAGCTCAAGATCAGCGGACGTGTGATCACTTTTAAAGGCTGGTGTAAGTGTGAGTCATACTCAGGTGCATGGATGAGGTTATTTACGTGGGCTGCCATAATAGCCAAGATTCTCCTTTTGAACGCCTTCCGCCAGGCTATAGGCCAAGGTCTCCAACATCATCTCCAGGTAGGTACATCTGTTGCTGAAGAGTCCAATGGGAGTGTGTACATAAGGAAACTAACCTTGATTGCTAGACCAATGATCTTTTGCGGCAAATATTCCGTTATTCCTCTTCCTTTATTATATCTTCGCCAGCTGTTCAGGATGACTCGGACGTCGAAGATGCACCAAAGCTTTCTAAACCTGACCGACAGTTTGCCTATGATGAGTCGAAAAAAATGAGGTCCAAGAAGTTTCGCGATATCCGTAATAATAGGAAACATTAATTGCGTTTTGAATGAACGAAAAATATAATTTGTAATGTAATGATTATTATTTTGCTTAATATTATTAATGTTTATATGAAGTATTATACAAAGTTGAGAAAATAAACCCATGCGTGTATGTATGTGCTGATGGGGGTGGTCTATTGAGGTTGTCTATTTTGATGAGAGGTATCATAGTAGTAGTGCAGCGTGCATATTTTCGGAAAGGAAGGGTGAAGGTATTCGTGTAAGGAGGGCGAGGGAGCGGAGGAATATGGGGTCTACAAGGAATTGAGGGACGAGGAATAATGGGTGGAAGGATCAAGAGCTGCTGACGGAGGGAGTCGAATCGGCCTTAGACCAGTCCATGGAATGGATAGAGGGCATACTGGACCGGCGGTAGTGACGCTTTGATTGCATGAGAGTAGTCTCCAGGATTAGTTGAGCGTCGCCCATGGATGGCGATTTATGATGTTGTGAATCAAGCGTATGTGCGCTAGCGAACTGGAAGTGGTTATTCATGAATTCATGTATAGAAGAGGAGCTGCTGGTAGAAGCGGTTGTTGTTTGGCTGACGGTACTCAGTCGAGAAGACCCACCCCAGGTTTTGAAATCGCGTCGGAGTGAATTGGAAGTACGAGATGAGGTATGGGCGTAAGAGCGACTCTGCTTAGGCATAGGGGAGTTATATTGCCGTTGGAGCGAGGGGATGCGCTCAAGGTTGCTGAGGGATAAGGATGATGTTGACCGGGAAAGAGAATTGACGCCATCGATCGGCAATAGGAGTCTGCGGGGAAGGCGGCCAATGCCGTGGCTGGAGCCCATGGATTCGCCCTGGACCATTCGAAGGAACTGTTTCTCGTCAAACAGCTTGAGAGCGGCCCAGGCCGGATTGAGAAACGCAAACTTCTTCTTCAAAAGCCCAAGTTTTTCTAATTGAGAAGAACGAGATGAGTGATATGTTCTCTTTTGGGCATAAATACTGTGGGGGGGAGGTGAAGGAAAACTTACGTTTGCCGATGCCGCCTTGGGAACTAATTCCGTGTAGTGGTCTTTCTGGCGCTGGCATCGTTCCCTTGGTGCCCTGGCGCAGTGGTTCCTTGCCCTTGACGAGTCGGCAAATGTTGCGGGCGATACAAACGCCGGCGAGGGTAGCAGCGTAACCGGTTTTCTCCTCGACGATGTTGGTCACATCGCCTCCGGCAAAGATATGGCGATATTTGTAGTGGTCAACTTGCAGGGTGGGCTTGACGTTAATTCGGCCCCAGTTGTCGACGCAGCACTCGAGAGTGGGACTCGTAGCGATGAGCTGGCTGTTAGGACGTGTGCCGGTTGCCATGAATACTTTATCATAACCGCTGTATATCCTTCCACTTGAACCAAGGTAGTTGCCGTTGTTCTCGGTTCCCTCGAGATCGACAATGCGCTCGTTGCACACTACCTCGATCCCGAGATCGGAAAGGTAATCCATAGCACGCTCACGCTGGCCTGGATCGCTTCGGCTTATCACCTTATCGTGGGATTCTACAAGTGTAATGTGCTTGTGCGGGAAATCGCCAGGGAAAGTGCGAAGTGCAATTTCTGATGCAAGCTCACATCCCACGAGTCCGCCGCCTGCAGGAAAGATCAGAACAAATTCTATTTTTCTCGGGAAATCCCGGCCAGGAGGAGGAAAACTTACCAACAATCAGGACGCGGCGCGCCTTGGCGAGCTCTTCGCTCACGTGCTCCAAACCGGTACTCCTGTAAAGAACGGAAATATCGGTCGATTTTAATTGCGAGTTGTAGGAGCTGCCGGTAGCTATCACAAGATAGTCGAGTTCAATCTAATCGAGGACGATGGTTTAATCATCATTTTTTAACATGCGATTAAACTTTGGATAGCGTACCGTTTCACCGTTTACTACAACGCTTTTCGCATCGTCGCTAACCTTGGTAGCGTAACCGATAATAACTCTTCCATTTTTGACATATGCGTCGTGTCGTACTCGCATTGACGAGCATTCTTCGGGATTAACTATAGTTTTTATGATGCCTGGAGTATATTCGAAAGAATCTTTGGTGTCGATTACTGTAACGTGAAAAAGTGGCATGGGATCTAAAATAGCAGCAACCGTGAAACCCTGTATAAAAATTAATATCATGTTCTGCTATTGATAGGATCATCAAGAATATTTTTTTTTGGGGGGGGAAGTTATACGTACGGTAAAACCACCGCCTATAATGACTACTCGTATCTGGTGTTTGTAAGGTCCTTTTTCTGATGCTCTAAAACAGGAATAGAAGTTTGAGTATGGGAATGAATTTCGTTGATTGAAGCTGATATTACCGAAGGTCGATGTTTTTGGAACGAATAAAGTCATCCAATTTTGTTTGCTGCACGATGAAAATGATTAGGATCGATAAGAGTATGCAATTACATCAGCGTATACTTACCAGAATGGCAAGAACTTGTTCTTCTGTTTCGCGCAGGACATCGACAGCATCTTCGCGACGTATAATAGCCCAATGAAGGGATTCCATATCATGTTCCACTTGTTGTTTTGTCGTGACCTCAGTCAGCCGCAAATCCGCGTTTTCTGCAAGAAATGATTTATATATTCTAACCAGGCCAACAGAAAAAGGGAGAAGTGATCAGCCGGGAGCCGATTGATGAATGAGACGGGTGGCGGGAAGGTGGTCCAACGTACCTGTTTAAGGCAACCTCAAAATTTGTCGAATTATGGTCGTGGCGAAGCTGAGCCATTGCTTCGATGAAGAGCAAGTTTTCATGTGCGTTCACTCGTCGCAAATAAGATTCGAACGATCGTAACATTTTCGGTTTGGACAGGACGTCCTGCAGAAGATTGTTATGTGATGGCGTCGACATCGTATGAACTTGTCTGAAAAGAGGGTCTTGCTCAATGACACGTTGAGGGGTGGTATTTAAACATGATTTTCTTCTGAGCTGTCAAATAAAAACGATATCATCATGCCCTGCAAGTGGCGTGTTAAAGCAAATGGCATGATTTTGATAGCCAATCGGTGTCACCCAAAGCATGTTTGTTGCTACTGGTCAGGTTTGTGCTTCTCATATTTTCGGGAATACAGTGGAGAATGGGAGGGCAACCCCCAACTCTTGTAGCAACGTTTGTATGATGAATGACGCATGTTATGATCGAGTCGGGTGACACATGGCTGCTTATGGAAATGAGAATCTCGTTGCCTTGAAACAAAGGCATACATCACCTTACCCGTACCCACTAGTATAAAGCGATCGGGTGCTGGGACGTCCTAAAAAAAAAAATACATGACTGGGTATCGGAGTCCCCGCCGTACTAGCACATTTCAGGGGACACATGGTTGACATGTCATGTGCGCGTGCTGCAGTCCTAAAGAAACGAATTTTGTATGTTGTGCGTCTTAACATGTCTAAACGAACAGTAAAACCTTGTGGCAAAAACATAAGCAGCCATTTACCCCATCCCTGTCCCCCCTTCCCCCGAAGAAAAGAAGGAAAAAAGGCGGCGTCGCCCGGGCCCCTGCAGTTTTTGAAATAAACAGGACGAGACTACTAAAGTTTAACGGTTTTCTTGATCACAAATGTTCAAGGCTCAGGGACAACACGAACTCCGCGTGAATCCTTAAATAATGCCAATGCTCGCCCATTCCTTAATAGGGTGGCCGGCGCAACGGGTACAACTTTGGGGTTACTGGGCAAGATCCCACTTTGAATACGTTACCACGTTGACAATCGACCATTGTGACAGATCCAGATTTTCGATCTTGTAACTTTGGAGATTCTTGCACCAATGAATCCTCCTTCTCGATGGTTGAAACGCCACTCCACACTTCCACACGTGCGTGTGTTCGTATACGTGCACTTTTGTGCTTGGAACACTAGTGAAAGCCAGTCAAAATGTGTTGATGCCATCATGTCCGCGGAGACATTTGTGCCCCGCCCTCGGTAACTCACTTCTCCCTCTTCTCCGTTCTTCAATATTCGCTCTTTGCACGATGCTCAATCGCTACAAATTCTCGAATCACCGCTTCTTTACCTCCGCACTCTGTCAGCCGCTTTCGATCTTGCCCGACGCAAATTCCACGCGCACTGTACAACAAAGACCATTCCACACGAAAACTGAAAAAATAAAAAGCCGGTATCGCCACTAACAAATAAGATTCTCAGAGACATGCGCCAGTTCTACCTTTGCTTCTGTGCGTCCGTCAAACCTGTTCATTTGTGGCATTTTCCTTAAATGGGGCATGAACTTTCTATCTCAGGATCGGCCCACAATCATAATGCAAAAGCGAAGAATGTTGTTCTTTGTGCTTCTTCGGAGTGAAACGGGTGCCACCTCGTCCCTAAGCAGCGTTGTCCACACCTGTTCTTACAATTGCAGTCTGTAAATCAGCAAGACTGTAGATAAATGTCTACAGAAATCCGTATAACCGTGCTATTTACATGGATGTCTCCTTGCTATTAACACCATTTGTATTGTTTCGGAAATTCAGACGAATGGCTTTTTGTTATTCATGGTTCAAACAATATCGGTATTATAAATTGCCGGAGTCTGATAGTTGATTGCTAGGAAGCCACAATGAATTGACCGTTCCATCGGTGTATTCTTTTGACTAGAGAGAATGGCACAATGTTTTCATTCTTACACAAACATGCAACGGAGATGCGGATGGCTTTTGCTATCCTGCTGACAAAGGATCAAATGGGTCATTTTGAAATTGAATTTCATCCTAAAAAATACAGTCCACGTCCTTCGGCATAGTCACCCATGTTGATCGAAGAATGATGCCATAATAACATCCCAGGCAATTGGGGCCATTGAGCCACAAAGAGAACATGATTTACCAATAGTTTTTTTATCCTCTAGATTGACTTGAATGAAGCGCAATGTCAGAAAAAAAACGACTGCTACACAAGGAATTATTCTGTGTAACAAGATTCATCATAGCCGAGGCGACCAGACTTGACCACACTGCCAATGCTCACTTTGATCATAGCTACTATTATAAGCGGTTTTCCGAAATGAAATTCATAACTACATATAACAGATGGGTGATATATACATATAAAGGGATGATCGTATCATTTCTTTGACTTTTTAGACGGTGAAGATGTTGTTGATGATGGTAAAAAGCAAGGTGGCAAGAAAGGACGGGCAGAAGGATGGTTTGAAACAGTAAGCGGGCGAGGAGTGTGATGAATGATGCCTAGCGTGTCTTCCATGATGATTTTTCCTAACGCAGCCAGTTGCAACAAAGGAACTATGGATGTGATATAATCGCCACTGCTGGATGGGTATGGCATTTCGTTCAGGCGTCGGATTCTTGTAACATACCCCATTGGTGAATCCATATCCATCAGAATGATTTCTTCACCTTCAAGTTGAATGGGACGCAATGAACATTGATTTATCGAATTCGAATGATCATGCCTCTTTATGAGAGTACTTACCATTGATGTTATAGCCTATGATATGGATATCATCAACTTTGACGGCCGCCTTCTTCACAATGTTCAGCAACATATCCTTCATAACAAAGGGCATCTTCATTCTGCCGTCATGCCATGCTTTAGTTTGGCAGGGAACACCGCCAATCTCCAGACAGCCAAGTTCGATGTTGCCGGACACATATATCGTATCCATTTTGTGGCCCATTTTGACGTTACTGAGTTGTTCGACAGCTGATAATTTTCGTTTGCTGTTCTTGGCCAAGGAGTTCGCAACACTGCTTTTTTCTTTGCTAAATACCGACAACGGCGCATTGCACTTTCATCAAATTGTTCGTTACGAATAGTCATTTAACTTTACCTGATTGCGCGAATATTAGAGCCATCGAAGATGGTGTTAATGAAACCCCACAACCGATATAGCTTGTCTGTTTCAGAGTATAAATGAATGCTATCACCGTCATTTTTAAGAAATAGATGCGATGTATTCAAGAGGGTCAGCGAGAGCCAAGCCATCATGGGCTCTGCCACTGGATCATGGTCCAAAGACTTTCCAAACCGATATGCATCCAATGGTGTATCCTATCGCATCGTCAAAGAAAGTGAATACGATAATCTGTTATCGTTTTTGCTCAACCACTCACCAATTGCGCAATATGCTCCAATTGAGCAGTCAGATGTTTAGGCAACGACCGAAGAATAGGTTTGCCATATTCATGTAATTCAGTCAATTCATCTTCAGAAAAAACCTCATTCCAATGTTCATCATCCAAGTCCAGAATGAGGGAGTGGCAAGGACTAAGAATATTATCAATGAATATAAGGTTAAAATGACGTTCTCCTCTTCCAAACACGTCATTCTCAATGACTCACTGATGGTATACACATCCAAGTGCAAATCGTTGCATTTTTTCCTCGACTGATTCCGGGTCTATATTATCCTTGGCTGCTTGATCGCAGGTTGCTTTCAGATACCAAAAATTAGCTGGATCCAAAGCGTTGAACATTCTCTTGATATTTGCTTTGTCTTCCTCCGTCAACATTTGTTTCAAGATGGAGTTGGAAGAAGTGGATGAATGAGAGGAAGAAAGTGTGCCATTACTGGTGGTGCCAAGATCTTGATCACTATAATTATTGTCGCTGATTTTTTCCTGGATTCTTTGAAAAATAGATTCCCAGCATACACCTTTTTTGACCTATGCAACGAGAGTAAGCGGTTGCTGCCAACGTCTCTATCTTTCCCAAACTTAACGATTTTGATATCCATTAGTTTTGCCGACTGAAAAATGCGTTTCGACCATGAGC